>JBCNJP010000017.1:13531696-13788342 GCA_039602395.1 Deinandra increscens subsp. villosa
AAAAGAAACAGATGAGAGAAAGCCAATCACAATCTCTGTTGAAACTCCAATGAAGAGGACAAGACCTCAAAGCAGTAACCAAAGTGAAGAAGAAGATGAAATAGAAAAACACAAGAGAAAGAACTCAAATAAGTGCAAATCTTCAACTGAAGCTTATAAAGGAATGCCACCTCCTTCTTCTCCTAAGCCAGTAACAAAAACTGCCCAGAAAACAACTATCTCTCAACCTCTCTCCACCGGAGCAGCAAAGAAAACCCCAGTCAAGCAGACTCAAATACATTCATTCTCATTAGCTGGATCCTTCATATCTGGATCAGCCTTTGAAGACGATTACTCTGAAAAGAAAAATATGCAAAGAGTCATCTAGGAAGAAGTCAGAGAACTGCAAGAGAAACTGCTCAAAAGTGAAGAAGATAGGCCCACAATGAGCCCTCTATCAAGAAAAGACTTTGATAGGTCAACCGCAACACCAGTTGAGGAAGATCCAAACTACACAATGCCTTTAATCACTGAGTTCATAAAAATCAAGGCACAACCATTAACAAAACATCTTTGGGTAGATCATTTCAACTGTTACACAGTGAAAACAAAAGATGAAATCTTCAGGGAATTCATTGATAAAGACCTACAACAATTTAACCCAATACAGTTGGTGTCATTCTTAAGGTACTTCTCAACTCAACCCTAAAAAACAGAAAGGGTAAGCACTGCCTTATACCAAGGAACTAAAGCCGGTAAAAGGATGTTCAGAAGACAAGCACAGGTGGATGTTGAATTAGCAAAAGAATCCAACATCTATCTACTGCTCTTAACAAGACCAAATGAGACTGTCCCTCCTGAAATCTCATGGAAGCACAGCATTTCTCAGCCCAATCTCTGGTATATGCTTCAGAGATCTCTCTGAAGATAAGAATGTTCTTTAGGCTAAAAGAAAAGCATAAATATACAAATCTGGCCTTAGAATTCTTCCTATTCATTCTAGAGAAATGCAAGACCAACAAAAACAGCATCTAGGAAACCATCAAGTCAGAAATTAATGCACTAATGAAGGAAAGAGCTGTCTTCAAGACCCTACTAGAAGAAAGTACTAAAGAATACAACTTTGAAATTAACTCACTCACTGGTAGGGCAAAAATCAGAAAAGACTTGTAAATTTTCAAATTATGATAGAATAGACGTCTTTCATATTCCTTGAAAGGATCAACAAAAATGATCTATGGTTACTTTACTTTCTCTTTTTAGTTATTTTCTTCAAATACTTAGGGGGAGATGGTTAGAACACAGTGTAATTGTAACACAAAACAATCAAGTATTTGAAGAAAAAATAAGACACATCCTTAGAAGAGAAAGGATACAAAAGTCTGTATGAATTACGGATTTCTGTAGGATTTCTGTATTCATACAGAACTACTCCAGAAATTCCGAAGTAGTTCTGTACAGACTAAAATCTACAGAAATCCTTATTTTTGTAGATAGCTTCTAATGGGAAGCATCAAAAGTCTTCAAAGAAGAGTCCAGAAGGAGTTCTGGATTATCAGAAGATAAATATTACGAGAAGAACAATTTATGTCTTTGTGTGGAGAACAAGCAAAATGAATGTCAACTTGGCATTAATCAAGAAGGCAGTTGAAGACAGTTGAAAAAGAGATAAATTGAATATGTTCAATTTATCTCTATATACTCTGACACACTCCAACATCAACCGTCCTTAACCACCTTATCCAAATACAACTTGCTACATCTGCCTATAAATAGCAAGTTGACTTCACCAAACAAAGCAAGACATCAAGCATACAATTCAATATCTTCTTAAAGCAATTTCAACATTACTCCCATAGAAAAGTTACTTCTGTTGATACATAGTCATACTATAAGCTCGTGTAAACCATTATTTACATTTGAGATATACAGAATAACCCTTTTATGAATTGTTGTCTTACAATTTGATTTACTTTCCGCAACTTGTTTATCTTGTTTAAATCAAATTGTGCCAACATTGTTAAATAGCCCTTCAAGGGACCCAACAAATCTAATCTTTTGGAATGGTGAGTGTAACCCTAGAATTTCATTTTGTATACTTTCATCATTAGCTTTATCTCCATCAGAGTGCAGGTCTGACTCTCTTCTCTACTAAAGCAACCTTTCAGTTTTAAGAAGACTGATCTAATGATTTTGCTTAGTATTTTCAATTAAGGAAATCTTTTTGATCTAATCAAATTGTGCCTAACTTGACTGATCATATTATTCTACTTAAGTTTCAAGAATCCACTATTCTTTCATAACTTCTGTAGAGACATAATTAAGTTTCATTATCTATTTCTTGATGCATCTTCATGTCTGTGCTAATGGATTTGATTTTCAATCAATTCAATTATTGGTTATTCATATTAAACTATGTTTGCATAATTAGTTGAATTTCCAAAAAACAAATTCAAGGAATCTCTAATATGCTAACATTGGTTTAGGTTGATTAACTCTAACACTTTGAAACTCATTCATGCATAAAAGACAAATCATTCATTATTGGAAGGATGTCTATCTCATAGATCTGCCTTTGTATGAAACTAATATTAAATAGCGGAAATAATAAAATCTCAAGCATAAAGCAAATATCTGTTAAGTAAAAGCATAAATAAACGATGTCGTAAAACAAATCATAATTGTTTTAATGAAGAAATAAACTTCTTTAATATCTCCAGCTTCAGCCGACTTCTCAAGTCACTTCAGTCATTCATCGTTCTCCTCATCGTTGCTGAATTGCACATCCTGCAAATCAGAATGTGAACACACATTTCATTAGTGTCTCTACACTTGTTGATTTCAAAATAGGAAAATGCTAAAACGAATATTACCTTATAAACACTTTGCGAGGAGTCTGATCTGATCAGTCTGGGAACTTTTCCCGAGCATAACTGGTGGTCCGACTTGCCGCATATAAAGCAAGCATCGTCTTAAAGGATCCAGACTCTCTTTGTGCCTCGACTAGGGTTCTCGGGTATAGGTTTACCAACTGGTTTAAGTTTATGTTGCTCAGCAATGAGCATGTCTCTCAGAGCTGGTATCGACCCATCTAATCTACTTTTGATGTATCCCTTCACGAATGTATCATATTCGCTCGAAAGGGATGTCAAAATATCTTACCATCCGATCGACATGATCTGCAACACTATATTTAAACTTCATATGCTTTGTTACCTCTTTAGTGATTTCAAGACCCTAGACTTGCTTTGACTGATATTTAGCCCCCAACTGTTGGATCATGTCCTAAGCAGAGGTATGTCTGAAGTATACATCGAATTCACTCTATAACTCATCAATAGTGCTCGAGAGAATTAGGTATGCTACCCTTATCGAGTCCTCGTGATGTTTTTGCCAGTCGGTCATAGTGTTGTCCGTTGGCGTAACCCTTGGGATTGGTTTGTCCACGACATGTAATCTCTTTTCTTTTTCAAGAACGTGCCTTTGGTTTCGGTACCATGTTGAGAAATTCTTGTTATTTAGTTTGTTCTCGTACATAATATATCAGTAAGGATATTTGGCAAGATAACTGTGGTACATCTACAAGAGGGAAACAATATATATTTTAGTATTTCATATTACTAATTAAATAGCTAGACCCAATAGCATATATTTCAATTAGGATAGACATCATATTTCATAAATACAAGGTGATTGGCTTAGCACTATTCACCTTCATTTATTACGTAGGTGGGTAATTGTTACCGATTGCGTCACACACAACTCCCAGTTTTGGGGTTACATGACGTATTTTGAACTTGCAATTCCAATTTATGTCTTTAATTAAAATTTAATTTTAGACAATGATCCTATTTCACAACTACATAAGTGAAAGACTTAGCACTATTCACTCCTGCATCTGCTACGTAGGTGGGTAACAATTTACCGATTGTGTCACTACACAACTCTTAGATTTGCATGACACGATTCGTTTATTTTGTACGTTTACCCCAACTATGCCCACTTGTCATGTTACAAGTGATATTATCTCTAAATAAGAAACGTGTTTTACCGACCTATGTTACATAGGAACCACGACTCAACCTCGTACCGAAAACGTAGGCCTAATGCAGGGTAAGCGCTAACAAAGGATGTTCGGATAGATCGGTTCGAGTGTTTCAAATTTAGGATGGCATTAAATATCATTTTGCGATTGGGATATTCTTTTATATTATGAAAATATAATGGACGACAAATTTGCATGATAAAATAAGTCGTGCATTTTAGTAAAATCATATTTTACACGTTCGTGATAAATTCTTGAAACTCCTTTTCATTACACGATGCAATCGTTTTTAGATAACCTAATTATTAAGACTTTGCTTGGTAATTTATCACGAAACTTGTTTTAAAATTAATAAATTGTTTACTAATTTTATGGCTTTTAATATTTAACTACTTAAAATTAAAACCAACTCTATAATAACAACTTATTATATTTATGCCTTTTTAATTAAAACTTCCTTTTAATTATAAACGTCTTTTAAGATTGTGAAAATTATATTTGGGTTAGATGCATTATAATAATTAATCAATCAACCACAAAATATAGAATCGAGCTATTTATGATTATGCGTTTAGCTTTGTTCGAGCCAATGAACGAGACTAAACTAGGTCAATTAGGGACAAGCAACCACAATTCTGGCATTGCTCCACTTGATTTCTTTGATTGTCACGAGATGTCCAAAAGTATCCATTGAACCAAATACCGTTCAGATGAATCTATTGACAAAACTTTGACGCTTGTACCCCGCCCACAATACAACAATGTTGTTGGTTCAAAATGGCTATATCGAACCAAATACTGTTCAGACGACTCTATTGAGCAACACAAAGCAAGACACGTGTCTAAAGATTACACCCAAATACCAGGACTTGACTACTCGCAAACATTCAGTCCGGTTGTCAAAGCCTCTACTATTTGCATTGTCTTGTCGTTAGCCATGATCAACGGGTGGAGACTACATCAACTTGATGTCAAGAATGCATTCTTACGTGGTCTCTTGAGGAACCAGTATACATGGAACAACCACCTGACTTCGTTAATTCCAAGCTCCCTAACCATGTTTGTAAACTTAACAAAGCTATCTATGGCCTAAAACAGGCACCTCGTGCCTGGTGTCATCGTCTCAGCTCATTCCTCATATGAAGTTGCTTCTCATGCAGTCAGCCTGACCCGTCTCTATTTGTGTTTAAAAGAGACACTTGCATCATTTACTTATTAGTTTATGTGGATGATCTTATTGTAACAAGAAATCAAGATTACGTTATTTCCTCCTTCATAACCAAACTCAATTCTGAGTTTGTTACAAAGGACCTGGGCAACTTAAGCTACTTTCATGGTTTGGAAGTCATTCACCAACCACATCAGTTATTTCTTAGTCAATTCAGATATGCTCGTGATATTCTTGAAAGAGCGAATATGTTAGATGCTAAACCAGCTCCCACACCACTTGCTGCAAATGTTGTCTTCACATCTACTAGAGACACCTTTGCAGATCCTACGCTATACAGGTCATTGGTAGGGGCACTTCTGTATTTGACCATAATCCGCCTAAACATCTCGTATGCTGTAAATCAAGTAAGTCAGTTTCTTCAGCATCCCACAGTTGATAATTTTTCACATGTCAGATGTATCTTAAGATACTGCAAGGGCATTATTGACTTTGGACTTACCTTTCGACGTGTTACCCAACCTAACATTCTTGGCTACTCTGACGCCGACTGGGCCCGATGTATTGAAACTCATCGGTCCACTTATGACTACTCCATATTTCTTGGTGGCAACTTAGTTTCTTGTAGCGCTAAGAAACAAACAAGTGTAGCTCGCTCTAGCTGTGAATCTGAATATCGAGCCATGGCCAACACTGCCGGCGAGATCGTCTGGGTAACCCATCTTCTACGTGAACTACATGCTCTTCCACCTGACCGTCCCAATTTATCATGTGACAATCAGAGTGCTCTCTTCTTGACTCAGAGTGGCCCACAAGAGAGCCAAACACATCGATATTGACTATCACTTTATTCGTGAACTTGTAACTACAGGAAAACTATACACCAAGTTCGTTCCTACCAACCTCCAGGTGGCATATATCTTCACCAATAGTCTCTCCAGACCTCACTTTGAAATGTTTCGTGACATGCTCTGTCTTGGATCTCCATCGTCTCGCTTACGGAGAAATATTAAACACAACTGACTTAAATATTTACTTTGTACTAGGATTGTATAGTTTCCATTGTTAATGTACCTAGATGTAAATTGTGATTCTATTTAGTTTTAGTATATCCTCCGTTGAGGATCATCGGTTCATTCACTTTCCTCTTTTAGATTCGACCTACAAATTATTAGTAAAATTTTGAACATAGATATATATATATTTTTTTATCTTGATGTATATATGTCACCTAACATAGAATAATTAGAAAAGGAGTAAATTAGGGTTTGACAAGGTATTCGTAAGGGATTCAAATAGTTGACTTAGTAATCTTTTAGAATGAACCAACTATATCACAATGAAATTAAATACCCTAAAACACATCAAAGTTCTTGCTGCTTCAAATGTATTTCTATCTTAACCATACAATAAACTAATAATTATAACTTTTTTTTATAATATATTAAATTGAATAAAAATATCATTAGTTGTAAAGGTGTTATCGGTTCGGTTTAATCACAAGATTAAACTGAGACATTGATTGTAATTTAATTTGGAGAGTAATATATAAATAAAAGTAGTTTTGATATTAAAAAAATTATAAAATTATAATTTTAGTGATCATAGCCAAACACCAAATTAAACTGAGTAAACATTTAAATTGGACAGCACATGTTAATTCATACGGAAATAGAACAATTTAAAGAAAACTTTAAAAGTAGAGGGGAGAGAGAAAAACTGATTTAAGAGCAATTTTTATTCGTCTTTAATAATATTATTCCATTTTTCAATTCCTAGCGAACCATACGGATTAGAACCGAAGATCGCTTTCTTCTTTTTCCCATCTCTCTCCTCAATCAAGATCGTTTTCAAAATGTTATCAATGATCCACGAATTACATTCTCCACCATTTTTATCATCAATTTCTTGGTGATATTCATGTTTATCCGGCTTCAAGATTAACCTCATGTAAGTATGCTATCTTTCCCCTTGTGTTCTTTATGTGAGTAATGATACTTTTTCATGGATTATGTACCAAAAAGGGTGTCTTTTTATGATCTTGTTTTCCTCTGTTTGCCCTTTTGTGTTACCTGTTAATTTTAGGCGAATATGGTTCAAGAATGCTATGTGGGTGTTATAGATCATGCCCAGATCTTGTTGTGTCTTGATCTAATTGAAAGGTTGTGGTTGATTATCTTGATAAAAACATGAACCTTTGTGAAGAAAACTGCAAAGATTTGTGTTCTTGATGACCTAATTTGTGTGTATTTTATATGCTACCTTGGTCTTTATGTGTTCTGCATTTTGGGGTTTTTTTCCCCCTTTTGATTCTTGAATTTGTTGAGTTTCTTGCAGGAGAAGTTTCAAAGTTTGGTTGATTGAGCTTTAAGTTATATGTAGGATTTGTCTTTGTTCTTTTTTTGGGAATTAGAGTGATGTAAATGAACATTCTGAAGTTAGTTTGGAAATCATGTGTTTTGTTGGTATTTATTGATGTCATTCCCAATTTATGTCATCGATGACAATTAGAAACATGTGCCCTGTTTGATTCTTGAATTTGTTGGATTTCTTGCAGGAGAAGATATATGTAGGATTTATCTTGTTTACTTAGGAATTAAATTGATTTAAATCAACTTTCTGTAGTTAGTTTGAAAAGCATGTGTTTTGTTGGTATTTATTGATGTCATCCCCAATTTACGTCATCTTGAAACATTTTCCCCGTTTGATTCTTGAATTTGTTGGATTTCTTGTAGAGAAGTATCAAAGACTGGTTGATCAAACTTTAAGTTATATGTAGGATTTATCATGGTTTGTTTTTGGGAATTAGAGTGATTTAGAGGAACTTTCTGAAGTTAGCTTGAAAAGCATGCGTTTTGTTGGTATTTATTGATGTCATTCCCAATTTATTTAATCAATTAGAAACATTTGCCCCATTTGATTCCTGAATTTGTTGGATTTCTGCAGGAGAAGTATCAAGGTTTGGTTGATTGCACTTTAAGTTAATGTAGGATTTATTTTATTTTCTGTTTCTGGGAAATTGGAGTTATTTAAGGAACTCTCTGAAATTAGTTTGAAAAACATATGCTCAGTTGGGATTAATTGATATCATTCTTGGAAGTGATTAGAGTTTGGTGTTTTAGTGTTTGATTATCAGGAAAGTTTTAGGATTTTCTGGTTTAAGTGATGTTCAGACAGATACTTAACCGGCTTCCTAGTAAAAAGTCACATAAGTCGAATGATAATCGAGATGGAGGAAGCCCGCATTCATCTCCACATACACCAACTAGCTCAAGAATCAACAATGACGTGCCAGTTACTCGATCCATTACTTCCAATCCCGCATCTGGTCAAACCTCAATTGGTCAAAATCATCCCAACAAGAAGCTTCAATCCCAAATTTCAAAATTCAACGGCAATTCGGCAGTTTCCAACACATATGAGGCCTTGCCTGGTTTGAAAGATGCTCCAAATTCCGAGAAACAAAGTTTGTTCATCCGGAAGTTGACTTTATGTGGCATTGTGTTTGATTTCACGGACCCCACAAAGAATCTGAAAGAGAAAGAAATCAAACGGCAAACGTTGGTAGAACTTGTTGATTATATCACTTCTGCAAATGGGAAATTTCCTGAAATTGTTATGCAAGAAACGGTGAAAATGGTGTCGGTTAATATCTTTCGTAAGCTTACTCCACAACCCCGGGATAACAAAGTTCTAGAAACTTTTGATGGGGAAGAAGAAGAACCTTCTATGGACCCTGCATGGCCTCACTTACAATTAGTCTATGAACTAATTCTAAGATTTGTAGCATCACCAGAAACCGATCCGAAAATTGCTAAACGTTACATCGATCACTCGTTTGTTTTAAAATGGTTAGATTTATTCGACTCGGAGGATCCACGAGAACGTGAATATTTAAAATTTGTTCTTCATAGAATGTATGGAAAGTTTATGGTGCACCGCCCGTTTATTAGAAAAGCAATCAACAATATATTTTTCCGTTTCGTTTTTGAAACCGAAAAACATAACGGGATTGCTGAATTATTGGAAATCTTGGGAAGCATTATCAATGGATTCGCGTTGCCACTGAAAGAAGAACATAAGCTCTTTCTTGTGAGGGCTTTGATACCACTTCATAAGCCGAAATGCATACCGATGTATCACCAACAAATATCTTATTGTATTACGCAATTTGTGGAAAAAGATTGCAAACTTGCAGATACGGTTATTAGGGGTTTGTTGAAGTATTGGCCGATTACTAATAGTTCAAAAGAGGTTATGTTTCTAAGTGAGCTTGAGGAAGTTTTGGAAGCAACTCAGCTGCCTGAGTTTCAAAGATGTATGGTGCCTTTATTTCACCAAATCGCACGTTGCTTGAGCAGTTCACACTTTCAGGTAAGTACTTTAACTAGTTATTGCCGTATAAACATGTGCTAAAATGTGTTATAAACTTTTACGTTTTGATCTGTGTGAGTTGATAGGTATACTTTTAGCTTAAGGTGGCAAGATGGACAGTTTAGATGGGTTGGGTGACATATCAAGACGGGTCATTTTTTAGTATGAAACGGGTGGGTTGGGTTTACCAAAAAACATGTTCTTGTCCACTTTTAATGTTCTTTATAAAGAATTAACTGGTAATTATGATTACGAAAACAGTCCTATTAAAGTATAATCAAAATGGTTGTATGTAGTTTTACTATGGATGAATTTCCACTGGTTTTCGTGTTATGCTCATTTGACATGTTACTCTATTTGCTATCTTTTGTTAATTTCACACATTTGAGAAAAGTTACAACCCCAAATTGACCCATTTATGCCTAAATAGGTCAAACTTGCCACCTCTACTTCTAGCTCGATAATTGTTATGAGCGATGGTGGATCCAGAAAGTTTGTTTTTTTAGGGTTGGGGGGGGGGGGGGGGTATGGGTTGTTTAAACGGGCAAGGTCAAAGAAAAAACAACAGATGGTGATTAAAAAAAATCCTCTTTTTTTTGCTTGACATGATTTACAAAAGTGTTCAAATAGCACAAGCTTTGTCCATCACTTTTAGCTATAAGTTGTGAAAATAGAAATAAAATTAGAAGTATTGTGGCTGTCATGAGATGGGTTATCATATTTCTCAACTCTTGTTGTATTCCACACATAAATATGGTCTAATTTTGTAAAACACAGAGAAGGCGAAGGGAAAAGAGCAAACAGTTTTGGTTTTTGTTGGAGCTTGTTGTATGTGGCCTCCCAAAATCAGTCGATCAATCCCCCACTTGGCTGTAGCCCTTCCTTAAAATAGACAATCCTGCCCCCATTTGGGCTTAAACTGTTAAAAAATAAACCATTTTAAGAATGCCTGGCTAAACGCATAAGGTGTCTAGCCCTCCAGCCCACTACATTGGATCCACCCATGGTTATGAGGTTTTCTTTGGTTGTAAAGAAAGTTTCACAAATTGTATCAAACTATAAAAGCAGCTTTCCCATCTTATAGTTTCTTAGAGCATTCACAATAGGATCTTTAAAACCATCTTTATCCTTAAATTTTAACTTTTTTTTGTATTTTTATCATTGCATCGGGATCTTTATCCTTGTCCCTTATCTTTATATTTTACCAATTTACTAAATAAATCCTTATATTTACCAGATCCTTATATAGAGATAAGGATAAAGAACCTTATGTATGATTTTTTATAAAGTGAAAATTAAATATAAGAAATGGGAGTGTTTAGGTAAATTATAAGGATAAAGATCCTGCTATGAATGCTCTTAGAATTAGGTTATATAGATAATTTAACATTAAAATTTCCCAAAAAAAAAAAGAAAGAAATGTTCTGGACATCCTAGAAAATTAGATCTTGTGATATTATGATTTAAAAAAAAAAGTGAATGTTGTGGTTCTAATATGACCTAGATACTATCAAATACAAGAAATGGTGCTTTTTTGTTGGCTAGTTGAGTAACTTTGTCGATTAAACAAGAGTTCATGGCTTAACTTTGCCAAAAATTTAAAAAATCCAACCTTTTTGGACTTCAAACATGTTCCATTTTGTGGGCTCTATTTATATGGTGATCTGTTAAATATTATAGAACATAAAGATTCATCTAGCGATATATCATTTTCATTTTTTTTTTACCACGATTAAATATTGAATATTTTTTTTCTTCATAAAAATACCCATAAATTGTAACTGTTTCTTGAACATACAGGTGGCTGAGAGAGCACTATTCCTATGGAACAATGATCACATAGACAACTTAATAAAACAAAACCGAAAAGTGATCCTGCCGATCATTTTCCCAGCACTAGAACGGAACACAAACACCCATTGGAACCAAGTGGTACTAAGTTTGACTTTGAATGTCAAAAAGATCTTTTCAGACGTTGACCCTCAACTCTTTGAAGAATGCTCTAGAAAGTCGAAAGAAGAAGAATCAAGAAAAGAAGAATGCAAATTACAACGAGAAGCCATATGGAAACGACTTGAGCTAGCCGCTCAGGGTCACGAACAGGTCATGTCTCAGGAGCTAATCGCAAACCAAGTTTCGGCATCTGGCTAGACATACACACACACATGCTCGTGAGCTTTTTGAAAATCCGTCATTGGGTTTTTGTTGCTACTTTAGGTTGTTCTAATACGCGTGATGAGGAAGGTAGCACATTTGTTCTGGTTAAGATTGGTGGTGGTGGTTTGACTCCCATGGATTTGTGTATATACAATTTGGTACCTTTTGAAATTGGTTGTCTTTTTAGATGATTTGTAATTTTGCTATGTTGTGATTCTTGGATTTTTTTAATCTGTATTAATCATGTTACCTCTACATATAATTCATGTGCAAGATCAACTTTCAATGGCCTGATTCTTTATGAGTACAAGTATAATAAATGTATTAAGGGTTTAGAAAAAAAAACTATTTTTCTAGACCGAGTCTCTTTAAAAGCAGTCAGCAGTCTTTTTATTTTATAAGATAGAAGTAAGTTTTTTTTTTTCTCTCTCGTTACAGGCTATGTTTGATTTTTTTATTTGATGTTCTTAGAAAAAGACCATCATCTGGATATTTTCTGCACACATGTACATAAACAGATATGCAGTATTTGACTAGTGTGTTTTTTGCCAAAAAACTGCATGCCCATTTGTTAGTACTATTTACCAAAGAAAACTTAAAGCTCATTTAACTTCCTGCAAGACATCCTCTAGGAATGGTTTCTCCAGTTTCTTTGCATGATCTTCCTGCAAGACATCCTCTAGGAATGTTGGGACCTATCACATGAGAATATTCTTATAGTGCCAGTAAGTTGTGAATTAAACCATCCTGGTTACAGTAAGAGGGAGTGAATGCTTTAAATAGTAATAAGAGCTGAGAAATTATAGGTTATCAGAAGGTCATATATTCTTTTTAAGTTACATTTTTCGTCATTTTTTTTCATACATTTTCAGTATTGTCTTTATTAAACTAAGCTAACAATAACAATTATCATAGGTAACATTTCGTAACAAATTATTTTATTTCCTTCGACGGATGTGAATTTTGACTCTAAAGTCTAGACACATACATCGCACACGAGGATATATAGGGGCGGTTTCGAGAAGTCAAAAAAAATTTCGGCCCTAAGCAACATAAAAAAATGGACCCTTTTAATATAAAGTCAAAAACTTATATATAAAAAGTCAATAATGCGAAGACAATTGTAATACAATAAAGAAAACCAACATGTTCTAGCAAAAAATTTGAATTTAAATGGATAACCAAATCGTGGGTCTCTCCTATCATTTTTAGTAGCAAGATTTTGATCGGGTTAATTTAATATATATCCTTACCAATTAGCAAAATATCATATATATCCAAATCAAAACTTAAATATCATATACGTCCCTTCAAAAAAAATTAAAATATCAAATATATCCATTTTAGTACATTTCATAAAATAATAATTTATAATGTGACCATTTTACCCTTATTTTTCTAATTTTTTAAATTCTTTTTTACCCTAATTGTTTTCACATTACACTTTATTTGATTTTCTTAGTAGGATTATTTCTTTTTAAGTTTCCGTATAGTACACTGCTATCCATGGGAATTCTAACGATGTGCAGTAAACAATTTTGTACACCAGGTAAGTACTAATAATTTTCTTAACCGAATCATGAAATAACTTGACAAACACAATCTTCGATAGATAAAAAAAACCATCAGATGGGTATTCATATTAAAGAATAAATTTTGGAGATACAAGAAATTGATAATGTCAATCATTAAAAATCACAACTCTGTCAAATTTCATGGATCAAAATTCTAGATGATATACCAATCAACAACTCTCAGAACTTGAAGAAACCCTAGCAGAATTCAACCAAAAAACTAGAGAGAAAGATGATCGAAAATATATTTTTGCTTGTCACAAATGAAGCCCTAATCTTCATTTAAACACTCCGCTATGCAGCCCGGATGACCGACTCGGGGTCTTGACCCAAACCACGAACCCACAGCTACAAGCCCAACTAGCAACAAGCCCAGCTCTCTCATATAAACACAAAATATAACAAAGAAAAAAGTCTTAGAAAATATAAACCAAACTTAATTAAATTGAAGTGAACTTTTATATTTTTAACATCCCCCCTCAATTTAATTAAGTGAAAATCCAAAGTTGCAATGATGAACTTGACTAATTTTTAACTCAAATGCGAATTAAAGAATCAAGTTATTTTATTAACTTGACTATTTTTAACACCACATCCTTAATTCAAACGCAAAACTATCAAAAATTGTTACCTCGTGTGACTGAACCAATAACCCCTTTGGCAAGATGCCAGCCAATCAATTTTAACTCAACACCATACACTTCGACAACACAAGAATTTTCTCAAAAAAACAACCACTTCAAAGTGTTACGTATATTCATAAAACAATTGGCACGATTGCAATTGCAGTGTTATTAACACAATGTAGACTAACAGGCATAGGAACACATACCTTTGCAATGTTATTGCTGCATACAGTGCCCAACACAATGCTTCAGTGATCGGCTTTGACGCAAACGAACACACCAGAAGCCAGTTACATATTTCCAAAGCACTATGCTGACTCAGCAAGTCCTACTTAACCAACTCGTAGCCAATACTTGTCCTTGAATGTCCTTTGAGTTAAAACTCCAACAAATTCACAACATGCGCCAAAATAAAAACAGAGAGATTAAAAAAAAATTGACTGATGAGGAACAATTTGAAATTTGAATTACACATGTATTTATAACACATCACACAAAAACAATGAGAAAAAATAGAATGAGAACTTTGTTTTTCAACATTTGAGATTCAAAAGACCAAGACTTTCATATTAGAACAACCTCAAAGAAATTTATACAATTTTGTATTAAAAAGAAAATTTAGAAAAAAAAAGTTTTTTCACTTCTTGTCATGAATCTCTTTGGAACCATTTAAAAAGAAATTAAAAAACCACAACCGATTAATTCCTAGTGATCACTTTAAAACCTATTTTCAACCATCAAACACTTTTAAGATTTAACACCAACAAAAAATTTCCACCTCTGAGTCATAAAAAAACATGAATAGTAATATTTAAGACAGAAGACGATATTACAACTTAATGTTAAACCTTTAACTTCACCATTCTGACTTGCAACTAAAAAGTTAGAACTTAGAACAACTTCACATATAACATAAAACTCAAAGAAGTTTATAGATAATAACACCCAAATCATATTCATGTCTATCTTTAATCAACAAGGAATACAGACCCACTATTGAAAAATAAAACCTCAAACTGATATCTGGTATATTATCATATAAACTTCAAACACTACAAACTTTCACAGAATGTACATGATAGTATAACAAACAAATACATGTACAACAAACCACAAACAAACACAAAACAGTGTACAAACCAAGCAATGCACACACTAGGATAACAAAAACAAGCCTGAACCACTCCAGAGGGTTCAAAAACAAATATGAATCACATGATTCAACAATTATAACATAGACATATCCGATAAGACAAGAAGGAATCACAAGATTCAAAAGCACTATCGGAAAACTATATGATAACAACAAATTGGTCACACGACCTCTTAAACTTCAGAACCACCTCTCAATAAACTTGATTTATGTAAGAAACTTGTAGAGAACTTAAAGACTCATTTTGATTAAAGTTTTACAACTCTACAAGAACATAAATCACAAAAAAACTTGAATCACACAATTCAAGAACGATATCAGAAACAATCTGATAAAACAAACTAGAAAACAAAATTCTAGTTAGACAACAAAGTGCCATAAAGGTTCTATAACCAGATCAGAAACACTTCCAATCATAACAAAGAGCCACAAGACTCTACAGAATTCAGAACAATGTCTGACATAAAACTACTTTGAATCACAAGATTCAAAGAATCTGTTAAAACATGAGAATCACATGATTTTATAACAATATCAGAAACTTATCTGATACAAATAGACAAAAAAATCACATGACCTTATAACTTCAGGAAACACGTCTGAAGAAAATGAATCAATAAAAGTCACAAGACTTTTAAACTTCAGGAAACACCTTCAGGAAACACGTCTGAAGAAAATGAATCAATAAAAGTCACAAGACTTTTAAACTTCAGGAAACACGTCTGAAAAATAATTGGATCAATATAAAATCAAGTTGTAAAAACATGACGACTCATTTGAGTTTTATCAAAAGAAATTTTACAACTTTACAAAATATTGAACAATCAAAAAAACTGAATCACAAGATTCTACGTCTGAAAAATTAGAAGCATGTGAAAACCCTTGTAAAGAATTTAAAGACTAATTTGATAAACTCAAAAACTTTTATGACTTTACAAGAACACAATGCAACAGACAGAAGTGGCTAAGGATTCAAAAAAAAAACAAATCTGATAATACAAAAATCACATGATTCTATCAGATTACGAATTACAACCTAAACAGCTTCTGATTGTACTATAACCACATGGTTAAACAACAGAATTAAAAACACAAGGCTGTCACAAAATTCAAGAACAATCTTGAAACACAGAACTGGTTAGAGTTACGAACCACAAGGCTCAACAAACCGGGAAACAAATTCAATCAAAGCAGATTTAAATCTGATCAATAGACAAAGAAAAAAATCTAAACCAGATTATAAGACACATCCATATAAGAGTTCTGGTTAAACGGAGAATCGCACGATTTGCAACCAGAAAACAACATCTCATGTACATACAAGGCAGTCATAAAAATCAAGAAATCATCTTGAACAAACACAATCGGTCAAATTTTGAATCACACAGTTCAAAGACCAGAAATCACTCAACAATCCATGTGTAATATAAACGAAGTTCAAGTTTGTTAAAAAAACATACAATGTTCCAACATTTGTCATATATGTTAAACTTGCCTATTTACATGACCATTTTTCCTTGTATAAAAAATATGAATGGGCAGATAGTTTAGTTAAGAAAACTAACAATTGTTTCTCAAATTCTACGAACTTAAGAAACATTTTTTCATATTTGTTTCTTCATAAACCTATAAATCCATTTTTAACCCACGTGATAAACTGAGACATCGATAGTAGAGGGATACAAATATATTTTTCTACATCCACCCCTCCTCTATTTTGGATCATATCCCATGGCAGTTCAATAAAGACTTAAGGTTCAAATAACGTCATTACTGACAAAAAAAACCTAAAAATTTCACAAAGAAAAGTTTTAAACAATAAGCCCCTCAATTTTTAAGGCGTAATTAATAAAGGAATAATGAGACAGCGGAAGCAAATCCAGTTTAATACGTCAGAAATTAAACAGTCGTTTCACAAATATAACACATATTAGAGCACATTGGTGAAACATTCCACACATGCTTTTTCCACACATACACCAGATATTTAAGTTCCATGCATGTTTACCAGTTCTTCAAAACAACCAGATAGTAATCACAATTAAGACACAAAAGAGACACACGAGGAATTCAGCCAACACTTGACTACCGAGTCGGATTTGAGAATGGAACAACCGAAATACTCAACAGAATGCTTATATCACAGGTAACAACTAGTATCACATGAAAAGCATCATTCAATTCTCACTAACAAAGAAATCACAAATAAACATTTAAAATCCCCTTGTTTTCAAACATTAAAACAGAATATATAATGAAACCAAATCTTTTGTACCCACAGCCAATATCCCAGACCAAGAACAGAGTTCATAAGATCCCTACCAACAAATAGCCCTAGATTTGGACATATAATCAATATATACTGCTAATCATGAATCAGATGAAAAAGACAAGCATGCTTAAATGCCCCAAAACATAGTAAATGACTAGAACATTACACTAGTTCATAACAATAAACACGTATCAGATAACCAAGCAGCGGATAGTAACAATCTAAATATGATCAACACAATATTTAAAGACGTTAAGGTAAAGAGCTTACAATACTTCAGTAGTCAAGAGGATAGAGGGGACATGTAGTGATTTGGATGACGAAAGAAACCGAAGAAAGCCGAATCGACAAGACTCTATTACTTTTGTGATTCAACCAGCAACAACTAACACCTTCATAGAAAACAGGAGATGGTAACATTGCAGCTGTTGCCAACGAGGTGGTGATATCCAGTAGTTAATCTTCTACGTTTTCGAAACCAGGAGTATAGCAGTCGGCTCTAGCTTCAATTCAGATCCACTCCCTTGTTATATCATATGAAAGAGCACGGACAAGAGAGTCAATAAGCAGCAGCCAAATTTTCGAACACCAAATTTAGAAGTGGGCACCAAATTTTCGAACACCATAAATTTAGGATTTCTTGAACTGATTTGAACTCCACAAATATCAGCACCGAAGACGGAGATTTCCTGGCACTAACGAGCTGAAACACACCTTAATTCAGTCCCAAAATTAGTAGGCCTACATCTCGAACCAATCAGCCACGAACCACTCATAGCACCGGGTTTACGAACGAAACCCTAGACTACGAATAGATGAACAACGAATTGAAGACTAAATACACTACGATGCAGGGTTCAAGTCAGAAACCCTAAAAACTCGAATGACTAAATAATCAGCGGAAGGATGAACCAGTATTTAGAGTCCAGATTCAAATGCCCCAGACGCACAACCGAGCAGATCCACAAGCGATTTCTTCAAACAGATGACAAACTCGTCAAGAACTAGAAAGCGCTCGTATTCTTCTAGGGCAAGAACAACAAACTAAACTCCTCAGAAACTACTAGCAAGACAGAGCTCCGATGCAAGCACCATATGAACAGATTTCAAACCCCTGACATCCAGATGATCAGCCTTCGCGCAGCTCAAACCGACACACTTCGAATTTATGATGCGAAAACAATCGATCAGAACCCTAAGGGCTCTGATACCATGTCAAATTTCATGGATCAAAATTCTAGATGATATACCAATCAACAACTCTCAGAACTTGAAGAAACCCTAGCAGAATTCAACCAAAAAACTAGAGAGAAAGATGATCGAAAATATATTTTTGCTTGTCACAAATGAAGCCCTAATCTTCATTTAAACACTCCGCTATGCAGCCCGGATGACCGACTCGGGGTCTTGACCCAAACCACGAACCCACAGCTACAAGCCCAACTAGCAACAAGCCCAGCTCTCTCATATAAACATAAAATATAACAAAGAAAAAAGTCTTAGAAAATATAAACCAAACTTAATTAAATTGAAGTGAACTTTTATATTTTTAACAAACTCACTACAATATGAAGAACTTTCTGAAGATTTCAAAGCACAAATAGATAACGAGTAACCAAAAATGGTTAAAGTTGGGATTTAATGAAATATCATTTCAAACTCCTCATCAACCGGTTCCTCCTCAACATAAATGGTGTTGAATGTAACAACTTTACCACTCCACATGGTCATCGCATTAATCGAAGCATTGGAGTTTTTTAATGTACTTCCAGAAAACTGACCCCCTAGGTTAGCTAACTCCTTCACTTGTTTTAAAATGTCACCCATTGACCTCTGTAAATCCAAGAATGAAGCTTGCCGATTCCTAAATAACGTATCATGCTCCATCAGCTTCTTCTGGGTCGCCTCATCTTTCGCCACAATCTGCGTCAGAATCTGGGTCTGGTTCGCTATCAGCTCTCTCATCTCCCTCATGCTTGACCCATCGTTGCCCCTACCATATTGATTATTCTTCGGTTGAAATCCTTGTGGGTTACCTCCATCTCTCCATCCTGAATTTTGATTACCCCTTCACCTGGACTAGAAAGAATTGTCGAGCTGGTTTCGGTTTCCAATGTAATCTAACTCCTCAGCGGAGGCGAGCGGGCAGTCACGGGTGTCATGAGTACTTCGACACAGCTCATATTTGGCGGATATGTAGAGTCGAATTTCATCTATTTTCTTGTTTATCTTCTCGAGCTCCTGGAAAGTCATCGTCTCAGGGCCAATGTGATGGACACCTAGGGTAGGTGTAGATGGAACTAAAGATCTAGTCGGGGCCAACGTGGCTCTTCGATCTCCGGGGGTCTACTATTCGACATTTGCAAAGCTATCAAATAGTTTCTTGCATTCGTCAATAGTGAGCTTCTCCATCATGTGTCCTCCAACTGATATGTTGAACTCCCTGAACAACATATGTAAGACCATTGTAGAATTTCTCGATTATTGCCCATTCCGTCAACTCGTGTTGCGGACATTTGCTGAGAAGGGTTTTGAAACGATCATAAGCTATAGAGTAAGGTTCGTCGGGATCCATGCGGAAAGAGTGGATTTCGTCCCAGTACACGAAGCCTTAGCTGGAGGATGGTACTTCTTCAGAAACTTTTGTTTCAAATCAGCCCAAGTGGCGATTGAATTGGGAGGTAAAGTCTCGAGCCAAATGACGGCTCGAGAAGCGAGTGAGAATGGAAAAAGCCTCAGATAAATAACATCACCCGACACTCCCCTAAGGCTGAATGTATTACAGATACGCACGAATATCGAGATATGAGCGGGTGCGTCTTCATCTTCAAGTGCATTAAGTTGAATAGAATTTGAGAGTGCATTGATGGCGTGAGATGGAACTTGCCAATTTGCGGTGTTGGCAATCGTGGTTTGAGCGACGGAAAACCGAGTGTCATCGTCTCTAGCGCTGGCTTACTCGTGTACAGCGAGCCGTGCTGCCATGGTGGATAGATAGGGAAATGGAAGTGGAGTGGTGTGGCGGTGAGTGTGTGTTGAAGTGGATGGCTTAGAATTGGTGACGGTGAAAATGGAATTTTTCAAGTCCGCACGTAGACTTTGGAAACGCTCACGAAGGTCATGATCAGGATCAGAATAAGGTGTAAGCTCTAGTGGACTTCTTGAACGGGTGTGTGACATAAAACGGAAGAAAAATAAAAATAAAATTAAATACCTAAGTATCTAGACTCAAGAATCAATACCTATAAACTCTAGATACGGAAACCGAAAAAACTCAAGATTTCCTAAACATGACCTAAGTTGATCTTGCTATTGCCAAGTGTCCGCGGCAACAACGCCAAAAACTTGATGTGTTAGAAACGACTACTAAAAACTACTAATAAAACCTAGACCTAATCCTAGACCCAGACACACCTAATTTTACCGAAAGTCCTAAACTAATGACTGAGAATACAGCTACAGAAGACCGGGTATCAAACCCTAGAGACACTAATAAATGGGAATATAGCTACAAAAGTCTAGCCTACCACCATGATAGAAACATAAACAAACATAAAGTATGAATCTTGATCAGGAAACATAGTGGAATTTTAGAGATGAACAACAAACAAAAGGTAAATCTAAGAACCGATAATGAATTTGATTGAATGATTGGTTCCACTGATGATCCTGTTGGATATTGTACGTACTGACCTGACAATTCTTAAACCCGACCCGGTTATGAACCGAAAGAGTTAAACCAAGTGCAACGAATACTAAACCCGCTTAATAAATTAACCGGTAAAAGAAACGAAAACGTTCGCTTAAATATATATTTATACTAGTTATAAATTATTATTAATCAATATTATTATTAACGATATTAATAATAATAGGTGAACGAGATTTAAATATTAGTTGTTTTATTTAAATTCACGGTCGGGCTATTTGTTAGTGAATTTTTCACTAACGTTGGCTCGTGGGCTCGTACACAAGAAATGGTCTTAAAAGTTCGAAAGGGTCCGACAAAGATTTGTGATAATATATATATATATATATATATATATATATATATATATATATATTAGATGATTAGGGATGAAACCCTAATCAGCTAATAAAAATCTCATCGGCCGAAAAAGAAAAAAAAGAGATTCAAAAATCTCCTTCCCCGTCGAAATCCCATGCGGATCCAATTCTGCCACCGATCTCCGTCACTGATCTCTTCTTGTGGCCACCTTTACACCACCATATCTTGGTGGTCGGTGCAAGCCTGGATGCTCCGTCAGTCAGCGCCCGTAGACCACTTGATATAGACTAGAGATCGCCATCAAGTACGCCCCAAGACACTGCCCGGTTCGTCACCAATCTCCGCCGGAAAAATAGCTGAAGTCAACCGTGATGTCCCACCGTATGATGTTTCGCTCTGCCATGGCGCCGCCTTGTTTCACCGTTCAAGTTACCGACCAAACACTCTGCCGATGCGAGTCTTTCTGCTACATTCATTACCAGTTGAAAAAGCCCAACAACGATCTATGTTGTAATGGGTCGTTAGTTCTTAGCGAATCGTTATGAGATCTATGCCCTAATGGGTCGTTATGTTGTAACGGCTCATTACGTGTGTGAATGTTTGGCGTTCGTGTAACAACCCAATTTTTTTAATAGTTAAATTTTCCCGACAACGTCTAGTCAACTAGAATTCTTTTCGTAGTTAGAAATTTCCCCAAATATTAGTAAGAATTCCTTTTATGTGTAAATACGGGTTTTATGTGTAAATTGGTACTTTGGTTAAATTATAACTATGTAGCTTAAATGGAGGGACCAGAATTGTAACTAGCCCTAACTAAAATAAACAAAAGAAGGAAAGAGGGAGGGGAGGTCGCAGATGCGACCTGCACACCGAACCCCAACCCTCTTCTCCTTCTAAACTTGAAATTCTGCAAATTGAGGCCTCAAGCTGCGATTTTCTGCAATAATAGTGGAAATTGGAAGTGCATTAATCTTTCTAAACTCAATATCTCATCAAGTAAGTAAAACCCCATTAGCTTGCATGCTAGGTCCCGAAATTAGGGGGCTAGAAATCTGAAATTGGTTGTTGATTCATGAGTGTTATGATGTTAGAAAACTTATATGTTGCATAAATTTCTAATTTGATTAACAATTGGTGAAGTAGTCACCAATTACTTGTTCTTGAACCTCCATGCAAAGTGACCACATATGATGTTTGTGAAATTGCTCCCTTTACTTGAATTCTTATATGAATCTGATGTTAGATGATGAATTTATGATGGGTTAGTGATAGATTTCACCAAACCTATGTTAAATGGCTAAGTGGGAGGTTCAAGGAAATGGGTAATGTGTGTGTATAAATGTATGCACACAAGGTGTTTGATAAAATGCCTAAAAGAATCAAAATATGGTAAATGCAACAAATTTGCTTGTATTGATGTTGGATGATCATAGGGAGCTATAAGTTCACAAAAATTTAACCAACTTGATGATATTATGTGCACTAGCTAGCATGGATAATGTATGCTATAGTTGTCATGTAAATGTTAATGATTCATGTAGTTAGATGTAAACTTGATGAACACAATGTATCCAGTGTGTTAGTGTGTCAGTATATTTTACTTTTTATGCATTGTGTTAGTGTGTTATGTTCACATGTCAGCACGTGTTGCTTCATAGCCTTCTTAGATGAAATGGTTTTTTTTAGCTAAACCTAAACCTCTCTATATATATATATATAATATATATATATATATAATAAATGTCATTTAAATATATTCTTAAACAATTTTTTTAATTTATTTTTTGTTTTGTTTATATCTTTTAAGAAAAAGTCAACTTAGTTAAAATTTAGTTTATTTTTATTTAAAAATGAGTCATACTCTCTATCTAATACTTTTTAAAATGTTGTACTCTTTTTAAATTTTATATTTTTTAAACTTTAATTATGACACTTAATTTCATTAAATTTATGTGTTATAATTTTTATTAGAAAATTTTGTTTAACAACTTTTTTCTTTGTTAAATAAGTCAATTTAGTTTAAATGTATTTTATATTTTTAAAATTGCATCATACTCTTTATGTAATATTTTTTATAATGTTTATACTTTTTAAATTTGATGTTTTTAAAACTTTAACTATGAACATTAATTTCAATAATTTTATGTGTTATACTTTATAAAAAATAAACTCTTTTCTTTGTTTAAAACTTTTAAAAAAATGAATTTAGTTTAAATTTGTTTTTTTATTTTTAAAATACGTTATGTAAAGTAAGAAGAATCAGGAAACCTAACCTCGCCACCTTAGAAAACTCGTTGGTCAAGGTCATTTCTTAAATCTCTTTGGTCAATTGACCATTTTGTCAAATCAGATTGGTCGATCAAAGGGCTAAATTGATGATTATCCCCATAAATTATACCCTTATATATGTAATTAATCAGAAAACTAACAAATATAGACAAATATGTAAATTTGTTTTTGAAAGTAAAATGATCACTTTTAGGAATACAGCTGAAGTTGATTAAAATAGTTTTTTTTTAAGTATGAGCAAAATTTAAACTAATAAACTAAAATGACCATTTGAATCAATCAAAAAACTAAAAAGAAAAATAAAAGAATATGACAATTTACTCATATCATATTACAAGTATTAATTAATATTAATGAAGAGAGAGAACCAATTAAGGTTTGTTGTAGTTTTGTAGTCAAACTCTTGTCCTCACTCACTTCCTCTCCTTCTAACACCTACCTCTAGGCTCCTCTCCTGTCAACCACTTAAACAAAATTAATGGCAAATTTTGCAAATGGTGACCTTGAATTCAGTCCCATGAAGAAAAAAGACTGCTTCTTTTTTGTTCAATATGGTGTGTGCAGTTATGGCCAGACTTGCAGGTTCAATCACCCCCCTCCACAAGATTCACAGGTATATCTTCTTCATTTCGAGATACATTTCTTATTAAAGAAAACAATTTATAGCCTTCAATCTGAAAAAAATCTAAAAAATCTAAAAAATCTAAAAAATTAGGGATGAGCGTCACTTTTTTATTAAAATGAACTATAAAATTATAAGAACGATACTCTTGTTATACTTGAAAAATAACCGAGTATGATAACGATATATATACAAAATTGTATAAATAATGGGAGTTAACATTTCATATAAGCACAATAGATTTAAATTAAAGAGTCTTCAATTTTTTCTTCTTCAAGATATGCCTTCACAACATTTTTTTTTTCTTCTTTAGTGTTAAAGATCTTCCTTTAATATATAGCCTGAACGAATTTACTTTTTATATATCTATTTGATCATCATGTGAAGGTTGTACAGGAAGGAAGGACTAACTCTTTATATGCAAATTACAACACTAAGAAAATCCCATGCAAGGTATTATTTAATTGATCAACACATATCCTTGGATATGTGCACGTTTGGTATTTATGATCATTTATTTATTTTCTGAATGAAAATCTCAAAACCTGAGAAATAAATATATCATCACAATCTCTATCTTGCAAAATTTATCTCTATTTAATCAATGTTGATTTTCTAATGTTTTTAAACGAACAATAACTTTTTTTTTTACATATTTATATCAAAATAGTCTTGACATTAATTATACATATTACACGTTTCATTTATGATCTTTTAAGTTCGATATCGTAGACAGATGCCATCGACACTTTTTACCACCCTATTCACATATAGTCGTTATTTCCACAAGATCAAGTTGTTTTTTCTTCAACAACATATATATATACTCAGTGGCGAAGCTTGAAAATATCGAGTGCGGGGTTGGGATCTAATTTTTTTTTCCTAACGCCAATTTTTGGGTAAACGGGGGGTCGAAACCGGAGTATATCGAAATTTTCTACGCGAAAATTATATACCCCCTACATCGCTAAAAAAATTCCAGGGGTTCGAACGCCCCTCCCCGCCCCTTAAATGCTGCGCCACTGTATATACTCCTACTTATATACTACTCTCTGGCCAGATTAAATTACACAGTTTGAAACTTTGAACCTATAATCTAGTTAACCGGCAAAAACCTACCAAGTGGGCTAATCAAACATTGTCCATTAGGCTATCCGTCGTCATAAAGTTTCTTCATTGGGCGTTTTCTAATACGTATCATCCTAGTCAGCAAGAGCCTACATGATTAAAAATGGTGTAGTCATAACACCTCATAACGCCCTCTTTAATTATTACACAATTATATTAAAAAAAACCTTCAAAATTACTCTACCAATCGAAAAGAAAAGGGGAAAGAGCCAATGAGAGGAAGGGGGAAGGCGTCATGCTGGTAACGTCGTTGGCTTTTGCCCCATAACGCCCCCGGGGTGGTGTTGGGCGTTATGGGGGCGCGAAAAACGTGGGTTAATGCCTATTACGGATAGCCTTAGATTGAGTTGTTTATGAAGAAGATATTAATGTATGATTCCGATAAAGGCGACATCATAATGATTGTTTCAAATGATTCTTGATGTAGTTCTACCTTGCCGGGTTTTGCAAGTATGGAATCTACTGTGACTTCAATCACGCAATACCGGATCTCACACTTCAATACAACTCTGATGGGCTTCCAATGCGATTGGTAATTTATTTCTTAATTATATGTTTTTTTTTTTGCATAATCAAAACACATATAGGTATATAATTTTTTGATGAAGGCACTTGCAATTAGATTAAGAGATGTTGTATACCATAATTGTACCAAATACATCTAATTGTATTTTCTTAAGCAGGATGAGCCGGTGTGCACTTTCTATATGCGTAATCTATGGTGTGGCTATGGAGCATTCTGCAAGTTCCACCACCCGGAGCTCAAATACTCCATCCCTCAAAAGTATGACTCACATGCTTCCGATCAAGCTGAGGAATATGATGACGGATTGTTAGGATCCACTGATGAATGATGTTATCCGTTAAGCGCTACCATTTCTTCACACCTTCTATTAAGTTATGCATGTGATGGAGACTAGTTATATATGGTTGCTGTGAAACCTTGTTCAGTTTATGTCTAGAGTTTGAATATGTTGATGCTTGTTTAAACGAATGGATGTTTGTTGATGGAGATGTTTTGTTTGTTTGATTACATACTGCCTTTTCCCCTTTTCAAGGAATAAGTTGTTCTTAAAATATGTGGGAAACTTCATACAAATTTTGGGACGAGCAAATTTATTTGTTGTTGAAGTAATCTGCAAGTCAACGGTGGTCAACGAAAGTTTGAGGGCTAAATGTGTCAACTCAGGTTGATAAGGGACTGTTTCTGCCAACTCGGTTTAATCTTTCTTTAACCCTGCTTAAAGTTTGTTGAAATGTTGTTAATGGTAATTAGTTGGTAGAATAAAGAGGAATCGAATTCTCTGATTTGGTTCTTGATTCCTATTGTAATTTTCTCTCAAATTCTCTCATCAATAAAATCATTTAGCTATATTCTTGTTGTTTGATTTCTTGTTTGTTGATTTGATCCAATTTCATAACAATTGGTATCAGAGCCGGCGTATCGGCTAAATATGAGAAATCGGTGTTCGTTTCCGCAAATTGATCGATCAAATGGTTTCGTCCAAATTCGAATTAGAAAGGTTTGATGGCAAAAACGACTTTGGATTGTGGAGAGTGAAGATGCGAGCTCTTTTGGTACACCAGGGAATAACAGATGCGCTACTGGTGAAGCTAATAAACCTGATGATGTAGAAGACAAAGATTGGAAAATCACTGTCGCAAAGGCTCACAGTGCCATCGTCTTGTGCCTGGGAGATAGGGTGTTGAGAGAAGTGTCGAAGGAGACTTCAACATCTGCGATTTGGCTCAAACTTGAGTCACTGTATATGACAAAAAGTTTGACAAATCGATTGTACCTGAAAAAGCGTCTGTACACACTTCAAATTACTCCTGGTAAGTCAATTGAAGATCATATAGACGAATTCAACAAGATTATTTTAGATTTGGAGAATACTGATAATAAGTTTAGTGATGAGGATCAAGCAATCTTGTTCTTGACCTCATTACCTGCTTCCTATGAGCACTTCGTGGATACAATGATGTATGCTTCTGAATCATTAACCATGGATGACATGCTTGCCAGGGGCGGACCTGTAATAGGCCCAGGGGGTCCCCGGGGACCCCCTCAACTTCGTACGTAAAGTGGAAATTATGTAAACGGTTTTTAAATTAATTTATTTTGTAATCAGGAGTTAATAAATAAATAGTTTCGAAAAATAAGACAAATTAATCCACCAGTGTAGTGGCAATGTTGTCCGTTGGAAATCTAATAGGCCCAAGTTCCATTCCTCAATACTATATTTTCCCCACCTATTTTTTTTAGCCAAACTTACTTGATTTCATTTAAACCTATAAAATATATAATTTAAATATATTGAAGCTTTCTTTCTTGTAGATTTTTTTAGCCAAACTTACATGATTACATTTAAACTCCTATATATGATTATAAAAAAGATATAACATAAATATATTGAAGCTTATAGAAAAGATAGAGTTTTTTAATCGTTTTTTTTCTTTACTCGCAGTGTCGTGTCACAAATTTCTTTTGTTTTTGTGTCATACTTATCTTATATGACCAACCCCATTCGGACCAAATTTCTTTATGTATGTTTCTATGAAACAGAAATATCTAAAAATAGTGACTCCGTAAAAAAAATTGTGGACCCCCTCAAAAACTTTTCTAGTTCCGCCCCTGATGCTTGCTGCTCTAAATTATAAAGAATTTAAGAGGAAATCTGAGTTGAAGGAAGAGACATGGGAAGGGTTGTTTGTGAGGGGAAGATCTGAAAACAGAAATCAAAAGGGTAAGAAATAGCAGTCAAGGTCTAAGTCAAAGCAAAGGTTAAAGTGCTTTGTTTGTGGCTCTGAAAAGCACTTGAAAAGAGAATGTCCAAAAAGGAAGAAGAAAAAGTTAGATTATGGTACCAATAAGCCTCAAGTAAATCATTCCTCAGAAGATTCAAATGAAGGGTATGAGAATGCAGATGTTCTCATGGTGATTAAAGAGATAGAAGGTAAAAGTGATCAGTGGATCTTGGACTCTTGTTGCTCATAGCATATGACACCATGCAAATAATTCTTTAGTAAACTTGTAGTTAAGAACATGGGGACTGTGAAGTTAGGAGACAGCAGGCCATGTGTGATTCAAGGAGAAGGCACTTTCATTGAAATTGAGCAGTGGAGTTATCTTGAAACTTTTAAATGTAAGGTATATCCCAAACTTAACTAGAAATTTAATTTCTCTTGGGACATTTGAAAGGGATATGTATGGTGTTAGTTTAAAGGATGGTAGAGCAAAGGTTGTAAAGGGGTCTAGAGTTATTCTATCTGGGACCAGGTGTGAGAACAACATTTATATTCTTGATGTGAATAATCAAGAAGTGAATGCAGTGGTTGGTGAGTTAGATAAACCAACTCTGTGGCACAGAAGAATGGGTCACATTAGGGACCAAGGGTTAATTGAATTGACAAAACAAGGGTGCATTGAAGAATTTGTTGGGAATGGGGCTGGTTTTTGTGAACGTTGTGTGATGGGAAAGTCACATAGAGTTAGATTTAATACTGGTAGGCATACATCTAAAGGTATATTAGACTATGTCCACTCTGATTTGTGTGGCCCTGCAAGAACACAGTCTTTAGGGGAGCATGTTATTTTCTGCTGATTATAGATGATTTTTCCAGGAGAGTTTATATATATATTTTGAAAAGTAAAGATGATGAATATGGTAAATTCAAGGGGTGGAAAGTCATGGTAGAAACTCAAACAGAAAAGAAGGTAAAGAAGGTTAGGACTGACAATGGTTGAGTTTTGTAGTACTTGGTTCAATGAATATTGTAAAGATCACGGCATTGTTAGGCACTTAATAGTTCCTGGAATACCACAACAAAATGTTTGGTGGAAAGGATGAACATGACTGTTTTAAATAAGGTGAGATGTATGCTTCTATTAGCTCAGGTTTTCCTAAGACTTTTTGGGCTGAGGCTGCAACTACTGCAGTGTATTTGATTAATAGGTCACCGCTTTGGGTATGAAAACTCCTATGGAGCAATGGACAGGAGAAAAGGTATCATATGAGAATCTCAGGGTATTTGGCACTCTTGCTTATGCACATGTGAAACAAGGTAAGTTGGATGCCAGGGCACAAAAATGTATATTTTTGGGATATCCTGAAGGGGTTAAGGGTGTTAGACTTTGGAGGCTTGAAGAAGAGAGTCTAAAGATAATAGTGAGCAGAGATGTTGTTCACAGGGAAGACACTTACTACAAGGATGTGATGGATTCCTCTAGTTCAAAAGATGAAGAAGGTGTTTCTATAGAGGTGGAGCCAATTTCAGGAGAAAAAGACACTGAAGTCAATCAGGGAACTGTTCCATCTGTCACAAATGAGGTGGAGCAGGTCCGTAGTCCTAGCATAGCTAGGGACAGGCCTAGAAGAAACATAATGAAGCCCCTCAGGTTCAGAGAAGGATATGACATTTCAGCTTTTGTGTTTGTAGCCTCTGATCATGAAGAAATTATAAAGCCTACAACCTTTGAAGAGGCTATGGAATCACTAGAAAAGGAAAAGTGGCAGGAGGAAATTGATTCTTTAAATAAGAATCAAACCAAGCTAGTCAAAAAGTAATTGCCTACAAGTGGCTATACAAAGTCAAAGAAGCTATGCCAGGTGGAAGTGGACCAAGATTTAAGGCAAGACTTGTTGCCAAAGGGTTTACTCAAAAGGCAAGGCTTGATTGTAATGAAATATTTGCTCATGTTGTAAAGCATTCTTCCATAAGAGTTCTGCTTTCAATTACTGTTGTGATGGATATGGAGTTAGAGCAGTTGGATGTAAAAACTGCCTTCCTTGATGGTTATCTAGATGAACACATATACATTGAACAACCTAAGGGATATGTGCAGAGTGGTAATGAGGATAAGGTTTGTTTGCTCAAGAAAGCCTTGTATGGTTTGAAACAATCTCCAAGGCAATGGTATAGAAGGTTTGACCATCATATGGACAATTATGCAGGCTTTGAAAGGAGTCTCTATGACTCATGTGTTTACTTTAAAGAATATTCACTTGGACAATTTATATATCTTTTACTATATGTTGAAGATATGCTGCTGGCATGCAAAGATCCTCATGAAATTGGAGTAACTAAAGAGTTATTACGCTCAGAATTTGAAATGAAGGAACTTGGTGCTGCTAGAAAGATATTGGGAATGGAGATCGTTAGGGACAGGGACAAGAAAGAGCTGAGATTGACACAAAGTTCATACACAAGGAAATTGCTGTGTAACTTTGCTATGGAGAATTGCAAACCTCTTAAAACAGCTTTTGCTGCACACTTCAAGCGATCTTTGCAGAATAGTCCTAAACATAAAGATGAGATCAAATACATGAGTAAAGTTCCTTATGCTACAGCTGTTGGGAGTAAAATGTATTTGATGGTTTGTACTAGACCTGACTTGGGTTATGGTGTTAGTATTGTTAGCCGGTTTCTTGCAAATCCAGGAAAAAACACATTGGGAAGGTGTCAAGTGGTTATTAAGATATCTTAGTGGTACACCTAATGTGGGTCTAGTTTTTGGAGGTGATAAAGGTTCACAAGAAAATGTGATGGGGTATGTAGATTCAGACTATGCCAAAGATATTGATAGAGGCAGGTCAATAATAGGCTATTGCTTTACCGTGTTAGATAATTTGGTAAGTTGGAAGGCTTCATTGCAGAATGTGGTAGCTTTATCCAGTATTGAAGCTGAATATATAGCTCTTACTGAAGCTGAATATATAGCTCTTCCTGAAGCTATAAAGGAAGCACTGTGAATGAAGGGGTTTGTTAAGGAGTTAGGCATTGATATTAAAGATGTTGTGGTTCATTGTGATAATCAGGGGGGCTGTGCAGTTGTCAAAGAACAGCAGATACCATGATAGGACAAAACATATCAAGTTCAGACTTCACTTCATTAGAGATGTGATAAGTGCTAAAGAAATTATAGTTCAGCAAATTGGAACTGAAGACAATTGTGCTGATATGTTTACAAAGGCTTTACCCAATTCAAGGTTCTTAAAGTGTTTGAGGCAGCTTGGAATTGGTTAGCATGTTAATTTGATTCAAAGTGTTGACTGGATTACAACTGTGGCATTTTAGCTCTCAATAATATTCAAATTCCGTTGTCACTATTATCAAGAGAAGTTAAGGTGTTATGGGAGTAGTTTAGGATCACTTTTAGTAGTTAACATTGTTGACTTTAGATTAAGGTGGAGTGTGTTGAAGTAATCTGCAAGTCAACGGTGGTCAACAAAAGTTTGAGGACTAAATGTGTCAACTCAGGTTGATAAGGGGTTGTTTCTGCCAACTCGGGTTAATCTTTCTTTAACCCCGCTTAAAGTTTGTTGAAATGTTGTTAATGGTAGTTAGTTGGTAGAATAAAGGGGAATCGAATTCTCTGATTTGGTTCTTGATTCCTATTGTAATTTTCTCTCAAATTCTCTCATCAATTAAAATCATTTAGCTCTGATCTTGTTGTTTGATTTCTTGTTTGTTGATTTGATCCAATTTCATAACATTTGTGTTTGTGATATATATACACACACTACATTTTATATAAGATTCATGCTGCTAGTGCTAGTCTAGCGATGTTGATCAATTACCCCTAAGCATTTTAGCTATTCAACACTAGGGAGATCCTTTTAAAATTGTGTGCTGTCTATGAAAAACTATTGCTAAGAAGAATATCAAAATTGAAGTCTTGTGTCGTGTGTGATATGTGGAGAAGCACGTGCTTATTGGCAACTAATGCACCTGCTAGCTCCTCCTTAAGTAGTAGATCTTTTTTGTTACAACATTAAAAATTGTATATACCCCATGGATCATTTAGTCATCGACATTTGACACCTAATTAAAGCTACTACAAAACCTGTTTTAACAACTTCATTAGGAAGTCCTTAGTTCATCTCCTAATCAACCAATTAATATTGAAGTACATATTATCCCGAATTCCCAACATCGTATATCTGTCTCTGTGACAACACATAAGGATAAATCTAGTTACATAACTACAGTAACGAGAATAGATTAAAATATTTTCTAGCTTTTCAACGAGTAGCATTAAAATATAAATTAATAAAAGTCCATATACACAAATTTTCCTCCTCATTTATCTCCTTGTTTACTTTTTAAGATGAGTTTCTCTTTGGTATAAAGTGTAAGAAGTTTTCGGAATTATTGATTTAAAAAATCCGTTGTTCAGATTTGAACCACATCTAATTTAAAATAAAGAAAGAGAATTTAAAGGGTGAAAATAGCGGGAGGAGTAAAATTGATATAGCTTATAAATGTTAACTTTTTTCAAATTCTCTCAATTTTTTTAAACGTCTATAACTTTTTTATATGATATTATTTAAAAAAAAATTAAACCATAAAATCAAGCATTTTATTCTCTTTAATTTGAGTATAGTATTGCTATACCTTTTAATTTGTTTTTAGATTCGTCTATGTACTCCCGTATAACTTGCGTAATTATCAATATAACATACATGATTATATATATAACTTGCGTTATATAATTTGTGTGATTATTATATTATTATCTATACATAATTTATAAACATATAACATGCTTGATTATCAAAATAACATGCGTGATTATCATCTAATTTGCGTATTATTATTTTATGTACGCACGAACGATTCTACCTTTTTCCAAAATACACGTGACTCCCTCTGATTACTCCGTACCCTTTATTCGAAAATCACGCTTTGTAAAATAACTTCTCCTACTTTTTAAGTGTTTTATTTTTTAAAAATTGAAAACTGAGACGAATAATGTTAAATAAGTTAAAATTACATTTTCCGTTCAAAAATAAAATCAAATTACATGTTGAATATTGATCATATTACTATTATTGAATATAATATTTAATGCAGAGTGAGAAAACAATGAGTGATGTATGAGGTGGACCCATCTAATTCAGGTTTATTCTAGCTTTGAAGTCAAACTCTTGTCATGGTCTCTCCTCTTCAACAAAAAGCATAAAGAACTCATGCTTTTCATACACTTCCCCACCTTCTAATCAGACCAATGGCAGATTTTGCAAATGGTGGTTTAGGATCCAGTCCCATGCAGAATAAGGACTGCTTCTTTTTTGTTCATTTTGGTGTGTGTAGTTTTGGCCAGAATTGCAAGTTCAATCACCCCTCTAAGGAAGGTTCTCAGGTAGTATATCTTTTATTTTATTTTATTTTATTTAACCTCACACCACCCCCTTGTCAAATCTGACACATATGGCATGTCGAAACAACCGTTTAAAGGTAAGTTGTCTGATGAATTACCAAAATGTTTTTTTTCCCTCACAAACCTTAATCTAGACGATAGACGGTCGTCTGGAGGCCGGTGTGAGATTACAACTCAGATGGTGTGAAAAAAAAAAATTCATATCCTTTGATGTGTATAAACGCCAAAAGGTGTATGTTTTGATCATCGCCTGATCTACCTTGCATATAAACAATTGTCTTGTTTCTTTATATAAACTTGAAAACTGATTGATTTTCATGCATGTGCAGGTTGTTGATCAGAAAGGAAGGATTGAAAATGTGTATGCATATAATTTTAGCAGGGAAAAACCATGCAAGGTATAATTAAGTAATTAACCGATTAATTAGATATCCATTGTAACTCCTGCAGTAGATTATGGTGCGTTTATTAAAAAAAAAAAAATTGGATTGCTTTAAATAAAAAAAGAGATATCTGTTGTAACATAATAATTCGTGGGTATGATTTTGATTTTGATGAGTTTATGAACTTGTTGGTAAAATTTTAAAGGTTATTGATCTTCTTAATAAGTCTTATTTATTCTTTTGATTTAATACAACAAAAACCAACATTTTTTTAAGTTATACATCTGAGTTTCCATGTAGATTTGGCTGCCCATGATTTATCCCAAAAGTTGTTTTTTTCGATATGGCTTGGGTGGATCTTGTTATAAAATTTATAATGGGTTTCTATTATAATGAATTAATGCTAAAATAAATTACTACTAATTACAGTTTAGTTATTTTTAACGGCATTTTTGTCATCAATGCGATTTGAATCCCTTATCGTATGGAAAAACTAAACTTTATTTAACGTCAAGATACCACTATGCCAAAGGCCCTTTGGTTGCGGTTTAGTTCACTAATCATTGTTTTGTTTCGATCTTCATTTAAAGGAAATATTCGAATTTGAGTTAAAGAACATATTAGTCATTCTTTTTGTATGGAGAGTGTAAATCTTAATTTATTTTAGCTTAAGGGATTAAAAAGCTATATTATTATGAAATGCAAGCATGTATATGAACTCTTGTTATGTACATAAGTTTGTTCTTAAACTCTTTTTATACAATCATGTCTAATGGATTTTGTTTTTTTCTTAATGACATGTGTTTTGGCGTCTTTGAAAACCTAATATCGTAACCTTAAGTATGAATTATGATGTGATAATTGTGGACTATGCAAAAACAAAAGAGAACTAACTTGATCAATAGTCTTGATCTTAACTAATATATCATGTTGTAATTGCAATGACACTTTCTTTTGTCTCCCTTTGTGTTCATGCTTGTTATACACATAATGTTAAATAGTATACACATTTCAAGTACCCATTGATCTTCTTCTTGTAAGTTAGAAATTACATTATTGGCGGATGTTATTGACATTTTTATCACCAAATTACATATATTTATTTCCATAAAAGTTGTTTAAGAAGCTATATAAATGTGTGATTCTAATGAAGGCGACATCATAATGAGCGTTTCAAATGACTCTTTTGCAGTTTTACCGCGCGGGAGTTTGTAGGTATGGAATGTACTGTGAGTTCAATCACTTGATACCAGATCCCCCTCTTCGATACAACTCTGATGGGCTTCCGATGAGATTGGTAATTTATTTCTTATTTGTCTTTTAGTTTGCACTATCACCGCGCAACAACACGTGTAGCCCTACAAAATACTTAATGAAGAGGAATTTCACGTGCGCACCCTCTTAACACGTATAGTAGGTATTAATACATAATCTATAACATTCGAAGAGGTTGTTAAATACAGTTGGACAGAAGACTAGGGTTTTTTAGAAATGAAATGCATTACTATTGATTACATGTTATTAAGCAGGGTGAACAAGTATGCTCTTTCTATTTACGTAATCAAGAGTGTGGCTATGGAGCAGACTGCAAGTTTCACCACCCAGAGATTAAACTCTCCATCCTTCAAGAGTATGGTTTTCTTGCTTCTGTTGAAGCCCAAGCTAAGAAGCATGATGACGGACCGCCAGAAAACACTGATGGAGGATACTAGCCGATAAGCACTACAAGCTCTTCAACATGGTGTCAGATTATCCATATAATATGAATCACTAATATATGTTTGGTGTGAAACCTTGTTCAGTTTATGTCTTGGAGTTTGGATTTGTTAATGTTTGTTTGAAGGATTGGATGTTTGTTGATGGTGATCTTTGTTTGTTTAATTGCATACAACGGTTTGAGCTACATGCATTATTAGGCCTCAAACTAATTGAGAACCATCCTCCAAATGTTAAAAAGTGCAAGCTTATTTATGTTTGTGATTCATGATGTTATGTAAGATTCTTGCAGGTTTGCATCAGAGTAATGTTATATGCAATTGAGTGATTGACCCTTGAAGCATTTGAACTCCAGGGTATATTGGCAGATGAGCCCTTTTGCCCTCTTAATGAATTATCCTAAGTTTGTTTCTTACAACAATTAGTAACCATATATGTCCCATTTTTGAAGTCTTAGACACTTAATTAACATGTGAATACTGCTTGAAACCAGCTTTAATAGTCTTCATATTGATTAGATTGCCCTTCATTCATCTTTCAGTCAATATATCGAAGTAGACTAATGGTAAATACTTGAAGAACTTAGCCTTTGCCAAAGCTTTAAGAAGCCAAGTTGATATAGCTAACCTCAGTAACAATTTTTATTCTTTTATTAAAAATCAACCACATTTATTGAAGTTGTACTTCTGGGTTTGCATGTTGATATTTGTCCCAAAAGTTTTTCTTTTTTGTTTTGTTCTTTTTTTTGTGTGATTAGAGTGGATCCTTTATTAAGATTTTTAATTGTTTGTATTATGATTTATAGATGGTAACTATAATTTACTACTGATTACGGTTTAGTTAGTTAATTAGTATTTTGTTCGTTCCATCGAAGTTATTATGTGAGTTTTTATATATATATATATATATATATATATATATATATATATATATATATATATAGGGTGAGGTTCATTGTAGGCACTTTCGCATGTGAAATAGCTTTTTTTCACATGTGAAAGTTTCTAATTAATGAGAAAAAAGAAAAAATGAAAAAAGAAAATTAATCACAACCATTAGATCAAGAGATCTAATGGTGAAAAAGGGTGTCTACCTGTCTACACTTATGGGGGTGTCTACAATGAACTTTTCACTATATATATATATATATATATATATATATATATATATATAGGTAAAAGATCCGTGTAGACCCCTTATTTTTTGTAGACCCCGTAGACCCCTTATAAAACTCAATAAAACTCATTAAAACTCACTAAAAATAAAACTCAGTTTTGTTAATTTAGTTTTTTTATTTGCGATAAGCTTTTAAGAACAAAAAAAAAGACAATTAAAAAAAAAGAAAAACGAAAAACATTAAAAATTGAACATTTTAAGACAATGAGTTTTAAAAATCAATGAGTTTAAAACACAATAAACTCAATAAAACTCAGTGTTGCGTTTAAAACTCATTATTTTAAAACTCATTGTCTTAAAATGTTCGATTTTTAATGTTTTTTGTTTTTTTTAATTTATTTATTTATTTTTTTGGTACTTAAAAGCTTATCGTAATAAAAAAACCAAATTTACAACACTGAGTTTTATTTTTATTGAGTTTTATAGGGGTCTACGGGGTCTGCAAAATTTAAAGGGTCTACACGGAACCCTTCCCTATATATATATATATATATTATTAATCATTCTTTTTTGGTATGCACAAGATATACATCTTGATTTTCTTTAGATTAAGGATTAACCATCGATATTAATATAAATCCATGCATGTATATAGATTAATAATATGGCTATTTATATATATGAATAACCTCAAGTCACCTTTGCAAATGTACTTGTATTTAATGAAATGTCAAATTGCATATGTCTATCGGGTTCTATGCACACTACATGTCACATCCCGATTTCCAGACCGTAATATGATGTCAGATTGTATTAATAATAAACCTCAGAATATACAACGGAAGACTACAATTCATAAGCACTACAAAATTTAGAACCCAAATCAAATACAATAGATAACTACACCACTGTTATATATCTTTTACCCTAACTGAGGATGAGAATAACATCTTTTACCCTAACTGAGGATGAGAATAACATACTAGATAATATAAATTTCCATCTTACACATGTACAATCTAGGAACAACAAACATAAACAGATTAACTGCTATACACTTCCAATTTGTTCATCTTCCGATTCAATTCCCTGAAATACACACTTAAAACACGTCATGAATGAATAGTTTGTGAGTCACAACCTAATACTAACAGACAATAATAAACAACAATACTTGGTATGCATGATAAAATACTAAAAGACACAGCCAAACGTCTATGGCATGCCAGTACCCCATGGGTGTAGTCCCCGTGTCTGTGCCCACTTCAGGTGTTTTTATACACACCAAAACTTATATGCCGTTTAGTACTATAACCAAGGACTCTTCAGGTTGGACAAACACTTCAACCTGCAACAATACAATACTTACCTGGGCTCTAGGCCTAGGTCTTGGTCCACACTAGGACTGGTTATAGTCCCAATTCCTATTAAGTGTATCATCTCTAACATGTAATATAGCATGGATCCATCTATATGCATATAAGTCTCATGCCCATTTAGTTACAGATACTTTGGCTAAATGGTTGGCTCGGTCGACTACTACTAGTATTTATCATTTTAACATATTGAATTACATTAATCATAAAATATTTAAAATCCTTTGACACATACGCGTAGTATATAATCCCCAACACATTTGAATAATAAGTAACAATACTTAAAAGCACTCTTGAAAACACATTAGCGAATAGTCGGTGAGTCATAACCTGACACTACAAGACAATAATAAATAACAATACTCGGTATGCATGATAAAATACTAAACAACACAACCAAATGTCTACGGCACGCAGTACCTCGTGGGTGTACTTCACGTGTTTGTGCTAGCTTAAGGTGTTTTCATACACACTAAAGCTTATATGCTGCTTAGTACTACAACCAAGGACTTCATGTTTGACAATCACTTCAACCTGCAACAATACATTATTTACCTGGGCTCTAGGCCTAGTTCTTGGTCCACACTGGGACCGGCTATAGTCCCAATACCTACTAAGCGTATAATTTGTAACATACTTGTAATATATCATGGATCCATCTATATGCATATAAGTCTCGTGCCCATTCAATTACAGATACTTTGGCTTAATGGTTGGCCCAACCGACAGCTACTAGTATTTGTCATTTTACCATAGAGAATTACAAAAATCATAAAATATTTAACATCCTTTAACACATACGCATAGTATATCAACCCCAAAAAATTTATAAAAAGGGGGATTAGATTACATGCTCACATGGTAATTGATGGGTTTTAGGCACTACAAGCAAACTTAAACAATTAAGGGTGCATGCAACCTAAAACATGACCTATGTTTTCACTATTGAACCTATAACTATGAACATAATATGAACCATAGAAACAATAAAAATACTAAGACAGATAGGGTTACATACCTTTTAGTTGTTATAGTAAACAACTAGAATAATCCCTCTTGAACTTTAGGAAGCAAGCACCACAAATGTCGTGCCTCTGATGGGATCACACCCAACGACTCGAAAAAGAATATTAACTAAGGGTGGGATGAACTATAAAAAAGTTCTTCCACAAGGAGGGCATAAGAAGGAGGTGAATACTCAAGCCTTTTGAGCAAATTGAAATGAATCACTAAGGCCCTTATTTATAGCCTTGAAAATCTTCCTTGCTTTGGTTATTCCACCAATGTGAGATAGAACCAAATTTTCAAAATTCCCTTGTGCATAAGGGGAATTTCAAAATTCTCCATGTGGGATAGAATATTCCCAACTAATCAACTATTAATTAATTGTTATTCAATCCTTCTATTAACCAAACCGTTAACTAGCCTCCTAAATAGTTTCATTTAATTATTAAACCATAATAATTAATAACCTATTTTTTTTCTTTTTGCCTTATTTACTAATTCTACTTTTATCGAGTCTTGAGGGCAACCCAAAAGGACTATGTTGCTATCAATTATAATTATGGACTTATATACGCAATCCAACAATAATTCTTCAGCAGTGGCATTCTCTTTTTTGTGTTGCTTGTAGGTGGCTAATTCTTCAGCAGTGGCATTCTCTTCGTCAATTTCAGTGAGCTCCTTTTCAAGGACATACTCCTTGTCTTCGTAACGAATGGCCATTTTGATGTTGCGCATCCAGTCATTGTAGTTGGTGCCATCCAATGTCACCTTTGAGCAGATGCCCAACAAGGAGAAGTTGTTGTGGGTGGAGGAGGAGGAACCCGAAGCATCGTTAGGAGCAGACATTGCTTTAAGGAAAAGTAGTTTAAGTTAGATAAGAATAACCGGGTATGATCCAACTATAAAAATTCACAACTTAGAAAAGGGATGCCTTAATCTAATTGCAAATTTTATAAATGTAGGTTTTTCTTTTGAGATTCATTGAAACTATCCAATGGCATGTTTAATCTCGGATTATGCTCTTCCATTTGTGACTAGGATACCAAGGATCACAAATAAGATGTGAATAATCATGCAAATATGCTTGGTAACCTTAATGTCATTTATCATCTCAATTGATGTGCTGGTTAACCACACACGCTCCATCAACAATGATAATTTGTGAGATACCCATTACAATTCTTTATTAGTCCCTATTAGTATGTTGGTTAACCACACACGCTCCACTAATGACTTATAAAGTGTAATGTGCAACTTCATGGGTTAGCATACAAATTCACATTTTTCTTAAAGTAACTAGGAATATTTTATAAAAGGTTTAGTTAATTTTAATGTCATTATACTTTTAACGAGAATTAATTTAGTCCTATCAAACCCGTTCGGCTAACGACCCTCCACTAATCAAGGAAGCGGTGGGTGAGAATGGACACCCATTCAACTACCATTTTATAGACAGTTTCCTTATACCCCCCTTATAGACTAGCTTCGTGAATGGGGCCTACTATTGATTTGACTAACTTTGTGCTTATACATATAGTAATAATTAAGCTTTTAATCTTACATATAAGGTGTATTTTAAAACTTTTTCAAAATACTAGGTTTATTATTTTAAAATAAACCAATATTATATATCTATTAATTAACTTTTAATTAATTATATATAATGAATCATAATAGGATAATTAATCTAAACAATTAAATTAAATCTTATCCTAAAGGCATTCGAAACTTAGGGGGCAAGATTAGGGTTTCAAAAAACCTAATACCTAAGATCGAACTTAAGCCCCATAACAAAAATAATTCATCAATTATAGCTAATTCAATTGAAAACAAACCTAACGCTCTGATACCACTGATGGGTTTCAGGCACTACAAGCAAACTTAAATAATTAAGGGTGCATGCAACCTAAAACATGATCTATCACTACGTCAAAAAGTGGCTTTGGCCACGGTTTTTTTGATAACGCATAGCCACTGTTTTGAAAAAAGCGTGGCCAAAGGTAAGAAATTCTCGTTTTAGCCACACATATTGTGTACCCGTGGCCAAATATATAGCCTTTGGACCCTTTTAGCCACGTATTTTTTTGTTTATGTGACAACAACAATCAGGTGCAGTGGCTTTAGCCACTGTTTTACAAAAACATGTGGCACTTATTTGTCACACTTAAAAAAGAGTGGCGAAATGCACCAAACGGCCACGGAATTTTTATGATTTTTTATTCGTGTGACCAAAAAGGAATGTATGGCCACGCTTAAATAATGTTGTGTGACGGAAGAGTAGATTTTATTACTTAGTAAATTAAAATAAAACAAAACTATTTATGCGTGGCTAAATGTGAGCAATGGCCACGCTTTTTACTTAGTTATGTGGCTAAAAGCTAGTACATATGGCCACTGTTATTAGGTTGTGTGACTAAATATTAGATGACTAATGGTCACGGTAGGTTGTGAGTGACAAAAATCTATTACCTATGGCCACATATATTAACCGTGACTAAATGGTAGGTTGTGAGTGACAAAAATGTATTTTATGGTCACGGTAAAATATTAAATGCGTGGCGAAAAATAGAAGATTTGTTTCCCTCTAAAACAACGCGCTTTTTTCAATTGTACCATTAATTCGAGCGGGTTAAAATCTGCTACCCTATATATCATCATCATTGTTATTTTCCTTTTTACCGCCATCCCTTTCTTGATCTCAAATTCTCTACACCAATTCTCTCAAATTCTCTACACCAATTCTTGTATCAAATGGCCGATAATCAACGCTCCCTTAATTACTGGTATGTGAAGCATAACCGTATTTTTTTGGTTTACAGTAACAGGAGAAGAAGATCCTTCAAGTCCCACAAATCTGTGATTAAACACAACGATGAGAACATCCTGAAGCAACTATATGCGCAGAAGATTCCTGATTGTTTTGCCTACCATGTTGAGACAGCGAAATTATTTCGTGTCCTTGATACAAAATTCAATGAACCTGAAGAAGAAGATGAAGAAGAAGATGAAGAAGATCATGAAGAAGCAGATGAAGCAGATGAAGAAGATGAAGAAGAAGAAGAAGAAGATGATGATGATGATGATCATGATGATGACGATGCAAGTTCATCAGGATCATACATATCCGAAGATTGCAGTGATCCGGATTATTAATTAATGGATGTTTGTGTTGAATTATGAACAAATTAAGAACAATGTTTTATATGTTTATTTTTAGTTATGATATTAGTAGTTATAATTGAATATATGATGGTTATATATGTTTATCATGTTTGATTATCTTGTGATATGGCCACTCATATTAAACATTGGTTGCGTGACAAATTATGACAAATGGTCACGGTATATTAATTTTAGGTGGCTAAAAGAAGAATACCAACAGTGTACGGCGCTTGTAATCATTACTATTTCATTTACTTTATCTTTCAAATCTCCATCTACCACGCCCCTCGAGTATCGATATATACTATCTCTGTATCAGTTTTCATCATCATCTCCACCATGACCCTTTTCTCCCAGTCTTTCTCTCTCTGTTTTTCGTCCATCATCGACGGCAAAAAATGTGGAATTGGCATCATCCGTATGTGGAAAACGGTAAGTTATCATCTTCACCACTGAAATTCGATTGAAATTTTCGTCTCAGATTTGGTAATTTTATCTTGTGCAGGGAAAGATTGCACTCTGTATCTCCTGCGAGCAGATTTTAAGTTATTGTGGAAACCATGGAGACGAGGAGTCTCTAATGGTTCATACAAATGCTTTACTGAGAGCAGATTTTAAGTTATTGTGTAATTTTATAACAGTCAGCAGTAAGGGCACATGTTGAGGTTTGCAGGACTTGTATTCTTCAGGTGCTTCTCTCCCTTCTGGCCCCACGAGCCTGATTTTTCTTCGGCCACTTCTTCTCCCTTTTGGCCCCATGAACCCGATTTATCTTCAGCCACTTCTTCACCATTTTCAGTTGATCATAAGCAATTGCATGTGAGAAAGCAAAGAGGGACTTGTTCTCTCTTTTCACTTGATCAGAAGCAAGTGCATGTGAGAAAGCAAAAGAGGGATTTTTCTTCAGCCGCTTCTTCTCCATTTTAAGTTAGTAGTTTTTCAGTTGTAATTTTATAGATCAATGTATTAATGGAATCATAACCTTTGGATTATGTATGTAATTGTGTTTGTTAAAGCAGCAGTTGATTTTGTTTGTTTATTTTTGACTTTTATTGACTCTGGTTTGGTCAAAGAGAGGAGACCTGCAGGCACAATCAAAAAAAGGAAACACTTGACTCAAAATTAAGATCCATAATTATATATATTCCAGAATACATAAAGAAAAAAAAACAAATATTGTTGATACTGTAGTTTGCTAAGATTCAAAAACATTACAATGATGATCAATTAATCGGTGGTTTTTCGTAATATCATTCCAGTACAGTCAGCTCTATGGTAAACATTGTGACGTGCATCTACGGATGGCAATACATTATCGTTGTGAGGAAAAACTACCGTACTAAATTCTTCATTGGCATCGTCTTCATAATAATCTCTGTAATTTCTGGGAGGTGTCATAAAGACAATATGCAGTTTTTTATCCAGCTGGTCTTTGACGTAAAACAACTGTTGTGCTTGTGACGCGAAAATGAACGGGTCCTCCTTGTGACCTAGTCTTTTAAGGTTGACCAAAGTGTAACCAAGACTATCTTTTTTGACCCCCTGTGTATTCTCAACCCAGTCGCACATAAATAGAGGGATGGTTTTAATATGGTAATCTAGTAGCCATATCTCTTTTAAAACCCCATAGTAAGGTTTTTTTCCATAGGTTAAGACCTCGTTAGAGATGTGCATGTCATTTACCTCTACACCAACCCCGCTGTTCTGGTAAACCCTACCGTCTCGAGATTTTGTACGAAATGAATAGCCATTGATGTCATATACTTCATATTTCCTCACGCTTCTGTGCGGACCATGTGAAATCCACCTAACGGTCTCTGATATAGTTTCTGGGGACTCCGCCATCTCCTTTTCAACCTGAAATTCATAGTAGGTTCATCAGGAGAGTTCATTAGGAATAGGAAGATTATAGCTCTTCCAAAAATAAAATAAAGTTGTTCCGGACAACTCCGGTCAGTTGTTCCGGAAAGTTACAGTTCATCCGGAATTAAAACTATAAGAAAAATAGTTTCAGTTCACCAGGAAGGTTATAGTTCATCCGGATAGAAAATAGAGTTATTCCGGACAACTCAGGTCAGTTGTTCCGGAAAGTTACAGTTCATCCGGAATTAAAACTATAAGAAAAATAGTTTCAGTTCACCAGGAAGGTTATAGTTCATCCGGATAGAAAATAGAGTTATCCCGGACAACTCAGGTCAATTGTTCCGGAAAGTTACAGTTCATCCGGAATTAAAACTATAAGAAAATAGTTTCAGTTCACCAGGAAGGTTATAGTTCATCCGGATAGAAAATAGAGTTGTTCCGGACAACTCAGGTCAGTTGTTCAGGAAAGTTACAGTTCATCCGGAATTAAAACAATAAGCAAATTTAGCTGACCTTGTTGCGTAACCATTTACCAAATGTTGTGCTCTGCTTCTTAGTCAGGTCATTTAGTCTACTACCAGGATGTTCCTTTTCCAAAAATTTCATGTGTTCTCTGCAATTACATGAATTGAAGTTATCTATAAAAGTTTATAATTAATTAAACAGATAAAAAAAGGTTAATAATCTAAATTACTTACTCGATATAATGCTCAATTTCAGGCGTATTTAGCAACACAAATAAATGCGCTTTCGATAGGAGCTCTGGAGAGACTTCAACTGATCTACCAGCTGACCCAGGACTTCCATCCGCACTGCTATGCTTTTTAGTTGGAACACCAATAGTTGTGATGTTTTTTTGGTATTCGCTGAGAAACTCAATCGTTTCTTCTACAATGTTCTCCTCAGCAATGCACCCTTCTGGATAAGTTTTGTTTCTCACGTGGCCCTTAATTACCTTCATACACCTTTCAAATGGATACATCCATCGAAAGCATATTGGGCCACATAATTTTACCTCCCTAGTAAGGTGCACCGTCAAATGAAGCATAACATCAAAAAATGATGGCGGGAAATATTTCTCAAGCAGGCATAGTGTGACACAAAGATCTGCTTGCAATTTGTCTAGCTCTTCGACGTTGATCTCTTTGCTGCATATTGATTTGAAAAAAAAACAGAGCCTTATAATAGCATATCTTGTCGGTTCAGGCATGAGTGACCGAATTGCAATTGGCAGAAACTGTTGCATCAGCATATGATAGTCATGTGACTTGAGCCCCACAAGTTTCTTGTCCTTTAGACTAACCAAACTAGAAAAGTTAGAACAATAGCCTTGTGGAACCTTCAAGTTATACAACGTGTCACAAAACTTTTCCTTTTCATCTTTTTGTAACGTGTAACACGCTGCAGGAAGTACTATGTTGTTCTTGTTCTGTTTAGGCTGCAACTCTGGTCTTAACCCCAAAAAGTTCAGATCCTTTCTCGCATTCAGTCCATCCTTCGTCTTTCCGGGAAGGTTGAGCAGAGTTCCAACAAGACTCTCAGCCACATTCTTTTCAATATGCATGAAATCAATGCAATGTTGGACACTATTATGCCTCCAGTATCTAAGTCTTCGAAACCATATATTGAATTTCTTCCAATATGGTGGCTTCTCTTTGTTCTTTCTTTTTCTCTTATCAATCTTCCCCCCTCTTCCGGTTGAGGTCTCTGGGATTTCTGAATCAGTACACCTTAATCCCTTTCCCCATTTGTTCCTGATAAGTTGAACTTCTTCGTATATCTGTTCTCCGGTCATAGGATCAGCAGCAACTTCCAACTCTTGTTTACCATTGAAGGCCTCGGTTTGCTTTCGGAAGGCATGCGTATATGGTAGATATCTTCTGTGACCAGCATAACACTGCTTGGCTGAGAAAGGAAGCCTAATGCATTTAGTTTCTTCCCGACATACCACACAACCACGGAATCCACTGTACGGGCAACCACAAAGTGTACCAAGTGCAGGGTAGTCATTAATCGTCCATAAAACAACTGCACGCATAGTAAACTGTTCTTGCGCATACGCATCATATGTTTCCACACCTGCCTCGAATAACAGCTCCAAGTCATCAATTAATGGTTCCAAAAACACATCAATATCGTTTCCAGGCGCTCCCGATATTAATAACGAAAGCATGATGAACTTTCTTTTCATACACAACCATGGTGGAAGGTTGTAAATGACAGATAGAACCGGCCACACACTGTGATTTCTGTTACCTCTATTTACGTCGACCCCATCAGTTGAAATGCCAAGACGAAGACTTCTAGGATCGTCAGCGATTTCGGGATATTTGTCATCGATGGCTTTCCATGCCGGTGAATCGGATGGGTGTCGTAACACACCGGGTGTTTTGGAACTGGTGGCATGCCATCTTAGATCCTCCGCTGTGGTTTTCACTTGAAACAGTCGTTTCAATCTTGGAATGATGGGGAAATACCACATTACCTTTGCAGGAGTATTGTCGTATAGTTTCTTAGTCCTCTCATCCACCTTCCACCTGGACTCACCACAAGTTGGACATACAGTTAGGTCCTTGTTCTCCTTCCTGTACAGAATACAATCATTGATACACACATGTATCTTGGTGTACCCTGCACCCATTGACTTCAAAATCTTCTTGGCCTCATATGTATTCTTCACAATCTCATTACCTTCAGGTAGCATCTGTTTCAGCAAAACTAAAAGTTCATTAAAAAATTTATCTGATCCTCCATGCTTAGTCTTCAAGTTCAGTAGTTGAACCAAGGCAGATAACTTTGTGAAGGTATGGCATCCTTCATACAGAGGCTTCTCAGCATCCATGAGTCGTTCTTGAAACTTCTCATGGTCCTCATCGAAATTTTCTTCAGTAGCTCTGACCATTTTTATTGTTTCGGCTGCATCCAATGGAACTCCGGAATCGAAAAATGATTCCGTGTGAAGCTCCTCTCCTGCGGGCTCGTCTATCTCTCCATGTTTAATCCACCTTCTATAAGTCTGATCGAATCCCTTTGAAAATAAATGAAATTCTACATCATCAACCTTAAAAGAGTAATGGTTTAGACAATTAACACAGGGACATGGAATTTCATTACTCTCCAAATTGGTAACTGCAAACAATAAGAATGATTTAACTCCATCGGCATATGATTGCGTGGTTCTACTGGTTTTCATCCAAGACTTATCCATGTTTGTTTTGCTAACAGATACAACAACAAATTAAGATGATTAAAAACGATCAATACTAAAAATCCTTTTCAATAATCTTTACTGTGAACCTGTTTATTGGAGAAGTAATAGGACGGAGGGAAAATTCTGTCGATTGATATGTGAAATTTTCAATTGAGTTCGCTCTAATTTACCCCGCCTCTTTTAAAATTGGAAAATTGGATTTTAATAATCCAAGTTATTACCAATTGGCCAATATTAATCCCAATTTCAAAATTGGCCTACATTAATCCCAATTATTAAGGTGTTGGATTTCATTGGACCCCCGTTAAGTTTTCCTTAACTCCGTTAGTTTTTTGCTGACGTGGCACTGATTAATAAAAGCCACGTGGCTGCCACGTCAGCAAAAAACTAACGGAGTTAAGGAAAACTTAACGGGGGTCCAGTTAGAATCATATTTAAATAAATTAAAACGAAAATTACTCTTGATCCTGAGAAACTCTAGTTCATCCGGTTCTATTACTGAATAACTCTTTATAATCCTGAAGAACTCTAGTTCATCTTCCCTCAATCCTCATGAACTCAGTGGGTAATTTTGACTTTCTTCGTTTAATTTTGACTTGTTAATTTGATTTTTGAGATCGTGTGACAGTAATTTCGGATAATTTCAGATCGTGTGATTAAAATATTAGTGGTTTTTTGATATCGTGTAGGAATTTCAGTTGGAGAACGTGTGAAAATAATTTTTGTAGGATAACCAAAAGTCCAACAATTATAATGTGCAGTCCTCATGAACTCAGTGGGTAATTTTGAAATTAATCAAATAAGACCTATGGTATACTCTAGTGATTACACATCTGATAAGACGCATACTCAAGTGATTTGCACATATAACCATACCACTTGATCAGTAATGAGAAACTTCTCACCTCCAACATCAAAACCTTTTCAAAATCCTTATCAAACCTTTTCTCAAAATCCTTAACAAACCCTTTCTCAAAACACTCAAATCCTTCTAAAAATGGCAAGCTTGAAAGAATTAGTTGAACATTATTTGCAGATAAAGATTGTTGCTACCCTGGACAGGTACGAGGTGATTATCGGGGCAGAGAGACAGAGTATCTTAGACGGGTTGGCCCTGCTCAACCAGGTACTTACAGAGCCACCAAGTCCATCAAGATACCAGATGGCTACTTTTCTGGTAGAAGAGATACGCGTCTCCGATGCCAGGCTTCAAATGTTGGTTCAACAGAGGCAAGAAGCAATGAGTAGGCATTTGGAGTTGATGGAGGAGATGGAATCTAGGTTCCCGTGAACCTCAACATGCAACTGCTCTGTTTTTTTTTTTAGGAATGAACATGTAAATTAGGAAACAATTTTGTGTATGGAATTGGAATCAGTAGTATGAAATCCACTTTTTGTTATATACTTGTTTATCTATTTTTGTTTATTAAATCAATCTGTTAAACAAAAACCCTAATCCTCGAAAACAGAGACGATCAACAATTGCAATCCGATCAAAGACTGATGCAGAGACGATCAAAAACCCTAAACACAAAAAACAGAACGCCCATTTCCTATTGAAATCATTTCTGTTTTCTATCTCTGCATTACATTAGATTTCCGTCGACGATGCGTTGGAGCAGACGGCGACGGAGGTAACGGAGGAGAGGTCGAGCGGTTGTGCGTATAAACCCTAGAAAATGAACGCCCATTTTCTTTTGTATATATTTGGAAAACGAAAATAGAAAACAGAAAACAGAAAACAGTAAAAAAGGTGTTTTCCATTTTTAGTTAAAATTTAGAAAACACTATTTTCTGTTTTCCTAGAAAACAGTAAAAAAGGTGTTTTCCATTTTTAGTTAAAATTTAGAAAACACTATTTTCTGTTTCCCTTGTTTTTTTGGAAAACAGAAATGGAAAACACCCCTTGTTTTCCACAACTAAACGCCCCCTTAAATTTTGGGGAATTATAATTCTAAATAAATTATATAAAAAGATTTAAGATAAAAATTAAATAATGGGTCAATTTGGGGTCAAATGGGTCAATTTGATGTGTTTAGGACCAATGAGTCCCAATAAGGTGTGTAAGTAACCAATAAGTTGTGTTTAGAACCAATGATGGCCCAATTGGTGTGTATGTAACCAATAAGTTGTGTTTAGAACCAATGATGGGCCAATAAGGTGTGTATGTAACCAATAAGTTGTGTTGAGGACCAATGAGACCCAATAAGGTTTGTTTAGGGGAAACGAGGGTCAGTTGAGACCAATGAGTCCCAGTAAGGTGTGTATGTAACCAATAAGCATGTTTAGGACCAATGATGGCCCAATAAGGTGTGTATGTAACCAATAAGTTGTGTTTAGGACCAATGAGACCCAATAAGGTGAGTTTAGGGGAAACGAGGGCCAGTTGGGACCAATGAGTCCCAGTAAGGTGTGTATGTAACCAATAGGCATGTTTAGGACCAATGACGACCCAATAAGGTGTGTATATAACAAATAAGTTGTGTTTAGGACCAATGAGACCCAATAAGGTGTATGTAACAAATAAGTTGTGTTTAGGACCAATGAGACCCAATAAGGTGTGTTTAGGGGAAACGAGGGCCTGTTGGGACCAATGAGTCCCAGTAAGGTGTGTATGTAACCAATAAGCATGTTTAGGAGCAATGATGGCCCAATAAGGTGTGTATGTAACAAATAAGTTGTGTTTAGGACCAATGAGACCCAATAAGGTGTATGTAACAAATAAGTTGTGTTTAGGACCAATGAGACCCAATAAGGTGTGTTTAGGGGAAACGAGGGCCTGTTGGGACCAATGAGTCCCAGTAAGGTGTGTATGTAACCAATAAGCATGTTTAGGAGCAATGATGGCCCAATAAGGTGTGTATGTAACAAATAAGTTGTGTTTAGGACCAATGAGACCCAATAAGGTGAGTTTAGGGGAAACGAGGGCCAGTTGGGACCAATGAGTCCCAGTAAGGTGTGTATGTAACCAATAGGCATGTTTAGGACCAATGATGGCCCAATAAGGTGTGTATGTAACAAATAAGTTGTGTTTAGGAACATTGAGACCCAATAAGGTGTATGTAACAAATAAGTTGTGTTTAGGACCAATGAGACCCAATAAGGTGTGTTTAGGGGAAACGAGGGCCTGTTGGGACCAATGAGTCCCAGTAAGGTGTGTATGTAACCAATAAGCATGTTTAGGAGCAATGATGGCCCAATAAGGTGTGTATGTAACAAATAAGTTGTGTTTAGGACCAATGAGACCCAATAAGGTGTGTTTAGGGGAAACGAGGGCCAGTTGGGACCAATTAGTCCCAATAAGGTGTGTATGTAACCAATAAGCATGTTTAGGACCAATGATGGCACAATAAGGTGTGTATATAACCAATAAATTATGTTTAGGACCAATGATGGCCCAATAAGGTGTGTTTAGTAGGGCAATGAGGTCGGTTAGAACCAATAAGTCCCAGTAAGGTGTGTATGTAACCAATAAGCATGGTTAGGACCAATGACGGCCCAATAAGGTGTGTTTAGGGGCAATGAGGGTCATTTTAGGATACAATTATCATTAAATTTATTGCTTAGTATTCCATTTTACATTTAAAGATTATTTTAAAGGTATGTTTAAAATAAAGTTAAATACGATTTGCGTTCCTGTGGTTTGGTGGTTTTAACTTTTTGAGTCCATGTTAACTCTTTAAAATTCAAGATAAATATTAACGCAAATCGTATTAATTGAGTTTATATTAAATCCGATAAATGCTGTCACGTCCTTATTAGCTGAGATGTTTTCACCCGGATCGATCCTATTAATCCCCAAATTACTTCCCACCATTTTTCAAATTTCCCAAAATTCATTGATCAGTTCCTATTCAACTCCCTCTAACCAAAACTTTATCACCAAAACGATTCATTACTCTCTTCTTCCATATCACTAAAAGTTCATCTACCTAATTGATTGATCAGTTCCGGATTCATCACACTATCATCTTCAGAAGATCACTACCTAATTCCCGTCAGTATATATTAATTTCACTGTCATCTTCAGTAGATCATTTTCATCTCAATTATTTCATCTTAATTATTCCATCGCATTTATTTCATTAATTCTCTATTTATTTCACTGTCATCTACAGGATTCATCTGATTTAACAATGGAAATTGAAGGTGAAGCATATGACAATGAATATTATTCGGAAGATGATGGAATGTATAACAATGCCGATCATTCGGATAATGAAGAGGAAATGGATAACAATACTGACGATGATTCGGGTGAAGAGGACATGGAAAACATTGATGCCCAAGTCGAAAATGATGCCCAAGTTGATACCCAAGTAGTCGACAATGAGAATGGGGAAGCCTCTGCTCCCCAAGCAAACAAGAGGGGGATGACGCGGTTGGTAAAGTGGCGTGCCAGATTTGAGAAAAATGGTGAGGAAAAATGGCCACTAACATTTGATGCACTGGGAAGGGTTGGCGGGGTCCATAGAGCAAAATTTTCGAGTTTTATGGGAGACATTGTAAGGGCAGGGGTTGGATTGAGGTATCTAGAATGGAGGAAGGTGCCAATAGAGGACAAGAACAAAATGTGGGCAGCGATTCAGGTTATGAAACAGATTAAACATTTTCTCATATTAGGTTTGTTATTGAATTCCATGCGACTAAAATATCCTGTCATATGTTATTTTTATAGAAATATTTCAAAATTGATGACTGTCGAAGGGGAGCTATAATGGTACGGCTTGGTGGGTTGCTAAGGAGTTTTAGAAAAAATATGTTGGAAAAACACATTCGTCCCAACCTAGCAAAACCCACCGTGCTTGAGAAAGTTCCAAAGATGTATCGCACTATTGTGAAAAAAGAAGACTGGGACAGATTTGTAGCATATACAAGATCTGAAGAATTCGAGGTTTTTATTCAATTCAAACTGCAGATTTCATTAATTAAGTAAGCTAATAAGTGTTAATTAATGAGATTATAATTATATATCCTACTGTTCTGTTGGAAAGGCTGCGTCAAAGATTGGAAAAGAGGTTCGAGCAAATTATACTTATGATCATTCAATGGGGCGGGGAGGATACGTCTTTCTGAGAGAAAAACTGGTAATAAGCTAAGTGTGTTACACCCAGTCATGGTTAAGAACGTTTATGTTTCAAGTCTGATATATATTATTATTATAATACAAGGTACAAAACAAAGAAATTGCAGCTGATGATTGCCCCTCTCGAGCGTTTATGTGGAGGAAAGGAAGGGTAAATAAAGAGGGGGAATACAAAACCCCTGTGGTGAAGGGCATAGCAGATGATATAGTAAGTTTAATTGCTATATATATACCTAATTATTCACATGTTAAAAATTAACAGCACCTCATTAAATTAACTAAATTATATTACTGCAGGCCGAGAATGAAACAAAGATAAATGCGGGGTCTGTGACAGTAGAACCGGGAACGGATGCCCTGACACTGGTCCTTGGCAAGGAAAGGGGTGGATACCTAAAAGGTATTGGGTATGGAGTGACTTCCCGTGGATATTGGCAGGGTGCTCCAAAAGGGCGATCGAAAGAACGGATCGAAAAACTTGAGGCGGAACTAAAAAATGAAAGACAGCTGCGTGAGAAAAAGGATCAAGAGGTTGAGCGCCTCACTGATATGGTTAAATCACAGGATGAGAGAATTGATAAGCTTATGGCGGCTATGGAGTCTGTGATTCAAGATAAACAAGTTCATAGAGCGTCTGTAAGGGACAAACTATATATATATATATATATATATATATATATATATTTATTTATTAATTAATTAACTAATTGAATTAATTGTACGTAGGACATGATCAATTCTGCGCGCAATACATCGCGGAAACAATCTACTCAATCAAACTCATCTCAAAGGTCGGCCGATAAGGTACGGATTTGAAACAGTTCTGAATTTGAGTTGATCTGGAAGATTCTAGTTCATCTGGATGAACATGCGTCTCTACTTATAGTTCATCCGGATAGTTAGAGTTCATCCGGATAGTTAAAGTTCCTCAGGATAGGTAAGGTTCATCAGGATAGTAAAAAGTTCATCAGGATAGTTAGAGTTCATCGGGATAGTTAGAGTTGATCCGGAAGATTCTAGCTAGTTCATCTGGATGAACATGCGTCCCTAGTTATAGTTAACCGTGTTGGTTATAGTTCATCCGGATAGTTAAAGTTCAGCAGTATAGGTAAAGTTCATCAGGATAGTTAAAGTTCATCAGGATAGTTAGAGTTGTTCCGGAATATAATTAATAATTAACTGTGCCGGCTATGATAAGTTCATCAGGATAGTTAAAGTTCATCAGGATAGTTAACTAATGTTTAGCCGGTTATGATCGATATGATTTTATTAATTAATTGAATTGTAGGTCTCTTCTGCGACTCTATCACAACACACTCCTCCATCTACAACAGCGTCGCAAAAGGAAAGGGTAACTATTTTAATTTACACAGTTGTGTACTTCCCTTATAACTAATTGCTATATGATCATTTAATTAAATGCTGATGCTGTCTTTAGGTGAGAAAGAGAAAAATGACAGAAGCAGCAGCTGCTGCAGCCAGTGATGCTGGGGCATCAGAGCAGGAAGTGGTATATATATATATATATAATTAATTTAGAAATTTGACAAATCGCTTTGACGTTATCGTTAATTAATATATATGTTACTAATCAGTTAATTACATGGTGTCAATTTAGGAAAAGAATAAGAGACATGCAAAACCTGCAGCTCCTAAGAAGAGTGATCTTCAGTTGGAAAAACCAAATAATTATGATGCCATTGCAGCTGCTACCGATCTGCAGCCAGTAATCCAAGAGGTATATAGATTAGTATATACCACAATTTTTGTATTCTATTTTTTACTTTAATTAATTAATTGTTTATATATATGCTATAATTAATATTATTATTATTATTATTATTATTATGTCACTTCTGATCAGGGGAGCCAAACTGCGACGTTGCACATGGAGGGGGATCCACTGAACGTCGTGGGAATGGCTGAATTATTACCAAAACAAAAAGATGAGAAGATTCATGGAAGTCCATTAGCTCCTGGTTGCCGTAGAATTAGAGTTTATCAGGTCAAAAAGGGTGCAACATTTTTACCATTCCCAGTAGATGGTAAAACAACGCTTTCGGAGGTTGAAAATAAATATATTATTGCATGGCCGATGAACCGAATGATCCTTCATTCTAATAACAAGTCAGATAGATCACAGCCGGTTGATCATTCTACGGTGCAAAAAGTATTGGAACAACCACAGGTAATTACTACATTAATTAATCGTATCCGCTAATTAATTAACTTTATATATATATATATATATATATATATCTGATCGGTTTTATTTGTCATGTTTCCAGGTAAATAATGATCGGAAAAAGATGCCGAAAGTGTACGTAACACCAAACCAGCTGAAGAATCAAAATGTGATAAATAGAAAAATCACACGGCACCAGCAGAAGCAGCTGATCAGCACGGACAAGAAATTATAATTAATTATTATAGAAATTAAACTTTGATTAGCTAGTGTCGTATGTTATCTTTTTGAACAGCGTCATGATTAGTGTATGTACATTAATTTTTAATTATAATATATGATTTTTAAGGTTTCTCTATACTAATTAATTAATATATAATTAATTGTAATTAATTAAGAAAATATATGTGACCATATATATAATACCAAAGGCCACACTTTTTATATTTTAACGTGGCCGTTGCCACCATTTGGCCACGCTTATTGGGACAAATTATCTGATTTCAACTACCCTTTGGCCACTTTTTTTTTTCCAATTATATGTGGCTAAAACACAAATATACGTGACCATATAATACCAAAGGTCACGCTTTTTATATCTTAACGTGGTCGTTGCCACCATTTGGCCACGCGTATTGGGACAAAATATCTGATTTCAACTACCCTTTAGCCACTTTTTTTTTCCAAATATATGTGGCTAAAACACAAATATACGTGACCATATAATACCAAAGGCCACGCTTTTTATATTTTAATGTGGCAGTTGCCACCCTTTGGCCACGCTTATTGGGACAAAATTTATGATTTCAGCAACCCATTTGGCCACGTTTTTTCATATCATATGTGGCTAAAACACAAATATACGTGACCATATAATACCAAAGGCCACGCTATTCATATTTTAACGTGGCGGTTGCCACCCTTTGGCCACGCGTATTGGGACAAAAATTATAATTTCAGCAACCCATTTGGCCACGTTTTTTTATAACATATGTGGCTAAAACACAAATATACGTGACCATATAATACCAAAGGCCACGCCATTCATATTTTAACGTGGCCGTTGCCACCCTTTGGCCACTCGTACTGTGACAAAATGTATGATTTCAGCAACCCTTTGGCCACGTATTTTTATAATGTATGTGGCTAAAACACGAATATACGTGACCATAAAATACCAAAGGCCACGTTAACCAAACACATGTGGCCGTTGGAACCCTTTCGCCACGCTTTTCTGAAGAATTGTTTGATTACAACAACAAATATTGGTACCCTTTAGCCACGCTTATAGGTGGCTTCAGCCACTGATATTGTAACGTGGCCGTAGGGTACATATGGTGACGGCACCTATGGTGTCGTTTGGAATGGAAAAAAAAAACGTGACAAAACACCTTTTGTCACGGTTTTTTTCCGTGGCCAAAGGTTAGTTTTGACGTAGTGAGCTATGTTTTCACTATTGAACCTATAACTATGAACATAATATGAACCCTAGAAAACAATAAAAATACTAAGAAAGATTAGGGTTACATACTTTTTAGTTGTTATAGTAAACTACTAGAATAATCCCTCTTGAACTCTAGGATGCAAGCACCACAAATGTCGTGCCTCTAATGGGATCACACCCAATGACTCGAAAAATAATATTAACTAAGGGTGGGATGAACTATAAAAAGTTCTTCCACAAGGAGGAAGAAAGAAGGAGACAAATACTCAAGCCTTTTGAGCAAATTGGAATGAATCAATAAGGTCCTTATTTATAGACTTGGAAATCTTCCTTGCTTTAGTTATTCCACCATTGTGGGATGGAACCAAATTTTCGAAATTCCCTTGTGCATAAGGGGGATTTCAAAATTCTCCATGTGGGATAAAATATTCCCAACTAATAAACTATTGATTAATTGTTATTGAATCCTTCTATTAACCAAACCGTTAACTAGCCTCCTAAATAGTTTCATTTAATTATTAAACCATAATAATTAATAAACTATTTTTTTTCTTTTTCCCTTATTTACTAATTCTACTTTTATCGAGTCTTGAGGGCAACCCAAAAGGACTATGCTGCTATCATTTATAGTTATGGACTTATACACTTAATCCAACAGTAATAACATCTTCTAACTGTAGTAGGAATCCTAGGTACGTGGTAATAAATACGGTTGCAAATCTGAATAACATATCTAAACTTGTATTTTAATTACTCACTCAACAGAGAATTGCTAAAATGGTCATTTAACCCATTTTAACATTCTTACAAGTTAAGCTAGTTTCTTTTTAACGAAAAACACCCGGTTACTCGGGGGTCTCATCATGGCAAACAATGCTACCCACGACATGATGTGACCACAGGTCGTGCGAATAACCAGGACCCTCTATGTTGCACATCCATCCCAGAGGAAACCCACCGCCCAAAGGCCCACTGTGGTAAAACCTCTGACCCACCTCTATAATTCTTTATTCATTTTTTTGTGTGCGGTGAGTTTGAACCCTTGACCTCCACATTGGAAGGCTCGGTTACGTAAACGCACGTGACACTAACATGACACGAAAAGTATAACTGGGTCGTTAATGAGACTAATGGAAATAGTTAATGGTGAATCTAATGGTTGCCACATCGCTGTGACAACCGTCAGATTCACCATTAACTATTTCCGTTAGTCTCGTTAACGACCCAGTTATACTTTTCGTGTCATGTTAGTGTCATGCACTTTGTAAGAAAACGGGTTACGTACGCGATTTAAGTTTTATGTGCGTACACGGTAACGAGACTTTTCCCGACTAAATATTTCATGTTAAATAAGTTATAAACACTTGGAAACATTTCTAGTATTTTAATTACTAAGTTTTGGGTTTAAACCCCACCTTTTACTTGTTTTGGGACATTTGGGCATCAAATGGAACTAGAGGGACTAAATTTGTAATTTCTTTAAACGAAAAATGCAGCCCTAAACACCCTCCTCCCCCACCATTCACGACATTTCCCCTCTTCTTCTTCTTCCATACGGTTCACACACCCACACACACATACTTGATGTTTTCTTAAAATCATCTACAAATCAAGCAAGAAATTGGGTTCCTAACCTCATTCAAGCTTCAAGAAGTCTAGGAGAAGCCTTGGTTCCATATCATCTTCATCAAGTCCGCCATTTCTTCTCCAACTTGTAAGCCCTAAAATCTCCTAACATGAAATTTCTTGATTACATGTGTTAATCTTGTGTTTAGGTGTAAATTGATGTGTATACATGCTCTTGAATCATATTTTATGATGGGTTAAGTTATTTTAAGATTTGGGACAGATTTAGTAGTGTATTAGGGCTGTGTTTTTATGAAAAAATTTCACCTTGAGGTGTTCTTGAAGGAATTGGGTGTAATGAGACTTGAAATTTAGGAAATTATGCTTTTATGCAAGTGACATAATTGACTTTTACTAGGATCATTGTATGATTGTTATGACAACTAGAAATCCATGATAACATGCTATATAAGTTGTTACAAGTCTTTACATGAAGTTTAATGATCAAAAGATTGGCCAAAACCGTCAAAATGAAATTTATGCACTTTGACCCATTAGGACAGATTTTGTCCAAGTTAATGGGTCGACTTGCGCATGTCATAACTTGTTCAATTTTTATCGAAATCAGTTGATTCTTTTTCCGCAGTAAATTTCCATGTCTTATCTTTATTTGGGCTACTTGCACGTTTTTTAAAACCTCCGTTTGGTCACCCAAAAGGCTGCTGCAAGTTAGGTGCGCATGGCTGTCATTTTCAACAAAAAGTAAACTTTGCATTTTGGTTGGACATGATTATTATGTTTTAATGAAGGGATTATTGAATGAAAATTTTGTTTATTTATTGAAACTAAGATCTGGAAGTTTTGGTAACCAAACTCCATGTCTTGATCAAGTTATGAATTTATTTGGTTCAATTTCACTACTTTGAATTTTTGCAACGAAGCTGATTTTTGATCAACTTTAGACGCGCATAACTTCCCCAATTCTTAACCTTTTGAGCTGATTCTTTTTGAAACATGTCCTAAACATTGGGAAGTATATTCCGGTAAAATTTTAGAACATAACTCCATGTGTAGAGCAATTTCTGCGTGTATCCAAATGGTGTATTAAAGACAACAAAGCTGATTTTTAGCCAGCTTCCGACGCGCGTAACTTTCTCAATATTTAACTTTTTAACTTGATTCTTTTTGCAACAAGTCCTAAATGTTGAGAAGTCTATGCCTGTAAAATTTGAGGAGCTAACTCCAATAAATGAGTAAATTAGGTATGCCACTAAATGTATGCTTTGCGTTTGACTTTTTAGTTTTGCATTTATGCAATTTGACTTGGAATTGTGCATCAATGTTTTCCTGCAAGTTGAGAACTTGTGTTTAAGTGTTAGGAACAATGTGAATGCTTGATGAAATATTTGTTTATTGATAAGCAATTCGTCCTAGCGACAACCTCTAATTTGGTTAGATCGTATTCATTAAAATAGGTCAATCCTGACCAACATATAAAGTCAAGTGTTGTGTACCAGTGCTACCTAAGGTGAGTTTCCTTACTCTATTTAGTTATATCCGGTTGAGGATGATAACACACAACTAGTTGCCTCCGGTAAAGGATGGCAATGCTAGGACAAAGGTATTTTGTCTGTTTTAGTAATTATCCAACACATATCACATGTTTCACTGAATGCACTTTAAATTACAAAAAGTCATTACTTTCTCGGGCCGTTAATATAGATCATAGAATAGCGAGGTAATGTTGAGTAGTACTACTGGGGATTGACACCCCCGCTCAGAGGTGCACAGGATGCACCCTCCAGACTGGCGGTCGGACTGAGACAATATTATCCTAGAACTACCGTGATCGGGAAAGACACGGGGAAGGCAAATCGCACAGGCTAAACATGTGACGCGTAGTCAGCTTCGGTCGCGAACATTCAGGTGAACATAAGCATAGGCTAGCTACCTAACGATATGGATATTACTATAAATTTACGAATTGGTCTTTCGTTATTCGTATGCATTTTTGGTCTACACAGGTAAGGGTAGACTGCCTTTTTGAACTCACCAGCTTTTGCTGACACTTGATTGTTGAATGCTTTTCAGGTCACTTGGAGGATCAAGGAGGCACGGGCGTAGACAATACTCAATTTTGTAAAATATTTTGGGAAATGCACTCCAAACACTTTTATTTCATATTCGGGCAAAAACAACAACTTTGTAGACTTTTAAATGCTTCCGCTGAATTTCAATGTAAACTTTATTTTGTAAAATGCAATATAAGTCTGTTTTACCTTTCATTATGGCTTGGTTGTAACTAAAGACTCGGATCCTGATCTGGATCACACCCCACACGGTTATACTCCGTTAGTGTAAATTAGGGGTGTGACAGATTGGTATCAGAGCCATTGGTTACAGCGAACCAGAAATTTCAAAAAGTGTTTTTTGAACTGTAACTGTTTTTGAAAGCTTTGGTTACAACTTTTTCCCAAAAGTATTGCTACGTGTGCCGAAGTCGATCCTCACTAAATTCATTTGTTTTACGTCTGTGTAGGATTATACAGTCATGGTGGTAACATTAGATTTACAGTTTTGTGGATGAATAGATCCATACTTAGCTTTATTTCAGGATTTCACACTTGGTTATTGAAAAATACACTTAGCGATTTCAACTCTGTACTTGGCGACCTCACCGGTACTCTTTGCGATCTCGAATAAAACTTGGCGACTTCATGATGTACTTAGCGATTTGGGACAACACTTGGCGATCTCGCCAGTGTGTTTGGACCTATGGACTTGTTCTTGGCGACCTCGCCACATCTCCCTCCCTTGGTGATCTCGCCAACTTCTGGTGCCTCAAGTGGGCTTAGCGATCTCGCCACCCCTCTATTCTTAGCGATCTCGCCAACAACAACCACCAGAAACTTGTTCCTTGCAATCTGAATTACACTTAGCGATCTGGTGGGTCAGATATTTATGTCATTAACTAAATTAATATTCTCTTGAATATTTTGTTCACGTATATGAATGTTTTCATGTAAATTGATTCTTCATGTAAATTTGGCCGATGTGAAACCTTTCATAGGAATATCTTGGATGTTCCAACACTTAACCTACTCGTAACATGTCTTAGCGCGCTTTAGTCGTTCTTAACGGATATCAACTAATACAAGGATGAATTTCCTGATTTTTGATGTAACGAATCGTTTGATTGATTGTACCATGTGTTTGAATGCACATGCTCCCTGTATGGTGTATATAGAGCGTTTGAAAACTCTTTTGGGACAAGTCCCACTCAAAACACAATCAGAAAGAGGGGTTTGTCTTTCTACTGGATTTCTTCAACAAAACTTGAATGATTGACCATAAGTACTTGTAGTTTCGCACTAGCTTCATAAACAGGGTAAGATCCATTGTTTAGGATCCTGACATCTTTATGGACTTGTTCCACTCTTAACGATATTGTTTTGCTCACATAACAGCCTTGTTTAACGGCCTTGGTAAGTTTACTCCTTGCGGTCTAGTTCATGATAGTCAAGACTCTAAGACAATGATCTAACATATCTTGAGCTTGATTGCTCATACCCTTTTATAGCATAAATAGGAACGGTTGTAAATCCTATTTGAGTAAATCACCCATTAACACAATCCGAGAGTAACCTTATCGAAACGCATTATTGAAAATGTTGTTTAGCCTGGTTAGGGGCAGCACTGTATAGAACCGGATGGTTACTCATGGGACGCTTGTAACTGCTTTTTGTTAACCCTAATTGTTAACACCCTTTCCCTTGGTCATTTTGACCTTGCATGTTAAGCACATAGTTGTTGTGTGATAATTCAACGTGGATGCGACTTTTATAACCTAAATGGAAATTACTATGTTAATCTCCCCCTGTGGATATATAACGGATTCGTGATTGAGTCAAAGTGGACGACAACCATTCTACGTCTCGGAGCTAAACTGGGGGCAGAATGGCATGCCCTACCCAAACTCCTGCTGACCACATTCTTGATACTCACCCCATAGAAACCACATACGTATTCACAAAACCTGATAGCTAAAGTAAGAGGAACCAGCGTGACCATACAAGGTAAATTACCGTTACGGGTGCACACGTAAATGTAATTTGCAGTGTATGGAAACCCTGGGAAATTCTACTCGGCAAACTGCTGGTTGTAAGAGATACGACCTTCCATTTCAAAATCCTCATGACATTGACTGTCGAGTATGTGGGACTCAACCGTAAGGTTAAGGTCATCGATCAATGTTCGTTATGTCATCACACCTAATCTCATTTCTTCTGGATATGGCTTCCAACCTAATAGAACTCCATTAAAAATGCTTGTGCAAATGGTAAACCCGGTCCGTTCTTCGAGCTCTCACAACTGGGTAGAAACTCAATAAACATGAAAACCCAGACATCTTAGATGGATGATTACACCTCAAACACTGGAACCAACCTCTTGGCAGGAAAATCTTGTGAAGTTTTCCTCTCTTGGCTTGTAACCCCTGTTATGTTTGTACGAGTCAAAATTTGTTGCCAACAGTCTTGGCATGATTTCACCAACCTTATCCCTCACTGCAATTACAATTTCACCTAACGGAGCAATGTAGGTGAAACGACTTTCTGAGCCTGTATGGTCTATTTCATATTCGATACTCGATTCATCTGTGAACTTAACTACCAGTAAACCCATTCTTTTATTAACTTTCGTGACTTGGATGGTCTTGGAGCCTTGAGCCCTTGCGGCTAGTTAATCTCACTGATGACATTATCTTGTACCTTACCGTCGTGCGCTCCTGCACGACAAGCATCGACAACAAACAATAGGCATCGGTATACCTGGAAAGGTTTTCACCATTTCAGCTGCAGTATGACAGATAGACTACAAAAACATGGATACCCCTTTGTTCTCATTCCTCCTTCTATGAGAAAACTTTCTTTGGTAACCCCCGTTTCATAACCAATGGTGACTGATCGAATGATCGACACAAAATTTTGAAATACATGTATAAGGAAGTAGTTTGACTTCCAATTAAACGAATACACGTTTGAATCTATCGTATATGCGACGAGCTACCTGAGGATCACTAAAAGTGACCCAAGCACCCGATATTTTTACATCTTGTAAGCAACGCGACCTATAGATACGCAGTAGGCCTCGCGAAACCTTAACTACATCTCATTTATTTACACTCATGTAAGGCCAAGTATTACTTTGCAGTTGTCAGCGCTCGGTGTTTTGGAAACCCACTCTTATTTCACGTTTGCACCCTTACTTACTTTTGAGAACCGATACAACCTGATGTTATTCATGCTTCCGTAAGAAACCCTTCGATCATTGGAACGTCACCCTTATTCTGAATCTTTACTCGAAGTTAATATGCATGATGATATACCCTAGGATGGCGAACCCCAGCTTAGACTTGAACGTCATAGACTACTTTATCTCTTGAATCCACTCCGAAAGCTCAAATCGTAATGGTATTCGCATTACGCCTACTAAACTCTCGACAAACCTCGTCGTTGGTGAAAACCAACCGACCGAGACCACGAAAAAGTCCCTCTGTCATAAATTCAAATTTTGCATACGTTGCATTATGATTTCTAAGCTCTCACCTATATTCAACTCAAATGTATTTGGGGAAACTTAAGATGTCCTATTTTCATGAACATTATTTAATGAGTTTTGGGCTAATAGCTAGAAATGGCAAGGTAACTGGTACACCCTCAATGTGCTGGTAGTGTGGTGGGTTAGCTGCGGTACACCCTATACATAAGCACTAGCGGCATGTGGAAGGTGGGACCGGTACTGAACCGCGGATGTACTTCAGAAATATGCATAAAAAGCTTATTTTGAGAACTTCGTCTAATGGGACTATGCCCATAGTAAAACAAATTAATATTACTCCCTTTGTAAGTTTACATGTCCCTTATATATATTTTTCACTAGAAGGGTCATACACAGTTTAGTCAAATAAAAACTTATTTTTCCCAACCCTCTCAATTGAGAGGAACCATTAAGGGTCAATGTAGATTTTGACCTGAATGAACAACAACGTTTTAATAACTCAAGTTTTGCATTATAAACGATAAACCACATGTTCCTTCTGAACGCCTATGTTACTTCTTTCAAGACTCCTATAGACGTTTACCGTCTTTGTCACGACCGATTTCACATCGAGAATCCCGATCTTGAGCAAGAACAAAGGTGAGATTAAAGAAGGAGACGGGATGAAGAGAATCAAAGATAATACATGACAAGAAGTAATAAAACAAACGATTCATTGATTATTGTTGAAAGATTACAACGAACCGAATGATTACAAACTCGTCATAGGAAATCCATGGTCACATTGGGTTGAGCTCAAACCCAATGTGTGACTCTCTCTCTAGAAATGATAGCTCACATCACTCATTATTCATCTATTATCCATCATCTAAAAAATGAAGCTATCCCTTCCTATTTATAGAGAGCCCATGTGCTCACTAGCCCACTAACTAGTAAAACACAAAATAAAATGAGCTAATACAAATAAACAAATGACATAATTATTATTAATTAAATCAAAGATGATTTAATTAATATGAAGCTTGACTCGCTCGAACCGATCTTCCGTTGACTTTTACGTTGACCGTTGACCCAAACGGTTGACTTTTCCAGAAAACGTCTTCGGTCCAAACTTGCAAGCCTCGAGCATCACAACCCGCGTCTCTGAATCAAATCACAATAGATTCTTCAACCGAATTATTCAAGAATAGATTTGATGGCGTCAGTCATACTTATTAAAAGTTCCAACAATTCCCCCTTGACTGACGCTTTCAAATCTATCATACTGCTGAAGAACCGCTCTGTCGTGCATCTTTGAAGAATAACTGATAAACCTGAATCTTTCTGTTGTAAAGGTTCCCCCTTTGAATAAGCTTCTTCTGTTCTTGTTGCTCCAGTTGAGATCCAAGTGCTGCAGTTCACTCGGTTCACACGGTCGGGTACAATACTAAGAATGCTGAACGTTGGAGTCAAAATCACAACAAACCGAATCAGATAAACCAATCAATCACTGAAAATGCTCCAACTTCTGATAATCGACCCGATAATTCAGTTCTATTATTATTCCCCCTTTTCTCTAGATCCCTTTGAAAACATCCGATGCGGAAGCGGAAAATCAGATGTAGAGAGTGGAACCGTTCCGCTCAGTTCCGAAGAGAAAACGGTACAGAAATCCTGAAATCGGACAATCTTGCGAAAAACCGAAAGCCGGGTGCTGACAGTTGTGAATGATCCATAAATACTGAACTTGTTCCGCGTGACTGGGTTGGATGCGAAAATAATGTCAAATCGGTGAAAAACTGAGATCCCGAGCGCAAACGCGAAATTTATTCATAACCGGAGTTTTCGTAATTTTGGTGAGGAAAATCGAGCTCGGAAAAATATTCCGTGAAGAATTCTGAGTAAAACGGTGCAATCTGGAATGAATCTGAGAAAACCGTCAATTTTATTCAAGTAACGGCCTTCCGTTAGAGATTTAACGGAATATTCCAATATTTAACTGAGATTCCAGTTAATTCGGTTAGATGACATCAGCGCTGCATCAGCTAAGCAACTTGGAGTGAGACATAACGAAACAGTCACATACTTAACCGAGAAGCGAAACCAGTCCGTCAGTGGTCGTTAGCTAACGTGGTCTAGACGTCAACAAAAACTAGGAACCCGGTTAATAAATGAAATAAATCCACGACCACTATATTTTCAAAATTTCGTTGCGGCGTTATCTCGTTATTCTTGTAGAAAAAACTGATGAGAAAAAGCCCGCAATTAATAAAATTGCTGAAAATAATTAATCAGTGGTATTAAATCTCCAAGAAAATCCTTAATCCATGTCAAAATAAATCCACCAATCAGAATGGAGACTAAAGATGATCCAACGGCTGAAATCTGTGTAATCTGATGGTCTTAAAGGGCTGATCCGTGTGCTATGGCGGCTGGCCAATCAGCACTAGGTAGAAGAAGCACACCTAATGATCCTACGGTCCAGAAAAAAATATGATCTATGGCTGAGAGAGTTAGATCTGCGTGAATTAGGAATCACCAATCAAACAACGACAACACATGAGTTGTCAACGGTTATTCTTCAGCGCTGGGGCCCACGCGCTTCTCTATTAGCCAACTAGATTTCAACAGCATGATCTGTTGACTCCTAATCCGATAAAGAGAGGAGAGAGAAATATTCCCCACACACCAATCGTTGCACGACATGTCACCCTGGTCCCCATCTTCAACCTGCGAATGCCGGAACCCTAATAACACGTCGCCGGAAAAAGAAACCAGTCGCCGGAAAAGCGTGAATCAGGCATAACTCCCCTAATAATGAACCAAATTCGATGATTTTTGGACCGTTGAACTCGTTATTCAATGCTCTTTCATTATTAACGACCAAAATCCTCTAACAACATCTTAAACGAAAACCCAGTTGTCAAGTTAGTCGAGATCGCCAAAGTATTGAGGTCGCCAACACTTATTCGAGATCGCCAAGCCCATGATGAGATCGCCAGGACATGAAATCGCCAAGGTTATTCACGAAATCGCCAAGAAGTAAGTCGAGATCGCTAAGAATAAACTGAGATCGCCAAGAACATCTTCAACAGCTGGGAAATCGCCAAGGCAATCTTCATAAAAATAAAGAACACCAAGAACACACACTACTGTGTGTTTCTCCAGATCTGCCCAAACCGTTGCGTTTCAGACAAAACCGATGCTCCCAATGGATCCGGAATGCGTTTTCCTTCAAGATTCATACTTTATTTCATCCAAAAACACTGATTATTACTCCAAAAACTCAGAATCAAAGCTCAAAAAATCTTCAAAACCCCAAAAACGGGAAAACTCTAACTGCTTTATTTTTTTTCAGCTCAGATCTCGTATTTCTTCACTGATTTGAACATATGGAGCATGAAATCATATCTAAATGAACCCAATAACAAGAATCTATCATCAGATTCATCCAGAAATCATCAATCAGCTCCAAAAAATAAGAAAAAGATAGAAAAAGTCTCCAAAGTGGGTTTTTCAATCAGCACCTCATTCAAGCTCAAAATCACAGATTCGAGTGACCAGATTCACGGTGAGATGAATCTGATCGGTACCCGCTCTGATACCATTTGTCAGGACCGATTTCACATCGAGAATCCCGATCTTGAGCAAGAACAAAGGTGAGATTAAAGAAGGAGACGGGATGAAGAGAATCAAAGATAATACATGACAAGAAGTAATAAAACAAACGATTCATTGATTATTGTTGAAAGATTACAACGAACCGAATGATTACAAACTCGTCATAGGAAATCCATGGTCACATTGGGTTGAGCTCAAACCCAATGTGTGACTCTCTCTCTAGAAATGATAGCTCACATCACTCATTATTCATCTATTATCCATCATCTAAAAAATGAAGCTATCCCTTCCTATTTATAGAGAGCCCATGTGCTCACTAGCCCACTAACTAGTAAAACACAAAATAAAATGAGCTAATACAAATAAACAAATGACATAATTATTATTAATTAAATCAAAGATGATTTAATTAATATGAAGCTTGACTCGCTCGAACCGATCTTCCGTTGACTTTTACGTTGACCGTTGACCCGAACGGTTGACTTTTCCAGAAACGTCTTCGGTCCAAACTTGCAAGCCTCGAGCATCACAACCCGCGTCTCTGAATCAAATCACAATGGATTCTTCAACCGAATTATTCAAGAATAGATTTGATGGCGTCAGTCATACTTATTAAAAGTTCCAACAGTCTTGGTTCACCGTGGAAACTGGTGAAATATTTCAATTGGTCCTCCAATTATTGCATTTTTGACCTTCCTTTACTTATTGACATCGAGTACACCTCTTTATGAGATTACCACATTAACTCACCATGCCTTTGGTACTAGGATGCCTGGTAGCGTCATTTGTCTATACCCTTTTTGCGAACTGTATGAACCACCCGATCTTAGCTAAAGTTCAATGGTGCATACCCACCCTCCAGATATGTCAACATTCAAACCTTGTGCAGCCCATCATGCCTCTACCGTGTCATCAGACACAATACTTTTTGTTGTCTTCGGTTCACCCAGGTTGTTGGTGAACGCGCGAAATGAAATCCCGGTCATAGCATCAGATACTATAGTTGAGGGTTACTCAGACGTATGGTCACTTCGCCGCATTAAATATTTCGATTTCGGACACTTGTGTTGTCGTGATACTTATTAAACCTAACCACGGGACACGAATCGACTCACTCATGGGAACGCTTATTATAGAAAATCACCCTCTATGCGCTCATGCGAAATGTTCTTTCGATGCTTTTAGTCATAGATCGTCTATCACTCCCCTTGGAACAGAGAACTTGGATTCTCTCATAACGATACGGTCAGGGCCGAACCTTGTAACTGTTAACACTAAATTAATTTTCGGGACGAAATTTCCTTTCAATTTGGGGATGATGTGACAACCGAACATTTTCTTATTTCCATTCTCCTTCATCCCATCCAACTGGTCAGCGCACCTCGAGCACTAGGCAAATGTTAGTGTCACGTGCGTTTACGTAACCGAGCCTATCCCATGTCACTATTAATTTGTTGCAATACATGCGAAATAAATAATCACAACATAAATAAATTATTATAATTTTTTATGTGTCACGAGATGTGATTTGAAAGTTTATAAAATAATATATATTTAATTACTAATTAATTTAGTAATTTAACTCATGACTTTATGTGTTTCTTGAAAAATTGCACTTTATAAGAAAACGGGTTACGTACACGGTAACGAGACTTTTCCCGACTAAATATTTCATGTTAAATAAGTTATAAACACTTGGAAACATTTCTAGTATTTTAATTACTAAGTTTTGGGTTTAAACCCCACCTTTTACTTGTTTTGGGACATTTGGGCATCAAATGGAACTAGAGGGACTAAATGTGTAATTTCTTTAAACTAAAAATGTAGCCCTAAACACCCTCCTCCCCCACCATTCACGACATTTCCCCTCTTCTTCTTCTACCATACGGTTCACACACCCACACACACATACTAATGTTTTCTTAAAATCATCTACAAATCAAGCAAGAATTGGGTTCCTAACCTCATTCAAGCTTCAAGAAGTCTAGGAGAAGCCTTGGTTCCATATCATCTTCATCAAATCTGCCATTTCTTCTCCAACTTGTAAGCCCTAAAATCTCCTAACATGAAATTTCTTGATTACATGTGTTAAACTTGTGTTTAGGTGTAAATTGATGTGTATACATGCTCTTGAATCATATTTTATGATGGGTTAAGTTATTTTAAGATTTGGGACAGATTTAGTAGTGTATTAGGGCTGTGTTTTTATGAAAAAAATTCACATTGAGGTGTTCTTGAAGGAATTGGGTGTAATGGGACTTGAAATTTAGGAAATTATGCGTTTATGCAAGTGGCATACTTGACTTTTACTAGGATCATTGTATGATTGTTATGACAACTAGAAATCCATGTTAACATGTTATATAAGTTGTTACAAGTCTTTACATGAAGTTTAATGATCAAAAGATTGGCCAAAACCGTCAAAATAAAATTCATGCACTTTGACCCATTAGGATAGATTCTGTCCAAGTTAATGGGCCGACTTTCGTAGGTCATAACTTGTTCAATTTATATCGAAATCAGTTGATTCTTTTTCCAAAATAAATTTCCATGTCTTATCTTTAATTGGGATACTTGCACGTTTACTAAAACCTCCGTTTGGTCACCCAAAAGGCTGCTGCAAGTTAGGTGCGCAGGGCTGTAATTTTCAGCAAAAAGTAAACTTTGTATTTTGGTTGGACATGATTATTGTGTTTTAATGAAGGGATTATTGAATGAAAATGTTATTTATATATTGAAACTAAGATCTGGAAGTTTTGGTAACCAAACTCCATGTTTTGATCAAGTTATGAATTTATTTGGTTCAATTTCACTACTTTGACTTTTTGCAATGAAGCTGATTTGTGGTCAACTTTAGACACACATAACTTCCCCAATTCTTAAGCTTTTGAAATGATTCTTTTTGCAACATGTCCTAAACATTGGGAAGTATATGCCGGTAAAATTTTAGAACCTAACTCCAAGTGTAGAGCAATTTATGCGTGTATCCAAATGGTGTATTAAAGACAACAAAGCTGATTTTTAGCCAACTTTCCGACGCGCATAACTTTCTCAATATTTAACTTTTTGAGTTGATTATTTTTGCAACAAGTCCTAAATGTTGACAATTCTATGCCTGTAAAATTTGAGGATCTAACTCCAATAAATGAGTAAATTAGGTATGCCACTAAATGTATGCTCTGCGTTTGACTTTTTAGTTTTGCATTTATGCAATTTAACTTGAAATTGTGCATCAATGTGTTCCTGCAAGTTTAGGACTTGTGTTTAAGTTTTAGGACCAATGTGAATGCTTGATGAAATATTTGTTTATTGATAAGGAATTCGTCCTAGCGACAACCTCTAATTTGGTTAGATCGTATTCATTAAAATAGGTCAATCATGACCAACATATAAAGTCAAGTGTTGTGTACCAGTGCAACCTAAGGTGAGTTTCACTACTATATTTAGTTATATCCGGTTGAGGATGATAACGCACAACTAGTTGCATCCGGTAAAGGATGGAAATGCTAGGAAAATTATATTTTGTCTGTTTTAGTAATTATCCAACACATATCACATGTTTCACTGAATGCACTTTAAATTACAAAAATTCCTTACTTTCTCGGGCCATTATTATAGAATAGCGAGGTAATGTTGAGTAGTACTACTGTGGATTGACACCCCAGCTCAGCGGTGCACAGGATAAACCCTCCCGACTGGGGGTCGGACTGAGACAATATTAGCCTAGAACTACCGTGATCGGGAAAAACACGAGGAAGGCAAATCGCACAGGATAAACCTTTGACGCATAGTCAGCTACGATCGCGAACATTCAGGTGAGTATAAGCATAGGCTAGGTACCTAACGATATGGATATTACTGTAAATTTACGAATTGGTCTTTCGTTATTCGTATGCATTTTTGGTCTACACAGGTAAGTGTAGACTGCCTTTGTGAACTCACCAGCTTTTGCTGACACTTGATTGTTGAATGATTTTCAGGTCACTTGGAGGATCAAGGAGGCACGGGCGTAGACAATACTCAATTTTGTAAAATATTTTGGGAAATGCACTCCAAACAGTTTTATTTCATATTTGGGCAAAAACAACAACTTTGTAAACTTTTAAATGCTTCCGCTGAATTTCAATGCAAACTCTGTTTTGTAAAATGCAATATAAGTCTGTTTTACCTTTCATTATGGCTTGGTTGTAACTAAAGACTTGGATCCTGGTCTGGATCACAACCCACACGGTTATACTCCGTTAGTGGAAATTGGGGGTGTGACACATGATAACGGTTCGTCAGGCCGTTTCAAATCCCCAACTTAGATTGATTTTGTAGTAGTGGAAGCTAGGGTTATCGAACCTAGGGAATATGTGGAAATTGACCAATTGATTAAACTAAATTAACTAAAATTACCAATTACCTAAAATTAACTAGTTTGCCACTTAGCTGTTTTGAATGATTGAGGTGAATTAACTACTAAAGTAACTAACTTTAAGCTAATGAAATACTTGAACTATCAATTAAACGAAGCTAACCACTTTTGGATCCTGGTTGGCTACCGATCTAGGCAAAACCTAATTACTTAGCTGTGACACATAGACATGCCCCCCAATTGCCTCCTTGACCTAATAACCTAAGTTCCTAATGGGCTGATTAGTCCTGCCGCAAGAAAGTGCTAGATCATGTCAGGGGACCACTAAAACCCTAGGTTACTAGTTAGATTAAACAATTTAGCATGCGGGTGTTCAACGGTTGCAAGGATTCCGGAACAACTAGTTAAGTAATCGGTTAAGAAGAGAACGATTTTACCAACCAATCACCAAAAGCAGTTAGGGGTGATTAGCCGGACATAGCTAACTTAACAAACAAACACATAATGAAAAATTGCATTTAACTAAGTTACCGAATGATTGAAACAACTCCAAGATCCTCAACAATGGTGGAAAAGTCGTAAACAAACTGCTCTGGTCGCACAATAATGAATGAGATCATCTCATAAAACTTAACAAACAAGTTTAAATAGTAAACCCTAGAAAAACTTTTGTCGACTGATTCGGGGCGTACCGCCCCAAATTATGTAAGTCTGGGCGTACCGCCCGGATTTCTTCTTCCGGATTCATTTCTAAACATTAGGGCGTACCGCCCTGAACTCTGCATCTCTGGGCGTACCGCCCAGGTCTTCATTTCAGAAACTTTTCTTCATTTTCTTCTAAATCTTCACTCGTTCCCGCTCAATTCTCGAACTTTGTACCAATCAGCTTCAGGCTTCTTCATAAAACTCCACTTTTAACACATTAAGCTCACGGTACCTCAAAACACAAAACTAGTGAAAATGCAACATAATCCAACCATTATTATAAATAAATAAGACAAATTAAGAACAATAATGACGACACATTGGACTAACATCACATCCCCACACTTGACTTTTTCCGTCTCGGAAAAACTGCCATGGAATCATAATTGGGAAAATCAACTCAAAATCATTTAACATTTTTATATCTATCAACCGATTCAATTCCACATTCCAAAATGTAATCACATATGCTAATTGCAATTGCCAGTATTTCTATCCGACTAAACCCAACCACTGACCTTTGAGCCCCCAAGGTGTTTACATAAATTACCCAACATTTGTATTAACCCGCCAATGTGCCCCACATTCAGAAAATTCTAGCTCAATCTAATCCCGACTCATATTCGGTCAAAGTAAAGGGTAATAAAGATGTATTATTTATATTTTCCCCACCCTAGTTAAACTAGATACTCATATATCCCAAGAATGATGGATTTGAATGGATAATGAAATTGCTTGAGCATTTATTTGACTACTGTTGCTTCTATTTTTTTTTTCATTTTTTTTTCTCTTTTTTTTCATTTTTTTTTTCATAATTGGTTAATTTTAGCTATACGTACCAACGGACATCATCAGAGGCATTCTTTCACAAGGTCTTACCCCCGAAATCATACGTGAGTGTTTTGCCTGCGAGATCCGGAACATCATCAGAGGCATTCTTTCACAAGGTCTTACCCCCGAAATCATACGTGAGTATTCTGTCCCTTCACTCTAATTCATTAACCAATTTATTACCTAATATGCTCAAAAGATGGAAAAATGGGGCGCCGTTATTTCTCGGATTTGCTTTCGCAAAAAGATCATAACGTGCCAGGTATTCTGAGGATATATAAGTCTCTAATCTAAAAAGGTCTTATTCCTCCTAATCATCAATTTCAATCTCACTCTAACTCCTAAAATGGAAACCCACTAGCAAGCTAAATTATTTACATATTTATACACAAATAAACACCAAGGGATAATTAAGCTTTACTAAATCAGTTGGGCCTACCGACACATCACAAATTAGATATACTTTCCATACTCTCCTTTTCTTACCACTTTTCCCTTTCTTTCTTTATTTTTATTTTGAAAATCGACTCCCAATTGTACTATCATTTTCCATGTACCGGCAATTTTCCAAAAACAGATTTGAATCAAACACTTAAAACTAAAAATGACTCAAAAATTGCAAAATCTTTTTGGATTTTTGTATTTTTACTTTTCTTTTCTGTTCAAAATAAACACAACTACCTAAAAATTCAAAAACTACCAAAACTGACGTCCTGTCCCCCTCCCCACACTTAAGATCGACATTGCCCTCAATGTGATAGGAGACACGCACATAACAAATATATAGACACGAACGTTGAAAATAAAATAAAAATAAAGATAAAATAGAATGCCAAAATAAAAAGAAAATAAATAAATAAATAAAACGAACAAGTTGGAACACACTCCCATGATATCATCGTGAAAAGCTCCTCGGAAGTCGTCCAACACCCTCTCGCACAGATCGTGAATTCCAGAAATCGGATGGAAGAAGTAATGTATGGATTCACATCTCGCTCATGGTGCTAATCAAGAAACAGAAACATCATACCATGCATATACATAACAAAAGAAATCACAACCACCCCAACCGGTTACCCCGTACAGTACCCCCAGGTATAGTATAAGATAATATCATACAGACCATGATCTAATGAAAACAAAATAACCAAAAAGTACAAGGGTAAAAGAAACAAAACCGATCGGCAATGGCAGTGAAGTCAGCATCAAAGTATCCTACTCCTCATCACCTCCAGCGTCATCTCCACCTGCATCTCCTCCAGCATCCAACTCCTCATCATCACCTCCCTCAGCAACATCTCCACCATCATCTCCCTCAGCAGGCTCCTGAAAGAAATCAGGGATAGCCATACCCTGATGGGTCATCATACATCGCATAACACGCTCAATCCTCTCAAAAAGAACATCTACATAATCCAAAACCGTCTCCTGAACCATCTCCAGTGTAACCTGATCAGCCCTCGGCGGTCTCTCTGGCCTTTGCCTCAACGGCCTCTCCACCTGGTGTAAAATCCTATGCCGCCTCGCGGCCCTAGCAGCCTCATCACCCTGCACAATCACATCCCTAACGGCCTCCCACTGTGGGGGATCAGTCATAGTAACCATCGATGCCAACCTCATATCACCCAGCTCATAATGTGAAGTCTCAGCACCTATCGTCAAATGGGTCTCTAAATACCTATCCGGCTAAAAAACGCCCAATCTCCTGGCCAACCTAGTCATATAGGGCCCCATACTAAGATGGACGCCCTTCCCCGATGTCCTCCGCCTGGAAAACGATGAAATCAACACCCCAGCTATGTTGAGGTCATGGCCCTCAACAATCGAACGCAGCACCGCCAAATCCAACTTCGTGACCTTCTCGACGCCAGACCGACGGCCGAGAATGGTACACGCGATAATCCGATGAATATACCTAATCACCGGATCCCTAATCTGAGACTCCACCACACTATCCAAATATGGAACCGACCCAATCGCATCCCAGAATGCTGTAAGCTGCAAATCAGTAACCCCCTGGGGGTGTGGTCGGCTAAAGAGCCCTCTCGGCATAACAGCAAACGCCGGCGCCTCAACCTCCTCCTGTGTATACAAACCTGATGCGACCGCAAACTCAGGAATACTCATGTGATGAGTCTGACGGCCCAAAGCAAATGACAAGGCGTTCCCGTCTCCAAACTTCCCCGGACCCACCTAGAAAGTCGATAAAAACTCCACAGTAAGCTCTACGTACTGGTGGTCGTCCGGAGTCAACGCCCTCCTCCATCTCTCAGTCACCAACCCTCGGATCCTCTCCAGCTGCCCTAAATGTGCAATCAATCCCCAGTCTATCGTACGGTGAGGTAACAGTGGCATCACGACGAACCTCCTCATCTGTCGCTCCTCATGCGACCCATGCTTGAACTTCAGCAACGAGTGATGCTGATGATTTCTTCTCGCGACCGGCGGTGCTGGAATATCCGCCTCGGGTAGTATCTCCGGTCCCCAATAACCGATAATCCTCCTCCTGAACGGAGGGACCGGAACAGCAGCATCCGGGTCTCCCCGTCTCCTCCTCTTGGGACCTCGTGTCCCAAAACTAGATCCCTGCTGGCCCGACATCCTGATTCACACAAGTCAGCACAAAACACAATAATCATAAAAACCGGGCCTTCCTGCAATTGATTTCCACGTTCACAAACTATTTTTGGATTTTTCGATTTTTCAATTTTTTTGGGTTTTTCAAGGTTTTTTATAGAGAAAACGAAAATTAAACTCGAAAGAAAAGTAAATTTAAACTAAAAATCAAAAACGAAAAAAATTGGATTTTTGGGAAATTGTTAAAAAAATCTGTGAAATACGTCCCACGGCGTACCGCCCAGAAATGGTGCAATTGGGGCGGTACGCCGCCCAATTTGACAAACAGGAACCCTAATTTTAATTTGGGGCGTACCGCCCTAGATGTTGGTAACCTAGGCTAGGCGGTATGCCGACCAATTCAAAGCCCAAAAAAATAAAATCGGTTGTAACCGATCAATCCATACGATGCACACATGCGATACACCCTCAGACAACCTCATTCTCACCATAATTCGATTCCATGACCGGTTAATCAATCGAAAACTAAAAAAAAACTATTCTAAAATTATAAAACTAGTTAATCTCCTAAAACTAACAAAAGAAAACGGGGCGGAACCTGGATTAAGCTCGGAATAATCGGTGACGTGCTCGGCGGTCGTGTAAGCAGCCGGCGGTAGCGGCGGTGTGGTGCAGTGTGGCGGTGGTTGAGCTCGGTGTCGGTGGTCGGTGTTCTTGGCCGAGGGAGATGGATAAAGGTGGGTTGGGTTGTGAGAAACCGACCCGCCTTAAGAAGTGTTATTTTTTTCTCGTTCAAATTACGGGCGTACCGCCCAAAGTTGTATGGGTTAGGGCATACCGCCCGTATTTTAAAAACTGAAAATTTTGAGAAAATTTTGGGGCGTACCGCCCATGCCCTATTTTGGCAGAAAGTTTTGAAAATTTAAGGCCTCAAAAATTTTCTATCTCTGAGAAAACATCATGTTTTGCACCACCGAACATGTGTACTGTAAAAATTTTATTAAAACTTACCTGGAACGCAGTACTTAGCACAAATCCACTCCCGAGCTTCCCGATTTCCTGAAAACACACCAAAAACGTAAAATCTAACAAAACTACGAAAACACACAAGAATCAAATAAAAACAAACCGCTGGGTTGCCTCCCAGTTAGCACTAAGTTTTTAAGGTCTTCAGCCAGACCGTACTTCCCTTTCACGTTTCAGGGCTTTCAGATGCGGGCGCCAAAAAGTAATCGTCTTTGTCGATGTGCCCATGAATGTCTGCCGAGTCCAATTACGGCTTCAACCTATGCCCATTAACTACCTGCTTCAGATGGTCGTCCAGGTCCTCAATCTCGAAATTACCATACTCCCCCACACTTGTGATGAGGAATGGCGCCGTCCATTTGCTTTTCAGCTTACCTGGAAACAGTTTCAACCGTGAATTAAACAACCACACCTTTTGACCTACCTGGAAGTCCATCTTCTTCAATCTTGCATCATGTACTTTCTTCATTTTATTCTTGTAAGCGGATGCACTCTCGTACGCCTCATCGCGTAACTCTTCCAATTCTCCTAACTGGAGCTTCCTTTCTCTACCTGCAGCATCATAACTCAAGTTAACTTCTTTAACAGCCCATAATGCTCTGTGACCAAACTCAACAGGTAAATGACATACCTTTCCATAGACCAACCGATAGGGAGTGGTTCCAATAGGCTTTTTAAAAGCAGTGCGATACGCCCACAAGGCGTCATTCAATTTGGAATAAAAAATCCTTGCGGTCGATTCGCACAGTTTTCTGCAAAATTTCTTTAATTTGCCGATTGGAAACCTCCACTTGACCGCTTGTTTGCGGATGATATGGGGTTGCAATTCGGTGGTCTATGCCATATTTCTTGAGTAGTTTGCCAAATTGAAAGTTCTTGAAATGGGATCCCCCATCACTTATGATCACACGAGGGATTCCAAACCTAGAAAAAATGTTTTGTTGGACAAATTTGCAAACTACACTATGGTCATTGGTCTTAGTAGCAATGGCTTCTATCCATTTTGACACATAATCTACCGCTACTAGAATATAAAGAAAACCATTAGAATTAGGGAAAGTGCCCATAAAGTCAATGCCCCAAACATCAAAAATCTCTACAACCAGAATCGGTTGCAAAGGCATCTCATCATGCTTTATGATGCTTCCCATCTGCTGTTATCTCGTGCAATGCTTCACAAACTCAAACGCATCTTTAAAAAGTGAGGGCCAAAACAGTCCGGATGATAAGAACCCGGTGACCCGTCTTCTGCCCACTAAAGTGGCCTCCACATGCTGATGCGTGGACCAACTCCAACACTGCTTGTACCTCCGACTCCGGTACACATCTCCGGATTACTTGATCCGGTCCTACCTTGAACAAATCCGGTTCATCCCATATGTACTTGTGTGCTTGGGATTTCAAATGCACCTTCTTTCTCCTGGGCCAATGTTCCGGAATTGTACCTGCAGCCAAATAATTCACAATATGAGCATACCAAGGCAAATGAGAAACACTTAACAATTGTTCATCAGGGAAAGTCTCATTGATGCTCCATTCATCTTCTTCTGCTTCAATGTGGGGCAATCGGGACAAATGGTCCGCCACCACATTCTCACTACCCTTCTTGTCTCTAATCTCCAGATTAAATTCCTGCAACAAAAGGATCCACCGAATGAGCCTCGGCTTGGCATCCTTCTTCTCCATCAAGTATCGAACCGCACTGTGGTCCGAATACACTATCACCTTGCTTCCCCAGATGTAAGACCTGAACTTATCAAGAGCAAACACAACTGCAAGTAACTCTTTTTCAGTGGTAGTATAATTCAATTGAGCCCCATCTAAAGTCTTACTTGCATAATAGATCACAACCGGTTTTTTATCTACCCTTTGACCCAAAACCGCCCCTACAGCAAAATCGGATGCATCACACATAATTTCAAAAGGTATGGACCAATCGGGTGCTTGCAACACTGGTGCCTCAATTAATTTATTCTTCAAAGTGTTAAAAGAATTCAAACACTCATCATTAAAATCAAAGACTTCATCTTTTAACAACAGTTTGCAAAGAGGTTTAGTAATTTTGCTAAAATCTTTGATGAACCTCCTATAAAAACCGGCATGACCTAAAAATGCCCTAATGCCCTTAACATTCGTGGGAGGAGGCAAAGTTGAAATTACTTTGATTTTTTCCCTATCAACCTCAATCCCACGACTCGACACCACGTGTCCCAACACGATCCCCTCTTGAACCATAAAATGGCTCTTTTCCCAACTTAACACTAGATTAGTTTCTATGCAACGCTCTAAGACTCGTGTTAATTGGTTCAAACAAGACTCAAACGATGTACCAAAAATTAAAAAGTCGTCCATAAAAATTTCAAGTGAATCCCCGATCATATCAGAAAAAATAGCCATCATGCATCTTTGAAAAGTGGCCGAGGCATTACACAAACCGAATGGCATCCTCCGGAAAGCAAAGGTGCCATAAGGACAAGTAAAAGTGGTTTTTTGTTGGTCATCGGGGTGAATGGCAATTTGGTTGTACCCCGAATAACCGTCTAGAAAGCAATAAAACTTTTGACCGGACAACTTCTCAATTATTTGGTCAATTAAAGGTAGAGGAAAATGGTCCTTGGAAGTTGCGGAATTCAACTTCCTATAGTCAATGCAAATTCGCCACCCGGTTACCGGTCGGGTGGCTATTTCCTCACCTTTCTCGTTTCTTACTATTTGGATTCCCGCTTTCTTAGGAACGGTTTGAGTTGGACTTACCCATGTGCTATCGGAGATAGGATAAATAATACCTGCATCAAGCCATTTGAGTACCTCCTTCTTGACTACCTCACGCATGTTTGGGTTAAGTCTCCTTTGCGCATCTCTCGCGGGCTTTGCTCCTTCCTCGGTAATGATCTTGTGCATGACTATGGATGGACTAATTCCCCTCAAATCTGCGATTGTCCACCCAATAGCCGCCCGATGCTTCACTAACACCTTCATTAGCTCTTCCTCCTGATCCTCAGTTAAACTTGCAGAAATAATAACAGGGAGAGTGTTATTTTCTCCAACAAAGCTATATTTTAAATGTTTAGGAAGTTCTTTAAGTTCAAGAGAAGGTGGTGATTCAAGTGAAGGCTTTAATTGTGAGTCGATATGCTCCGGTAAGCTCTCCACTTGAACAGACCATGGTGGTCTTTGGTCTCTCAGTGCCATCAACTCGTGGCTCTCATCTTCTGCTTCCATCTCCTTGACCATATCTGCATAACCCCTGCCAAACAAAGCAAACTCCTCGGGGGTCCCATCCTCCTCATTAAAAGGCAAAAATGGAGGTATAAGACCATCAACAATTTCAGCCCGAAAGCATTCATCGTCATCCCGAGGGTTAGTCACATTGCTAAAAACACTTAACCGCATTTTGCGGTTCCCAAAAGTCATATCAACAGTACCCGACCTACAATCAATTTGTGAATGACTAGTAGCTAGAAAAGGTCGACTCAAAATTACCGTTGGTTGAGCGGTTTTTTCAACAGACACATAATCAAGAACCAAAAAGTCTACCGGATAGAAAAATTCATTGACTTTGACAATCACATCCGATAAAATTCCCCGGGGGAGCTTAGGGGTCAAATCAGCCAAAATCACCGTAGTGTCAGCTTTCTTCAAGGGTCCAAAATCGTACTGGTCGTACAAGCTCCCCGGTAATATACTCACACTCGCTCCAAGATCCAAAAGGGCACGGGTCATTTGAAAGTCACCAACTTGAATTGAAATAATTGGTGCCCCCGGATCTTGGAGTTTCTTGGGCAAAATCCCTGAAATTATGGCACTCACATCTGCATTTGCATCAAGCTGTTTCGGAATCTTGTAATTCCGTTTTTGAGTGCACATGTCTTTCAAGTACTTCGCGTAAGCCGGAATTTGCTTAATTGCATCTAAAAGGGGAAGGTTGATTTTAACTTGTTTGAAAACATCCCACATCTCATCTTGTTGTGGGCCCCGTTTAGATGTTGTTTTCTGATTAGGTTCAATTAAAGCTTTTGGAAAAGGTACCGACTTTTTCTATTCAACCACTTCACTATCTATCACCCTATTACCAGATTCATTGAAAGTTACCTTTTTTAAGTTCCTAGGGTTACTAGACTTAGTTGCAACTGACTTTGGGGTTGTTTGGTCGGTTTCCGGCTCACTTTCATCGTCACTTACCCAATCCTCCACCACCCCATCAACTTGCGGTGGAGGTGTCCCCACCTTATTATCTACGGACTTACCTGATCGTAAAGTGGTGATCTTGTTGATTGGCACGTGTCGCGTGTTCTTCGAGCTAGAAGGACTGACCTTGCTGGTGTTGTGGGTTAATGGTGGTGTCGCTTGGCAGCTCTTCCCGGATCCCGCCTTGATGACTCGGCCGCCAATTGGCCCAATTGTTTCTGAACCGCTCCCATAGTTTTGTCTTGGAGCTCGAACTTCCGGTCAAACCCTTGAACTCTGTCGGTCAACTGCCTGTGGCTAGCGGATAGCTGCCTTTGTTCATCTGCAATTGAGTTCAGTTTCTCCATCAAGGCGGCAAATTGCGTTTGCACCCCATCTTCTGGTGCCGGTTGAGCTTGTTGGTAGCTCCCTTGGGGCGGATTTCCACCTTGAGTGTAGGTGTTCCGTTGGTAGCCCCCTTGATTATACCCAGATGTCCGGCCTTGATATTGCGTTGAAGCTCCACCCTGCACATTAGAACTTTGAAAATTAGGATTCAATTGATTATTAGCATTACCATACCTGAAATTTGGGTGGTTGCGAAGGTTAGGATGGTAGGTGTTGGAGTTCATGGCTCCTTGCACATAATTGACATCCTCAATCTGCTGCACCACGGTTGAACAAGAACCAACTGAATGCCCCAACTCGCCACAACTAGTGCACACCGGAATTTGCGCACTTGCCTTCACCTCTTCGGGTACTCCCCCCAACTTCATTTGGGCTACCTGTTTCTCCAAGAGGAGTGTCTGTTGGCGGAGCTTCTCTATCCTTTCCTCTGCCTCATAGTCGACCGATTTGACCGAAGCGGATCTCGATCGTCGTCTGTTTTGAGCAAGCCGCTTGGATGTGGCACTCAATCTTTCTATGTGCCCCCAATCCACCTCTTCCGTGTTAGTCAGGAAAGTTCCATTGCTGATGGAGTTCAAGTCTCGGATATCCTCAGGAAGGAGACCATCATAAAACGCTTTAATGAGATCCCAAGTGTCTATTCGATGATGTGGGCACTTGCGCAACATATCCTTAAACGAGTGAATGCCTCATGAAATGGTTCTCCGGTGTGTTGTTGAAAGGATCGGATCTCTTCTTTGACCTCACTAGTCTTGCTCATCGGGTAGTATTCTTCAAGGAACACTTCTTGCATTTGCACCCAAGTATAGATGCTACCGGGGGTTAGACTTTCGAACCATCTCCTTGCTCGATCTTTGAGGGTATACGGGAAGAGCATTAGCTTAACATCGTCTGTTGTGAACCCCGTGGCTCCAATAGGTATGCATATGGATTCGAAGCTATGAATATGATGATATGGCTCTTCGGTTCTCTTCCCATAGAATTCTGGAAAATGATTCAAATATTGAGGTCGGACCTCAAATGCTCTTCTATTAGCTCCTATTGGCGTGACTACTGCGGATGCACTCGGAACGACTATTGGCTTAAAATGACTAGCCACTCCCTGAACCGGCGGGTTTTCTACCAATCTTGGGACTCCTCCTTCCATTTGAAGACGAGCTCCCCCATTGTTGAATTGTGGAACTCCTCTTGGGGGGGAAGCTCATGGCGCTTGTGGTGCAACATTTCGCTGTGGAGCTCGTGCCCGATTCCTTGGAGCTTCAACATATGGCTCCGCTCCATACCCATATCCGTCTTCATCTTCATTTTGGTCATACCCGTCTTGCCCCCACTGCTCATCTTGTCTCTGCCAATCTTGTTCCTCATACACTGGGTTTTGTCGGAATTGGGGTTGGTTAGCTTGTCGGAATGGTTGTGGTGGGGGTTGTTGTTGTGGGGCCTGGCGGAATATGGGTTGTCGTGGTGCCTCGCGGAAGATGGGTTGTTCTGGATACCTAACCCGATAGTGATAACCTTCCTCATCATGGTGTGAGGATTTCGGAGACAAGGATGGAAGAGAGTTGTGCCCATGTACCCGAAATGGTGGGATATGAACCGGAGGAATGTTTTGTGGCATGGCGGGGTTCACTGGTTCATTTTGGGCTTGGTTTTGTGGTTGGTCGGTCTTGATTGAGGTTTTGATTTGCGTGTGGATTTTGGTTGGGAATTGGGTCTTGGTTGATGTTATCATTTGGGTTGGGGTTCTGATTGGGATTTGGGTTTTGGTGTAAGTTGGCATTTTGGTTGGGGTTTGGATTTTGGCCCTCCATGGTTCTTCTGTTTCTCTGCTCTGCTCGGTTCTGCCGAGCTGTTCTCTCAATCTCCGGATTGTAGATCAACGGTGAGGTCTTGCGGGAATGCCGCGTATGCATGCACAATCACCTAAAACCTGCAAAATCAGTCACAAACAAGCAAACCAATTACGCAGCACTGTTCCAGGGGGTGTAAATAATGCAATGGAACAGAAAAAATCGAAACTTGGATGGTCAAAAAGTTGAAAACTTTCTGTGAAAAATGGAACAAGGCGTACTGCCCAGGAGTTGGAAATTCTAGGCGTACCGCCCAAAACTGAAAATCGACAAAAATTAAATTTTTTTTTTAGATGCAGAAATCAATTACTGGAATAAAAACACTATTTTTGGGTTTTTTGGATTTTTTTGAAAAATTAAATAAAAATGCAAATTAAATAAAATCAACTAATCAATAGGCGCACTAATTCCCCGGCAACGGCGCCAATTTGATAGCGGTTCGTCAGGCCGTTTCAAATCCCCAACTTAGATTGATTTTGTAGTAGTGGAAGCTAGGGTTATCGAACCTAGGGAATGTGTGGAAATTGACCAATTGATTAAACTAAATTAACTAAAATTACCAATTACCTAAAATTAACTAGTTTGCCACTTAGCTGTGTTGAATGATTGAGGTGAATCAACTACTAAAGGAACTAACTTTAAGCTAATGAAATACTTGAACTATCAATTAAACGAAGCTAACCACTTTTGGATCCTGGTTGGCTACCGATCTAGGCAAAACCTAATTACTTAGCTGTGACACATAGACATGCCCCCCAATTGCCTCCTTGACCTAATATCTTAAGTTTCTAATGGGTTGATTAGTCCTGCCGCAAGAAAGTGCTAGATCATGTCAGGGGACCACTAAAACCCTAGGTTACTAGTTAGATTAAACAATTTAGCATGCGGGTGTTCAACGATTGCAAGGGTTCCGGAACAACTAGTTAAGTAATCGGTTAAGAAGAGAACGATTTTACCAACCAATCACCAAAAGCAGTTAGGGGTGATTAGCCGGACATAGCTAACTTAACAAACAAACACATAATGAACAATTGCATTTAACTAAGTTACCGAATGATTGAAACAACTCCAAGATCCTCAACTGTCACACCCCCAAAAATCTCACGCGCGATAACGCGCCGTAGGGAGCGTGACAAACCAGGATCGTCGTCCATTAGTTGCACCAAATGACAGTAATTAATAAAAAAGTTTTATATTTCATTAAAATATAAATACAGAGTTTTACAAATGCGGAAGCGTAAATAAAATGAAAGTATTGATGTAAAAATACCATCACCCAAGGTGACGTGGCTTGTTCAATACAATAAAAGGGTTTTCAAATACTCATGCATGCGTACTCGTGATACCCGAACATCCGCAACCTGAGAAATAACATGCTAAAAAGTGTCAACACAAAGGTTGGTGAGTTCACAGGTTTATCAGTTCAAAAGCAGTTCAAAGTAATTCATCTGTTCGAAACATATCAAGTTCAATATAGTTCAACTGTTCAAGACAGTTCAAGTTCAGTTCAAGGTTGACTGTTCAACAACAGTTCAAGTTCAGTTTAAAATCCAGATAATATATCAATAGTTAGCTAGACTATTTTCAAGAAATCAGTGCACGTTTGACTAGATCAACTAGCTATCCAGTTACTGAAGCTCGACAAGTTCAATTGTGCCTCGTTAAGTCTAAGAAGTTTATAACACCCGTTCGATATCCAATCGTGCCAGAGCGACTGACCCGGGTGGGGCTGTCAAACCCAGTAGATCTACTAAATAAGTTCCCGCTGATGTCACATTGACAGTAACTATAAAGTGAGGGCTTTATCATAAGTGTGCCACTATCATTCAGGTGATATATATCTAGCAGTTCAAGTGTTTGCATGTTAATCTCCCCCAACAGGATTAAAATAAGTAAAAAGGGGCCGTGAAACTCACCTTAGGGTGCACAGCAATTCCAAATAATCAACAACATCAAAAGTAGCAAATAGCAGCTTGTTCTACCAAACACCTAATGAGCATATATGCATAAGTGTGTGTTCAATAGAAAATGACCAAGTCTAGACCGATAGTGATAATGAATGATGTCATAACATGACGTGATGGTGATTACTAAATCCGAAATGAGTTCAAGGTGGCACACAGCCAAGAACATGATGATTACGAAAATCGATGAAAAAGTATATTATTTAACAATAATATTCGTTCAGGAAATCAAATAATAAAATGTATATACATATCTTTAAATATATACATAATGAATATATAATTACGTCTTTATAAAATCAAGTAGTAAAATATGTATATATATATATATATCTAACGTTAGAAATTATTAATATTGTAACAACGATAAACGTACTATTTAGAATGCATTTTCCATGATATATAGTTTGCAAAACGCTTGGTTTATAACCACCAATACTTGTATATAAATATATATTTCAAATATGTATTCTTTTATAAATAACCGTTAAATAACCAAATATTTTATGTAAGAAATGAATTTATATAAATCAAATGAGATATGATCAAGATAACGACGTCTAGGAAAATTCTACGAGTCCAAAGTAACACGGAGAACGATGGATGATAGGTTTTGAATCAAGAAAAGAGTCAAAAACCTTGATATATAAAATAGCAAAACCGGAAGTGACAAGGTTCAAACCTGTGACCTTTGGTTCTCATCCGAGCGCCCAAACCGCTAGGCTAGACCTCTCTTTGGTTACCAAGTTCGAAAAGAGTGATTTTATGTCCATAGTTTCAGCCAAAACGGTTTCTAAATAATATATATAACAAAAACAGAGGCTACCGGGTCTTGAGTCGGCGACCTCTCGAACGGGGATCAAAGGACTGACCACTAGGCTAGCTTTTGAGGATAAGTTTTATTCCAGAATTCACGTACTTAATTAACCCCGTCCGGATGTCATCTTCTCATATAACTAAACCCTAATTCATGATTCACCATAACCGCAACATGGGTATTTGCAGGTTCGTCTAATAAGATGATTCGGACACGAATATTAACAAAACAGAAATTAATCGTCAGTACCTTGATTAAAGGAAGATAACCATGGTGCCCTCGTGTCGTTAACCAAAGGAGGGAGAAAACGATGAAACGGTGAAGTCCGAGTATGAATGCTTGGTGGTAGCGGATTTGTGAACAAGGAACAGAGACTGGAAAGCTTTTTGATTCATTGATTCCATTTAGTGTTCGCCTTTGATTCGAGAGCTTTCGATGCGGGTTTTTTCCTTTCATTCTTTGGAGAGTTCTTGAACGGTGTTATCAAGAATGGTGTAATGTTCAGATTGATTGAAATTGGTTTATGGTTCAAGAATTATTGTCGATTAATTTGTGTAACGGTGGAGGAATAAAGTCGCCGTGAGTTGTAACCGGTGAATGGACGAAGTCGGTTCTTTTCCAATTCCCTTATTCGTGATTAGCCAATATCAAGTATGGTCTAATGACCATACTCCTCCCAAGTTTAATACTCTGGCATTTTAGTACCCCGTAGTTTAAATTTTGATTATATTAATCCTTAACTTATATTTAGTCTACAAATATAAACAAAATATCGTTTACAAATTTATACTATTTATAAGTGTACATCACATGAAATAACATAAAATTATAGAACTTACGGTTTCTTATAAATATTAGAATGTATAATCATCATGGAATACTAACACATAAAATCATGCATATATAATGATAAAGTGTTCACATAAAATTATAGAATGTGATTTACATAAAATCATAAAGTATAAGATGTCCAGATTGAAGTGTATGATTGCAGTGCTAGTTACACAAACCCTACATAATTAAGGTCAACACGAGTCAATGTCCTAAATGTTCACACAACATTTATAGCGGCTTAGGTTTCAGGTTAAATCAGAAAAGCACATGAAAAGACGGATTGTCACAGTATCCCCTTCTTGAAGAATTTTCGTCCCGAAAATTGCATGACGTTGCTAGTGAGCTGGTCAAAAAGAAAGAAAAAAAAATTTAGGTTGTCACATCATCCCCTTGTTGAAAGAAATTTCGCCCCGAAATTTAAATCAGGGAAAATTTTTGAAGAGTTGAATTGACAGTAAGGTCTCGAAAGAATTCAGGTTTCCTACTCCAAAAGGAGTGATTGATGTCATGATCAAGAATGTGTACCCTATGTTAGGAAGATGTCAGATGTTTGGAGAATTTCAAAAGAATTTCAAATCGAAAGTATAGAAGGTGATTATCCTATCAAACGTTCTCCTATGAAAAGAGTCGAACGACCGCATTACGGGAATCGTATTGAGTGAAAAGGCCGAACAGAGCAACATGATAAATTTCAATGCAAAGAAGGACCATAATATGTTCGTGTAGCCTCCAACTATTGTACCCAATGCTAGGAGTGTGATTCCCATTTCGTGTGTTGTCTTTAGTTAAGGTATTCGCATTCACCAATAATCCAGGTGAATTGAAGAAAAAGAAGTTTGAGTGTGAGGAAATTATGCATGCATCAAGTCAATCAGTGTTTGTCTAATATGCCCGTTGTTCTACGACAACGCAAAGGTTGGAATCCACCTAACATCAAGCAAGTAACATAGAATTACATAAGTCTGATCATGTTAACACGAGGACCCGATAGTTGATTTAGTACATGATAGGTTTATGACTGCGTGATTCATAAGAACATTCACATTTCATGCACTAACGGTTCGGATAGCATATGAGTACGAAGAATTCGTTTAAAGTTTGATGTTGTCAAAGCGTACTAGCATGCAATCTATCATGAAGGTTTTACCATACAACACATACAATTGTCCCAACACCTTATATACTAGCATACGAACTTAACATGGCATATCTCTAGCGTATAAGTTCATAAACTAACCAACACAACCCATACGGTGCACAGTTGACGGGGAAACTTCACACAGTTTTGTCATTCCCACTGAGGTAGGAGACTTATGACCTTGTATGGTGGATGGTTTTCATACTCAATCAAGTTAATACATTCTCAATTTTTAGCATACATAAACACAAATGTTTTGTAAACATTTCTCATAAGAAGGTCAAAAGCAAACAAACTATATATCATGGTCAAAATGGTTTAATAGTTTCTCACATCCTAAAACATAGTTGGCAACACACTGATTTTGTCACGAAAGGTGATCTTGTCACAAAAAGACTAAGGTTCAAAGAGAAATCAAATCAAGAGCCCACTACCATATTAAAGGTAACATGTAGTAGCTTGTTTTAGAAAATAATTACTCAATTCTGTTAATAATATTCAAGAAATTACATAGACACTTAGGTTCAAATTCAAGTTAGAGTTCAGTATCATGCAATATATCATCATGCACATTACCTTGCTAAAGAATCCAGAAATTATGGTGAAAGTTCAACAAAACAAAAACGTAAACTATAAGGTACCGAATATCGAAAGGTGCTCATCAAGCATGAGAATAGCAAATTTAGGATGAAGAGTGCCAATGGCTTAGTTCGTAAATTCTAGTAAGCGATGAGATGGAAAGCCTATGATAGTCGCAACTATACTTTCCAAGGATGACATGTGAGTTTAAACTGGCACTGGTGAAGATACCAGCAGGGAGGATGCAAATAACGTAATGGATAGTATAAAATTTAGAGAGAAATATGTAGTGTGCTTGACAGGATCTGGCAAGGAATTCGCGTAAATAGATATCAAAATGAACGTGTCAACGGTTATACAATATGATACGGTAAACGTCTCGGTAGGGAAATCTTCATTGTTTAAGCTCACCGACATGCTCAATCTCCTTGATGTCCTTGCGCTTCATGCGTCATGATTCCTTTCTTGTCAAAACATCGGTTCAAATGGTCTTCAAAAGTAAGATAGGGTACAAAAGTGTTGTAAAAGGGTGTCTGTGAAACAAAAAACATCAGAATGTTCAAAAGTGGCTTTGGCTTGGGTTGCCTATACATATGCATTTTTTGCTAGGGTTTAGTGCAAGTTTACCGCGGATCAAAAGATCAAATCGGGTGTTCCATAGAAAAGGATCAAGGCTATCACCTTAGTGGAGGCCAGAGAGTTTATACAAACAAGGCAATCGACCCAAAAGTAGTGTCCCTTAAATGAAAGTCGGTCTACTTATTAACACATGCTTCTAAAAGTTGGAGTTGCTCATTCGATCAGGTGGTTTGCCATTCATAAGGGAAAATCTCTGATTTTCAAAACGTTGATGTTCATCGGAGTCAAAACTCGCGTCTAAATCATGGCAAGAAATTCGTTTTAGAAAAGTTTTCTTCTAGACTCGGACAATTGAAAGCATGAAGTTTGATTATTTTGGGAATGTCTCTCTTGATAGGGATACGTAAGGGATATCTGTAATCTCAGAGAAAGTAGCATTAAACAGCTTTGTCGAGGATCTAGTCCCGTTAGATGGAGTTTCTTATGACGAGGCTCTTGTGTATGACTCTAAAGTCAATCCTTGGTCCGGTACTGGTCCCACATTCAACGTGCCACCAATGTTTCTATATAGGGTGTATCGCAGCTAACCCACCACACTACCAGCACCTTAAAGGTGTACCAACTACCCACCATTACTAGGTATTAGTCAAACCACATTGGATACTTTTATCGGAAATAGAGGACTTCAAGTTTCTCTCATACGCTTGAATGTAAAAGGGACGAGAGATTAAAACCTCAATATGTTGTGCAAACAAAGGGTGTAAGAGCTCCCATTCACAAGACCAGTGAGATGCGGGGGGTTGTCGTTCCGCTGAAAATCGTCGAGTGTTGGCACGCGTAGTGCGAATATCATAACGCTTTAGATTTCGAGACGATCCAAAATGTACAGCAAGCCTTTTGGTTTAAGTTCTAGCTGGGGTTCATCAATGAAAGTTCCCTGAAAAGGATGATTAGGATCTGAGTACCATAAATTTATCAATAGTTGTTATGACAGGAGCGTTAATAAATATAAAAATGTATGGATATTTTGGTGTACTCAATGCGTAAGAAGGAGAAATACATGGTCGATGGTATGATTAGCTATAGATATCAAGAAGTTCGTGCTTGACGATTGTAAATAGAGTTTCCATGGAGATCTTGTATTATTACAGCGTTAAAGGTACAAGGTAGTCTCACCATCAATGGTGTTAACTAGTTGAAATGCTAACCAAGAGTGTAACAATTTGCGGTGCCAAGCTTGAAAGCTTATCCAAGACATAAGGAATCACAAGAGCACGAGAATCAGAAATTGGCGGTCATTAAATAGTAAAAGGTTCAAATCATGCAGACAAAAATCAATAGTACAAGTTCAGAAAGTCAGTCAGAATAGTCATTACGTTAAAACTGCGGAAATCACTAGTTTGGAAACCAGGAAGACTTTTCACTATCACTACCTCCATTAGAGAGAAATAGGCTTACGATGAGCTAGGCAATTTGTACAATTGTGACGATGTTGCTGGCAATAAGTTTTGGTTCACACAAGAAAATCAGGAAATATGAATCCTCAGAGGGGAACTCCACAAGAGTTTTCAGCCAAGAAATATGTTCCGGTGTTCGGGAAGTATGATTTATATAATTCGTTTAACCAATATTGTCAAGGTAATCGTCCGGTGAATGTATATCCAAGTTGTCTCACGATTGTAAAATTCTGGGGATTGATATGGTAGATAAGGTCGTAAGAGTATAGTTACAATTCAAGATGAATAAAAGAAAAACAGTCAAAGATTTTGTCAAGAGTTTCGTAGTCAAGAAATATCTATCATCAAAGTACACGAGTGAAACGATGTCCCTTCACAACTAGCATTCTTAATATGTTTCGAAAGAGTTCTCAAAGGGATTAGAATCCATATATAGGAGAGATAAGATCATGCGCGGTAACGTTTACAAAGATAGATGACTTCGATCATCTAGTTGAGTTCAACATGTTCAACATTCAGACCCACGAGAAAAAAGAAAATTACAAAAATTTGCTCCCAACTACGACCATTAGCTTGCCTAGTAGGATTCACCAGGATTTCCATATACTGCAATTTACATTTACGTGTGCACCCGTAACTGTAAATTACCCTATATGGTCACCCTAGTTCCTCTTACTTCAGCTACCAGGTATGGCGAAGTACATATGAGATATCCTCAAAGTGGGTTATCAAGAATGGGGTCACTAACCCAAGGTTATCTTGACCAGATTCGTTATAGAGAAAAGTCTTGGAGCAACATATTTGCTTAATTTGGAATGACCCACCGAAGCGAGTCAGCCTGAAATTTAGCTCAATAGGATCTGAATAAGGGTTAATCACGCATATCGACTTGATCACCAGTCAGGTATATATGAGAAAAAGAATCAATGAATACACATCAGGTATTGTTGGTTTATAAGAGTCTCCTTCAATTTGTTTCACTCCAACGCAACCAGGCGATAAAAAAAATGAGAAGGGAAAGATCTGGGAAGATCAAAGCAAATGTCAAAAGTTCAGGATAACGAAGGTAGACACAGATGTTCCCATAAGAACGCACTTGAATCCACACAATGCTGGTACTACTGAAGTTGAATGATCGCACTATTTGCGGATCATGATTATGTTCCTAGAACATGAGAGTTGTGCAGTATATGCTAGGCATGTATAACAAGAACCTCCTAAGTTATGGGAAAGGTTTAAGGACAGGAAGAGGTATTACACCACCTTCCCTATGCAACATACGTCCATAATATGGCAACTATTCCGAGTTGTTCAATCCAGAATAATCCCGAGCAGCAAACGACTCGTCAAGGGTGAAGATGTGATTCTCTGATCTGATTCGACGTCTTGTCGTCCATGGATGTTAACCAAAAGACACACGACTCAAGAATAACCGGCTCCTCACCGAGAGTATGAAGGGATTGGATGATGTGGACGACATATTGTAGATCAGGTGCGTGTAGGAGTGAGTATCACGATGCATGAGAAAATGTTTAAGTGCAACTAATGCAAAACAATTACAGTCTAAGACGAATCTTAGTTCGCTGTAACCAATGGCTCTGATACCAATCTGTCACACCCCCAAAAATCTCACGCGCGATAACGCGCCGTAGGGAGCGTGACAAACCAGGATCGTCGTCCATTAGTTGCACCAAATGACAGTAATTAATAAAAAAAGTTTTATATTTCATTAAAATATAAATACAGAGTTTTACAAATGCGGAAGCGTAAATAAAATGAAAGTATTGATGTAAAAATACCATCACCCAAGGTGACGTGGCTTGTTCAATACAATAAAAGGGTTTTCAAATACTCATGCATGCGTACTCGTGATACCCGAACATCCGCAACCTGAGAAATAACATGCTAAAAAGTGTCAACACAAAGGTTGGTGAGTTCACAGGTTTATCAGTTCAAAAGCAGTTCAAAGTAATTCATCTGTTCGAAACATATCAAGTTCAATATAGTTCAACTGTTCAAGACAGTTCAAGTTCAGTTCAAGGTTGACTGTTCAACAACAGTTCAGTTTAAAATCCAGATAATATATCAATAGTTAGCTAGACTATTTTCAAGAAATCAGTGCACGTTTGACTAGATCAACTAGCTATCCAGTTACTGAAGCTCGACAAGTTCAATTGTGCCTCGTTAAGTCTAAGAAGTCTATAACACCCGTTCGATATCCAATCGTGCCAGAGCGACTGACCCGGGTGGGGCTGTCAAACCCAGTAGATCTACTAAATAAGTTCCCGCTGATGTCACATTGACAGTAACTATAAAGTGAGGGCTTTATCATAAGTGTGCCACTATCATTCAGGTGATATATATCTAGCAGTTCAAGTGTTTGCATGTTAATCTCCCCCAACAGGATTAAAATAAGTAAAAAGGGGCCGTGAAACTCACCTTAGGGTGCACAGCAATTCCAAATAATCAACAACATCAAAAGTAGCAAATAGCAGCTTGTTCTACCAAACACCTAATGAGCATATATGCATAAGTGTGTGTTCAATAGAAAATGACCAAGTCTAGACCGATAGTGATAATGAATGATGTCATAACATGACGTGATGGTGATTACTAAATCCGAAATGAGTTCAAGGTGGCACACAGCCAAGATGACGATTACGAAAATCGATGAAAAAGTATATTATTTAACAATAATATTCGTTCAGGAAATCAAATAATAAAATGTATATACATATCTTTAAATATGTACATAATGAATATATAATTACGTCTTTATAAAATCAAGTAGTAAAATATGTATATATATATATATATATATATCTAACGTTAGAAATTATTAATATTGTAACAACGATAAACGTACTATTTAGAATGCCTTTTCCATGATATATAGTTTGCAAAACGCTTGGTTTATAACCACCAATACTTGTATATAAATATATATTTCAAATATGTATTCTTTTATAAATAACCGTTAAATAACCAAATATTTTATGTAAGAAATGAATTTATATAAATCAAATGAGATATGATCAAGATAACGACGTCTAGGAAAATTCTACGAGTCCAAAATAACACGGAGGACGATGGATGATAGGTTTTGAATCAAGAAAAGAGTCAAAAACCTTGATATATAAAATAGCAAAACCGGAAGTGACAAGGTTCAAACCTGTGACCTTTGGTTCTCATCCAAGCGCCCAAACCGCTAGGCTAGACCTCTCTTTGGTTACCAAGTTCGAAAAGAGTGATTTTATGTCCATAGTTTCAGCCAAAACGGTTTCTAAATAATATATATAACAAAAACAGAGGTTGCCGGGTCTTGAGTCGGCGACCTCTCGAACGGGGATCAAAGGACTGACCACTAGGCTAGCTTTTGAGGATAAGTTTTATTCCAGAATTCACGTACTTAATTAACCCCGTCCGGATGTCATCTTCTCATATAACTAAACCCTAATTCATGATTCACCATAACCGCAACATGGGTATTTGCAGGTTCGTCTAATAAGATGATTCGGACACGAATATGAACAAAACAGAAATTAATCGTCAGTACCTTGATTAAAGGAAGATAACCATGGTGCCCTCGTGTCGTTAACCAAAGGAGGGAGAAAACGATAAAACGGTGAAGTCCGAGTATGAATGCTTGGTGGTAGCGGATTTGTGAACAAGGAACAGAGACTGGAAAGCTTTTTGATTCATTGATTCCATTTAGTGTTCGCCTTTGATTCGAGAGCTTTCGATGCGGGTTTTTTTTCCTTTCATTCTTTGGAGAGTTCTTGAACGGTGTTATCAAGAATGGTGTAATGTTCAGATTGATTGAAATTGGTTTATGGTTCAAGAATTATTGTCGATTAATTTGTGTAACGGTGGAGGAATAAAGTCGCCGTGAGTTGTAACCGGTGAATGGACGAAGTCGGTTCTTTTCCAATTCCCTTATTCGTGATTAGCCAATATCAAGTATGGTCTAATGACCATACTCCTCCCAAGTTTAATACTCTGGCATTTTAGTACCCCGTAGTTTAAATTTTGATTATATTAATCCTTAACTTATATTTAGTCTACAAATATAAACAAAATATCGTTTACAAAATTATACTATTTATAAGTGTACATCACATGAAATAACATAAAATTATAGAACTTACGGTTTCTTATAAATATTAGAATGTATAATCATCATGGAATACTAACACATAAAATCATGCATATATAATGATAAAGTGTTCACATAAAATTATAGAATGTGATTTACATAAAATCATAAAGTATAAGATGTCCAGATTGAAGTGTATGATTGCAGTGCTAGTTACACAAACCCTACATAATTAAGGTCAACACGAGTCAATGTCCTAAATGTTCACACAACATTTATAGCGGCTTAGGTTTCAGGTTAAATCAGAAAAGCACATGAAAAGACGGATTGTCACATCAACAATGGTGGAAAAGTCGTAAACAAACTGCTCTGGTCGCACAATAATGAATGAGATCTCTCAAAAACTTAACAAACAAGTTTAAATAGTAAACCCTAGAAAAAATTCTGTCGACTGATTCGGGGCGTACCGCCCCAAATTATGTAAGTCTGGGCGTACCGCCCGGATTTCTTCTTCCGGATTCATTTCTAAACATTAGGGCGTACCGCCCTGAACTCTGCATCTCTAGGCGTACCGCCCAGGTCTTCATTTCAGAAACTTTTCTTCATTTTCTTCTAAATCTTCACTCGTTCCCGCTCAATTCTCGAACTTTGTACCAATCAGCTTCAGGCTTCTTCATAAAACTCAACTTTTAACACATTAAGCACACGGTACCTCAAATCACAAAACTAGTGAAAATGCAACATAATCCAACCATTATTATAAATAAATAAGACAAATTAAGAACAATAATGACGACGCATTGGACTAACATCAACACACTTGCCTGTGTATGTAGTGTATAGTGATTGTTCGTTATTGTGTTTTATAAATTTAAAGCTTACATGAAATAGTGGTGTTAAAACAGACCCATAATTGTCATATTTTTATAAACACCCACATGCACAACATCCTTTGTGTTGGAAAGGATGTGTCAAGCACTAGAAAAGAAGAACGATCATAGTACACTTATGATCATCACATGGGACGAGGAGGATATACTTAGCTTAAGGAAGAATTGGTAAGTGTGTTTTTTGTGTACAAATTTCTATGTTCGGAGATTCAAAGGAGATATAAAAGCTTAAATTGATTGTGAATTTGGAGATGCAATTACACAAACAATGTATTTTGAACCAAAACATGGCCTCAAATGGTCAACTATTTTGAACCAACTTGGGTGAACAATGGCCGGAGGAGCACGTTTGGTCAATGCATAATGTTTGTTGGATATGATCATACATATATAGAAACAATTCAATGTTGTAGTACCAGTCAATTGGTCCTTTGTGTTAAATGGTCAATGTATATGTATGTTTACCAACATAAAGAACATGCAATGTATGTTTCCAATCTAATATAATGCGTATATATTACAAGGTACAAAATAAAGAACTTGCAGTCGATGAAATCTCACTCGTCCTTTTAAGTGGAGGAAAGCAAGGGAAGATAGAGGGATACAAGAATGTTGAGGTCAAGGTCATAGCAGATAAAATATGAAGTTTAATTTCAAACTTTATGTTAATTTACAGCTCGAGAGTGAAACACAAATCAACAATGGATCCATAAACCTTGAAGCGGACACGAATGCCTTAATAGTAGTACTTGACAAGGAAAGAGGTGGATATTTAAAAGGTGTTGAGAATGGAGTGACTGCCCGTAGATATTGGTAGGATCCTAGAACAAACGAACGATCAAAAGAGTTGCTTGAACAACTTGTGTTGGAACTACAAAATAAGAGACTTCTGCGTGAGGCAAAATATGAAGAGGTTAAGAACTTCCACTCGAAATTTAATTTACTTCTAGTTCATCTGGCTAAACACGGAACCATTACCACAAGATCTTAATGCTCTCGCATCAAAATCGCTAAATTCTATAGGTGACATATTTTATTGACAACTTAATGCTACTAATAGCTACTACCTATTAATATATGCTTTTCAACAATTAAAACATTTTGTAGGAAAATTTATGGAGAATCTTATTCTTTGATCTAACTATAATAGTAACCATGCTGACATACCGACAACGGTAGGTTAATTTTGAACGACATATTTGGATCACTGACATGGACATTACACCACCCACCCGATCATCTCCAATCTCCATCAGGAGAAAACTGACCATAGGTGAGAAAACCCCCTAGCCCAACCTGTAACCCCCATTTATTTATTTTCTGTTACAAGTGGGACTTGAACCCAAAACCTCCCAACCTACAACGGTAAGTATTGATCATTTTCATTATCTATTATATTTAATTTTTCATGTGATTGCTGATTTTCAAAACTTTGTTAATTCAATTGTAAGACATGAATTATGTGGATAACAGATCAAGGAAGGTAGTGCAAAGAAAAGGCACTCCTAGATCAAACTAATCTCAAATGGTGGAAAAGGTACGCATTTGACAATTTCATTCCGTTTTATAGTTTCACATTTGTTGAGAACGTGATGCTTACACTAGGAAAAATCAATAAAAGTCAAAATAGAGTTAGTTAATGATACTCAACTGATTTTGAAGTTCGTCCGGAAGTTCGCAGTTCATGCGGATAGTTAAAGTTCATCCAGAATTTTAGAATTGTTCAGGTAATAAGTTTGAAGATCATCCAGATGCTTATCCGGATAATTAAAGTTCACCCGGGTAATTAAAATTCATCCGAAAAGTTAAAGTTGTTCCGGTAATAAGGTTTTCAAGAACCTATTTAATTGAATTGTAGGTAAGTTATGTGACATCACCCAAATTTCTGCAATCAGATGGCACTCCTCAGTCCATATTTAAACTGGTGCCAAACGAAAAGGTAAGTATTTGATAATTTCTTTATTCTATGTGATTTCTAGTCATTTTCCATAACCTTATCAATTAAGTATTTTTTTTTTAGGAAAAAAAGAAACCCACAATAAAACTTGCTCCTAAACCGGCATCTCATTCGGAAAAATAAACTCAAGAAGTCACTCATGTTCATGCTAACGCATAAACCATATATATATACCACTGGAAAATGTATAAGTATTCGCCAATTTCTTTATTCTAACTATGTGACTTTGACTCTATGATGTTAATATGCTATTATTTTTCTTACACAACAATACAAGAAATTCAAGCAGGTAAATGTACAAGGAGCAAGATGATCAAGAAAATAGCCTAGAAATGTTTGTGTACGTGATGTAATTTTGCAGATAGCTTAATTTTGATTAGCATATAGTTTAGGTTTCTAGTGTTATAAATTGTATTTATGTTGGGTTATATAACTATTTATCAAATAAACACGAGTACGCAGCGGAATTAATCCTATGAATTAATCTAACTAACTGGATAGACAACGTGTACCTTTTTAGCTCGGCAGGAGAAGATCTTCTAGGATTTGAAGTAAATCCCTCTATGATCGCACACACGACACACCGATGTACGTATGCTAGTACTTGATCACGAACTCCTCTTGTGATGATGGCTTGGTCGAACCACAAAAGAAATCGAACCCCTAGGGTCCTTTTCTTTTTGCCGAAAATTAGAGAGAGAATAGAGAGATTAGGGTTTGCACTTTGTCAGATAAATGCAGCAACTAAACCTTAAACCCATAAGGTTTATTTATAGGGTTAAAAGACTTGGAAAACAAGATAGGGATTGGCATAGGAGCCCTAGCCGAATTCGGCCTAGAGGCCCTATCCAAAACATTTCCTTAATTGTAATCCAAATCTAACTCTCTCTAATTACAACTAACCCCCTTGTTAACAATTAACCGTTAGTTTTTAACGATTCCTCGTTAAATGTTCGTGCTAAATATTAATTAACCAATTAATTAATATAAATACATTAGTGTCGAGACGTGTAACCCCGTAGGCTTATATACTTTCCGGACATACGTTTATTAATACGTGATCATATCCCTACAGCTCCCACTTGAGCTCGTAGTAATAAAGGTAATAACATTGGTTAGCGTCTAGCAACACGCCAATGCTCCCGGAAATATTTAAGTACAATTTCTCAAAGTGTATTTAAATGGTACAGTCATTTACTATCCCTTTGTTACCGATACCGTTGTTATATATGAATATGGATCAAGTCATTTCATACTCTAAAGATTCTGTTTCTCATTCCATAACTAATTAAAGATTACCAAATTCAAATCGAGACACATCTGGATTCCATTTGGGCATGGCCATGCAAACATCTTTATTAGTCCCAATGAGGGGCCCAGTGGTATCTGCTTCAACCTTTAGGCTGAAGGAACAAATCCTCTTGACTACACGTGTCCAGTCACATACTTCACTACACTTACTGAAAATAGCCCTTTTGTACTACCTTATTCAGGATAGTTAGAACTATATCAAGTAGGTGCAATCCATATATGCCTGACCTGCTTGCATCTCAAGTCTAAGGATAAGTAAAGCAACCATTTATGAATTTCACTTAATGACGACAATCCATAAAGTGACAATTCGTTAGTGGGGTAGTCCGATATGCATCCTATGAATACCATGTGAGTTTGGTGGGACCATCCATTACATATTCCAAGAATATTACCAATCACTCAGATTTGTCTTAGTTTAACTCTATTCCCATATAGTTAATCGACAATGGACAATTTAGAATACTTAACAAGTACTCAAGGATTAAACATGCAAATATAGGACACAATTTACTATTAAATGAAATCAAACATATCAAGTACTTTATTTCATTATATAAATAGAAATTGTTTAACATCCCTTATCCAAATATCGAACATCAGACATACATGATTTAACTAGCTAATTTAAGTCCCATGCCCTCGGCATGCCTTTCAAGCTTCGGCCTCGACAAAGCTTTCGTGAAAGGATCAGCTAAGTTAATATCTGTGTGAACTTTGAGTAATCTAATTTCACCTAGTTCGATCTGCTCACGAACATAGTGATATCTCCTAGCATAGTGTCTGGCGCCCTTCTGAACTCCAGGTTCTTTGGCTATGATTAATGCACCAGTATTATCACAGTACATATCAATAGGCAAGTTACTTGTAGGGATCACATCAAGCCCACAAATAAACTTCCTTATCCAGACTACCTCCATTGCAGCTTCCGAAGCTGCAATGTACTCAGACTCTGTTGCAGACATAGCAACTGTGGTTTGTTTCTTGCTTTTCCAATCCACAGCGCCTCCATTCAGAACGAAGACGTACCCAGACTGAGACTTCGTGTCATCTCTATCAGTCTGAAATCCAGCATCGCAGTATCCGGTCACTTTGAGCTCTTGATCTGGATTTCCCCCATATACCAAAAACAAATCTCTAGTAGCCCGTAGGTACTTGAGAATGGTCTTAACAGCAGTCCAGTGACTTTCGCCTGGATTCTGTTGAAATCGGCTAACGATATTCTGCGCAAACGCTATATCAGGTCTAGTGCATCTCACCGCATACATTATAGAGCCTACAGCCGAAGCATAAGGGACTCTTTGCATACGCTTCACCTCATCAGGTGTAGAAGCACCTTGTTTGACCGATAGTCCAAGTCCTTCCTGCATAGGTACTATACCACGCTTGGAATTCTCCATCTTGAATCGCTTCAAGATCTTATCAATATAAGCACTTTGACTTAGTCCAATCAACCGCTTAGTTCTATCTCTATAGATCTTGATTCCAAGAATAAATGCTGCTTCTCCCAAGTCTTTCATGGCAAAACACTTTCCAAGATGGGATTTTACATCTTGCAACATTGGAATGTGTTTTCCTATAATCAATATGTCATCTACATATAAGACAAGGAAAGTAACATTACTCCCTCTAGCTTTGCGATATACACATGGCTCATCGGGATTCTAAACGAAACCAAACTTTTTGATTTCTTCATCAAACCGTTTATTCCAACTCCTTGATGCTTGCTTTAGTCCATAAATGGACCTTTGAAGCTTACATACTCGGTTGGGATGTTGTGGATCAATGAACCTGTAGGTCCGGAAAATCTGATCAAAACACGATATTGATATCACAAACGAGTTCGGAATCCTCGTAGGTGATTGATTCAAGATAGAGAAGAGAAGAAACACGAAGAATACGATGATAAAACGCTAAAAACTTGATCTTTGCACACAAGAAACCTTGTCGGGTACAAAACAAGAAATCGGAAACTTGAACTCTCTCTCTAGTTTATGATTACGATCATAAACACCTCCTTGGCTCTCCTCTCGATCATAAACTCGCAGCCCCTAATGAGGAGGTCAAGTGGGGTTTATATAGGCACCCTAATGGGTTTACTATTGGGCCCCTTGTGGATCATAATCCCAATAGTAAACCCAAACCCAATCATAAACTAGCCTAAATACAATAGCAAACTAGCCTATGATTCTAATGAAACCCTCTAAGCCCAACCCAACTTATTTAATATTACAAGCCTCATAATCTAGCCTCTACAATCTTCCCCTAGGCTTGTGATATTAAATGTCTTCGATCTTTGAACTTCTTCTTCTTGACTAGCTGGCATAGATGCTGATGAAGATTCTTTCCGCAGAAATCTTCAATGGGTTTCATGACGGGCACTTGGGACTTCCTCTTGATCAGCATCAGCTTGAACTTCTTGAAATGAACAAGCATTGAAATGGAGGACTCTCATTGACTTGCTTCTTGAAAGAACTGGTTCTTGCTGAATCTTCGGTAACTGTCTTGAATCTCCAAAACAATTAGAGGTTAAATTTTGAAAAAAACCTCTAACTGTAAAGAACTTGATTGTTGATCTTCAAACTTCATGATCTCTGACTGCTCTCTGTATCATTTTCTTTTTCAAAGATTTGACTTGAAATCTTCAGCTTCCCCTAAACTTGTGAGCATTTTCTTTGAAAAACTTTTGAAGCTTTTGAAAACTTGTAAAGACACCAACAACTTCCCCTGAACAGTTGCTTATTCAGATGGAAGTCTTGTCCGGCTGGTTCTTTAACTTGAGCAGTAGCAACATCTTTCTATCATTAACCTGTCTGACACACATTTGAAAAAATATACTCCACCAGACATTTGATGACTGGTCTTTGGGTTAGAAGGTAATTATCATCTGTTCAGTTGATTCAAATTAACATAATTTTAACCAAAAACCCTAATATAGATTACGGGTTTTCTATAAAACTTCCCCTGAACCCAAGACCTATAAAGACTTCCCCTTAGCTGATAACTTCCCCTCAGCTAAGGACTTCCCCTGAGATAATACATATTATCTTCGAGTTCCCTTCAGATACTATGTATTATGGAAGTCTTTTCGGATAATACTTATTATCCTCCCTCCTTCCCCTAAAAATTTGTCAAGATCTGACGGAGGAAGTCTTTTCCATTAGATAATAAGTATCATCCTCGAGTTCGGATAATACTTATTATCCCATACTCCTTCCCCTAAAAATTTGGCAAGATCTGTCGGGGGCATATAGTCATGCATTAAAACCCATGAAAAACACATTTTGACTTCTCAAATCAACCTGGCCAAGACGAAAACACACCAAAAAGAACTTAACAACTCACACACGAAAGATATAAACTAAACAAATACTTACCAAACCAAACATGAGAAAGTTTACAAGGGATCAAACCGTATGAATCTGACTGAGGAACCCTTTTTAGCTTCAGTTACTCAACTAGTCCAGGTGATTGCCGGTATGTTTGTCCGCTTTAAACTCAAACCCGTTTAATCCCAACCGAATGCATCATGTTTAATGTAGTACAATATTACCATCATGTTTAATTGTCCCCACATCCAAGCGTACACAGCAAAACCTACCCAACCTCAGAGTTTATTGAGGATTCACAAACCCCCAACTTGAGGAACCATGCAACACCGTTATGACTACCACTTATTTCAATAACCATCAGTTGGTGATCAGGTCGGCCGCTAAGCACGCAAAGAAGACCAACTGAGTGATTATTTATTCTCTTTTCTTTTTCATTTTTTTAATTTCTTTTTCATTTCTTTTTCTTTTCTTTTTCTTTTTATTATGAGGTGTAGTCATAACAGCAGAAACATGGCGTGTGAGAGAGTGAATACTAGGTAATTACCACTCTCAACCCATTTTTACTGGGACTCAGTTTTTTGAACCATGTAAACTAGGATGGGAATCTAAACATATATAGAGTTTAAGTTCATTGCACTTACATTGGTGGTCATAAGTTTAGGTCGAGCCTACCGAGCATATCACCGTGGAGCTTGCCTTTCACTTCCGCCTTACGCGTGTCATCCATCTCCAACCCGGACATTCATTTTACTTCCCCTAAACTTCTCAAAAACAAGACACAAACAATTAAAAATTGAAAAGCACACTATTTTTTTTCTAGGGGTCAACTTTTTCTTCATCTTTACATTTCTTCCCCTTGCTTTTTGATTTTTAATGTCACAATCTTGTGAACATCATTTTTTTTAAATAAAAAAATAAAACACACTTAAAAGAACAAAACACAAAATTTTGAAGATATCTGGCCAAGCTAACTTTCAAAGTATTGATTTGAAAATTTTAGAAAATTGGGTTTCATGACATGCACACTTCATTGCGTTTGAATTCAAAAACATAATCAATCAACAGCTTAATTGAAACTTTAATGAAATAGGTTTGACTCAAAAGACCCTTTGTTGCCTCATCATTCAAACAACCAAGTTAAGAACAGTACCTTTCATGCTGATTTTGACCTTTTACCTCTCAATGAGACATACCTTCCATTTATAGATTACTGTGCCTGGAACAATCACTTATCAACAAACAAATTAGTAATAAAAACGTTAGTGATAATCCTCCTTGATCGTTCCTGCACAGAGTGAGAGATTAGTTAGCTAATAGTACCCAGGCCATTGTTTTTCTGGGTACTCCTGAGGAATCAATGAATGAAATTTCTTTTAAAAACATTCCTTTTGAAAAATCAGGAAGTTGGGATGATTCGGTTGTAGCTGCATTAGTCTTTGGTTTCCAAGTTCCAGGCGATTTAACATTTGTTTTAGTCACCTTTGGAGTTGTGACCTTAGGTATTTCAACCTTCTTCGTTTTAGATTCACTTTTCAAAACAGTTTTTGTTTTAGTCACCTTTTGAGTTGTGACTTTAGGTATTTCAACCTTCTGCATTTTAGAATTATTTTTCAAAACAGTTTTAGTTACCTTGGGAGGGGTAACTTTGGGTTTTTCAAGTTTTGATTGCTTTGAAAATGGTTTCATCACCTTTTTCTGAAAATTTTGGTAACTTGGAAAGCTGTTGTTTTGATTTAAAGATTTTCTTTCAGCTTTAGCAGCGCCCCAATGTTGATCAGAGGGTTTAACCTTAGGAGTAACAGTCTTCATTGCCTTAGGTTTTTCCACCTTCATGGGCTTAGACTCAACTGACTCCTGAGATGAAGCCCTTTGACTTTGCGGATAGTAGGGTTCATAGTGGCGATAAAGACAGTTTCTAGCAATATGACCAGCAATGCCACAATTAAAGCAAGTATGCTTCTTTAGATAGAAGTCAGACGTGTACCCATTTGTCTTTGGTGGCATATATGGAGCTGGTTTGCCTTATGCCTGCTTCTTTGCTTTGCCTGCAACTCCAGATTTGACTTTCTGCTGGATCCTCGAAGCCTGTGTTGAACCTGTCCTCATCGTCTTTGTGCTCTCTAGATTTCCTGATGAAGAAGCACCATTCTTGCAACTGCACTTACAACTGCATGAAGCAACTGAAGAAATGGGAGACACAGCTACTCCCTTGAGTTTTTCATTCTTCACTCCAGCTGTTGGCTTCATACTCGGATGCTTGATGGTGATCTTTGGCCTCTCAACTTTAGGTCCACTTATCACTCCATCGGTTATTCCCTTGAACTTTGAGGAGAAGGATGGTAATTCATATCCTACATCTGGTTCTTGGTCAAACATTGATCCAGATGTCATAAAGATCTTCCCCTCAGGCCGTGTCGTCAAGATCACCTTTTCCCTTTTGACTTCGTCAATTACTTTGAAGCATGGGGTTTCAATTTTAGGGTATGGTTTCAACTCTATCCCAGCATCATCAGACTTAGATTTGTGACACCTGTCATATTTCTGGCACTCAGCATCATTGTCTGATATATCCTTTACTCTCCCTTCACCATAAGTCATATTTGCTTCATTATCAATTTCTTCTTGTGTCAATGGTGTAGTTCCAACCAAGACACTATCAATAGGAGGAGCAGCTTCTTTATAATCAGACTTGGTTCGTTTAACTTGTTCCTCACTAAGAAGTATTCCTATAATGTCTCTGGGAACAGGTGGAGGAATAATGATGTTCATTGCCAAAGATTTATCAGTTTTCTCTGACCCAAACCCAGATGTGTCTTTCCCAACTTGGTCGGTCACAACAGCATGTGACAATTCCTTCCCTGCATCGAGCATTCGCTGATTTCTTTCCTGATTGCAATCATACTTGACCTGCAGCTCATCATATTTTTGTTGCAGTTCAGTTAATTTCTGTGTAAGCTCAGATATCTCAATCCTAGCTCGATCATATAAAATAGTCTTCTCCGTTGCTAGCTTTTAATATTTCACAATATCTAGTTTCTGAGCTTTTACCTTCTCCTCATTCTTTTGTCATCTACCCTTAAATGAACTCCTTTCGCATTTTATCTCAAACAGTTCTATCTGATAATTTTTACAAATTTGCCTAAGTCCAGGAATTATACGTGCACAAGTAGGATTGGGGAATATCTCAGTTTTGTCAACTTCATCTGCGAAATCATCCTTCTTCTCAACCAAATTATTTTCTTCAACCACTGAACTCGTTTTCTTTCTTTAGATATGCGGCCTCTGAAAATTTTGAAAAATTGGCAAGAACGGCAAAAACACTATTCAAAGAATAGTGTCAAAAACTTAAAACTGAAAAACGGAGGCCTTCGGAGTGGAATTTAGGGGTCCAAACGAGCTCCCCTGGACATTAGTCTGGGGTAATTCTGGGGCTCGGTGTCACGAACGTCGTGTTCAAATTTGAGCCTCTAACTCCAAACGAGTCAAAAGTTACGCCCGTTTCCGTGAAAGTGTGAAATAGTGACTTTTTGCCGCAAAACCTGTTTCCGATCGTAAACACTGTTTCCGATCTTAAACACCTCTGGGTCGTAAACAACGATCGTAAACAACGATTCCGATCCAGCCAGTCGTAAACACCTGATTCCGATCGAGCACAGTCGTAAACTTCGATTCCGATCGAGAAAAATCGTAATCTCCTGATTCCGGCTGAAAAAATGTCGTAAACTCGATATTTCTGATCGTAAACACTTAAAAATCCTGTCTTGAAGTCGTGAACGCGTTTTTTATGAAGATCTTCAAGAACAAACACTCGTAAACACTTCAAAAACCCAGAAAACTGATCGGAAACTCCAAAAACAACAGCAGCTCAGTCGTAAACTCGATGAACAGCCTTCAAATCTTCAAAAACTCAAACTTTTCCAGCAAAAACTTGAATCCAATATCGTGAGAACCTCGAAACACACGTTTTTTAGCTCTGATACCAATTGTAGGTCCGGAAAATCTGATCAAAACACGATATTGATATCACAAACGAGTGCGGAATCCTCGTAGGTGATTGATTCAAGATAGAGAAGAGAAGAAACACGAAGAATACGATGATAAAACGCTAAAAACTTGATCTTTGCACACAAGAAACCTTGTCGGGTACAAAACAAGAAATCGTAAACTTGAACTCTCTCTCTAGTTTATGATTACGATCATAAACACCTCCTTGGCTCTCCTCTCGATCATAAACTCGCAGCCCCTAATGAGGAGGTCAAGTGGGGTTTATATAGGCACCCCAATGGGTTTACTATTGGGCCCCTTGTGGATCATAAACCCAATAGTAAACCCAAACCCAATCATAAACTAGCCTAAATACAATAGCAAACTAGCCTATGATTCTAATGAAACCCTCTAAGCCCAGCCCAACTTATTTAATGTTTCAAGCCTCATAATCTAGCCTCTACAGAACCCTTCAGGTTGATCCATATAGACTTCTTCATCCAAGTAACCGTTTAAGAAGGCAGTCTTAACATCCATTTGCCATATCTCAAAGTCATAGTACGCTGCTATGGCTAAGAGAATCCTAATAGCTCTAATTTCAGCTACTGGTGAAAAGGTCTCATCATAGTCAACGCCAAAACTTTGAGTATAACCTTTCGCCACAAGACGAGCTTTATAGGTGTGTACATTTCCATCCATGTCGGTCTTCTTCTTGAAGATCCATTTACTCCCAACGGTCTTCGCGTTAGGAGGAAGATCAACCAAGTTCCAAACTTGATTATCCCTCATGCATTTCATTTCCACGTTCGCAGCTTCAAGCCATTTGTCAGATTCCGGATCTGATAATGCAGCTTTGAAGTTCGGAGGCTCATCGAGATCTCCTGATACGTTCTCCTCGGATTCAACTAGACCAATCCATCTATCCGGATTACGTACGACCCTTTCGGATCTTCGAAGTGGAATCGCAACATCATCGACTTGAGGTTCATCACCTTGAACATTCCCCCCCCCCCCCAAGTTGATGATTGCTAGTTGTTTCAGAAGGTGACACATCTTCTAGTAGTTCTACAATTCTCCCACTGTTCTCTTGAGCTATAAAATTATTTTCAAAGAATTCAACATATCGAGCAACACGAACAGTATTTCGGAAGGATTGTAAAAGTAGTAACCCATTGTTTCCTTTGGGTATCCCACGAAGATGCACTTAGTAGTCCTGGGTTGTAGTTTGTCAGGCGTATCACGCTTCACAAGTGCCTCACATCCCCAGACTCTTAAGTAAGACAACACAGGGACTTCTCCATGCCACAATTGATGCGGTGTCTTTTCAACCTTCTTGGTTGGAACCATATTTAGAACGCGTACAACGGTTTCTAGAGCAAAATCCCAAAATGATATTGGGAGAGTTGTAAGGTTCATCATCGACCTCACCATTTCTAGTAGGGTTCGATTCCTCCTCTCAGACACTCCATTATGCTGAGGAGTGTAAGGAGGAGTAAGCTGTTGGACAATTCCACATGCTTTAAGATAATCCCTAAACTCTTGGCTTAAGTATTCTCCACCACGATCCGATCGAAGGATCTTGATGGTCTTTCCGAGTTGATTTTCTGCTTCCTTCTTGAACTCTTTGAATGTTTCAAACACTTCATGTTTATGTTTAAGCAAGTAAACATAACCATAACGGCTGAAATCATCCGTGAAAGTCACGAAGTAGCTAGCACATTTTCTTGACACATGTCTAAATGGGCCACAAACATCAGTATGAATGAGTCCAAGTAGTTCTTTAGCCCTTTGCGGCTTGTTCGGAAAGGGTTTTCTTGTCATCTTTCCTGAGATATAGGAAACGCATTTATCAAATGATTCATCATTTGATTGTAAGATTCCTTCACGTTGAAGTCTTTCAATGCGGTTTTTGCCAACATGGGCAAGACGACAGTGCCAAAGATATGTAGAGTCCAAACTTGTTTTGGCTCGTTTGCTAACAGTGAACATTGAATTATTTGAAACACAAACACGCATATCAATTTCATAAATGCCATCACAAGGAATAGCATCAAAATAATGAACATTATTTTTAGAAACTGAAATACCGATATTATTAAACGCATTAATAAATCCTTGGTTTTTCAACAAAGAAACTGAAATAACACCTCTAGTGATAGAAGGTGCATAATGACAATTATCTAATACAATAAATAACCCAGAAGGCAGAATTAAATGATATTCTCCTATAGCTTCCACAGCTGCTGGAAAACCATTTCCCACGTACAACTGCAAAGCTCCAGGCTTCAGTTTCCTCCTCTTTCTAAGACCCTGTAACGAATTACAGATGTGAGTTCCACAGCCAGTGTCATACACCCATGAATCACACTTAGAAAAGGAAAATAATTCAATTGTGAAGATACCTGAAGTACTAGCCCCGCTAGTATTCTTTCTCTTCTTTATCAACTCAGCTAGATAGGTAGGACAGTTCCTCTTCCAGTGTCCAATTTCACCACAATGGTGACAGATCTGGTCTTTAGCTGGATGCTCTTTTGCGGTCGGAGGGGTTTGCTTGGTTTTAGGAACAAGCGCAACTGCCTTGCCTTTTCCCTTGCCATCATTCTTGCCCTTCGCCTTTTGCGGTCGTTTAGCCTTTTGGATCTTTCCCCCTTTGATCATAAGAACTTGGGGTGTTTCAGTGGCCTTCTTAGGAATCGTTTTTCATACTCGACAAGCATAGCATGAAGCTCAGGTATAGTTTTAGTCATACTATGCATGTTGTAGTTGCGCACAAAACCCTCATAATCCTTCGTAAGAGATTTGAGGATCATGCCAACTGCCACAGCCTGATTATACCCATAATTGAGTGATTCCAATTTGTCAAAGTAGCTCTTCATCTTGAGCACATGACTGCTGACCGATTTACCAGTTTCAAGCTTCAAGTCGTGGAGTTCCACAACTAGGTCGAACAATTCAACACCAACTTGTTTTTCATACATCTTTTTCAGCTCTTTGATCATATCACAAGGTGTATGAAATTCGTATTACTTCTGAAGCTCAGGAGTTGAAAGTGACTGGATACGGATCGGTTTGGATGAATTGATCGAATGCAAACGTAATCAAGTGAGAATCAACACACAAAACGTAAATAAAACTCGATCTCTTATTGATAGAGAATCAGAGTTACAGAGAATTACACAGAGATAACTCAAAGACAAGTTCGCTCAAACTCTCTCAGAAACTTACAAAATACAAAGACACAAACACATTTATAGACCTACGGACGTCCGAACTCCATAGCTTGTCCGAACCCCAGGTTCGGCCAAGGCTCGGCCAAGGTTCGGCCGGAGTTCGGCCAACAGACCTAAATCAAAACTTTGTGTCTTCGATCGATCCAGCTCATTGCCATTTCGTCAACAGGAGTCATACTCGAGATCATCATGCAAGCAACCTCATCGTATCTGCTATACTCTGCATTGTAGAACGTTTTCTCTTGATCAGAAGCATTAGCAGCTGACGGTACCAGTCATTGAAGTTAGATCCATTCAGCTTTTCTCTTTCAAACATTTGACGAAAAGCATGACCAACATTGTTTTGAGGAGGGTTTGTTGCCATCTACAAAACAGATTAAGTTCAAAAATCAGTATTTTCGATAATGTTTTCCTTAATAAATTTAATTACCCAATGTTTAAACACTTTTAAACAATTAAGCTTATTAAGGCTAGGATCCAATTGACATGCCATCATTTCATAAGTTGATCTGCTAGAAATGATGCACTCAAAAGGTAAGTGACGATCAATAATTGTACTCCAAGTACAATTCCTAGATTTTATGGGACCTACAAATAACACTTGTGAATCTTGCACCAAGTAATTTGTAGTCATGTTTCATCCCATCTTTTGCCACGGGCCAAGGGTCTCACCGCCTAGCTCGCTTTAAGTCGTCCAACTAAGAACGCACAAATTATCCACCATTGTGTACCAATGAGTGGGAATTTGCCATGTAAATGCCATTTTACCATTGTGTACCAATGAGTAAGATGACATCCACAAGTGTCCTTTTCAAGGTGGATGGCAAAGACTTAAGTTTGGTTTGGGTCAAAACAATTTTGATGTGTGATCAAAAATGTTATGTGTGAAGATTCATGCACATCTTCACCACATAATGTGTTTATAAAATTCTTAGTTTGTCTTCCAAATCAAAAGAGCTCGGTAGCTCCATTTGCAACACACAAGAAGCGTAGGGGTGAGGTTTGCACTTTTGCAATTAAAAACCTACCCACTTTAGGGAAGCATGGCGACCCGACTTATACCTCTCTTAGAGTGTGTTCAAATGGGTGAGCCGGTGTTTCTTTTGAGTTTTAGGACACAAATTTTATTTTATAAACAAAATCATATTTCAATAGACATTTAAGCAAATTTTGATTTTCATAAAACAAATTTGCATTAAAACATTTTATTATGTTACAATTATCACAAATAATCACATAATCTTAGGGTTTCTAATTATCTAACATAATTTTAATTTTAATCATCTTGATCCAAGTAACAACCATGAACGATTTGCATGAAACTTCATGGTTATTTACTTCCATTTAACATTTAAAGTTGAAGGTACAACATGTTGTTTAAACAATTATCAAATAACAAAAACTTGGGTTTATCATTTTAGATCACAAAAATCAAATTTTAGAGCTAAAATTAGGGTTTGCGATTCGGCTAGAGGTTTTCGATCCAATCTTTAGATTTCGAACACTTTGAATAAACAATTTACGATATTGTTCGAAAACTAGGTTTGCGATCAGAAAAGGGTTTACAATCGAAACTTGATCGGAAACAGGTTTGCGATCAGAATCAAGGGTTTACGATCAGCAATAAAGGTTACGCTCGGAAACTCGGTCGGAAACAGGTTTGCGATCGGAATCATGGGTTTACGATCGGCAAATGGTTTACGATCGGAAACAGATTTGCGATCGGAAACTAAGGCGGGTCGTAAACGAGATCGGAAATTCTGGTGGGTTGTAAACTGTGATTTTCGATCGATTAGGGTTTAAGTTTTTTTTTTTTTTAAATACCAATTTGCGAAAACAATTTTCCAATTGTAAAAGACGGTTTTATATGGATCGAAAAGCTAGAATCTTGATTAGAGACTTGTTTCTAATCGAATTAGGTTACCCCCCTTCCAAGTTTTTATTCCCGGTAATTAATTAAAATCATAGGTGGCTCGTGATACCACTGTTGGGTTATATAACTATTTATCAAATAAACACGAGTACGCAGCGGAATTAATCCTATGAATTAATCTAACTAACCGGATAGACAACGTGTACCTTTTTAGCTCGACAGGAGAAGATCTTCTAGGATTTGAAGTAAATCCCTCTACGATCGCACACACGACACACCAATGTACGTATGCTAGTACTTGATCACGAACTCCTCTTGTGATGATGGCTTGGTCGAACCACAAAAGAAATCGAACCCCTAGGGTCCTTTTCTTTTTACCGAAAATTAGAGAGAGAATAGAGAAATTAGGGTTTGCACTTTGTCAGATAAATGCAGCAACTAAACCTTAAACCCATAAGGTTTATTTATAGGGTTAAAAGACTTGGAAAACAAGATAGGGATTGGCATAGGAGCCCTAGCCGAATTCGGCCTAGAGGCCCTATCCAAAACCTTTCCTTAATTGTAATCCAAATCTAACTCTCTCTAATTACAACTAACCCCCTTGTTAACAATTAACCGTTAGTTTTTAACGATTCCTCGTTAAATGTTCGTGATAAATATTAATTAACCAATTAATTAATATAAATACATTAGTGTCGAGACGTGTAACCCCGTAGGCTTAAATACTTTCCGGACATACGTTTATTAATACGTGATCATATCCCTACAATTTATTTTAGTTATATATATATAGTTTGATTTTTAGGTTTCTCATATTAATATACGGTTTTAATTTGTAGTTTGACAAAAGGATGGAAATAATGCTTCATTGTGGCAACCATTTAGCCACAGTTACTGGAACAGTATGACCACATACAACCATAATAAATATATGTCACCAAAAGTTAGTTTATAGCCTGGGACAAAATGGCTACATAAATTCACAACCAATATGTGTCATCAAAGGTTAGTTTATAGTCACATTTATTGGGGCATAATAGCCACGTATAATCACAATCAATGTGTCACCAAAGTTAGTTTATAGCCACATTTATTGGAACAAAATGCTATGCTTAATTAGAACAAACCTTTTACCACATTTTTTTTCAATAGAGTGGCTAAAACAAACATTTTTGTGACTATATAATACCGACCTTTTTGCTACCCTTTAGCCATACTTAGTGGGATAAAATTACAACAATCTTTTTGCCGTGGTTTTTTTTCAACCGATGTGGCTAAACATTCATTTTTGTGGCTATATAATACCAACGACCACACTTACAATAAACTTATGTGGCTATTGCTACCCTTTAGCCATATTTACTAGGACAAAATATTTGATGTCAACAACCCTTTGTTCACAGTATTATTTCAAACTATGTGGCTAAACGATACATTTTTATGACTATATAATAACAACAACCACACTTATATTAATTTCATGTGGTCGTTCCTACCATTTAGCCATAGTAATTTGGACAAAATGCTTGATTAGAGCAAACTTTTTGCCACGGTATTTTTAAATGAGTGTGACTAAAATATACATTTCAGTGACTATATAATACCAACGACCACACTTACAATAAATTCATGTGGCCGTTATTACCCTTTAGGCACACTTATTGGGACAAAATGCTTGATTACACTAACCCTATTGCCACAGTGTTTTTAATGGATGTGAGTAAAACATACATTTATGTGACTATATAATACCAACAGCCACGCCTAGCTTAACTGCATGTGGCTGTTGCTAACCTTTTATTCACAATAACTTAGACAAATATGCTTGATTAGAACAACTTTTTGCCACGGTTTTTAATGGATTTGGCTAAAACACACATTTACGTGACTATATAATACCAAAGGTCACACCGAACATAAACTCATGTGGGCGCTGTTACCCTTTAGCCACACTTATTGGAACAATGTGTTTGATTCCAACAATAAATATTGGTACCATTTAGCCACACTTCTAGGTTTCTACAGCCACTAAAATGTGAATATGATCGTATCATATGTATGATGATGGGACATTTGGTCAAACTTGAGCTGAAAAAATATGTGTGGTGATAGGCCTACAACACTTTTTTTTGTGTGGCCGTAGAATAATTTTGACACTGTGATACAGGACAGTGCCTAATGCGTGTGATGAGTACTTGAAGATGTCTACAAGAATGTCGCATGAAATGCTACAACAATTTTGTGACTGTATAGGTGACATGTACTCATAAGAGTATTTTGCACAAAAACTCAAAGAGACATTAAAATTTTACAAGCAACACATACATCGGTCAACACAGATCCTCTGAAATGTTAGGTTGCCTTGACTGCACACACTAGGCTTAGAGGAGTCGCCGATGAAAATGGAGATATAAATACATGTGAGGTGATCATGAACATCCTACGCTTATGCTTGAAGAAGTAGCTCACTAGATGGCTAGTTTTGGTATGCATTCTTAGGTGTCATGGGTTCTAACAACGACATCATTGTGCTTAATCAATCGTCATTATTTAATAACATACTAAAGTGAATCACACCAGATTCTTTATATAAGGTTAAGGGTTCACAGTATAAGCAAGCATGTTTATCATCTTGCCAATGGTAATTACCCGAATATTGCTACTTTTGTCGAGCCATTCACCTCGTAGAAAACCGAGAAAAGGACAAAGCTTAAGAAATAAAAAAAAACAAGGAAAGATGTGAAACGAACTTTTGGTATGCTCAAAGCTAACTAGAAAAATATTTTATGCTTTTATTATATTATATAGTATGTTAGTAACCCGTGCATTATACGGGTTAAATAAATATTAAAATATAAGATAACTATAAAAAAAAAATTTGATAAGAGATTTAAAAATTATGAATGACATAATTATTTATCAATTTTGGCTTTGTTAAACCAAAATTGAGTTCGTTAAGATTTAAGTTCAGATTTACGAGATATCACAATAGAAATTTCATTTATCATTTGTAAATTCAATATTCACATTTGACCGATCTAATGTTTTATTTTCATTGTGACAATGTAAGTATGATAACCAACATTTAAGTGTGATATCATACCAAATAGTTATTTTAAACATTAAGCAGAAAATATTTTTTTATAAAATATAGAAAATTAAATACCGTCTGCAACAAGGCGTGTATGGATTCATTCGGGGAGCACGCCGTTCACTGCAAAGAGCTCCCGGGGTTTAAATACCGACACGATGTGGTTCGAGACGTCCTGTTTGACATTTTCAGGCGTGCGGGGATCTCGGCCAGGAAGGAAGCTCCTGTTAACTTCTTGTCTGACCCCTTGGATGGGCGCTCAACCCTCAGGCCGGCTGACATACTTGTTTTTGGGTGGCAGAACGGGAAGCACGCCTATGTCGATTTAACGGGGGTTTCTCCCCTTGTGGGGCTGAGGGCCAACACCTTCACGGCGGGACAGGCAGCGTCCAGAGCGGCTGCTGGGAAGGTGAACAAACACGAGAAAGCGTGCATTGAAAACCAACATGTGTTTGTTCCCTTCGCTTTTGATACTTTTGGGCATCTTGAGTCGGAAGCGGCGTCAATGTTGAGCCGGATTCAGAAAGTTATGTACGGGAATGGTGCGGGCTCTAGATTGAAAAATGTTGTGTTTATACGTCTAGGGTTTGCTATTCAAAAGGGGTTGGCGGCGCAGCTTGTTGCCCGTCTTCCCTACGTGTTGACTTGAGCCGTGTATGTTTTCTTTTTTCGTGGTGAATGAATTTTGAATCATTATTGAAAAAAAAAAAAAAAAAGAAAATTAAAGTATTTCGTATTTTATATTTGCAATACAATTTATTGAGAGTTTGTTATATGATAGAAAAATGAGAAAAATGAGGGACGACTATATAAATAAAAGAGAAATGTCTGTAGGAGTCATACATTGATGGTATATATACATTCATCCATTTCAAATGGATCATTATTGTCCAAGACTTGATAATATTTATTTTACCAAATACCAAGGGACATGTATATACATGATCGATCAGTACCTCAAGGATAATACGTACGAGAAAGAATTAATTAAAGAGGTCGAAATATATATGAATTGTTGAGAATATTTAGCTCTGAAGACTCTTAGGTGGTGTTTGGTTCACGGAATGTAATGTAATTGGATTTGTAAAATTTTTCTTTTAAAGTTGTGCTTAAGTTGGGTAAAGAAGGAGTTTAGAATACAATGAATTTCTTTAATCAATGGAACTTAAGGTCATGTAATTTTCCTTCGTTAAAGTGAAGGATTTCTAAATTCCATTGAGTAAATGAATTCATTGTATTTCAAGCCTCTTCCTTACTCAATTTAAGCACAATTTTAAAGGGAAAACATTACAATTCCAATTACATTACATTTCGTGAACCAAACGCCACCTTAATGTTCTGGATTTGCTTCCCCGGGTTCAAACCCTTGGGGCAGGCGCGTGCACAATTCATAATCGTATGGCAGCGATACAACTTGAATTCGTCGTTAACTGCATCCAAGCGCTCTTTTGTATACTCATCACGGCTGTCCATTATCCACCTGATTACAACAAATGATAATTAGCTTTAATTTTTTTTTTGAACAGCAAATTTATTCAACACCAAAAAAAGAAGCCCAAGAGAAGCAAGGCGCTACCCGAAACTCCCAATGTCTTACACCATACACAAATTATTCCAGTCTATGCTAATACTTATATATCAAAAGGCATCTAGTTTTTCAACCGACCGAGTGACTTTTCAACATACTTAAATCTATCAAGGGAAGGAAGATAACCAAAATGCCTACTTTTGACCAGAAAATTTGTTAAAATGACCTCACTATTTTAGTCTCCCAACTTATGATCTTGTCCACTAGCAACCAGATAGCGTCACATAGGCTGACAAAGCTAAGGAGACTACGCACTAGCCTCCATTCCAATCATTAGAAATTCATTGAGAACCAATTTGAAACTGACACATATCCTTAACGGCTAGGGCGCCGCTCGCAGACTAAGTTTTAGCCAGAAGGTATCGGCTAGGACGCTACCAGCATGCTAATTTTTAGTTGCATAAGCTAAAAGTGGCCTGCAGATCACCAAAATGCCCACTTGACCAAAAAAATCTGTTAAAATGACCTTATTATTTTAGCCTGCCAACTTATGACCTTATTCACTATAAACCATTAAGATAGCGCCACATAGGCTAAGAAAGCTAAGGAGGCATCGTCCAAGCCTCCATTCCAATCATTGGAAATTCTTTGGGATCTACCTAGTAACCAATTTGAAACCGACACATGTCCATTAACAGCTAGGGCGCTGCTCGCAGACTAAGTTTTTGACAGAAGTTACCGGCTAGGACGCTTCCCGCAAACTAAGTTTTACACAAAAGGTAACAACTAGGACGCTACCCGCATGTTAAGTTTTAGCGGCATCTACTAAAATAGGGCGGCCAATTTAGCAAGTTTTATGTTTAAAACAAGCATTTTGATGATTTTCCTTAAAATCTGCGTTTGAAAAACAAAGCAAACCTGTTAGCGTGAAGAAGAGCAGCGGGCCCGAGATAAGACTCCGGATTCCACCAATAACTAGGACACGAAGTACTACAACATGCACACAATATACACTCATACATCCCATCCAGTTTCGCCCGATCCTTCTTACTCTGAACAAACTCTTTCCCCGCCGGGGCCGGCGACTTCCGCTTCAGCCACGGCTCAACACTTTTATACTGATTATAAAAGTTCGTCATATCCACCACCAAATCCTTCACCACAAACATATGCGGCCAGGGGCGGAACTAGAAAAGTTTTTGAGGGGGTCCACAAATTTTTTTTACGGAGTCACTAGTTTTAGATGTTTTATTTTCATATAAACGTACATAAAGAAATTTGGTCTATTACTTACTAAATAGTTTTTAATGCAGGCGCACGTTGCGACACGACATTGCGAGTAAAGAAAAAAATAACTGATAAAAAAAACTCTACATGATTTGATAAAAAAAAATCTATACCGTAACATTGACAACGATATAATAGTAAAAAAAATTATAATAAATAGCTAGAAATGAAGATAAGAGAAAAAATAACGTGTGAAGAAAAATAAAAGGACAAAATGTTTGTCTACTAAAAAAAGTCTATAGTTTTATATATTGTAATATTTCATTATAATAGGGGTCTAGAATTAATGTATTTAAAAATAATTGGTCTATGAAAGTAAATAAAAAAGATGTGGAAAATGAAGTACCATCATTTACTCTCCCCATTTATAGCACTAAAATTAATAAAGAATGCTAGTGAAAAAAAAAATGTTAAGGACAAGATTTGAACTTGCACCGATTAAAACTCAAACAAGGGTTCTTACCACTAGGGTAATTGCTTGCTTTGTTTAATTTTCACAAATTAAGTATTTATTAACTCCTTTTCACAAACTTTTTTTTTATAAAAAACCGTTCACACAATTTTTCACTTTGCGTACGAGGTTGAGGGGGTCCACGGGGACCCCCTGGGCCTAATAAGGGTCCGCCCCTGTATGCGGCAAAGGCGTAACCATCGTCGTTTTTTCCTCCGACTGAATCTTCGTCAAACACGCCAGCCCGTTACATCCGTCGATGTTCATGGCGCATGATCCGCATATCCCCTCGCGGCAAGACCGGCGGAAAGTTAACGAGGGGTCGATCTCGTTTTTGATCTTGATGAGGGCGTCGAGAACCATTGGCCCGCATTCTTTGAGGTTGATTTGGTAGTTTCGGAGCTCCGGTTTTTCCGGACGGTCCGGGTTCCAGCGGTAGATTTGGAAGGTTTTGGTGGTGGGGTTTGGTTGTTGGTCGGAAGTATGGGCTCGGGAAAGGAAAAGGTTGGCCGCCGGTGTTTTGTGAAGATGCTTATAAATACGTGTACGGACTAAACTAGTCGCCATAATGAGAACGTTAAGTTGTTATATATTATAAGAGAATAAACCGTTATATATATATAGTGGGTGGGAGATGTAGTTATGGTGATTTTTGAAAGGTGGTTTAGGAAAAAGAGTGGAGGTTTAATTTTTAAATGGCTATGATATGGTTACTTGAGGGAGAAGAAAGATGAGGAGGGGGTGATTACGTGGCAGAATAAGAGCCTTGGGGGAGAGTGGTTTGGGTCGTGTGTGCGTGGAGTACTTTTTGCCCGATAAATAGCTCACTTTGCGTGATGAGATTGAAGAAAGTGTTTTGTTTCACGGTTTTGGTTCTGGACTTCTGGGCCTCTGGTTCCAGCATTTCTGGGTTGAAAATTATTTTACTTCTCTTACTAAACCGATAAATAATAATCTAAAATTCTAAAAAAAGAGAGGAAACAAAAATAAAAGAAGATTAAAGAATACAGGGATTGTCATGGACTCATGGCGAATAGAATAGCTAATTGACATATCATCTGTTGGGTTATTTTGGGCCTATGAATAAGCCTAAAATCTTAGCCCACAATTTTATTTGGTCTCCATTTATTTTTAGGTTAAAATAAATAAAAAGAAAAAAAAAAGAAAAAAAAGTTTAGGTTATCTTGCTGCTCACGTGAAGCCACAAATTACACACACATAAAGGTGTGTTTCCTAGGTGGGAATTAATTCCCTTAACCTTGCTGCCGTCAAAACCAATTGGTAAAAAGGAGCAATTATTTTGTTGTTCTGTTCGATCGAAAGAAAGGCAAGAAAAGCAGACAAAGCTTGTGGTGATTAATTTTGAAGACAGGAGACGTTTTAGAGACCAATCTTTTGGTGATACCTCTTACTCTTCATCTTTTATTTATTCCATATACTTGATGTCATTTATTCCAAGTATATGTTGATTTGTGTATGCCTCTAGTAATATCTAGAGAAGACTTTTGTATTGCTCTGATTTTGGTGATAGTGGATTTTAAGCGGCTCTAGTAGTCCCTTGGTTTTTACTCTCTCGTTTTGAGAGGTTTTCCACGCTAAAATTTTCGTGTCTCGTTATTGCTTTTAGATTATCTATTTGTTTGTATCCTCACAGGTTCATTCGGGTTGCGGAAAGTTTTGACCAAACGAAGTTAATTCCGCACTTTAATAGTATACTGTTTGTGGTCGGTTGCGCGTTTTCCCATCAGAGTGGTATCAGAGCCATTGGTTCTTGCTATTGGTTTGTAGACTTGATTGAACGATGGATACTAATACAAGTAGGATCGTGAATTTGAATGGTTCTAATTATCATGTTTGGAAAGGGAAGATGGAAGACCTTCTTTATGTGAAGGATTATTATATGCCTGTCTTCTGTACTGATAAACCGGATGACAAAAGTGATGATGAGTGGAAAATTCTACACAGAAAGGTTTGTGGGTATATCCGGCAATGGGTTGATGATAATGTTTTGAACCATATTAGTGGAGAGACACATGCTCGTACTTTGTGGACCAAGCTTGAGGAGTTGTATGCTCGAAAGACTGGAAATAATAAGTTGTTTTTAATTAAACAATTGATAAACTTAAAATACCGTGATGGAACTCCTGTTACTGATCATTTGAATGCCTTTCAGGGAATTATTAATCAGCTTGCAGGAATGGGTATTAAGTTTGAAGACGAGATACAAGGTTTGTGGCTCCTTGGTACTTTACCAGATTCTTGGGAGACTTTTAGGACTTCATTGTCCAACTCTGCACCTAATGGTGTTATCACCATGGAATTGGCTAAGGGTAGTGTTCTAAATGAAGAGATGAGAAGAAAGTCTCAAGGTTCCTCTTCACAGTCAGATGTCTTAGTCACAGAAAGCAGGGGGAGAAGTCAGAGTAGAGGTCCGAGTAACAAAGTGAAGAATCGGAGCAAGTCTAGAGGGAAGTCTGGTGATTATGAGTGTTATCACTGTGGTAGAAAAGGCCATACCATAAAGTATTGCAGACAACTGAAGAAGGAGAACAAGAAGGCTAATTACAACAACCAAAAGAACAATAACAAGAAAGATGATGGTGGCAACGACACTGCTGAAGCTAATACTGCTACCGAAGAGTTCTTTGTTTGTTGTGATTATGATATGGTGAACATTACACATGATGATTCGAGTTGGGTTGTTGACAGTGGTGCTACCTGTCATGTGACGTCACAAAGAGAGTTTTATTCTTCTTACACTCCTGGTGATTTTGGGAATGTCAAGATGGGTAATAATGGGCTATCAAAAATCGTTGGTGTTGGAGATGTTTGTTTGAAGTTTGAAACTGGGATGGAGTTGGTTTTACACAATGTAAAACATGTTCCAGATATTAGACTTAATTTGATCTCTGCAGGTTTACTCGATGATGATGGTTACAACAATTTCTTTGGTGATGGAATTTGGAAACTCACACGTGGTTCCTTGATTGTGGCAAGAGGTAAAAGAAGCTCAAAGTTATACATGGCACATCCGAAGATATCTAGAGATTCTATTAACTCATTGGCGAATACTGATATGACCGACATGTGGCATAAGAGACTTGGTGATATGAGTGAAAAAGGGATGTCTTTGTTGTTGAAGAGAAATGCCTTGCCTGGTGTGAATAGTGTTCATATGAAGAAGTGTTCTCATTGTCTGGAAGGTAAGCAAAACAGAGTTTCCTTCAAGAGTCATACTCCTTCGAGGAAAGATGGTATACTTGATTTAGTACATTCCGATGTATGCGGTCCTATGAAGACTAAATCCCTTGGTGGTGCATTTTACTTTGTCACATTCATCGATGATCATTCGAGGAAGGTATGGGTTTATTCCTTGAAGACTAAAGATCAAGTATTAGATGTGTTTAAGCAGTTTCATGCCTTAGTTGAAAGACAAACTGGGAAGAAGCTTAAATGTATTCGAACAGATAATGGAGGTGAATACATTGGTCCTTTTGATGCTTATTGTCGAGAAAAAGGTATTCGACACCAGAAGACTCCTCCTAAGACACCACAGTTGAATGGTTTGGCAGAACGAATGAATCGAACATTGGTTGAAAGGGTTAGATGTTTGCTCTCACATGCAGGGTTGCCTAATTCCTTTTGGGGTGAAGCTTTGAATACGGCGGTACATGTTATTAACCTTACTCCTTGTGTTCCTTTGTCTTTTAATGTTCCTAACAGGGTTTGGAGTGGCAAAGATGTTTCTTATCGTCATTTGCGGGTCTTTGGATGCAAGGCTTTTGTGCATATTCCGAAAGATGAAAGATCAAAGCTTGATGTGAAGACTAAACCATGCATATTCCTTGGCTATGGTCAAGATGAGTTTGGGTACAGGTTATATGATCCAGTTCTGAAGAAACTCGTAAGAAGTCGTGATGTTGTGTTCATGGAAGATCAAAGTTTGAAAGATATTGAGAAGACAAAGGTAATTCCTCAATCTAGTGATGATCTTACTGATTTAGATATTATTCCTCCTATGCAGTCTCAGCCACAAAATGGAGATGATATTCAAACTGAAGAGCAACATGACAATGATATTCCAGAGCAGACAGAGTTAGATGATGACTCTCATCCAGAGTTACCAGTACCAAGTATGCCAGCATTTGTCCCACTCAGGCGGTCCCCGAGAGACCGTCATCCTTCTACCCGTTATTCTGCTGATGAGTATGTCTTACTCACTGATGGGGGAGAACCCGAGTGTTATACAGAGGCTATGGAAGATGTGCACAAAAGGGAGTGGATTGAAGCCATGCAAGATGAAATGAATTCCTTGCATGCGAATAATACTTATGAGCTGGTAAAGTTGCCTAAAGGCAAAAGAGTTTTGAAGAACAAGTGGGTTTATAAAGTGAAGACTGAAGAACATACCTCACAGCCTAGGTATAAGGCTAGATTGGTGGTCAAAGGGTTCAGTCAAAGAAAAGGTATAGATTTTGATGAGATTTTCTCTCCAGTCGTGAAGATGTGTTCTATCCGAGTGGTTCTTGGTTTGGCTGCTAGTCTTGATCTTGAGATTGAGCAGATGGATGTCAAGACAGCATTCCTTCATGGTGATTTGGATAAGGAAATCTATATGGAGCAACCTGAAGGTTTTCAGGTTAAAGGTAAAGAAGACTATGTCTGTAAAATTCAGAAAAGTCTTTATGGGTTGAAGCAAGCGCCAAGACAGTGGTACAAGAAGTTTGAGTCAGTTATGGGGAAGCAAGGCTACCGAAAGACTACTTCAGATCACTGTGTTTTCTTCCAAAGGTTTAGTGATGATGATTTCATTATTTTATTGCTTTATGTTGATGATATGTTGATTGTTGGCAAGAATGCAGAGAGAATTACCCAGCTGAAGAAACAATTGAGCAAGTCATTTTCTATGAAAGACTTGGGGCCAGCAAAACAAATTCTTGGCATTCGGATTACTAGAGACAGAGCTTCAAAGAAGTTACACATATCACAAGAGCAATACATTGAGAAGGTGCTTAGCAGATTCAACATGGCTAAAGCCAAAGTGGTCAGTACACCTCTTACTCCTAACTTTAAGTTAACAGAAAAAGATTGCCCTTCTTCTGAGAAAGATATTGAAGAAATGGATAGAGTTCCATATGCCTCAGCAGTTGGAAGTTTGATGTATGCTATGGTGTGTACTAGACCTGATATTGCACATGCAGTTGGTGTTGTCAGTCGGTTTCTGATAAATCCGGGTAAGAAGCATTGGGAAGCAGTTAAGTGAATTCTTAGATATCTACGCGGTACTTCCAAATTGGGTATAACATTTGGGAATGGGGAGCCGATGCTTGTTGGTTATACAGATTCTGATATGGCGGGAAATAAAGACAACATGAAATCCACTTCAGGATATTTGATGACATTTGCAGGGGGAGCTGTGTCATGGCAGTCAAGATTACAAAAGTGTGTGGCTTTGTCCACTACAGAGGCGGAGTATGTGGCGACAACAGAAGCATGCAAAGAACTATTGTGGTTGAAAATGTTTATGCAAGAGCTTGGCTTTATGCAAAAGCGCTACGTGGTCCTTTGTGATAATCAAAGTGCTATTCACCTTGCGAAGAACTCTACAGATCTAAGAAAACAAAACATATTGATGTGAAGTATCATTGGATTAGAGATGGTCTTGAAAACAAGTTGTTTGAACTTGATAAAGTTCATACCGATGATAATGGTTCGGATATGTTGACCAAAGCTTTGGCAAGGGAAAAGTTAAAGGTGTGTTGCTCGATCGCCGGGATGGCGAGCTACTCCTCATAGACCAAAATGGGGGAGATTTGTTGAGTTATTTTGGGCCTATGAGTAAGCTTAAAATCTTAACCCACAATTTTATTTGGTCTCCATTTATTTTTAGGTTAAAATAAATAAAAAGAAAAAAAAAGAAAAAAAATTTAGGTTATCTTGCTGCTCACGTGAAGCCACAAATTACACACACATAAAGGTGTGTTTCCTAGGTGGGAATTAATTCCCTTAACCTTGCTGCCGTCAAAACCAATTGGTAAAAAGGAGCAATTATTTTGTTGTTCTGTTCGATCGAAAGAAAGGCAAGAAAAGCAGACAAAGCTTGTGGTGATTAATTTTGAAGACAGGAGACGTTTTAGAGACCAATCTTTTGGTGATACCTCTTACTCTTCATCTTTTATTTATTCCATATACTTGATGTCATTTATTCCAAGTATATGTTGATTTGTGTATGCCTCTAGTAATATCTAGAGAAGACTTTTGTATTGCTCTGAATTTGGTGATAGTGGATTTTAAGCGGCTCTAGTAGTCCCGTGGTTTTTACTCTCTCGTTTTGAGAGGTTTTCCACGCTAAAATTTTCGTGTCTCGTTATTGCTTTTAGATTATCTATTTGTTTGTATCCTCACAGGTTCATTCGGGTTGGGGAAAGTTTTGACCAAACGAAGTTAATTCCGCACTTTAATAGTATACCGTTTGTGGTCGGTTGCGCGTTTTCCCATCATCATCCTCGCTACTCTCTACTTAGACTGATCGCTTTTCTTTATTGGTTTTTTTTCTAACATCTATGATTTTATCCTAAATCTCTACTGGACTTATTGAATAGCAATAATCATATCTTTCTAAGTTTAGAGAATATCGGTGTAAGACTTGAAGAATAAAAAATAATGTGACCTCAGCAATTGTTTTAATATATAAGTACACTATTGAGCCACCCATGTTAAGTTCAACACTATGCCATTCATATCACCCAGATGTTCTTAGATGTCTTTATACGTTGGATTTTTTTAATAATTTTACCTTTTTCCTAAAACACATGTACATAACAATAGAATGTGAACTTATAACTTTATGGTTTTAAAATCACCACTTTATCACCCTTTGAAAAACCCTAATTTCATCTTAATCTAGACAAATATACTTACTTTACGTAATTTCCATGACATCAGTGGATACGTTATTTGAATAAAAAGTTTTTATTTTTGTTTCGGACCATGTAGAATCCTGGTATTCCAGACTACCAGATTGAATGGGTCAGGAACGGGCCGAAGATACTACGCAACTACAATTCAGAAATGCTAGACTTTGTTAGATCTTCTGGAACGACTAGAGAACCTGCAAACCTAGAAACATCGTTAGTCATTTCAGCGGTGTTGAAACCATCTCATCAACTCCTAAATCCTAAACCCTCAATCCTAAACACTACAGCTAAACCCTAAAAAATAATGACGAGCATAAAGAAACAATGATGAGAAAAACAATGGACTGAAAAACATAAAATCTAAAACCCAAAAGCTAAACCATGAGACTAAACCTTAAAGCTAAACCATATAACCTAAAGAGTTAAATACGATTTGCGTCCCTGAGGTTTGTCAGTTTTAACTATTTGAGTCCATTTTTTCAGATTATTAACAAATTCCTCCTGAGGTTTACATTTTGTTGCCATTTGAGTCCTTCTGACTAACATGGTTAACTTTTTCTGTTAAATAAAAGGGTATTTTAGTCAATTTGCACATAAAGGGTATTTTTTGAAAACTCATAAGATTAAAGGGACCATATTTGTAATCTATCTAAACCTAACTCTTTCTGATTGGATGATTTGGATCCTCCCACCGCCACCATCAGATTAGTGATAATCTATTTTTTATGAATCTGCAACCTAGATTTGGATTGTACTAGCGTGAAGAAAGGGAACGGTGACTTTCACGGCGGAGTGCACGCACACGTTTCACTTCCCGTGCATCTCATATCATGTGTAGCTTTTTGTGGAAAGAGATGTCGCTGTTATCAGTTAACGACCGGAACCGAAAGCTGTTGGATGAAGAGAATACCAGGGAAAAGTTGGATAAAACTACCGGTGTGAATAAATCTCCGAAACAGCGACATGTACGGCCTGATTTAAACGGACATTCTATACACACCACCCCAAATTCTATCTACACCACTCAAAACGCGGCACATAGTCCTATATGCGGCATCTTGAATAAGACAAAAATCTTATCTAGTCAAAAGTCAAAGTGTTCCGATGTACTTCACTTCAAAACGCGGCACATAGTCATATATGCGGCATTTTAAAAAAGACAAAAAGCTTCATGATGCGGCATTTAGTTCAAAACGCGGCATCTTAAGCAAAGACAGAAAACAAAATTCGTTATACTATGTTGCAGTTAAAATGTGGTCTTTTATCCAAAGCGCGACATTTGATAAAAAAAAATTATTGTTTTTGTTTATTTAAAATATATCGTAGCTTTGGAAAATGCATAACAATCATAAAAAACAACCAATCGAACATACAGACAATCACCTAACTTAACTAATCAAATAAAAAACCAACCGTATAAATGAAGCAATCAAACATCCAAACCCACAAATGCAAAATACAACCAACCATAGACAACATTTTTACCAATATAAAAAAACCATACAAACCACCATTAAGATCTTTCGTTCCAAACCAAAAAATCTGTTTCAACACATTTCAAAAGATGTCTACAGGTTCAGAACAGTACAACTGAAAACAAAATAACATAACCTACACAAACTAATTGTCGTCTGGATAGTCTCGAGGAGCTGGAAAAGGAGGAGCGTCCAGTCCGTCCCTCTGCAGACGCATGTACTCCGTCTGGACTAGCCAACCCTGAATATCGTCATGTCGATCTAGACGACGTGACCGGGCGTGAAGCGCATGAGCTGTATCGCGGGAGCTCTGGCGCAGCTGATGTAAAGCGAGGGTCACGTTTCTAAATTTAGTTCGTCATAATGCCTGAAAACCTACAATAATGGTACAAAAATACTTAGACGGTACAAACAAGAGTACCTGTTTTCTAAATTTAGTTCACTTTCTTACCTGCTCAGTACTATAATCCACATCCGGTGGGCGGATATAATCACCAGAATCCGGGGGGTCTGCTAAATCACTATGTTCGGAGACGCGTTCCTGATTGGTTGGCGCGGGTGATAATGGTTCAACAACATGATTTGTTGAAGATCCAAGAACGACGTGATAATCAGAACCGACGTGAGGGTCCCATGAACAATGTGGTCACTGGCCATACGAATACTGCTCGTTTGATTGCGGTTGAGGGACATAATCAAAACCGACGTTAGGGAGCCATGAAGATTGTGATGCCTGGTTGGATTGAGGTTGACTCCAGTCCGATGATTGTGAACCGTAGACGTCCTAAAAGGGTAAAATTGTCATGGATAAAAATTTATCAAAAGAAGGATATATATGATATTTTAAGTTTAAAAGGATATATATGAAATTATCTCAGTACAATTCACTAAATGTCTCACTTGGTTCAAATCAAACAAATGCTCCTTAATTTCTGGAACCGGCTTGTTAGATGATTGAAAGCCATCATACTGCTCAAGAAACACAAAACATTACTATTTTAAGATAAATAAATAAATAAAATAGTTGAAGAAACTAAATAGTTACCCGGTTTGATTCTGGAACCCACGTCGGGTTAGAAGAAGAATCGTCAATAAAATCGTCACCGAAAATGAAGTCATAATAAGACATTTTAACTGCTAATATTTGTCTTTACAAGTTAGACATAGATGATACAACTAGAAATGATTCGCATTCATACGAATGAATAGTGCAAAAAAAAAAAACAATGAACACTCATCTATTTATAGACCTCAAAATGAGGCATATATACCTAGATGTGGCATTTAACAAAATGACAAAAAAGAGTCAAAACGCGGCATCTAGGGCAAAGTGTGGCATTTCAAGGCATATTTCGTACAACCAGTCAACCGAACCAGTTAGCTTTAAGGTACGCGCGTGTCTGCAACTAAAACGCCTCGTTTTCTCCTATATGCGGCGTTTTGGCATTTTGTCTTTTCTCAAAACGCCCCATTTAGTCATATACGCGGCATATTGAGTGGTGCAAATAGAAAATAGGTGGTACGGATAGTAGGGCCCGATTTGAAAGATTGTAACGATGATGGGCGTTGGCATCATTGACTCCGAGATCTCGGTTCAATCCGATTCCACAAAATCTGATGAAAATTGTATCAACGGAAAGCTCCGGCTTTGTCGGAAAAAGTACAACGAAAGTCTATAACAATGATGGCCGTTGACATCATTAACGTACGCGGCTGTTCTTAACATAAAAGCTCCGGCTCCGCCGGAAAAAGTACAACGAAGAAGTCTGATCGATCCGGGTGTTGTGGTGGATGTGAGCGGAAAAATTACGAGTGACAAGTTGCTGCCTATGATTAAAACAACAATGAGATCAATTGTTCTCTCAATTTCATCATCAGATCGACTATCAATTGTTGCACTTTAAGAGGGCTAGAGGCTATTATCGTTACCTCCTTTCCAACGTCATCGATCAATCACCACCGGTTTCATCGGTCTGTTATTCTCACTCCGGACTAGACATTCTGATACATTCAATAAACCTCGTCGAGACGGAGGACCACATGGTTGCCAATTTCATCGGGAGTTTACTTAACGTGGTGGTTCAGGATCTCCGATTGCAGTTAAGATTTGTTTCCGGCTCAGCTCCGACGGTAATCGCAACGGATTATTCTGATGGTGGCGATGGGAGGATCTAGTTGTTTGAGACGGAATCGAAGAGTGTGGTGAAGGGCGATGATTCTGATGGTGGCGGTGGGAGGATAGAGATTGGTTTCAATAAATTACAAATATGGTCCCTTTAATCTTATAAGTTTTCAAAAACACCCTTTATGTGTAAATTGACTAAAATACCCTTTTATATAACAGAAAAAGTTAACCTTGTTAGTCAGAAGGACTCAAATGGCAACAAAATGTAAACCTCAGGCGGAATTTGTTAATAATCTGAAAAATGGACTCAAATAGTTAAAACTGACAAGCCTTAGGAACGCAAATCGTATTTAACTCTAACCTAAACCATAAATCATAAGTCCTAAATCCTAAACATAAAGCTAAAGCCTAAAAAACAATGACTAGAAGAAAAGACATAATGACAAGTAGAAAGTAGAAAGACACAACGGGCTTAAAATATTAATTATATAACTTATAAACTAAACCCCAAAAGCTAAATCCTAAGAGCATTCACGATAGGTTCTCTAAAAAATATGTGAGTGTAAATCTGCAAAATTTAAGGTTTGGTTGTGAGTGTTTGTAGGTAGAGGAGAGATAAAAGATTTAGCAAATCTGCATATTTGACAAAAAACCTGGTGTTTTGCTAAAATTTAGGGAGTGGAAAAAGAGAAAATGTAATGATAAAGATATAAAAAATATTATTAATTATGGTTGTGAGTGAGAGAGAGAGAGAAAAAGTATAATAAAAGTATAAATTATACGGATGGAGATGCAGAACCTGCTGTGAATGCTCTAAAAAGGTAAACCGTAAAGCTATACCTTAAACCCAAATCATAAACCATAAAGCTAAACACTGGAAAACAATAACAAGCAGATTAGACACAGTAATGAACAAAAAAGACACAATGAGCTAGAAAACAAAAATTCAATAACCTAAAGCTTGATCCCAAAAACTAAACTCCAAAAAGCTAAGATCATAGAGTTCGGCGAGCCGGTTCTAATGCTGCTATAATGAGTTCAATCGGAATTCGTTTGAGCTGGTTTATTCGTTTTCAAAAAGGGACCTACTATCAACACCACCTCTTCTCTATTTGCACCACCTAAGATGCCGCATATATGAATAAGTGCGGCATTTCAAATCCGAAAAAAAAACTACATTTTACTTCCAAACACAAACGTACTTTAAAGGCAACTGCGAGATGCTAACGGCTTGTACGAGGAAGATACTTTGAAATGCCGCATTTTATCATATATGCCGCATTTTGTCATATGAATAAGGGCATATGGTATACTCCATGTGATGTTAAAGTTTAACACCTGCCACGTCAACGCTGAGTAGATTTTAACACCACATGGGTATACTCATGTTATGTGGTGTTGTGTTAAACATAAAAAAAATAAGAGTAAATTACGGATTGCGTCCCTGTGGTTTGCAATCCTTTACGAATTGAGTCCAAAGGTTAAGAAATTTTCGTCTGGAAGTCTGAGGTTTGTATTTCTTTGCGATTTGAGTCCGTGAGCCTAATGGAGTTAAAATTTTCTGTTAACTCAAAGGGTATTATAGTAATTTTACACATTAGAGACCTGTTATGTAAATTAACAATATATAAGGCTATTTTTGTAATTTAAATAAAAATTAAAAAATAAAAAAAACAAAGTCATCTTCACACCCTTAGAATGAGCTGGCCGGAGGAGAGGAGAGCAGCAGCTTCACGATATGCTTTAGATCTTCACTTTTTCCGACGAAAATTGCCGGCAGGTGGTTCGTGAGGCGGCGGAAGTGCTCAGTCTCTCTCGCGATGTCAAACTCTCCGGCGAAGTTGAGATCAATGTAGTAGCGAGTGTCGGAAACGAAATCGGATCTAAACAGATCAATATTTTGATTCTGAAAAACCAAAATCAATATCGCAATTATCACGTCCGTACGATCGGATTCACAATCACAATCACATTTCAGATCTAAATCGCCATCCCTATCATTCACCTGAAAACCGTTGTCATCGGCGTCTCCTTCCGATCCTCCGCCGCGATGGAGGAGACAGTCAAGCAGTTCATAGAGACACGGAGAAGAAGATGAATCGTCATCGTGTCCGGATTCACCGCTTCCGGCGTTGTGTTCGCTGTCGTTGCTAACGTAGAAGCCGGCGACCCACGCCGCCTCTGCAACCTCCGCTCCTCCAACGACGGCGGCGACATGTGTTTGGAATTAGGTGTTTGGAATTATTTAATGGTATTTACAGAAATAGTCCTTTTATACTTAAAAGTTATAAAAATACCCCTTGCATTTTTATAACCTTATTAATTTACATAATAGGTCCCTGATGTGTAAAATAACTATAATACCATTTGAGTTAACATAAAATTTTAACTCCGTTAGGCCCATGGACTCAAATCGCAAAGAAATACAGACCTCAGACTTCCAGACAAAAATTTCTTAACCTTTGGACTCAATTCGTAAAGATTGCAAACCACAGGGACGCAATCCGTAATTTACTCAAAATATAAAGTAAAAAATACATGAAATATTTTGATTGGACAAAGCCACACACGCCATGATATATATCACGCCGCCAACCATTTTGCAATCTTTACGCCAACATGGAAATGGGTTTGGCGCCACATAACTTGAGCCACATCACCCATGGCGTCATATCACGTGCCCGTACCGGGTGCCCTAAGTGCGGCATTTCAGATCCAGAAATTAAGGAGCGTTTGTTTGATTTAAACAGGTGAAACATTTAATGAATTTTATTGAACATTGTAATTCCGGAAAAATAAAATCATACATTCAGGATTTATTAATTATTAAAATTTCACTATTATTTTAATTATTATTTGTTATACAACATATAACATTAAGTCATTTATTTACTTTTAAAGGATTTCTAAGAATTCAAAAATCAATACAACATGTCGATGCGGCCACCGATACAGGAGGAGAGGAGCCGATACAACCACAACTACAACCGGAGAGAGGGCATGTGCATCATATGTACAGGACTTTGAGGCTCCCTAGGTCTGTGACGCTCGGGCTACATTAGCTGCGTCAGAGCTCTCGGGATACAGCTCAGGCCCTTCGCGCCATGTCACGTCGTCTAGATCGACATGACAACATTTTGGATTGGCTAGTCCAGACGGAGTATATGCGTCTGCAGAGGGAGGGACTCGACGCTCCTCATTTTCCAGCTCCTTGAGACTATCCAGACGACGATTAGTTGGTGTGGGTTATGTTATTTTGTTTTCAGTTGTACCTAAACTTGTTGGCATCTTTTGAAATGTATTGAATTTATTGTATAGTGCAAATGAATGTATGGTATGAATGTCTTGTATGGTTGTCTTGTCTTTTGAATTGTCTTTTGAAATGAATTGGTTCCTTGACATTATTGGTTTGTATATTTGATTGATTCATATACGTGGTTGTTTGTATGTTCGATTTGTTGCTTTGTAATAAGAAGAATAATAATCATAATAATAATAATAATAATAATAATAATAATAATAATAATAATAATAATAATAATAATAATGATAATGATAATGTTAAAAATAATAGTAATAATAATAATAATAATAAAGTTTTAAAATGTCGCATTTAGGACAAGATGGAGCGTTTTAGTTACAAACAAATAAGGACATTCGTACTTTCTGCATGTTTAATAAAACACAATAGTTAAAATGGCGCATTTAGAACAATATATCGTATTTATAGTTCCGACTGTAAGTACTGCCACTTTAACTTTTGTACGATGTACTTTTTGTTTGGAACCAAAATATCCCATTTAGAAGAAGATGCCCGTTTAAATTGAGTGATGTGGATAGAATGTCTGTTTAAAAATCCTTCTTAGGCTTTTTAGAAATAAGTTACTTCTTATTTGACATAACTCTTCAATTAGTATTTATTAACGTTTGTTTATACAACATTATCTTTTGTTATATCTTGCATTATTCTTTTTCTATGTATCAACTTCCAAAAACGAATTGCATATATATAACAGAATGACAACGATGGGGATAGGCTCGTCAATGCCGCAAAGCGAGCCAAATATATTTTGCTAGTTAATAACATTACGTCTATTACATCAATTCCACATTAATACAAGATACACACATGTATATCCTCAAAAGGGAGTTTAACACTTTAATGTAACATTATTTTCATTTCGATCGAGTACTTTTCACGAATCTTCCCTGCAAATATTTTTAAAACAAGTTAACATAAGCCTTTTTAACACAATCGGATAATAAATTGTTAAAAGTTCATTCTACCTTAAGACGAGGACGTTTTTCGGCATTGAGCTTTCTTACTTCATAGCGAACAGTTTTAGAATATAAACGGTTGCGCCTTTTCTCTTTGTACCTTTGTACACTCGCTTCTCTATTATGAGCCATTGCACTTGACTCTCCCACCTGCAATGGATCATCCCCTCTGCTTCTATGATAACTTTCAATATGTTTGATTTCGGGAACCAACCACATCCCTCCGTTGTCTTGTTCGTCGTTGGTATTCGCCTACAAATTTGGTAACATGAATGAACACATGATATTAGGTCATTTTCGAAACCCTAAAATGAAAACTTCTAGTAACGTACTCTTAAATGTAGCTAGGATCCAGTTGTGTCTATCCAGCATGTTTGCTTCAAGTTGACATAGTAACTACCTAGGGAAGACACAGTGTAATTTCACAAAAATATATAATATGTTTTATTTGCTTGGTCCTTACATAATCGGATAACTATAACAGTGATCCATGTAATCAGTGATAAATTTTGCTCTAATCGTATCAAAAATTAATCATAAGTATGAATCCGGTCATTATAGAAACATAGAGATTAGAAATTGAAATAGAATCATAAAAAGGTTCTTTACTAACAACTATAAAGACTCTAAAATATGACTAACCTCTATGGCTATTTGAACCTTTAAGGCTATTTGTAATGGTCACATCTTATTTTCTAATCTTACTTTTTTGTCACCTCAAAGTCACATCACCATCTTTTACTTTTACATTTTAACATCGTAATACCTATAAAGTCACATGCGCGGGAATAGTGCAACTTCTAGAATGAAAAATGTTGTTTTTATACGGTTGGGTTTTGCTATTCAGAAAGGGGTGGCGGCGCAGCTTGTTGCCCGCCTTCCCTGCGTGTCGACTTAGGTCATGTATGTTTCCTTTTGGTTTAAATGAAAATTTCTAAAAGATTAATTAATACATATACAATGATATGGCATAAACTAACTATGGAAACACAATAATCTAAACTAGGAGATATTACAACAATATTGTAGAATGATCAAGAGAAATAAATAGAAGATGCTATTTCTTAATACGCCGCCGCATGATGCTGGATCAATCAGAGACTCCAATCTTGGAGTGAAGAGGGAGAAATGGTCCACGACTGAGTTGTTTGGTGAGGGCATCGACCAATTGATCAAAAGAGTTGAAATGACAAACGCGTAAAGAACAATCAGTAATTTTTCTTTGAACAAAATGATAGTCCAGCGCAATGTGTTTCAACCGAGAGTGAAAAACCATATTAGCAAATAAGGAATACGTAGCAATAGTGTTGTCACAAAACAAAGCTAGTGTTCGTGATGATTTGACCCTCAGGTTAGTAAGAAAATGTTGAACCCAAGAAACTTCTGAGGCAACATTAGCTAAAGCCTTATATACAACTTCAGTAGATGGTCTGGAAATTAATTTTTGACGAGAAAATCTCTAGAAGATGATATTAGAGTTGAGATATAAAAGGTAGCACCATACTCTATTCCACCCCAATCTAAACTAGAGAATGCTTGGAGATTCATAGAATATCCATGATGAAGTGTGATGGTGGGGTAAGAGAAGTGGGTGTGATCAGATTTGTCATATAATGTAAGGGATGGGGTAGTTTGTGGCCTAGAGTTAGCATGAGAGGTTGTGGGCGAGAGTGTTAAAAAGAGGGCAGGTGTAAGTAGTGGGTTAGTTTATGGTAGGCGATGTGATGGGAATTGGTTGGGAATAACTCAGCATGGAGGGAGTGGTATAAACGAAGAGTAGTGAGATCATAACACTTGTAAGAAGATTTGGAATATGAGTATCCAAGAAATAGGCATGGTTGGACCAAGGTTGAAGTTTAGAGGTTGTGTATGGGTGAAGCCAAGGATAACACATGCATCCAAAGAGTTGAATTTTGGAGTAGTTGGGAGTTTGACCAAAAAGTTCATCATAGGGACTTTTATGTTGGAGGATGGGGGAAGGAGGTGGGGATGCGATTAATAAGATACATAACAGTTCAGAATGTATGTCTCCAGAAGGGGATGGATAACCTGGCCTAATGGAGTAGGATGAGACATGTCTTAACAAAGTCTATGACGTCGTTCAACTATTGTCATAAGAAATGCCATGGGATTTGAGGAATGAATGAGGCCTTGATATTCACCCTTTTTATCACTAAAGAAGGAAACAATAGGTTGCAACAAGAAGTTTGAATTGTGGGAGTAGTTTTACAACATCACTTTTGTGTTTGATGGGATAAAGCCAAGTATACTTGGAAAAATAATCAACGAAAATTATGTAATAGGTAAAATTATCCACAAGTTTTTGAACCTGGTAAGCTAGCTTGGTAAACATATTCAATGTTGTTAGTGGTGAGATGGAGGTGGAAGCATCGAAGGTAAGCAAGCTTGGTAAACATATTCAATAGTCTCTCCTAGCATTAGACACGACCTCGTGCAAAGATCCTTCAGAAAAATACGATGGAAAAAGTTCCATCGAAACTCCGTTAGTTTTACATAATTTAAAAATAGAATTAAGATTTCAACATTAATTAGGAACATGTAAAACATTAAGTAACATTAGTTTATAAATGGCGTGTGTTTTACCAATGTGGGAAATAGGTAAACAAGTATCGTCATCGAGAACAATTTTAGGACCGCCAAATTCTAAAACACTTTAGAGAGTAGTCTAATCCGATACTACATGGTTAGAGGCACCACTATCAAAAATCCATGAGGGAGAGACTAGAGTAGAGGTGGTGACATGCGCCACTGGTGCAATGGAATTTGGAGGTATAATGTTCATTTGGTTTTCTTGTAAAAACTGAGCAAGTTTGTGACTATACATTGTGTGATGTCAAAGAATGTTGCAGTATTTATAGAAGGAATTTGTTTTGTTCTTGTGGTTTCAATAGGAAGTGTTGCTTGTCCATTGACAGGGATTGGATCCACGAGACTGATTGTTGGTGGAGTAGCGAGTGGGTCTAGAATACGTGCCACTTGTTCGATTTGAGGAACCTTGCTGTTGAGAGACATAATTAATGGTGGTAAGAAGAGAATCTGGAAGGAGTGATGTTTCCTTGAGGGCACGTTCAAAATTAGTTAGCTTGTCGAAGAGTTATGAGTAGGTGAGTGGTGTGTCACGGACTTTGATAGCAACATTAATAGTGCTATATTCATCACCAAGGTGCTGAGGTGAGTTGTGGTTGTAATGTTTGTGGAGGCCATTACCGCTTAGAGAATACAAGTAACGACTTTGTGAAGGTGACAACCAGATGATGAGCAGGATCAAGAGACTCGTGATACCATATAAAGTTTATTGATTTAATTTATTAATAAATGTACAATGATATGGCTTATATAGCCAATAATAGGTAGCCATGGAACCACAATAATCTTAACTAGGAGAGATTACAAGAATAATTACAAAATGATAAAAATAAATAAATAGAATAAATTATTTCTTAATAATACACATCCCACACCATCTTTTACTTTTTAGTAACATATAATAAAAAAAAGTAATAAAAAGATGGTAGAGTTAGAGAGATAGAAAGAAGAAAGAGGAGATGAAGTGCGGGTGTAGCACCGCAGAAACCCAAAACCGTGATAACGTATTGGGGGTGTTCTCACAAAACCATCACAATCCATCTAGACAAGTCATAGCTAACGTGCAGCCTTACCGTTTCTAATAGCCGAAATATAAAAGAACCTATAAATAATAACTTATAAATGATGATGAACCCGGATACAACGGTTTGTAGCATAAATTTTAAAAAGGCCATTGAACTTTTATATAGTTTTACGACGAGTACTTCCCCGATTTGAACGAGTACTTTCAACTCTCCAATCGACCGACTTGAAAGCGCCTAACGACTTTTACAATCATAATTGTAACTACGGATTAAGTTTCCAAACTTATGAGGTGTCGTAAAGGATAAGGTTAAAAGGTCATCATGTTGCAAGGACATGTGTTGTTAATCACATCAAAAACATAATTGTAAAATTGTATCTCATATTTGTTTAGCTTCTAATATTTTTTAATGGTAAATTTAGATCACTGATGAGGGCATTACCCACCCATCCAATCATCTCTAATCCTCATCAGTAATAATCTTTAATTCTTATCAGGAGGAAACTCACTATAGGTGAAAATACCTCTTGACCTAAACTAGACCCCCATTAATTTTTGTTGTCGGAAATGAAACTTGAACACAAGATCTCTCACTCCTAATGTCTATGGGTACCTCACCTTACCTTAAACAATTGTGTTAGAGATTTTATTACCTTAAACGGTTAGTGCTAGAGATTTTATTGGTGTTTAGTTTCTGATTACTGATTTATTTTTCAAACTTGTACGGTACAAATTTAGCAAGCATTAAAGTGCACATAGCAATGGGTCAGATATGCAGAGGTCATGAATGGCAACAGGCCCAGAACTTTTAAAATGGGCCCCCTCACCTGCCTATAATTTCTAGAGCCAGGGCCCATGACAAGGGTGCAACCTTCGACTTTTTACAATATGATTTAACACACGTGTTTAAGTATTTATTTGCATAAAAAAAATTAGAGCATTTTAGGTTCTATTCTTTTTTTATTTTCTATTTTCTATTAAAAAGAAATTATTAGATAAAGAAAGATAACAAGCTAGCTGTTAGCTGATAAATTATAACCTGCTAGCTGACAAGCTAGCTGATAAGCTAACTGTTAACTGATAGATAAACTATAAGCTAGTTGATAAACTAGCTGATAAAAAATAACGTTTGGTAAAAAACTAGTTGATAAACTAGCTGAAAAATATTAAATGACATAAAAGTACATGTAATAAATGTAAATAAAGGTATTTATTTATAAGTTAGGAAATGGTAAAACTAGAAATATTATAAAAGATAGTTGAAACGCTACTCCAACTAGCTTTTCAAAAGCTAGCTTATAAGCTAGTTTTTTGACGTTACCAAACGGGGCTTTTTAAAAAAGCTACATTTTAAAAAAAAAACTTCGTTTGATACACGTCAAAAATCTAACTTATAAGCTAGCTTATGGCGCCAAACACAGCCTTAGACAAAAGACTATCTATCATTTATCCAAATGATATGAAACATGGTGGGTATCATAATGTTTTATAGGACACTATACGAAACCTTATATATATTACATGTATATATCTTATTTTACTGTAATTTTAAAACAGATACATAAACACTTATATATGGGTATTTAATCAAATTATTTGAGTAAATGTTCATAACATACCTAGTTAATATTCACATATTTATCTTAGTCGTGTAAAAGTTAATAAAATAGTTAATTAGAGACTTTTTCTGACCATCTAAATGCAAGGTCATACAATATGTTAACGAATAACCGTCCGATTTGCGATGATATTTACCATGAATGTGTAAAGAAACATATTAATTTTGATAAATTTTTATAAACTAGTTACTTAATGTGAACTATATATAAAAAGGGAATTGAAAAGGATATGAATATATACTCACATTGATGTAAGAGGGAAAAAAGATATCATCATCTTGTAGATCGGGTACCGTTTGTGATTCTGGAGCATCCACATCCGAATTACTATGAATAAAAAGTGGACCTTTATCCACCCAAGACTCAATAACCTTCTCATAGTCAAGCTTCAACACCAACTTTTTCCTCCTCCGATCATTATGATCATAATCTTCATTATCTTCATTGTTTTCTTTATAGTGATGATAAGAAGTTGACGAAGATGAAGACACGATCTCCGTCTTCATCTTCCTCTCCACAACCTCCGAATAACAAACCCATTTTTCATGATCATCATTAATTCTATAATGATGATCACCTTTTTCGTTCCTTCTCATCGCCGTCCGTACAAGCTCCACGGACGACGGAGAAGGAACATTGTTGGTGTTTTGTTGTTCTTGTTGTACGCCGTCTTCTTCCTCATCGGAGCACAGGATTCCGGTGAGGGTGGTGGCGGCTCCGTCACAAGATGAGAAAATGCAAGCCGCCATGTTGTGTTCTTCTTCTAGTAATTTCTTCGGGTGTAACGGGAAAAGATCGATTAGTCGGTTTTTCGGATCATGACGGCTGGTGGTTGACATCGGTGGCGGTGGGGTGGTGGTGAGCTGAAAACGGAGGCTTAAGTATTTGGGTTTACGGAGTTTAGTTCTGGATTTACGAGGTGTGGATTTGGGCTGTTTTGGAATCATAGTTAAGGATGAAAAAGAAAGAAGGTGTTTTTGGAGGGGTTGAGGTTTTTGAAGTCGGAAAAGGCGATGTGGAGGGATTTGATTGGATGGGTTATGGATATTTAGGAGATTTCGTTTGGATCCGTTAGATAAGAATGGATTGATTGTACGTGTCATGTGACAACAATCAACTTTTATTGGGAATATATTATATTTTAAAAGGTTTGCGAGGACCAATAACCGTCGCTAGCATACTTGTAGTTAGGGGTGTTAATCGGGTTAAACAGATTGGATTTTGAATTATTAGGGTCGAGTTAGTCGGTTTTTTTAAATAAAATTTTTTACTCGTATCCGACCCTATTAAGGTTCGGGTTAGTAGGGTTCGGGTTAGTCGGTTTGCGGGTTATTAGGGTCGGGTGAGTCGGATGAATCGTGTTACAAAAACATATTTGTCAATTGGGTTTTGATGTTTTTTTAATAATAAAATACTTAAATGTCGCAGACCATATTGTATTTAAACTAACGTATTTAAACTTATACTCCAAATCTAAATATAAATTTGAAAATGAGACTAAAAGTTTAGTTGAGACAAACAAAACAAGTGCCCTTTAGCTTAAGATTACGAAAAAAAATACTCCAAATAAATGAGCTTGAGAGTTGAGATAAAAATATTAAACCGTTTTCTCAAACACATGTTTTTCTTGTTGAGATAAAAATATTGGATCTAAATAACTAATTGTTATGTATTACTATTCGGGCTATTCGGATTAACCTGTAACCCGATATTTTTAGAAAATTCAACCCGAAATCCGACCCTAACTACATTTCGGGTTTGTCGAGTTAACCCGATTAACCCGATTAACCCAATTAAGATTTTTGGACCCTATTAGACCCGACCCCAATTACCTTATTCGGGTTCGGGTTGGGTCGGATTAATCGGGTTCGGGTAATTCGACACCTCTACTTGTAGCAAAGGATTTTTTTAGTACTGTCTAAGTCGAATATAAGTAGCTTTATACCGGGTTGGTGGTCGGGTTACGCAGCATTAGTTATTAACAAATAAATTAATTGTGATTGCATTTACTCATCAAATAAATAAAATATCATAATTATTTTACAAATTATTATATATATACAAAAAGTAAGTTTTTTTTAGTGAGGTACTGTTCCGTTCGGATCCAATAAAGAATTTACAGCTCAAATTATTAACCAATCATTTCCTACCACGAGATCACAAAACCAACGAGGAGATTAAATTTGCTATCTCTCTCTCCTTAACGTTCATCGCCTTCTCTCTCCTTATTAAAGTTCACCGCCTTTGAAACCTTGGAGGATGAAGCTCTTGACTACCAAACTCTCCATCTCCGCCATCTTCCCTTCATCGTCGGAGAAAAGTTATTTGATGTCGCTTCTGCGAACCCACCAACTCAGGTATTTGGCCTCTTTCAAAAGATCTCGAAAACCATCTGCGCTAACTTCAAAATCCTGAAATTGATGAGCTGATGGTGGTTTGTGTATGCAAGGTGACTGATGTAGGCGATAATGGAGGTTTTTGGTTGTTTTTGATGGTTCGAATTAGGGGATGCCGCCCAAGGTATGCGGTTACGGTTTGAGAATATTAGCCGGTTGAAACGACGTTGTCTCCGTCGTGAGTCTCTTCCGTTTTTTGTCGAAATTACTTGATGTTCTTGGTTCACAGTATTAATTTGTTGTTGCTTCTTCTTCGTGCAGGTTATTTTGTGTAGCTATTGTTCGTTTGAGGTAATTTTTCTTTACTTTTTTCTGTTGCATGTTGGATATTGTTTGTTTTTTCTGTCATTATTTTCGTTTCATACGTTTTCTCATTGTTAGATTCGTCTGATTTATGTTTTCCTTCAGATTTTTGTATCAAGTGTTGTTATTTTACGGCTTGGTTTGGTAATTTGAATTTGCTGTTGTTGACTGCTTAGAATTGGGGTAAGTTCTTGCTGACCTAATTTCTATTTAGTTGCATTTGTGTTTTTTGTGTGTTGACCTAATTTCTTTGTAGTTGCATGTGTCTTTCTATGTGATGTTTAGTATTGGTGGTAGTTACTTGCTAACTGGGAAAAGAATTGAGTAATGCAATTGAAAAAATAAAACCTTATAATCCTTATTTACATGCATTCATAACATCTGGAGTGAAAATAAAACAAAAGCTAAAATTATTGTGGTGCCTATTTAAAATTATTGGAGGTTCTTGCTGAGCTAACTTCGATGTAGTTGCATCTGTGGTATTTTTTGTTTACGTTTTACTTTACTTCTTTGTTTGCTAAATTGGAATTTTAGTTTTTCTGGTGTTTAGAATTGGTTATAGTTTACCTAATGATTTCGGTAAGTGTTGAGTAAACCAACAGAAAAGAAAAATAATAAAACAAAGGTTGAGATTTTTTAGGCCAATTTTTATAATATATAATCTCTGTTTACATGTATTGAATGAATTAAAATTAAATAAGCATTGACAATATGTGAAGTAAAAGTTCACATAGCATGTAAATATCAGGTAAAAGGGAAAACTATAAAAAGACCTTTATAGTGGATTGTATAAATATAGTGTGTTTCTTTTGTTTACCAAAAAAGGCCTTCATATAGGTAATGTGGAAAACACTTTTGAGTCTCTGAATTGTTAGTAGCATTTGCAAAGTGTGAGATTAAAAATTTCCTGTTCTACTAACAGGCCACAGCGCCACCAGACACATCACAGCCACACAAAGTTTCAATTTTAGGCTTAGATCTGAAAATTCAAACTGTCACAACCTTCGACCTTCGTAACCCATAAGCAACTTTCAGTTTTAGGGTCAAAGCCCAGATCTGATAGGCGGCGGCGAGGAATGCCACGTCGCCACACAGCGTCGGCCGTCTACGACCACAACACCCACAAATATATCATCTCCGGTGACATGCAGAGAAGAAAACGTTCTCATTAAAACCCTAAAAGAAAACCCAGAAGAAAATTGATTCAAACAAAAGAAACTGCAAAAGAAAATTGATTGTAAGCAATCGCCGATTCCGATCAAATCTCAAAGAAAACTTAGATCTGTAGTTTAACACAACAACCTACCTAATATTTGTAGGGATATGATCATGTAATAGTAAGCGTATGTCCGGATATTATTTGAGCCTACGGGGTCACACGTCTCGACACCAAATGTATTAATATTAATTAATGGTTAATTAATATTTATCACGAACATTTAACGAGGTTTCGTTAAAAACTAACAGTTAATTGTTAACAGAGGGGTGTTAGTTGTAATTAGAGAGAATTGTAATTGGATTACAATTAAGAAAAGGTTGTGGATAAGGCCTCTAGGCCGAATTCGGCTAGGGCTCTTATGCCTATCCCTTTTGCTTGTTTATCAAGTAATCTAATCCTATAAATAGACCCTCAGGGTTTAAGGATTAGTTGCTGCTTTTATCAGATAAAAGAAAACCCTAATTCTCTCTCTCTACTCTCTCGAAATCGGCAACAAGAAAACCCAAGAGGGTTTACGATTTCTTGTGTGGTTCGACCAAGCCTACATCAAGAGAAGTTCGTGGTCGGTTGCTAGCACATAGCATTGGTGTGTCGTGTGTGCGATCGTAGAGGGATTTGTATCAAATCCTCCAAGAGATCAAGTCAATCCGAGCTCATAAGGTAAACATGTTCTATCCGGTTAATTAGATTAATTCATAGGATTCTTTCCGCTGCGTACTCGTGTTTTGATAAATAGTTATATAACCCAACAGTGGTATCACGAGCCACCTATGATTTTAATTAATTACCGGGAATAAAACTTGGAAGGGGGGTAACCAAAACAAGATTCTAGCTTTTCGATTCATTTAAAAATCGTGTTTTACAATTGGAAAAGGTTTCGCAATTGGTAAAAACGGAAAAAAATTCGATGGAATAGGACTTTTCGACCCGATCGAAAAGTCCCTGATCGAAAAACCACTTCTCGACCCGATCGGAAACCCTTGTTTTCCGATCGGAAAGCCTTATTCCGGATCGGAAACCCTTGATTTCCGATCGGAAAACCTATTCCGGTGCGGAGACCCTTGTTTTCCGACCGGAAACCCTACTTCTCGATCCAAATCATAAAGGGTTTACGAACTGATCGAAAAGTACCCATTCGAAAAGTGCCCGATCGGAAAGGTTCCGATCGGAAAGGCTTTTCGACTCGATCGAAAAGTGTCCGATCGGAAAGGTTCCGATCGGAAAGGCTTTTCCGACCCACTCGAAAACCCTGTTTCGATCGGAAACCCCTGCTTTCCGATCGTAAACTCTAATTATGGATCGAAAACCTCTTGCCGAATCGGAAACCCTAATTTTTAGTTCTAAAATTTGATTTTTGTGATCTAAAAATTTTAAATCCAAGTTTTTATTAATTATTAGATAATTGTTATGAACAACATGTTGTACCTTTAAACTTTAAAATGTTAAAAAGAAGTAAAAACCATGATGTTTCATGCAAATCGTTCATGGTTATTACTTAAATCAAAGAGGATTTAATTAAAATTATATGTGATAATTAGAAACCCTAAGATTATGTGATTATCTGATAATTGTGACATAATAAAAGGTTTATTGCAAATTTGTTTTATGAAAATCGAAATTTGCTAAAAGAACTATTGAAATATGATTTTGTTTATAAAATAAAATTTGTGTCCTAAAAGTCAAAAGAAACACCGGCTCACCCATTTGAACACACTCTAAGAGAGGTATAAGTCGGGTCGCTCTGCTTCCCTAAAGTGGGTAGGTTTTTAATTGCAAAAGTTGCAAACCTCACCCCTACGCTTCTTTGTGTGTTGCAAATGGAGCTACCGAGCTCTTTTGACTTGGATGACAAACTAAGAATTTTATAAACACATTATGTGATGAAGATGTGCATGAATCTTCACACATAACTTTTTTGATCACGCATCAAAATTGTTTTGACCCAAACCAAACTTAAGTCTTTGCCATCCACCTTGTAAAGGACACTTGTGGATGTCATCTTACTCATTGGTACACAATGGTAAAATGGCATTTGCATGGCAAATTCCCACTCATTGGTACACAATGGTGGAAAATTTGTGCGTTCTTGGCTGGACGACTTAAAACGAGCTAGGCGGTGAGACCCTTAGCCCGTGGCAAAAGATGGGATGAAACATGACTACAAATCACTTGGTGCAAGTTGTAGGTCCCATAAAATCTAGGAATTGTATTTGGAATACAATTAGTGATCGTCACTTACCATTTGAATGCATCATTTCTAGCAGATCAACTGATGAAATGATGGCATGTCAATTGGATCCTAGCCTTAATAAAGCTTAATTGTTTAAAATGTTTAAACATTGGGTAATTGAATTTATTAAGGAAAAGATTATCGAAAATACTGATTTTTGAACTTAATTTGTTTTGTAGATGGCAACAAACCCTCCTCAAAACAATGTTGGTCATGCTTTTCGTCAAATGTTTGAAAGAGAAAAGCTGAATGGATCTAACTTCAATGACTGGTACCGTCAACTGAGGATTGTCCTTAGAGTTGAACGGAGGACCGATGTCCTTGAACATCATTGGCCGACCGAGCCAGCTGCTGATGCTTCTGAGCAAGAGAAAGCGTTCTACAACGCAGAGTACAGCAGATACGATGAGGTTGCTTGTATGATGATCTCGAGTATGACTCCTGATCTTCAGAAGCAATACGAATTTCATACACCTTGTGATATGATCAAAGAGCTGAAAAAGATGTATGAAAAACAAGCTGGTGTCGAATTGTTCGACCTAGTTGTGGAACTCCACGACTTGAAGCTTGAAACTGGTAAATCGGTCAGTAGTCATGTGCTCAAGATGAAGAGCTACTTTGACAAATTGGAATCGCTCAATTATGGGTATAATCGTGCTGTTGCAGTTGGCATGATCCTCAAATCGCTTACGAAGGATTTTGAGGGTTTTGTGCGCAACTACAACATGCATAGTATGACTAAGACTATACCTGAGCTTCATGCTATGCTTGTCGAGTATGAAAAAACGATTCCTAAAAAGGTCACTGAAACACCCCAAGTTCTTATGATCAAGGGGGGTAAGATCCAAAAGGCTAAACGACCGAAAAAGGGGAAGGGCAAGATTGATGGCAAGGGTAAAGGCAAGGCTGTTGCCCATATCCCTAAAGCCAAGCAAACCCCTCCGGCCCCTAAAGAGCATCAGGCTAAGGACCAGATCTGTCACCATTGTGGTGAAGTCGGACACTGGAAGAGGAACTGTCCTACCTACCTAGCTGAGTTGATGAAGAAGAGAAAGAATACTAGTGGGACTAGTACTTCAGGTATCTTCACAATTGAATTATTTTCCTTTTCTAAGAGTGATTCATGGGTGTATGACACCGGCTGTGGAACTCACATCTGTAATTCGTTACAGGGTCTTAGAAAGAGGAGGAAACTGAAGCCTGGAGCTTTGCAGCTGTTCGTTGGAAATGGTTTGCCAGCAGCTGTGGAAGCTATAGGAGAATTTCATTTAATTCTGCCTTCTGGGTTATGTATTGTATTAGACAATTGTCATTATGCACCTTCTATCACTAGAGGTGTTATTTCAGTTTCTCTGTTGAAAAACCAAGGATACATTAATGTTTTTAATGATATCAGTATTTCAGTTTCTAAAAATAATGTTCATTATTTTGATGCTATTCCTTGTGATGGCATTTATGAAATTGATATGCGTGGTTGTGTTTCAAATAATTCAATGTTCACTGTTAGCAAACGAGCCAAAACTAGTTTTGGACTCTACCTATCTTTGGCACTGTCGTCTTGCCCATGTTGGCAAAAATCGCATTGAAAGACTTCAACGTGAAGGGATCTTACAATCAAATGATGAATCATTTGATCAATGCGTTTCCTGTATCTCAGGAAAGATGACAAGAAAACCCTTTCCGAACAAGCCGCAAAGGGCAAAAGAGCTACTTGGACTCATCCATACTGATGTATGTGGCCCATTTAGACATGTGTCAAGAAAAGGTGCTAGCTACTTCGTAACTTTCACGGATGATTTCAGCCGTTATGGTTATGTTTACTTGCTTAAACATAAACATGAGGTATTTGAAACATTCAAAGAGTTTAAGAACGAAGTTGAAAATCAACTCGGTAAGACCATCAAGATCCTTAGATCGGATCGTGGTGGAGAATACCTAAGCCAAGAGTTTAAGGATTATCTTAAAGCGTGTGGAATTGTCCAACAGCTTACTCCTCCTTATACTCCTCAGCATAATGGAGTGTCTGAGAGGAGGAATCGAACCTTACTAGAGATGGTGAGGTCGATGATGAACCTTACAACTCTCCCATTATCATTTTGGGATTTTGCTCTAGAAACCGCTGTACGCGTTCTAAATATGGTTCCAACCAAGAAGGTTGAAAAGACACCATATCAATTATGGCATGGAGAAGTCCCTGTGTTGTCTTACTTAAGAGTCTGGGGATGTGAGGCACTTGTGAAGCGTGATACGCCTGACAAATTACAACCCAGGACTACTAAGTGCATCTTCGTGGGATACCCAAAGGAAACAATGGGTTACTACTTCTATAATCCCTCCGAAAACACTGTTCGTGTTGCTCGATATGCTGAATTCTTTGAAAAGAATTTTATAGCTCAAGAGAACAGTGGGAGAATTGTAGAACTACTAGAAGATGTGTCACCTTCTGAAACAACTAGCAATCATCAACTTGGGGGGGAAAATGTTCAAAGAGATGAACCTCAAGTCGATGATGTTGCGATTCCACTTCGTAGATCCGAAAGGGTCGTACGTGAATCCGGATAGATGGATTGGTCTAGTCGAATCCGAGGATAACGTATCAGGAGATCTCAATGAGCCTCCGAACTTCAAAGCTGCATTATCAGATCCGGAATCTGACAAATGGCTTGAAGCTGCGAATGTGGAAATGAAATCCATGCAAGATAACCACGTTTGGACCCTGGTTGATCTTCCTCCTAACGCAAGAACCGTTGGGAGTAAATGGCTCTTCAAGAAGAAGACCGACATGGATGGAAATGTACACACCTATAAAGCTCGTCTCGTGGCGAAAGGTTATACTCAACGTTTTGGCGTTGACTATGATGAGACCTTTTCACCAGTAGCAGACATTAGAGCTATTAGGATTCTCTTAGCCATAGCAGCGTACTATGACTTTGAGATATGGCAAATGGATGTTAAGACTGCCTTCTTAAATGGTTACTTGGATGAAGAAGTCTATATGGATCAACCTGAAGGGTTCATTGATCCAAAACATCCCAACCAAGTATGCAAGCTTCAAAGGTCCATTTATGGACTAAAGCAAGCATCGAGGAGTTGGAATAAACGGTTTGATGAAGAAATCAAAAAGTTTGGTTTCGTTCAGAATCCCGATGAGCCATGTGTATATCGCAAAGCTAGTGGGAGTAATGTTACTTTCCTTGTCTTATATGTAGATGACATATTGATAATAGGAAAACACATTCCAATGTTGCAAGATGTAAAATCCCATCTTGGAAAGTGTTTTGCTATGAAAGACTTGGGAGAAGCAGCATTCATTCTTGGAATCAAGATCTATAGAGATAGAACTAAGCGGTTGATTGGACTAAGTCAAAGTGCTTATATTGATAAGATCTTGAAGCGATTCAAGATGGAGAATTCCAAGCGTGGTATAGTACCAATGCAGGAAGGACTTGGTCTGTCGGTCAAACAAGGTGCTTCTACACCTGATGAGGTGAAGCGTATGCAAAGAGTCCCTTATGCTTCGGCTGTAGGATCTATAATGTATGCGGTGAGATGCACTAGACCTGATATAGCGTTCGCGCAGAATATCGTTAGCCGTTATCAACAGAATCCAGGTGAAAGTCACTGGACTGCTGTTAAGACCATTCTCAAGTACCTACGGGCTACTAGAGATTTGTTTTTGGTATATGGGGGAAATCCAGATCAAGAGCTCAAAGTGACCGGATACTGTGATGCTGGATTTCAGACTGATAGAGATGACACGAAGTCTCAGTCTGGGTACGTCTTCGTTATGAATGGAGGCGCTGTGGATTGGAAAAGCAAGAAACAAACCACAGTTGCTATGTCTGCAACAGAGTCTGAGTACATTGCTGCTTCGGAAGCTGCAATGGAGGCTGTCTGGATAAGGAAGTTTATTAGTGGGCTAGACATTGTCCCCACAAGTAACTTGCCGATCGACATGTACTGCGATAACTCGGGTGCATTGAGTCATCGCCAAAGAACCTGGAGTTCAGAAGGGCGCCAGACACTATGCCAGGAGATATCACTATGTTCGTGAGCAGATCGAACTAGGTGAAATCAAATTACTCAAAGTTCACACAGATATTAACTTAGCTGATCCTTTCACGAAAGCTTTGTCGAGGCCGAAGCTTGAAAGGCATGCCGAGGGCATGGGACTTAAATTGGCTGGTTAAATCATGTATGTCTGATGTTCGGTATTTGGATAAAGGACGTTAAGCAATTTCTGTTTATATAATGAAATAAAGTATTTGATATGTTTGATTTCATTTAATGGTTAAGTTGTGTCCTATATTTGCATGTTTAATCCTTGAGTACTTGTCAAGTATTCTAAATTGTCCATTGTCGATTAACTATATGGGAATATAGTTAAACTAAGACAAAATCTGAGTGATTGGTTAGGATGGTCCCACCAAACTCACATGGTATTCATTGGATGCATACTGGACTGACCCACTAACGAATTGTCACTTTATGGATCGGCGTCATTGAGTGAAATTCGTAAATGGTTGCTTTACTTATCCTTAGACTTGAGATACAAGCAGGTCATGCATGTATGGATTGCACCTACTTGATATAGGTCTAACTATCCTGAATAAGGTAGTACAAAAGGGCTATTTTCAGTAAGTGTAGTGAAGTATGTGACTTGACACGTGTAGTCAAGAGGATTTGTTCCTTCAGCTTTGTGCTGAAGCAGATACCACTGGGCCCCTCATTGGACTAATTAAGATGTTTGCATGGCCGTGCCCAAATGAAATCTAGAGATGTCTCGATTTGCAATTTGGTAATCTTAAGTTAGTTGTGAGAATGAGAAACAGAATCGTTAAAGTATGGAATGACTTTGATCCATATCCATATTTAACACGGTATCGGTAACAAAGGGATAGTAAATGACTGTACCATTTAAATACACTTTGAGAAACTGTACTTAAATATTTCTGGGAGCATTGGCGTGTTGCTAGACGCTAACCAATGTTATTACCTTTACTATTGCAAGCTCAAGTGGGAGCTGTAGGGATATGATCATGTAATAGTAAGCGTATGTCTGGAAATTATTTAAGCCTACGGGGTCACACGTCTCGACACCAAATGTATTAATATTAATTAATGGTTAATTAATATTTATCACGAACATTTAACGAGGTTTCGTTAAAAACTGACAAGTTAATTGTTAACCGAGGGGTGTTAGTTGTAATTAGAGAGAATTGTAATTGGATTACAATTGAGAAAAGGTTGTGGATAAGGCCTCTAGGCCGATTTCGACTAGGGCTCTTATGCCTATCCCTTTTGCTTGTTTATCAAGTATTCTAATCCTATAAATAGACCCTCTGGGTTTAAGGATTAGTTGCTGCTTTATGAGATAAAGAGAAAAACCCTAATTCTCTCTCTACTCTCTCGAATTTCGGCAACAAGAAAACCCAAGGGGGTTTGCGATTTCTTGTGTGGTTCGACCAAGCCTACATCAAGAGAAGTTCGTGATCGGTTGCTAGCACATAGCATTGGTGTGTCGTGTGTGCGATCGTAGAGGGATTTGTATCAAATCCTCCAAGAGATCAAGTCATTGCCGAGCTCAAAAGGTAAACATGTTCTAATACCGGTTAATTAGATTAATTCATAGGATTCTTTCCGCTGCGTACTCGTGTTTTGATAAATAGTTATATAACCCAACAGTGGTATCACGAGCCACCTATGATTTTAATTAATTACCGGGAATAAAACTTGGAAGGGGGGTAACCAAAACAAGATTCTAGCTTTTCGATTCATTTAAAAATCGTGTTTTACAATTGGAAAAGGTTTCGCAATTGGTAAAAACGGAAAAAATTCGATGGAATAGGACTTTTCGACCCGATCGAAAAGTCCCTGATCGAAAAACGCTTCTCGACCCGATCGGAAACCCTTGATTTCCGATCGGAAAACCTATTCCGGTGCGGAGACCCTTGATTTCCGACCGGAAACCCTACTTTTCGATCCAAATCGTAAAGTGTTTACGAACTGGTCGAAAAGTAACCAATCGAAAAGGCTTTTCGGGCCGATCGAAAAGTATCCGATCGGAAAGGTTCCGATCGGAAAGGCTTTCGACCCGATCGAATAGTCACCGATCGAAAAGTTTTTTCGGCCGATCGAAAAGTATCCGATCGGAAAGGTTCCGATCGGAAAGGCTTTTCGACCCGATCGAATAGTCTACGATCGAAAAGTACCCGATCGAAAACCCTGTTTCGATCGGAAACCCCTGCTTTCCGATCGTAAACTCAAATTATGAATCGAAAACCTCTTGCCGAATCGGAAACCCTAATTTTTAGTTCTAAAATTTGATTTTTGTGATCTAAAAATTTTAAATCCAAGTTTTTATTAATTATTAGATAATTGTTATGAACAACATGTTGTACCTTTAAGATTTTAAAGTGTTAAAAAGAAGTAAAAACCATGATGTTTCATGCAAATCGTTCATGGTTATTACTTAAATGAAAGAGGATTAAATTAAAATTATATGTGATAATTAGAAACCCTAAGATTATGTGATTATCTGATAATTGTGACATAATAAAAGGTTTATTGCAAATTTGTTTTATGAAAATCGAAATTTGCCTAAATAATCTATTGAAATATGATTTTGTTTATAAAATAAAATTTGTGTCCTAAAAGTCAAAAGAAACACCGGCTCACCCATTTGAACACACTCTAAGAGAGGTATAAGTCGGGTCGCTCTGCTTCCCTAAAGTGGTAGGTTTTTAATTGCAAAAGTTGCAAACCTCACCCCTACGCTTCTTTGTGTGTTGCAAATGGAGCTACCGAGCTCTTTTGATTTGGATGACAAACTAAGAATTTTATAAACACATTATGTGATGAAGATGTGCATGAATCTTCACACATAACTTTTTTGATCACGCATCAAAATTGTTTTGACCCAAACCAAACTTAAGTCTTTGCCATCCACCTTGTAAAGGACACTTGTGGATGTCATCTTACTCATTGGTACACAATGGTAAAATGGCATTTGCATGACAAATTCCCACTCATTGGTACACAATGGTGGACAATTTGTGCGTTCTTGGCTGGACGACTTAAAACGAGCTAGGCGGTGAGACCCTTAGCCCGTGGCAAAAGATGGGATGAAACATGACTACAAATCACTTGGTGCAAGTTGTAGGTCCCATAAAATCTAGGAATTGTATTTGGAATACAATTAGTGATCGTCACTTACCATTTGAATGCATCATTTCTAGCAGATCAACTGATGAAATGATGGCATGTCAATTGGATCCTAGCCTTAATAAAGCTTAATTGTTTAAAATGTTTAAACATTGGGTAATTAAATTTATTAAGGAAAAGATTATCGAAAATACTGATTTTTGAACTTAATCTGTTTTGTAGATGGCAACAAACCCTCCTCAAAACAATGTTGGTCATGCTTTTCGTCAAATGTTTGAAAGAGAAAAGCTGAATGGATCTAACTTCAATGACTGGTACCGTCAACTGAGGATTGTCCTTAGAGTTGAACGGAGGACCGATGTCCTTGAACATCATTGGCCGACCGAGCCAGCTGCTGATGCTTCTGAGCAAGAGAAAGCGTTCTACAACGCAGAGTACAGCAGATACGATGAGGTTGCTTGTATGATGATCTCGAGTATGACTCCCGATCTTCAGAAGCAATACGAATTTCATACACCTTGTGATATGATCAAAGAGCTGAAAAAGATGTATGAAAAACAAGCTGGTGTCGAATTGTTCGACCTAGTTGTGGAACTCCACGACTTGAAGCTTGAAACTGGTAAATCGGTCAGTAGTCATGTGCTCAAGATGAAGAGCTACTTTGACAAATTGGAATCGCTCAATTATGGGTATAATCGTGCTGTTGCAGTTGGCATGATCCTCAAATCGCTTACGAAGGATTTTGAGGGTTTTGTGCGCAACTACAACATGCATAGTATGACTAAGACTATACCTGAGCTTCATGCTATGCTTGTCGAGTATGAAAAAACGATTCCTAAAAAGGCCACTGAAACACCCCAAGTTCTTATGATCAAGGGGGGTAAGATCCAAAAGGCTAAACGACCGCAAAAGGGGAAGGGCAAGATTGATGGCAAGGGTAAAGGCAAGGCTGTTGCCCATATCCCTAAAGCCAAGCAAACCCCTCCGGCCCCTAAAGAGCATCAGGCTAAGGACCAGATCTGTCACCATTGTGGTGAAGTCGGACACTGGAAGAGGAACTGTCCTACCTACCTAGCTGAGTTGATGAAGAAGAGAAAGAATACTAGTGGGACTAGTACTTCAGGTATCTTCACAATTGAATTATTTTCCTTTTCTAAGAGTGATTCATGGGTGTATGACACCGGCTGTGGAACTCACATCTGTAATTCGTTACAGGGTCTTAGAAAGAGGAGGAAACTGAAGCCTGGAGCTTTGCAGCTGTTCGTTGGAAATGGTTTGCCAGCAGCTGTGGAAGCTATAGGAGAATTTCATTTAATTCTGCCTTCTGGGTTATGTATTGTATTAGACAATTGTCATTATGCACCTTCTATCACTAGAGGTGTTATTTCAGTTTCTTTGTTGAAAAACCAAGGATACATTAATGTTTTTAATGATATCAGTATTTCAGTTTCTAAAAATAATGTTCATTATTTTGATGCTATTCCTTGTGATGGCATTTATGAAATTGATATGCGTGGTTGTGTTTCAAATAATTCAATGTTCACTGTTAGCAAACGAGCCAAAACTAGTTTTGGACTCTACCTATCTTTGGCACTGTCGTCTTGCCCATGTTGGCAAAAATCGCATTGAAAGACTTCAACGTGAAGGGATCTTACAATCAAATGATGAATCATTTGATCAATGCGTTTCCTGTATCTCAGGAAAGATGACAAGAAAACCCTTTCCGAACAAGCCGCAAAGGGCAAAAGAGCTACTTGGACTCATCCATACTGATGTATGTGGCCCATTTAGACATGTGTCAAGAAAAGGTGCTAGCTACTTCGTAACTTTCACGGATGATTTCAGCCGTTATGGTTATGTTTACTTGCTTAAACATAAACATGAGGTATTTGAAACATTCAAAGAGTTTAAGAACGAAGTTGAAAATCAACTCGGTAAGACCATCAAGATCCTTAGATCGGATCGTGGTGGAGAATACCTAAGCCAAGAGTTTAAGGATTATCTTAAAGCGTGTGGAATTGTCCAACAGCTTACTCCTCCTTATACTCCTCAGCATAATGGAGTGTCTGAGAGGAGGAATCGAACCTTACTAGAGATGGTGAGGTCGATGATGAACCTTACAACTCTCCCATTATCATTTTGGGATTTTGCTCTAGAAACCGCTGTACGCGTTCTAAATATGGTTCCAACCAAGAAGGTTGAAAAGACACCATATCAATTATGGCATGGAGAAGTCCCTGTGTTGTCTTACTTAAGAGTCTGGGGATGTGAGGCACTTGTGAAGCGTGATACGCCTGACAAATTACAACCCAGGACTACTAAGTGCATCTTCGTGGGATACCCAAAGGAAACAATGGGTTACTACTTCTATAATCCCTCCGAAAACACTGTTCGTGTTGCTCGATATGCTGAATTCTTTGAAAAGAATTTTATAGCTCAAGAGAACAGTGGGAGAATTGTAGAACTACTAGAAGATGTGTCACCTTCTGAAACAACTAGCAATCATCAACTTGGGGGGGAAAATGTTCAAAGAGATGAACCTCAAGTCGATGATGTTGCGATTCCACTTCGTAGATCCGAAAGGGTCGTACGTGAACCGGATAGATGGATTGGTCTAGTCGAATCCGAGGATAACGTATCAGGAGATCTCAATGAGCCTCCGAACTTCAAAGCTGCATTATCAGATCCGGAATCTGACAAATGGCTTGAAGCTGCGAATGTGGAAATGAAATCCATGCAAGATAACCACGTTTGGACCCTGGTTGATCTTCCTCCTAACGCTAGAACCGTTGGGAGCAAATGGCTCTTCAAGAAGAAGACCGACATGGATGGAAATGTACACACCTATAAAGCTCGTCTCGTGGCGAAAGGTTATACTCAACGTTTTGGCGTTGACTATGATGAGACCTTTTCACCAGTAGCAGACATTAGAGCTATTAGGATTCTCTTAGCCATAGCAGCGTACTATGACTTTGAGATATGGCAAATGGATGTTAAGACTGCCTTCTTAAATGGTTACTTGGATGAAGAAGTCTATATGGATCAACCTGAAGGGTTCATTGATCCAAAACATCCCAACCAAGTATGCAAGCTTCAAAGGTCCATTTATGGACTAAAGCAAGCATCGAGGAGTTGGAATAAACGGTTTGATGAAGAAATCAAAAAGTTTGGTTTCGTTCAGAATCCCGATGAGCCATGTGTATATCGCAAAGCTAGTGGGAGTAATGTTACTTTCCTTGTCTTATATGTAGATGACATATTGATAATAGGAAAACACATTCCAATGTTGCAAGATGTAAAATCCCATCTTGGAAAGTGTTTTGCTATGAAAGACTTGGGAGAAGCAGCATTCATTCTTGGAATCAAGATCTATAGAGATAGAACTAAGCGGTTGATTGGACTAAGTCAAAGTGCTTATATTGATAAGATCTTGAAGCGATTCAAGATGGAGAATTCCAAGCGTGGTATAGTACCAATGCAGGAAGGACTTGGTCTGTCGGTCAAACAAGGTGCTTCTACACCTGATGAGGTGAAGCGTATGCAAAGAGTCCCTTATGCTTCGGCTGTAGGATCTATAATGTATGCGGTGAGATGCACTAGACCTGATATAGCGTTCGCGCAGAATATCGTTAGCCGTTATCAACAGAATCCAGGTGAAAGTCACTGGACTGCTGTTAAGACCATTCTCAAGTACCTACGGGCTACTAGAGATTTGTTTTTGGTATATGGGGGAAATCCAGATCAAGAGCTCAAAGTGACCGGATACTGTGATGCTGGATTTCAGACTGATAGAGATGACACGAAGTCTCAGTCTGGGTACGTCTTCGTTATGAATGGAGGCGCTGTGGATTGGAAAAGCAAGAAACAAACCACAGTTGCTATGTCTGCAACAGAGTCTGAGTACATTGCTGCTTCGGAAGCTGCAATGGAGGCTGTCTGGATAAGGAAGTTTATTAGTGGGCTAGACATTGTCCCCACAAGTAACTTGCCGATCGACATGTACTGCGATAACTCGGGTGCATTGAGTCATCGCCAAAGAACCTGGAGTTCAGAAGGGCGCCAGACACTATGCCAGGAGATATCACTATGTTCGTGAGCAGATCGAACTAGGTGAAATCAAATTACTCAAAGTTCACACAGATATTAACTTAGCTGATCCTTTCACGAAAGCTTTGTCGAGGCCGAAGCTTGAAAGGCATGCCGAGGGCATGGGACTTAAATTGGCTGGTTAAATCATGTATGTCTGATGTTCGGTATTTGGATAAGGGACGTTAAGCAATTTCTGTTTATATAATGAAATAAAGTATTTGATATGTTTGATTTCATTTAATGGTTAAGTTGTGTCCTATATTTGCATGTTTAATCCTTGAGTACTTGTCAAGTATTCTAAATTGTCCATTGTCGATTAACTATATGGGAGTATAGTTAAACTAAGACAAAATCTGAGTGATTGGTTAGGATGGTCCCACCAAACTCACATGGTATTCATTGGATGCATACTGGACTGACCCACTAACGAATTGTCACTTTATGGATCGGCGTCATTGAGTGAAATTCGTAAATGGTTGCTTTACTTATCCTTAGACTTGAGATACAAGCAGGTCATGCATGTATGGATTGCACCTACTTGATATAGGTCTAACTATCCTGAATAAGGTAGTACAAAAGGGCTATTTTCAGTAAGTGTAGTGAAGTATGTGACTTGACACGTGTAGTCAAGAGGATTTGTTCCTTCAGCTTTGTGCTGAAGCAGATACCACTGGGCCCCTCATTGGACTAATTAAGATGTTTGCATGGCCGTGCCCAAATGAAATCTAGAGATGTCTCGATTTGCAATTTGGTAATCTTAAGTTAGTTGTGAGAATGAGAAACAGAATCGTTAAAGTATGGAATGACTTTGATCCGTATCCATATTTAACACGGTATCGGTAACAAAGGGATAGTAAATGACTGTACCATTTAAATACACTTTGAGAAACTGTACTTAAATATTTCTGGGAGCATTGGCGTGTTGCTAGACGCTAACCAATGTTATTACCTTTACTATTGCAAGCTCAAGTGGGAGCTGTAGGGATATGATCATGTAATAGTAAGCGTATGTCTGGAAATTATTTAAGCCTACGGGGTCACACGTCTCGACACCAAATGTATTAATATTAATTAATGGTTAATTAATATTTATCACGAACATTTAACGAGGTTTCGTTAAAAACTGACAAGTTAATTGTTAACCGGGGTGTTAGTTGTAATTAGAGAGAATTGTAATTGGATTACAATTGAGAGAAGGCTTTGGATAGGGCCTCTAGTGCGATTTCGACTAGGGCTCCTATGCCTATCCTTTTGCTTGTTTATCAAGTATTCTAATCCTATAAATAGACCCTCTGGGTTTAAGGATTAGTTGCTGCTTTTATGAGATAAAGAGAAAACCCTAATTCTCTCTCTACTCTCTCGAATTTCGGCAACAAGAAAACCCAAGAGGGTTTGCGATTTCTTGTGTGGTTCGACCAAGCCTACATCAAGAGAAGTTCGTGATCGGTTGCTAGCACATAGCATTGGTGTGTCGTGTGTGCGATCGTAGAGGGATTTGTATCAAATCCTCCAAGAGATCAAGTCAATCCGAGCTCATAAGGTAAACATGTTCTATCCGGTTAATTAGATTAATTCATAGGATTCTTTCCGCTGCGTACTCGTGTTTTGATAAATAGTTATATAACCCAACAGTGGTATCACGAGCCACCTATGATTTTAATTAATTACCGGGAATAAAACTTGGAAGGGGGGTAACCAAAACAAGATTCTAGCTTTTCGATTCATTTAAAAATCGTGTTTTACAATTGGAAAAGGTTTCGCAATTGGTAAAAACGGAAAAAATTCGACAGAATAGGACTTTTCGACCCGATCGAAAAGTCCCTGATCGAAAAACGCTTCTCGACCCGATCGGAAACCCTTGATTTCCGATCGGAAAACCTATTCCGGTGCGGAGACCCTTGATTTCCGACCGGAAACCCTACTTTTCGATCCAAATCGTAAAGTGTTTACGAACTGGTCGAAAAGTAACCAATCGAAAAGGCTTTTCGGGCCGATCGAAAAGTATCCGATCGGAAAGGTTCCGATCGGAAAGGCTTTTCGACCCGATCGAATAGTCACCGATCGAAAAGTTTTTTCGGGCCGATCGAAAAGTATCCGATCGGAAAGGTTCCGATCGGAACGGCTTTTCGACCCGATCGAATAGTCTACGATCGAAAAGTACCCGATCGAAAACCCTGTTTCGATCGAAAACCCCTGCTTTCCGATCGTAAACTCAAATTATGAATCGAAAACCTCTTGCCGAATCGGAAACCCTAATTTTTAGTTCTAAAATTTGATTTTTGTGATCTAAAAATTTTAAATCCAAGTTTTTATTAATTATTAGATAATTGTTATGAACAACATGTTGTACCTTTAAGATTTTAAAGTGTTAAAAAGAAGTAAAAACCATGATGTTTCATGCAAATCGTTCATGGTTATTACTTAAATGAAAGAGGATTAAATTAAAATTATATGTGATAATTAGAAACCCTAAGATTATGTGATTATCTGATAATTGTGACATAATAAAAGGTTTATTGCAAATTTGTTTTATGAAAATCGAAATTTGCCTAAATAATCTATTGAAATATGATTTTGTTTATAAAATAAAATTTGTGTCCTAAAAGTCAAAAGAAACACCGGCTCACCCATTTGAACACACTCTAAGAGAGGTATAAGTCGGGTCGCTCTGCTTCCCTAAAGTGGTAGGTTTTTAATTGCAAAAGTTGCAAACCTCACCCCTACGCTTCTTTGTGTGTTGCAAATGGAGCTACCGAGCTCTTTTGATTTGGATGACAAACTAAGAATTTTATAAACACATTATGTGATGAAGATGTGCATGAATCTTCACACATAACTTTTTTGATCACGCATCAAAATTGTTTTGACCCAAACCAAACTTAAGTCTTTGCCATCCACCTTGTAAAGGACACTTGTGGATGTCATCTTACTCATTGGTACACAATGGTAAAATGGCATTTGCATGGCAAATTCCCACTCATTGGTACACAATGGTGGACAATTTGTGCGTTCTTGGCTGGACGACTTAAAACGAGCTAGGCGGTGAGACCCTTAGCCCGTGGCAAAAGATGGGATGAAACATGACTACAAATCACTTGGTGCAAGTTGTAGGTCCCATAAAATCTAGGAATTGTATTTGGAATACAATTAGTGATCGTCACTTACCATTTGAATGCATCATTTCTAGCAGATCAACTGATGAAATGATGGCATGTCAATTGGATCCTAGCCTTAATAAAGCTTAATTGTTTAAAATGTTTAAACATTGGGTAATTAAATTTATTAAGGAAAAGATTATCGAAAATACTGATTTTTGAACTTAATCTGTTTTGTAGATGGCAACAAACCCTCCTCAAAACAATGTTGGTCATGCTTTTCGTCAAATGTTTGAAAGAGAAAAGCTGAATGGATCTAACTTCAATGACTGGTACCGTCAACTGAGGATTGTCCTTAGAGTTGAACGGAGGACCGATGTCCTTGAACATCATTGGCCGACCGAGCCAGCTGCTGATGCTTCTGAGCAAGAGAAAGCGTTCTACAACGCAGAGTACAGCAGATACGATGAGGTTGCTTGTATGATGATCTCGAGTATGACTCCTGATCTTCAGAAGCAATACGAATTTCATACACCTTGTGATATGATCAAAGAGCTGAAAAAGATGTATGAAAAACAAGCTGGTGTCGAATTGTTCGACCTAGTTGTGGAACTCCACGACTTGAAGCTTGAAACTGGTAAATCGGTCAGTAGTCATGTGCTCAAGATGAAGAGCTACTTTGACAAATTGGAATCGCTCAATTATGGGTATAATCGTGCTGTTGCAGTTGGCATGATCCTCAAATCGCTTACGAAGGATTTTGAGGGTTTTGTGCGCAACTACAACATGCATAGTATGACTAAGACTATACCTGAGCTTCATGCTATGCTTGTCGAGTATGAAAAAACGATTCCTAAAAAGGCCACTGAAACACCCCAAGTTCTTATGATCAAGGGGGGTAAGATCCAAAAGGCTAAACGACCGAAAAAGGGGAAGGGCAAGATTGATGGCAAGGGTAAAGGCAAGGCTGTTGCCCATATCCCTAAAGCCAAGCAAACCCCTCCGGCCCCTAAAGAGCATCAGGCTAAGGACCAGATCTGTCACCATTGTGGTGAAGTCGGACACTGGAAGAGGAACTGTCCTACCTACCTAGCTGAGTTGATGAAGAAGAGAAAGAATACTAGTGGGACTAGTACTTCAGGTATCTTCACAATTGAATTATTTTCCTTTTCTAAGAGTGATTCATGGGTGTATGACACCGGCTGTGGAACTCACATCTGTAATTCGTTACAGGGTCTTAGAAAGAGGAGGAAACTGAAGCCTGGAGCTTTGCAGCTGTTCGTTGGAAATGGTTTGCCAGCAGCTGTGGAAGCTATAGGAGAATTTCATTTAATTCTGCCTTCTGGGTTATGTATTGTATTAGACAATTGTCATTATGCACCTTCTATCACTAGAGGTGTTATTTCAGTTTCTCTGTTGAAAAACCAAGGATACATTAATGTTTTTAATGATATCAGTATTTCAGTTTCTAAAAATAATGTTCATTATTTTGATGCTATTCCTTGTGATGGCATTTATGAAATTGATATGCGTGGTTGTGTTTCAAATAATTCAATGTTCACTATTAGCAAACGAGCCAAAACTGTTTTGGACTCTACCTATCTTTGGCACTGTCGTCTTGCCCATGTTGGCAAAAATCGCATTGAAAGACTTCAACGTGAAGGGATCTTACAATCAAATGATGAATCATTTGATCAATGCGTTTCCTGTATCTCAGGAAAGATGACAAGAAAACCCTTTCCGAACAAGCCGCAAAGGGCAAAAGAGCTACTTGGACTCATCCATACTGATGTATGTGGCCCATTTAGACATGTGTCAAGAAAAGGTGCTAGCTACTTCGTAACTTTCACGGATGATTTCAGCCGTTATGGTTATGTTTACTTGCTTAAACATAAACATGAGGTATTTGAAACATTCAAAGAGTTTAAGAACGAAGTTGAAAATCAACTCGGTAAGACCATCAAGATCCTTAGATCGGATCGTGGTGGAGAATACCTAAGCCAAGAGTTTAAGGATTATCTTAAAGCGTGTGGAATTGTCCAACAGCTTACTCCTCCTTATACTCCTCAGCATAATGGAGTGTCTGAGAGGAGGAATCGAACCTTACTAGAGATGGTGAGGTCGATGATGAACCTTACAACTCTCCCATTATCATTTTGGGATTTTGCTCTAGAAACCGTTGTACGCGTTCTAAATATGGTTCCAACCAAGAAGGTTGAAAAGACACCATATCAATTATGGCATGGAGAAGTCCCTGTGTTGTCTTACTTAAGAGTCTGGGGATGTGAGGCACTTGTGAAGCGTGATACGCCTGACAAATTACAACCCAGGACTACTAAGTGCATCTTCGTGGGATACCCAAAGGAAACAATGGGTTACTACTTCTATAATCCCTCCGAAAACACTGTTCGTGTTGCTCGATATGCTGAATTCTTTGAAAAGAATTTTATAGCTCAAGAGAACAGTGGGAGAATTGTAGAACTACTAGAAGATGTGTCACCTTCTGAAACAACTAGCAATCATCAACTTGGGGGGGAAAATGTTCAAAGAGATGAACCTCAAGTCGATGATGTTGCGATTCCACTTCGTAGATCCGAAAGGGTCGTACGTGAACCGGATAGATGGATTGGTCTAGTCGAATCCGAGGATAACGTATCAGGAGATCTCAATGAGCCTCCGAACTTCAAAGCTGCATTATCAGATCCGGAATCTGACAAATGGCTTGAAGCTGCGAATGTGGAAATGAAATCCATGCAAGATAACCACGTTTGGACCCTGGTTGATCTTCCTCCTAACGCTAGAACCGTTGGGAGCAAATGGCTCTTCAAGAAGAAGACCGACATGGATGGAAATGTACACACCTATAAAGCTCGTCTCGTGGCGAAAGGTTATACTCAACGTTTTGGCGTTGACTATGATGAGACCTTTTCACCAGTAGCAGACATTAGAGCTATTAGGATTCTCTTAGCCATAGCAGCGTACTATGACTTTGAGATATGGCAAATGGATGTTAAGACTGCCTTCTTAAATGGTTACTTGGATGAAGAAGTCTATATGGATCAACCTGAAGGGTTCATTGATCCAAAACATCCCAACCAAGTATGCAAGCTTCAAAGGTCCATTTATGGACTAAAGCAAGCATCGAGGAGTTGGAATAAACGGTTTGATGAAGAAATCAAAAAGTTTGGTTTCGTTCAGAATCCCGATGAGCCATGTGTATATCGCAAAGCTAGTGGGAGTAATGTTACTTTTCTTGTCTTATATGTAGATGACATATTGATAATAGGAAAACACATTCCAATGTTGCAAGATGTAAAATCCCATCTTGGAAAGTGTTTTGCTATGAAAGACTTGGGAGAAGCAGCATTCATTCTTGGAATCAAGATCTATAGAGATAGAACTAAGCGGTTGATTGGACTAAGTCAAAGTGCTTATATTGATAAGATCTTGAAGCGATTCAAGATGGAGAATTCCAAGCGTGGTATAGTACCAATGCAGGAAGGACTTGGTCTGTCGGTCAAACAAGGTGCTTCTACACCTGATGAGGTGAAGCGTATGCAAAGAGTCCCTTATGCTTCGGCTGTAGGATCTATAATGTATGCGGTGAGATGCACTAGACCTGATATAGCGTTCGCGCAGAATATCGTTAGCCGTTATCAACAGAATCCAGGTGAAAGTCACTGGACTGCTGTTAAGACCATTCTCAAGTACCTACGGGCTACTAGAGATTTGTTTTTGGTATATGGGGGAAATCCAGATCAAGAGCTCAAAGTGACCGGATACTGTGATGCTGGATTTCAGACTGATAGAGATGACACGAAGTCTCAGTCTGGGTACGTCTTCGTTATGAATGGAGGCGCTGTGGATTGGAAAAGCAAGAAACAAACCACAGTTGCTATGTCTGCAACAGAGTCAGAGTACATTGCTGCTTCGGAAGCTGCAATGGAGGCTGTCTGGATAAGGAAGTTTATTAGTGGGCTAGACATTGTCCCCACAAGTAACTTGCCTATTGACATGTACTGCGATAACTCGGGTGCATTAGTCATCGCCAAAGAACCTGGAGTTCAGAAGGGCGCCAGACACTATGCCAGGAGATATCACTATGTTCGTGAGCAGATCGAACTAGGTGAAATCAAATTACTCAAAGTTCACACAGATAGTAACTTAGCTGATCCTTTCACGAAAGCTTTGTCGAGGCCGAAGCTTGAAAGGCATGCCGAGGGCATGGGACTTAAATTGGCTGGTTAAATCATGTATGTCTGATGTTCGGTATTTGGATAAGGGATGTTAAACAATTTCTGTTTATATAATGAAATAAAGTATTTGATATGTTTGATTTCATTTAATGGTTAAGTTGTGTCCTATATTTGCATGTTTAATCCTTGAGTACTTGTCAAGTATTCTAAATTGTCCATTGTCGATTAACTATATGGGAGTATAGTTAAACTAAGACAAAATCTGAGTGATTGGTTAGGATGGTCCCACCAAACTCACATGGTATTCATTGGATGCATACTGGACTGACCCACTAACGAATTGTCACTTTATGGATCGGCGTCATTGAGTGAAATTCGTAAATGGTTGCTTTACTTATCCTTAGACTTGAGATACAAGCAGGTCATGCATGTATGGATTGCACCTACTTGATATAGGTCTAACTATCCTGAATAAGGTAGTACAAAAGGGCTATTTTCAGTAAGTGTGGTGAAGTATGTGACTTGACACGTGTAGTCAAGAGGATTTGTTCCTTCAGCTTTGTGCTGAAGCAGATACCACTGGGCCCCTCATTGGACTAATTAAGATGTTTGCATGGCCGTGCCCAAATGAAATCTAGAGATGTCTCGATTTGCAATTTGGTAATCTTAAGTTAGTTGTGAGAATGAGAAACAGAATCGTTAAAGTATGGAATGACTTTGATCCGTTTCCATATTTAACACGGTATCGGTAACAAAGGGATAGTAAATGACTGTACCATTTAAATACACTTTGAGAAACTGTACTTAAATATTTCTGGGAGCATTGGCGTGTTGCTAGACGCTAACCAATGTTATTACCTTTACTATTGCAAGCTCAAGTGGGAGCTGTAGGGATATGATCATGTAATAGTAAGCGTATGTCCGGATATTATTTGAGCCTACGGGGTCACACGTCTCGACACCAAATGTATTAATATTAATTAATGGTTAATTAATATTTATCACGAACATTTAACGAGGTTTCGTTAAAAACTAACAGTTAATTGTGAACAGAGGGGTGTTAGTTGTAATTAGAGAGAATTGTAATTGGATTACAATTAAGAAAAGGTTGTGGATAAGGCCTCTAGGCCGAATTCGGCTAGGGCTCTTATGCCTATCCCTTTTGCTTGTTTATCAAGTAATCTAATCCTATAAATAGACCCTCAGGGTTTAAGGATTAGTTGCTGCTTTTATCAGATAAAAGAAAACCCTAATTCTCTCTCTACTCTCTCGAAATCGGCAACAAGAAAACCCAAGAGGGTTTGCGATTTCTTGTGTGGTTCGACCAAGCCTACATCAAGAGAAGTTCGTGGTCGGTTGCTAGCACATAGCATTGGTGTGTCGTGTGTGCGATCGTAGAGGGATTTGTATCAAATCCTCCAAGAGATCAAGTCAATCCGAGCTCATAAGGTAAACATGTTCTATCCGGTTAATTAGATTAATTCATAGGATTCTTTCCGCTGCGTACTCGTGTTTTGATAAATAGTTATATAACCCAACAATATTGTGGCTCATAAACCGACGACAGCTGCGGTAAACGCCCCGCCGCCGTCGGTAACATCATCGCACACCTTCATACCATAAGCAAACACCGATAACTACACTTAGTCGGCCAACAGGCGACGACCCCTATCCGAAATTGAAGAAACCGGCTCTACCATTATCTTCGGAAAACATCACACAAACACAGGTTAACACCGCAGACAACGGTTCATGAACAGCACAGTCGAAACCGACAGCCACCATCGGTGGTAACATCATCGCAAAAAATTGCAACGAAGAAAAGATCTACAAAAGAATGAGCATCTGAGAGTGAGCTAGCTGTAAAGAATCTTAGAGAAAGAGAGAGAGTAAAAATATGCAGAGTGAAAGTGAAAGCTTTTGATCTTTTAAAGAGGTACAGAAGGACCAAATATGATCAAAGCTAAAAAAATGATACAAAAATAAAAACAAATATAAAAATGGTGGCCAAAATAGGAGATACCTAAAGCATACTATTCATCCTCAAAATTTGATTGTATTATTTATAAATATATATATATATATATATATTTATTTATTTATTATAAAGGACAAGTATGACGTGTACTCTATAAATTTACTATTCCTGCCACGTCAGCGGTTCAATAGCTGACACGTTGCAGGCATACTTTTGTATATATTTTTTTTTATTTTCAGTTATCGTAAATGGTTAAGTATAACTAAGATTGTTATTTTTCACAATTGTTGATTTGGCTCGCTGGTATGGCTTCCGTCATTCCGTGTGGTTTGTTGAGCATCCGGGTTCTATCCTTCTGAGTGACATGATTTTTTATTTATTTTGCTTTTAGGTCTTAGCTATACACCTGTTGCATTTGTTGCGTGGCATGTCCTTTACATTACACGTATCAATTGTTATCTTCTCAATTGTTTAACACGTTTCCTCCACCGATGCCACGTCCGGTTTCAGTGAATTCAAACCACAGGAACTTAATCCTTCCTTCTCTCCTTCTCATCGCAAAGTAAATCCCCTTTTTTTCTCCAGTTCGCCGGAGGCATGCTCACCTCTTTCAACTTCATTGACCGATTTAACCTCTATCAAAATCATCACTCCTCAATCGGTCTCATTGATTGGCGGTCACCAGATTCTTAACAGCGGGGGTGGTTCACTTCCGTCACGGAATCTCTCTCTCAAACCCAAAATGTCGTTCGGTTGTTGCTCGGTTTCCGACGAAGACAACCGTATCTAGCGGGGAGTCTGGCCAATGACGGTGGTGGTCCGTCGATTTCTTTTTAGGGGTTATTATTGTGTTGCCTTTCTTAGCTCATGCGAACAAGATCTGAAAGTTGAATCAGAGGATTGCTCGAGGTACGTCATCTCAATTCATTGATAATCCTTGAGTGATCAACATCTTGATCACGTTTCTTCATCCTTTCCAACATAGTCTTCAACATAGTAAGGATTGTGATTGAAACTTGAATGTTGAGAATACAAGAAAAGAAAACTGTATATTTGTGTGTGTGTGCGTCGGATGAAAAACAACGAGAGATAGAGACAAATTAGGAGAACAATCTGATGGAAATTAGAATTAATTGTTTTACAAATCAGCCCCCCCCCCCCCCTTATTTATACATACTACCATAACTAACTAACGGTAACTACTAACGCCGTTAGTTTAACCGTTTAACTACCTAACAGTGTTAAACTTAACTAGATAGGGACTTTCGGATCCGACACAACTTACATGGGTTGGGCTCCCATCTAAATATATAACCCAATTGATACTTGGCCTCCGGCCCATAATAATACTAAGTGTTTGACCTGTTCACTTAAGACATAAATAATAAACGACTCATAAACGATTTACCAACAATACACCCCTAAATCGTTTATGTCTTCGCTGCTGCGTTTCTTCAAGTTTCGGGCTCAAGGAGGATGTAATCCTCATCTTCAAACTGACTTGCGGCTGCCTCCTCTTCTTCGGGCTCACTATCTTCGATTTTTGCATCATCTTGCACGCCACCAAGTCCTCCAATTGGTCCACATCCGGCTGGAAACTCGTGGACAACACCAACACATCTTTCTTTCCATTTCGGGTTGCTTTGGGCAGCCCGTTCTTGCTCCTTTTCATGTTCAATGTGCTCCTTGAACTTCATTTCTGCCTCCTTTGCTTGCTTTAAGTCCAGCCTCTCTTCTTCCGAGTATTTGACACGCATCTTTGCTTCGGTGTAGTAGTACTCCAACAATTCCAAGTACTTGATGTAAGCCATTCGAACCTTTTCACCCATACCGAAACCAAATCCCATGTCTCGACCAATCTTGTTCCATTTTTTGTCTTCACAAACCATCTCAAAACCCCCCTCCTTTTGGATCTTCAAGTAAAGATCCATCATGTCGATGCGCGTACCATCACATAAAGTGGGAGGGTACGTTTCCTTCTTTTGGATTCTTAGAAAATTCTTAGTAAACCACTCAACCAATCGTTCAAACTCGATATGAAAAGAATACTTGTGTTTCATGAATAAATCATGAACCTTTAAAATTTCAAGAAAGTTAACACAACTCTCCACATTATAACCATTAATTAAAACACGTGACTCACCCGGCATAATGGTTGATTCTTGACTAAACCGGTTCCATATCTCGTTTCTTTCATCTTCATGGTTCTTGAATGGTTCCTTCTCCACTAACATAAGAAACTCACGTATGGCCTTTTTTTCCTTCACGAAGTGTTCTTCTTTACCATCTTCATACATCACCGAACCTAAATCGTTTTCATCTCCGCCTTCTACTTAGATGTTTAATGTTTCTTCTTCATCGGATTCTTGAACACCTTGGTCACCCCAGTTTCTTACGTATGCCTCTATTGCTTCTTTCTCACGTTCGACCTCTAGTTTCTCATCCAATCTCTCGAAATAACGATAAAGAAACTCATCTTCTAGATCCGCTAATGCCTTCATGTGAATTGGCACTTCGTATTTGACTTTTCTTTTGATCATTCTCTCAATGAAACAACTATTACCATCAAACACCACATCATACCCTTGATGTGTCAATTGATCTAGACTTAACACATTCCTTGTATGCTTCGAGACATAGAATACACACTGAATGGAACGAACGGAATTCTCAACAACCATCTTGATTTCCCCTATTCCATGTATAAACACAAAATCGGTATCCCCGTCGTTTGTATCCACACCAAACATTCGCTTAAATCTCGTGTAGAGTGATTTGTTAGCACACATATGATGTTTTACACGTGTGTTAACATACCACATATCGTCTCATTGGCCACCCCCGGTGCCATGCATGAGAAACTCCGTCTCCTTGACGGGTTTTGGTAGATCAAAATACTTAGTCGGACAAAAAAGCGCATCATGACCAGTGTCATCACATAAATAACAACACTTTACATACCTGGGCGGTTTACGCGAACCCGCATGTCCCGTAACCCCCTTCTTGCGGTAGGCCTTCGCCCGTATGGCAGTCGCCGAACCGTTATCGTCTTCATCACCCATTACCAACTTTCCTTTCCCTTTGGAATTCAACCGCGATGTCCTCGGCACCACCGCTATCCCTTTACCACTGGACCGTGCATGCCCGCCATCCTCTTGCGACTGATGAAACGAATGAGGGTTTCGACCCTCCATTCGCACCCCTGGTAATGTTGATCGACAACCCGCGCTTGTCCCCTCCAGCGGGACACAAGTAGATCTCCAATTATCCGACTTGTCTGCTCTACCCTTTGCGTTTTCCTGTCCCTGCGACCCTGTAAAGACCCCTTGCGAACCTTCGGCTCTGATGCCACTGATAATCCTTGAGTGATCAACATCTTGATCACGTTTCTTCATCCTTTTCAACACAGTCTTCAACATAGTAAGGATTGTGATTGAAACTTGAATGTTGAGAATACAAGAAAAGAAAACTGTATATTTGTGTGTGTGTGTGCGTCTGATGAAAAACAACGAGAGAGAGAGACAAATTAGGAGAACAATCTGATGGAAACTAGAATTAATTGTTTTACAAATCAGCCCCCCTATTTATACATACTACCATAACTAACTAACGGTAACTACTAACGCCGTTAGTTTAATCGTTTAACTACCTAACGGTGTTAAACTTAACTAGATAGGGACTTTCAGATCTGACACAACTTACACGGGTTGGGCTCTCATCTAAATACATAAGCCAATTGACACTTGTCCTCCGGCCCATAATAATACTAAGTGTTTGACCCGTTAACTTAAGACATAAATAATAAACGACTCATAAACGATTTACCAACATTCATAACGAATTAGTCAAACGATGGTCTTTTTAACTGAGTTTTTGGTGGTTGCGATTCACTGTTTATGATTCTCATGCGTTCTCTCTTTTGCATATTGTATCTTCGTTTCGAATTTGTTCATATCTAACATTTCATACTAACAGGTATGTATCAATTTCCTTCTTATGGGGGTTATTGTTGGGTCTGCTTTTCCTTTTTGGTTCATTAGGTCAACAGTTAACATAGATGGAATCTCTCATTTTGAGAATTGGGGATTTTTATGAATTTTAGGGTTCTTAGTTAAGTTAATTCGATGCATATGTCATGTAATTGTAGTTTTCTTGAATTTTATGGTTCTTAAATTGAGTGGTAGGGTTTTGCAAATAAGTCAGGAGAGATCTTAAACTTATTTTGTTTGTTTTGAGTTTGTTTGATACATGTGGAAACCACAAAACTCAGTCTTGATCGATGCATTATTTATGAAATCATATGATTTTTAATTGTTTTTGTGTAGGTTTCAGCAGGGTCAAAAACTGTTCTTGCTATCGGTCCTGGTATGCTATTTTTCTTTCTTCTTTTATTTATACTTGAGGCACTTTGAAGTTCCTAGTGTACTATGTGATAGTACAAGTTTTGGACGTTTGAACAGACGTTTAATGAGACTATATAGACACAAGTTTCTTAAATTATATCCTTTCACCAATTATAAAAAAAAAGTTTTTGCAAGCTTAAAATCTTCAAATCTTGGAAAAATGGTTGCTAAAACTCTGTTTGTTCAACCTTTGGCTGTATATGACCATGTGGATGTTTAGATATGCATTTTGAAAAAAAAATATGTGATTTTGAATTGTTGAGTTATATAATTAAATGTTATAAAAGAAGTTGTAGGAGGTAGTACATGGATATGCTTTTAGTGCTTGAACTAATAATAGTCAGATAAACAACTATTTGAAAAATATCCAAATGTATTTTGGTGACGGAGACAAGTAATCTGAAATGAGAGTTAAAGCTTCTAACTGTAGTTTAAAGGAAGTAGTTGAGTTTTATCTCTTGATTTTCAGTTTGTTTAACTTGGTACGAAACTGATTATCTATATTCGTGGCCTAATTAATGAGATATAAGAAGCATAGTTTGTATTTCTAAATGTGTGAAAATATTTATTGAGCCCAGAAGTTGTAATTAGCAATTAGTCAGTTTCTAATAAAAAACATGGTTTGAACATCTTAAATCAACTAAAAGTCCTGCACTTCATGATAGAGGTTAAGTGGACCACCGGGAACAACAATGAACTGGCAAGGAGGTCTAGCAAGTCCAAGTGCAAACACCGTCAAGAGAATTTTGCAATTAGAGATACCGGTTGATACCTATCCAAATGTGAGTAATCTTATATTCTATTTATTTCATCTGCATCAATCTTCTGAGTTCAGTGTTGATCTTTTTGGATATTAGTTTAACTTTGTTGGAAGGATTCTTGGTCCTAAAGGCAATTCACTAAAACGGATTGAGGGTACAACAGGTTGTCGGGTTTATATTAGAGGAAAAGGGTCAATCAAGGATACAGAACAGGTATTTTATACCTCTGATGTTTATCTTATATATGAAATGAATTTTGCTTCTTGGAATTAATGTATGTTTATGTAATGATTTTAAATTTGAAGGAAGAGAAGCTAAGGGGAACACCAGGCTATGCACATTTAAATGAGTCGCTTCACATTTTGATTGAGACAGAGTTACCAGCAAGTGTTGTTGATATTAGGCTGAGGCAGGCACAAGAAATAATTGAAGAGCTGCTTAAACCTGTGGTATTGTTTTTTTGCAACTTTTAAGTATGATTTTACCTTGATTGTTGACATGCAGTTTTACGGTTTTGGATAATTTAACTGTAAGTTGGTAAATTTGGATTTTGACCTTTCTAAAGGAGGAAACTTTGTTTTTTTTAAGGCGCCTCAAAGTTAAATGTTGTCAGATAATTGTTATGTGCATTTTGGAAATAAATTATGCTATAGAAGACAATGTTCGGATACACTTATCATTTTTAAGGATAAGTAAGATGTCACACCCCGGTCAACGGATTCGGATGTGAGCGAGAATGGAATCATAGTCGAGGATACATAGAACAATATCTAATAAATTTAAACTTTATAAAACATTACGTCATTTCATTGCAGCGGAAAAGATAGTGGAAATGATAATGTCTTACATTTCAAAAGCATAAAGTCTAAATTAAATGTTAAATCATAAAACAGTTTATTTGGATAGTTGGGACTATGACTCCAAAAGCAGGTCCGATAGCATGATAGAGCCCCATTTGCATGTCTTCTGAAGTTTTGCATCAATTACCTAAGAAATCATGAGTTTAAAAGGTCAACATAAAGTTGGTGAGGTTCACAGGTTTATGACTCTACGTTTAAAGTTGGTAAAACAGTTTTCAGTATACTTAAATATTACATTGGTTTAGCGTTGTGGTTGTATGAACTCACCTGAACCTTGATTTCAGATACTAACGGTTTACCCACCCATAGTATCTCGCCCGAGAGATACTGAACAGAGCAGAATAACTAACGTGTACTCCCAGATAATCCGGAGTCAGAACTGAAGCTACCAGTTAGGGTAGGGTTGTCAACCCAAATAGATCTATTCACTAGCTATCGTTTCGTACAGAACTAATTGAAATCAATTAATGGTGGGATACAGTTGTACAAACGTTTATAACGATAATGTACCAAAATTGGGCAATCAGTAAGAGAACAAGTAGTCATACGGCTAACAGATAAACCATAATATTAAGTAAAAGCATTTATCAGATTTCGTGATTTCTCCCCCAAAGTATAAAACAGTTAAAGAAAAAGGGGTCGTGAAACTCACAGATTTAGTAGATAGGTGGTAACAAACTGTGTAGGAACGGTAGCACGTAACGTCCTAAATAATTAAATAAGCATATGCATAAGGTCTACAATCATTTGAGTAACATAAGTCACCCAAGTGATACTGGTCAAGTCTTGACGTTTTAATCCCGTTTGTATTCGTTAGAAAACCCTTTAGTTAATATAAATACATTTATGATAATTTATATCTATGTTCAACAAATATAATGAAAAATAAACATTTAATCAGTTCAATCAAGTCTTGAACATTGAGTAAGAATAATAATGTCTATTATTATCATTCATAAGTTCATATGATTATTTTCAATCAAATAATTATGTGTTCGATGCGTTAATCATACAAGTTATAATTATTCTTAAATAATTATGATTAATCGCTTCTAGGTGAACTTTAATTAAATCAAAGTTTAATTCTTGTAAATAATTATTAGCCAAAGAATAATTATTTAAAACATGATTCATTTGAAATATATATTTTAAGTCACAACATTTAATCATTAAGTTTTTCGAAATCGTTTAATATTTCATGTGTATGAAATATTCATTTCTTTTTTTTTGAACGTTGTCCTAAAAATATTAATTGGCGACACTTGGATTTATAAAAGTTTATTTATTAATAACTCTTGAATTGTTTTAATAAAACATGATAAGTAAACATTTACGTCTTGGCGTATATCGCCGTATGGTCCCGATTTTATTACTACACAACGCATTTTCGTTTTGATTACTTTGATTCCATCAAAGTAATAATAGTAAAAGTTCATAAAAATATTTAAAGTCAATTGCATGCCTTTGATTATTTTTATAAAAATCCTTTTATAGGAATATTTATTCTACAATGTCTTTTTATAGAAAAATCTCTATTTTTATAACAAGTCTTTAATTGGTATAAACTTGTAATAAATCCAAGTATTTATGTCAAATTAATCATTTGACATAAATTCATTCCTTCCATATTTAGTAACAAAATCTAGTAACATTCTTTTTGTCATGAACTTTTATAACACATTCATGGTGTTATATTTACTAAATCAAGACATATTCTTTTTGTTCCATTTTATTTGTTATAAGTTACTAGCCACATCTAGTCATAATTTAAATTGTACTTAATTCCTTAAACATTGTTAAGAGATTTATTTGTTTATCATAACTTATAACATGTGACATGTCCATTTAAACATAATATGGTATATGATTAAATCAACTAACACATTTTGTGTTAGGACATAAATATAAAACAATCAACTAACATTTTTATGTTAGGACAATATATATATAAAAATCAACTAACATTTTATGTTAGGAATAAATAAATAAGAATAAACTAACACATTGGTGTTAGGACAAATTAACCATACAATCATATATCATTTATTGTTAGTCATATTTTATGATTTTATGAATCAAAGAAGAGGCTTGAGATTGTTAACCCAACTAACATGAAATCAAAGATTTATAAACACAAGAACCATGGTGCACACTCATTACTTTTATTAGATTTCACAAGTGTGTTTCATCACATTCTTTGGCTAGTTTAAGTCCTAAGACACCAAAAGAATGTTTGATCTTGGAAGAAAAGAAAGAGATAGAGAAGAGAGTTGGTTAGTCGTTTTAACAAAATGCAAGCATTCAAGGGTTTAGTTGTCAAGACTTGAGGGTTCCATTGGGTGGTTAAACATGTAAGTAAACATAGGAGAAATGGGTTTTAGGAGACTCACAAGGAGTTGTGAGTGAAACCGAGAAGAGAGGGAGGAGGTGGCGGCTTGGTGGCGGTAGCCGGCGGCTGGGGTGGTCCGGCAGGAGGTCCGGCGGCGGCGGCAGCCGGTCGGTAGGGGGCTGAGGCGGTGGTCGGCCGAAAGTGGGAGGAAGGGAGGGAGCAAGTGTATTGTGGTGTGAGGGAGCAAGGGAGGTGGGTTTCATCTTATAACCAAAAGCTTGGTTATTAACCAATGACTAATCCTTAAATACCCCTGGACTTGCTCTCATGACAACTAGCAAAATCATAGATTAGGTGTGTTGTCACCTTTCCATTCATCCAACTAAGTGTAGGAGATTAATTCTTTTATAAACCTTCCATGTATTCTATAAAAATGGTGAAGATTTTGTAAAATATAAAGTGGTTAGAGGTTTATAGAAAATCACAACTTTTATAATTTAATTCCTAGTGGAACAAAACTACAATGGTGGTGAGTTTTATTCAATTACTTGGGCCAAAAGTTTATAAAATCACGTGGGTTAACTTTATAAAAATCATGGGCCAAAACTATTTAAAATAAAAGGTTTGATGGTTGGGCCGAAGCCCATGTGTATTCGGTTAAGGTATTGGGCCGAAGCCCAAGGGAAAAATAGTGGGGCTGGGCCGGCGTCCGGGTTAGGCCACGAAAGGAAAGGGAATCGAGTTAGGGCCGGGGTTGGGCTTTTCCGAGTGGGCCGAGAGAGATGGTTATCGGGTTCGGCCCAAGGCCATTTGGGCCGCGGGTCGGACCTCCGGGTTGACTCGAACAGTCGGTTAGTCGGGTTGAGTCATCGGGTCGAGTTTCGGGCTCGATCGGATTTGTTTGGGCTTGTTGGGCTTAACCGGGCCCAATAGGTTCATCGGTTATCTCGTTTGGCTAAGTCTTGACAACGGAACATTTTTCTCACATTTTAAGTTCACTTAAACGTTTTAATAGTGAAACCGTTTATGTCGGTTTTGATAAAATATAAAATGTCAAATTATATATTTAATTTCTTGTTATTAAAATTCCATATTTAAAATATGAAAACTTTCATATTTTACGGGTATACAAACGCGGGATTAAATCGGTTAGTTATCATGTAACAGTTAATCATTGAAATTAATTCAGTCAACGGAGAGAGGTTTGATCTGTTTTGGACGAGGTGTCACATTCTCCCCCAGTTAGAAGAATTTCGTCCCGAAATTCAGTTCTGGTTACCGGTAGATGCGACGTTTCCAAACAGACGCGGATACTTGCGACGCATTTGATCCTCGCGTTCCCAAGTGTACTCAGGTCCTCGCCTAGAGTTCCATCGTACTTTGACTATGGGAATGCGGCTATGCTTCAGCTTTTTGATTTCTCGGTCAAGTATCTCGACAGGTTCCTCAATAAAGTGTAGTGTCTCGTCAACTTGGATTTCATCAAGAGGGATGATGAGCGTTTCATCCGATAGGCATTTCTTAAGATTACAAACCTGAAAGACATCATGTACGTTGCTCAGTTCGGCAGGCAGGCGTAAACGGTAAGCTACTGGTCCAATGGTCTCGGTGATCTCAAAGGGACCGATGTAACGAGGGTTGAGCTTTCCTCGTTTGCCGAATCTAATGACACATTTCCAAGGTGACACCTTTAGCATGACGCGATCACCCTTTTTGAAGGTCAAGGGTTTGCGTCGGTTGTCGGCGTAGCTCTTTTGTCTGTCTCTGGTAGCTTTCAGACGGCTACGGACTTGAAAGATTTTCTCACTCGTTTCAAAGATTAACTCGGGACCAGTTAACTGACTGTCTCCAATCTCAGTCCAGCAGAGTGGGGATCTACACTTCCTTCCATAAAGTGCTTCAAAGGGAGCGGCTTGAATGCTGGTGTGATAACTGTTGTTATAAGAGAATTCGGCAAGAGGGAGATGTTCATCCCAATTGGGTCCGAAATCAATCACACATGCTCTCAGCATATCTTCAAGTGTTTGGATCGTTCTCTCACTTTGGCCATCTGTCTGTGGATGGTAGGCGGTACTCATATCGAGTCGAGTACCCAAAGCTTTCTGTAGAGATCTCCAAAAGTTTGCGGTGAAACGGCTATCACGATCGGATATGATAGACATAGGCACACCGTGTCGTGAGATGACTTCCTTAATGTAAAGTTTGGCTCGTCTATCCATGTTATCCTTCTCTTTGATTGGTAGGAAATGCGCAGATTTCGTCAATCGATCTACTATCACCCAGATAGCGTTGTATCCAGATCTAGACTTAGGCAATTTCGTGATAAAATCCATGGATATTTCTTCCCATTTCCATTCTGGAATTACCGGCTGAGTCAACAATCCATAGGGTTTCTGTATATTCGGCTTTGACCTTTGAACATGTTAAGCATTTGCCGACATAGGTGACTATCTCGGCTTTCATGTTTGGCCACCAGAATTGTTTCTTCAGATCGTGGTACATCTTATCTGATCCGGGATGAATGGAATATTCTAGACTTGTGAGCCTCATCGAATACTAATTGCCTTAAACCTCCATAGATAGGTACCCATAGTCTATCCATGAAGTTCTTGGTTCCATCAGGTTTCTCATCCAATTGCTTCTCCATTCCACGTAAACCTTCTTCAGTTAGTTTTTCCGGTTTGAGGGCTTCAATCTGAGCGTCACGCACTTGCGAAGTGAGATTCGAGCGTATGGTCATACTTAAAGCTCGAACTCGAAGTGGTTTGACGCGTTCTTTCCTGCTTAAAGCGTCAGCTACAACGTTAGCCTTGCCCGGGTGATAACGAATCTCATATTCGTAATCGTTTAGCAGTTCCACCCATCGGCGTTGTCTCATGTTCAATTCCTTCTGATTGAAAATGTGCTGGAGGCTTTTGTGATCGGTGAATATGGTGCACTGAGTACCATAAAGATAGTGCCTCCAAATTTTAAGAGCGAAGACAACGGCCTCGAGTTCCAAATCATGGGTTGTATAATTCTTCTCGTGAATCTTCAGTTGTCGTGATGCATAGGCGATGACTTTCTCTTGTTGCATTAGCACACAACCTAGCTCTTGATGCGAAGCATCGCAGTATACAACGAAGTCTTCGATTCCATCGGGTAGTGATAGGATTGGTGCATCACATAGCTTTTGTTTCAACAACTGGAATGCTGCTTCAGTCTTAGCATCCCATATGAACTTCTTATCTTTTTGGGTCAGTGGCTGGGCTATTTTTGAGAAGTTCTCAATGAATCGACGACAATAGCCAGCGAGTCCCAAGAATTATCGAATCTCGGTTGGAGTCGTTGGCGTACTCCAATTCTTGATTGCTTCAATTTTTCTGGGATCCACGTGAATACCTCGATCGTTGATCACATGACCCAAAAAGTGTACCTCACGAATCCAAAAGTCACATTTGGAAAATTTCGCGTAAAGTTCTTCCTTCTTTAACAATTCCAGGATAAGTATCAGATGTTGTTTGTGTTCTTCCTTACTACGGGAGTAGATGAGGATGTCGTCAATGAGCACGATAACAAATTTATCCAGATAAGGTTTGCATACGCGGTTCATCAAATCCATGAACACAGCTGGTGCGTTTGTCAAACCAAATGGCATTACGGGGAACTCATAATGGCCATAGCGTGTTCTGAACGGCGTCTTCAAAACATCTTCATCTCTAACTCTGAGTTGATGGTATCCTGATCTCAGATCGATCTTGGAGTAGAAGCTCGATCCTTGAAGTTGATCAAATAGGTCATCGATCCTAGGAAGCGGGTTGCGGTTCTCCACGGTCAACTTGTTTAGTTCCCTGTAGTCAATGCACATCCGGAAAGTTCCATCTTTCTTCTTAACAAATAACACGGGCGCTCCCCATGGAGAGTGGCTTGGACGGATGAAGCCTTTATCTAGCAATTCTTGTAATTGACTAGATAACTCTTGCATTTCGGATGGTGCAAGACGGTAGGGAGATCTGGCTACGGGGGCGGCACCGGGTGTCAAGTCAATGCGAAACTCTACTTGTCGTGTTGGAGGTAAACCTGGCAAGTCTTCAGGAAAAACTTCCGGGTATTCGCGAACAACGGGAACATCTTCTATACGCTTCTCCTTCGGTTTCTTCTCAGTTACATGTGCTAGGATGGCATGACATCCTTTTCGAAGGAATTTCCGTGCCTTCATACTAGATATGAGATTTAGTTTGGTTCCACTCTTTTCGCCTTGCACGTTTAGAGTGTTGCCATCTGCGAGTGATATTCTAACTATTTTCTTATGGCACACAATTTCCGCATGGTTCTTTGATAACCAATCCATGCCAATGATTACATCAAAACTTCCTAATTCAACGGGCATCAAATAAATGCTGAAGGAATGGTCGGAGAGTTCTAGCAAGCAATTTTGATAGATTATTTCGGTTTCTACTAATTCTCCGTTTGCTAATTCTACTGTGAACTTAGTGTCTAAGGCAACAGGAGTAATTTCAAGTAATTGGCCAAATTCGGTAGACACGAAGCTTCTATCGGCACCAGTATCGAATAAAACAGAAGCGTAATGATTATTTAGTAGAAACGTACCCGTCACCGTGTTGGGGTCACGGCGAGCGTCTCCGGCATTGATCACAAAGGCTCTTCCTCTAGCCTGATTAGCATCCTGGTTCCTTGCCTTTGGGCAGTCCTTCTTGAAGTGTCCGGTGGCTCCGCAACCGTAACAGGTGCATTTCGGACAATCGCGTGCTACATGCTCTTTCGTCTTGCAGATATTGCAGAAGACGTTTCCACAATCGAGGGTGTGGTGGAGGTTGCATTTGTTGCACAGGGATGCTCCACCGGTGTATTCGGTCTTTCGGACAGCATGAGTAGGGGTTGTAGCAGCATAGACTTTCACTGGTTCGGCTTCCTTGGCAGGGGTCTTCTCATCACGATTCTTCCAGAATCCTCGTTTTCTCTTGTTGTCATGCTTCTTTCTTTAAGAGGGAGTGGTACTATCATCAGGGGGTTTGCTCTTAGACTGTTTCTTGCCAAGGTTCACACCTTGACGGTTAGCTTGGTAAACAAGGTTGTGTGCCAGGCGCACAGCATCCTAAAAAGTCTGAGGATTTGAGGAAAGGACGTTCCCCTGGATATGAGGTGCAAGTCCCCAGATGTACCGTTCGATTTTCTTGTACAGTGGAGTGATCATGGTCGGACAGAGATGAGCGAGCTCACGGAACCTTTTGGTATAACCAGAAACATCGGCTCCATTCATGGATAGGTTCCAGAACTTAACTTTGAGTTTCTGAAGTTCCTCTCTAGGACAATACTCGTCGCGAAGTAGCTGTTTGAGTTCGTCCCATGTCATGGCATAAGCCAAATTAGTTCCCATAGCATCAGCATGGGAGTTCCACCAAGTCAGAGCGCTATCAGTTAGGGCGCAACTGGAATACTTGACCATGTACTGCTCAGGTCAGTCGCTTATGTCGGAAGACGGACTCCATTTTCTCAAACTAACGAACTAAACCAACGGCGCCTTCAGAATCCTTGAAATTCGAGGGTTTGCAATTCATAAAATCTTTATATGAACATTCACGGTGGCCGCGTGCCCCATCATCGTTCTGACGTTGGGCCTCAGCCGCGGCTACAATTTCAGCAACGCGATTAACAATCATCTCCTCAATTTCAGCAGCAGTCATAGGAGGTGAAGTGTTCCTGGTGGTTCGGCATCACGGTGGCATGATTTTGCTTTAAGTTACAATTGTCAACATAAAGAAATTTTTTAGATAATATGTAAGTGGGGTTATTACATGCTCGAGAATAACTGCCACGACATACATCAATTGCCATAACATATTACGCGCAAACACAACCAAGAAACACAAGATAGAAAAGACGAAGTAACATAATGTGCCATAGCAGTAATAATAACGATACAAATAACACAACCATAACATGATAATAACAAATTTTACATAACCATAATGAGATAACATTAATCATAATCATAGTACAACCATTGTTTTTCCACTATATTACAGACGAAACATACCAAAAGAAACAAGTTTTCATCCTGGGCTCGCAGTCCCGGTCATACATCATAATCAAAAGATAACAACATGTTTCATCTATAAAATGGCGATCAAAAGACTAGGTCAAATCTACCTAGAAGGGTGGTGGTGGTGGACCTGGGGGCATGATGAAGAAGGTCGGGACCTGGGTCGTGGCAAGGAGGGTGGAGAGGAGTCGTCCAGATATAAGCTCCAGTGCGGCGACTCTCCTCTGCAGGCTCTCGTGCGAGAGAAGCAGGTCAGTGGTGGCCCCAGTCATATGAGCATGAAGGGTGTCCATGGCGCTATCAGTGGCGCACATGCGTCTCACCAGCATGGATGTCCTATCCCTAAGGATCCTAACCTCCTTAGTGTTTGGAAGCTGGGCGACATCTGCATCAAGCTCACCAAGGTCCGTCTCGATGCGCCTCAGGCGGACTACCAGGAGCGGTACCGTTTCGGGTATGGGCTCCCCGGTGAAGGGTGAAATACCCATAGGGACACTGCGGGAGGGATCGAGAAGAGATGACTCGCCCCGTGCATAGCAGCTCGGGATCTCCTCCTCGATCCTCCAGGCCTGTACCTGTACCTGCATCCAAGCTAGGTGAGGTAGCTCGAATACATAGCGCCGCTTGGGCGCATGCTCCTTAGGGGTAGCACCATTCTCACGGCTCCGGGATGGACCAGGTGCCCGTCCCGGGGTGTATCCCCGTCTACCGCCGCCAGGTGTGGCGACGTAGGTCTTTACAGACCGCTCACGGTCTGCAAAGGGGTCAGTGGTGCTCGAAGCACCAATAGGGGCCACACCGCCAGCAGTGGCGGTGGGAGCAGGGTGGTCTGGTGTGTCGTCTGTGGTCAGTGGCCTAAGTGGCCTCAAGAAACTGGATGGTATGGTGGATCGGCGGATGGTACCAACCGTAGCCGCCTCTAGCTCGGGGCTCGAAAATATGTGATCCTCTGGCGAGGGCGTATAGTCCTCTGGAGTGGGATCCTCTGGTGAAGGGGTGTAGTCCTCCACGCTTTGCTCCCCATCGGAATCGGCAATACAAATGACTTCCTTGGAAGCCATCTCTGCGATAAATATTCCAACAGGAAACATGGATCAGTAACATCATAATGGTATAGAAATTAATGCATAAGTAACACATAAGCTATCATAGATAAACATGTTATAGATGAGGTCTTGCATGCAAATGGTCGCTTCGGAGTGGGTTATAGTCCAGGTTTGGTTTGTTTTGTTTGTTTGTTTATCCTGGTTCGCTATAACCACGGCTCTGATACCAACCTGTCACACCCCGGTCAACGGATTCGGGTGTGAGCGAAAATGAAATTATAGTCGAGGATACATAGAATAATATCTAATAAATTTAAACTTCATAAAACATTACGTCATTTCATTGCAGCGGAAAAGATAGTGGAAATGATAATGTCTTACATTTCAAAAGCATAAAGTCTAAATTAAATGTTAAATCATAAAACGGTTTATTTGGATAGTTGGGACTATGACTCCAAAAGCAGGTCCGATAGCATGATAGAGCCCCATTTGCATGTCTTCTGAAGTTTTGCATCAATTACCTAAGAAATCATGAGTTTAAAAGGTCAACATAAAGTAGGTGAGGTTCACAGGTTTATGACTCTACGTTTAAAGTTGGTAAAACAGTTTTCAGTATACTTAAATATTACATTGGTTTACCGTTGTGGTTGTATGAACTTACCCGAGCCTTAATTTCAAATACTAACGGTTTACCCACCCATAGTATCTCGCCCGAGAGATACTGAACAGAGCAGAATAACTGACGTGTACCCCCAAACAATCCAGAGTCAGAACTGGAGCTACCAGTTAGTGTAGGGTTGTCAACCCAAATAGATCTATTCACTAGCTATCGTTTCGTACATAACTAATTGAAATCAATTAATGGTGGGATACAGTTGTACAAACGTTTATAACGATAATGTACCAAAATTGGGCAATCAGTAAGAGGACAAGTAGTCATACGGCTAACAGATAAACCATAATATTAAGTAAAAGAATTTATCAGATTTCATGATTTCTCCCCCAAAGTATAAAACAGTTAAAAGAAAAAGGGGTCGTGAAACTCACAGATTTAGTAGATAGTTGGTAACAAACTGTGTAGGAACGGTAGCACGTAACGTCCTAAATAATTAAATAAGCATATGCATAAGGTCTACAATCATTTGAGTAACATAAGTCACCCAAGTGATACTGGTCAAGTCTTGACGTTTTAATCCCGTTTGTATTCGTTAGAAAACCCGTTAGTGAATATAAATACATTTATGATAATTTATATCTATGTTCAACAAATATAATGATAAATAAACATTTAATCAGTTCAATCAAGTCTTGAACATTGAGTAAGAATAATAATGTCTATTATTATCATTCATAAGTTCATATGATTATTTTCAATCAAATAATTATGTGTTCGATGCGTTAATCATACAAGTTATAATTATTCTTAAATAATTATGATTAATCGCTTCTAGGTGAACTTTAATTAAATCAAAGTTTAATTCTTGTAAATAATTATTAGCCAAAGAATAATTATTTAAAACATGATTCATTTGAAATATATATTTTAAGTCACAACATTTAATCATTAAGTTTTTCGAAATCGTTTAATATTTCATGTGTATGAAATATTCATTTCTTTTTTTTTAACGTTGTCCTAAAAATATTAATTGGCGACACTTGGATTTATAAAAGTTTATTTATTAATAACTCTTGAATTGTTTTAATAAAACATGATAAGTAAACATTTACGTCTTGGCGTATATCGCCGTATGGTCCCGATTTTATTACTACACAACGCATTTTCCTTTTGATTACTTTGATTCCATCAAAGTAATAATAGTAAAAGTTCATAAAAATATTTAAAGTCAATTGCATGCCTTTGATTATTTTTATAAAAATCCTTTTATAGGAATATTTATTCTACAATGTCTTTTTATAGAAAAATCTCTATTTTTATAACAAGTCTTTAATTGGTATAAACTTGTAATAAATCCATGTGTTTATGTCAAATTAATCATTTGACATAAATTCATTCCTTCCATATTTAGTAACAAAATCTAGTAACATTCTTTTTGTCATGAACTTTTATAACACATTCATGGTGTTATATTTGCTAAATCAAGACATATTCTTTTTGTTCCATTTTATTTGTTATAAGTTACTAGCCACATCTAGTCATAATTTAACTTGTGCTTAATTCCTTAAACATTGTTAAGAGATTTATTTGTTTATCATAACTTATAACATGTGACATGTCCATTTAAACATAATATGGTTTATGATTAAATCAACTAACACATTTTGTGTTAGGACATAAATATAAAACAATCAACTATCATTTTTATGTTAGGACAATATATATATATAAAAATCATCTAACATTTTATGTTAGGAATAAATAAATAAGAATCAGCTAACACATTGGTGTTAGGACAAATTAACCATACAATCATATATCATTTCTTGTTAGTCATATTTTATGATTTTATGAATCAAAGAAGAGGCTTGAGATTATTAACCCAACTAACATGAAATCAAAGATTTCATAAACACAAGAACCATGGTGCACACTCATTACTTTTATTAGATTTCACAAGTGTGTTTCACCACATTCTTTGGCTAGTTCAAGTCCTAAGACACCAAAATAATGCTTGATCTTGGAAGAAAAGAAAGATATAGAGAAGAGAGTTGGTTAGTTGTTTTAACAAAATGCAAGCATTCAAGGGTTTAGTTATCAAGACTTGAGGGTTCCATTGGGTGGTTAACATGTAAGTAAACATAGGAGAAATGGGTTTTAGGAGACTCACAAGGAGTTGTGAGTGAAACCGAGAAGAGAGGGAGGAGGTGGCGGCTTGGTGGCGGTCTCCGGCGGCTGGGGTGGTCCGGCAGGAGGTCCGGCGGGGGCGGCAACCGGTCGGCAGGGGGCTGGGGTGGTGGTCGGCCGAAAGTGGGAGGAAGGGAGGGAGCAAGTGTGTTGTGGTGTGAGGGAGCAAGGGAGGTGGGTTTCTTCTTATAACCAAAAGCTTGGTTATTAACCAATGACTAATCCTTAAACACCTTGGGACTTGCTCTCATGACAACTAGCAAAATCATAGATTAGGTGTGTTGTCACCTTTCCATTCATCCAACTAACTAAGTGTGGGAGATTAATTCTTTTATAAACCTTCCATGTATTCTATAAAAATGGTGAAGGTTTTGTAAAATATAAAGTGGTTAGAGGTCTATAAAAATCACAACTTTTATAATTTAATTCCTAGTGGAATAAAACTACAAAGGTGGTGAGTATTAAATAATTACCTGGGCCAAAAGTTTATAAAATCATGTGGGTTAACTTTATAAAAATCATGGGCCAAAACTATTTAAAATAAAAGGTTTGATGGTTGGGCCGAAGCCCATGTGTATTCGGTTAAGGTATTGGGCCGAAGCCCAAGGGAAAATTAGTGGGGTTGGGCCGACGTACGGGTTGGGCCGCGAAAGGAAAGGGAATCGGGTTTGGGTCGGGGTTGGGCTTTTCCGAGTGGGCCGAGAGAGATGGTTATCGGGTTCGGCCCAAGGCCATTTGGGCCGCGGGTCGGGCCTCTGGGTTGGCTCGAACAGTCGGTTAGTCGGGTTGGGTTTCGGGCTCGATCGGATTTGTTTGGGCTTGTTGGGCTTAACCGGGCCCAATAGGTTCATCGGTTATCTCGTTTGGCTAAGTCTTGACAATGGAACATTTTTATCACATTTAAGTTCACTTAAACGTTTTAATAGTGAAACAGTTTATGTCGGTTTTGATAAAATATAAAATGTTAAATTTTATATTTAATTTCTTGTTATTAAAATTCCATATTTAAAATATGAAAACTTTCATATTTTACGGGTATACAAACGCGGGATTAAATCGGTTAGTTATCAGTTAATCATTGAAATTAATTCAGTTAATCAAAAAATTAAAACGTATGAATATTTAATTTGAAAAGTCAACGGATAGAGGTTTGACCTGTTTTGGACGAGGTGTCACATAAGAGCATTCACATTAGGTTCCCATGTCCATCTCTACAATCTAAATAAAGTCATCAATTTTTCAAATTTATTCATCATTTTCTAATACCGCTCACATATCATTCTCCATATCTATCACTATTTCAACTAAATAATACTTTTTTATTATTTAGTCAATGGGTGCTAATATTAAATTAATTTACAAGTGTTTATAAATAATCGCGTATGTACTCTTGCCTAGCAGGTTACAAATCAATTGTTGACTGGGTATAGGGAAGCATCGGCTACTTTGATGTCACAGTTTATATTGGAGAATCACTGTTGGATGCTTGAAGATGTAATTGAAGTTGGAGGCCACCTTTCTCTTTTAGGTGAATTTATATTTCAGTGGTTTTAATCAACATTAAACCTAGAGGAGATCCCATGTTAAGTAATTGCGTTTGTTATTCAAAGAACCTTCCACCCAATTACCACGTTCTATATATGCCTACACACATGTTAAGCAAGCCCCATTATGTTTGTATAACCCGTTAGGCTGATAGATTGACCCGTTTAACCCGTATAGAATTTAAATTTTGAAATACTCTTAATTAAAATCAACTGAAATCTCAGCAGCACTAATTTGTGTTAATTTGTTTTGCAGGATGGTTCATGTGGTCGTTATCTTATATTTATGTGCTGATATGTATTCTTTCTTTTATGTTTCTTATTTTTGGTTTGTAACTATTAACAAATTTGTTGTTTGTTGAAGGTTATTAAAATTTTATGAGTAAAGGAGTTTCTTAATAGTTATATATCTATTTTAAGTTGTTAACATGTTTACAAACTTAAAATATGCTTACCATTATCCTAAGCAGTAATTATTGTACACATATTTATTCAGATTAACTATTTTCTTGATGATTGTGTTATGGTAATTAACCTTATCTGTATCACATTTTTAGGGACAAAAACAATGTCTACTATGACAAGAATAGTATGTCTACTGTGTTTGTGGTTGTTTTCTATTTTGGTGTTTGTTATATATTTTTTATGTTTGTATTTTATTTTCGGGTATATTATATCCAAGGTGTAATAGATAGGTTTTATACAGGGTTTTATTGATACTATTATAACATGTCCTAAATTATTAGGTTCATAAACATCTATATTAAACTCTAACATACTCTAAATTATTAGCTTTATAAACATCAGTACACAAAACCTGTAAATACATATAATCGTAACACAATACATATAAAAAAATATATGACCCGCCGCAATGCACTTGATTACTCTATATATCATATTAGTTGAAGAAATTTTTTTACCTATATAAATAAAAGTATACAGAACGAAATTCAGGAGAAAAAAAACACAAGAATCACGGTAGATAGTGAAAGAAAAAAGTTGATATTAGGAACACATACAAAAAAAATTTAGGTAAAAATAACATACGACCCGCGGCGAAGCACGGGTCAATTTACTAGTATATATAAATAAATAGGTTTTCTCTTTTGTGAAGTTTTGAATATTATGAACGGGTTATGGTAGGTGAAACGATATATTTAATTTTATCGAATTTTCGACATAAATCTTTTTCATCGTTCAACTTCACCGTCACCACAAGTCCACAACCCGCGTGTTCTTAACACTGGTTAGTTAATTAAAAACTGATTAATACCATATGAACACTATGAAGAAGATAAAATAATAGCAAAATATAGAAGAATGCACTAGGAAATATTGGAAAGAGCTCACCAGAAATGGCATTTGATGTCTAAAAAAACAAAAGGGGGCCCTCAATACATCATCAATATATAACAACAACAATGCCAAAAATCAAATCCGAAAAAAAACACACACATAACTTCAAACCTATATATGTGTTTCCTTTATGTTATCCTTCAATTTCAGTTCAATTCAGTTCTTCTATTCCATCAATCTCATTCATTTAATTAAATCTAGAAAAACAAGTAACTAGTAATAACAATTGCACCCAGAGAGCCCGCATGCAATACGGTTCCCGAGGAAGATGGCACGTCAGCTCGTGATCCATCTGATGCGGGTGCACGAGCACCGGAGTTCCCAGCTGAACCCGATGCGTGGTGTCTTCTAGATGGGGAGGAATGCGGTGGAGATGGAGGTGAAGACAGGTCGGGTGAGGCAGCTGATTTTGATGACCTTGGTGCAGGAGTTGGTGTTTTTATTGATCTCTTTGGTGGTGCGGCTTTTGGGGCCGTTTTTGGTGCGGATTTTGGGGCGGGCTTTGGTGGTGCGATGGACGGGGAAGGGGAAGGGGTAGGGGCCTGGGCGTAGGCAAAGCCGATGAGGACGATGGAGATGAGAGCAAGAACAACCATTTGGCGTTGCATTTTGGATATTGGAAAAAATGTGAAATAAACAAGTGGTATTATTTTTAAAATTGTAGTGGTGGTCTCTATGGAGTTTAGAGTAAAAAACTGCTTATTTCCAGAATGATGGTTTAAGAGGTTATATAGTAGATGTGGACACCGGAGATGGTGGAGGTGCTAGTTTTTATCAGGAGTAGAAGTGAAAAAGCCACAAATATATGTGAGGTTCAGAGGTAAAGTAGCCACAAAATACTAGTCAAGTGGAGGTTTATTCGGTTAAAAACGTACTTTAACTTATTCAAATCATTTTTTTTCGCCTTTATAATTGTATTGTTGGTACTTCTATTATTAGGTAAATTATAAGTCTCATCATTTTATGTTAGGTAAATGATAAATTGGGTTAAATCACACACGCTATTTTTGAAGTATTTTTTAAGGGTGTTTATATATTTTCCTTTTAAATCTTGTAATTATATATTTCTACAAATAAAAAAATCAGTTACATATTTTTCTTCAAACATATATATTACATATTTATAATTTATAATCACTTTCATTAAAATTAACTTATTAAATGACTATTTTACTCTTATGCTAGAAAATGTGGGTCACGCCTTCACGCGACGTGATGAGCATGGAACCCCCCCCCCCCCCCCCCACGTAAAGGTGAGGTCAAAATTTTAACCATTTTTCGGCTTGGATCGCGGTTAAATATAATCCAATGTCTACTCATATTTGAAGAACATTTGATTTTTATTTAATGTCGTGTTTGTTTTATTTTAAATTATGTAAAAAAATTAATGCACGGTTTTAATTTATGTTTTGAAGGCAAATTGGGTTTTAATATTTCATACTTCGACCGACTGCTAATGATAATCTAAACTATCAGTTTGGCTAGTGGCAGTCCGAGCTTTTATTTTGGTTGTCAGGGACAATCCCATTAGAGTCATAATCATACATTTAAAATTGACTTACACTTATTTCCGCTTGTTTTTGCTTTTAGGTTTCCTCATTTTGTTTGGAATCATCTTTACGAGCCAGAAATCAAATGTAACGAAAGAGTTGTTTTCTAAGTGTTGGTGAGTATTTTCATTTTTTACCCTGAATTTTTATTTATAACTCTAGAGTGGTAGGGTAGCCCATAACAATGGTTACTGATGTGGTACTGAGCTAGTGGTACTGAGTGAAGAAGTAATAGAGTGATCCATAATCATGGTGGTTGAGTGGAGTAATTAAAAGAGAGAGAAAGTAGATATGTGTGAGGGAGTTATTCTCAGACTCTCGTGCGGCTCTTAGTCACCGTGCTAAGATAAGCCTTTCCACAAGCTCGAGCGATGATTCAAACGGCTTGAATAAGGATCGAAAGATTGATTACACAAGAACGCCTTTTATTACACAAAAGAGTTTACAAAAGAGAGAACTTCTTACAAGTTTCTTTGATCACTACTTGTGAGGTGAGGTGCAAATGGCCACCACCTCCCTATTTATACTACTCCATGGACTACTCCATGGCTTTCCATACTAGTCTAGATCTTTCTATCAAAGTATCTAAGATATTTACATGGTTCTTTCTCTAGATCTTTCATGTAGCTAAGATATTTTACATGGATTAATTCTAGATTAATCCATGGCCTTTCTTAGAGATTTCTAAGGAATAGTCCCATGTTTACTTGATAAATCTGGAACCTCCCAGATATCTCGAGACTAGATGGTATTTTTAAGCGGGTTGTGACATATGGCTACTAATGTGACATTGAGTGAAGAAGAGATAGAGTGATACATAAAGAATAGTCTTAGTGGAATTTAAATATTCCCCTTTTTAAGAATATCACTTACATATTTCTCCAACGAAAAATCAATTACAGGCGACCTATATCGAGTAGTCCAAAAGCCAGATAAGCCGCTCAGAGAATACATTGCTAGATTGTAACACCCGAGTTTCAATTAATAAAACAATCGTTAAAAGAAAACGCTAACATAATTTGGTCCGGGAAAATTTCATAAAGGAGCGGTGTTTCGAACGTTTATTGATACAAAAGTTAGCATTTCATGTTTTCAATACGGTTCCAAGTATTTTAAAACACCACACAGTCTTAAACATGTTCCACCATTCAAGATGACATCATGTGTTTGAAAACATCACAAGATCACCAACCATAATTCGTTATCAAAACGTACAACTTCAAGCGTTTGGTTCTTGATCAACCCGAAGAATCCAGTTATATCTTACGTTTACCTGCATTTTACCACTAACCCGTTAGTGTTTAGTGCATTAGAACGGTTATAAAAACATTACAATACAAGAAAGGGGCCAAAAATGACAATTTTTAACCTTGGCCACCGTAAACTATGTCGCCACCGTAGCTTACGGTGGATCCAGGAGCCTTACGGTGGCCAGATTCTGACCTACGGTGGAACTTTCATGCTGAAGCCAGCGTAAGCTACGGTGGCTAGAGTAAGCTACGGTGGCTTCAGGTTAAATCCCCCTTTTGATACTAGAGTTTGCCAAGTATTACTTTGGGTCTTTTCCCATCATGACTCCAACCTCCAAGGCAACTTGCACACCTATCTTTAAGCAAAATTACCATACATAGATTATGTGGTTCTTACGAGCAAGCTACTTACCGGGTTCGTTTCGTATTTCCAACCCATTTGACCCGTTAATCTTTACCCAATACTTTTACTTACCCATAGTTGTCCCAATGCACTCAAACCTGGGGCCATCACATATTTTTGCATACATATTCCTACTGCAAACTATGAGCATTGTATGGATTGTAGGAACCCCCAAGTTGTTATCAATCATGTCTTATCGTTCACGTATGCAACATTTGTATCATTTAGGAACGACACCACTTGACAACTCAACATAGCTCCCACAACCTCATTCAAGATCAATGCCCATGACACGTTTTGCAACCTTATGCAAGCCTTTGGCTCACCATGGCTCCTATGAGTCATTTAGCAAGCAAAAGTATGCATTTTATTGCCAAGATTACTATCGCATCATAAGTACATATATTCATTAAAATTTGCAATATTATAACGTGTAGGAATACGTTACCTCGTGAGCTTGAGCCTTCGCTACCACCGGTGTTGGTTTGATGATCAATCCCTTCTTCTTTATTGCCTAATTGGTCACTAATCAAGTTAGGACATCTTTACAACATTATAAGCAACATGTACACCCAATACTTAGGTGTTAATCATATTACACAACTAGTTTCACTATGGCTAACAAATCAACATTTACAAGTATTCTCATCATGTTGCCACATAGCACATATAGCATCCTAAATGTCATACAATTTAATGTCTTGACATTTTACCACATTTTCAAGCATTCAAGTTCACCTGGGCATTTCATCGAACACCTAATGTGCATCTTAACATATGTTCATGTAATTCCACCATCTAAGCATTCCAATCTACCCTTTTACATAGTTTAGGTGGAATTACTTCTCACCTATCTACACTTATCAAAATCCTACAATAATCATCATGCATTCAAGTTATTAAGTTAGTATCAACAACTTTGACTAACTATTACTTGATTTTCCCACCTACAACTTGTGAATTAAACAACAATTACACATACGAATATGATTTTTACACCTCCTATCATCATAATATAACATTTAGAGGTTCCCCAAGCACTTGTAGGTTCCAGATTTATGATGAATCTAACATTCACTCACATGCAACAAGTTAAGGTTTTACTTACTTGAGATTGATGATTTCTCCCTCAAGGATGGGGCGGGGTCGTTCTCCAGGGAGCAATGTCGATCCCTTCCCCTTTTTCCTTCTTTTTGTTTAAGTAAAAATCTCAAATTGACAGTTTTTACCCCTCAAGTTTGGTCTTTTATAAATAATGCTATAAAACAAGAATATTACACATTTAACCCTAACATTTACACATTTTAAACAAGTCATCACATGTTGCGGGTTTTTATTAGCCTCCTGGTTAAATTCTAACACAGAGTTAACAAAAATTCACAATTTAAAATTTGGGATGTTACAACTCCACCCCCTTAAAGGGGTTTCGTCCCCGAAACAAGTTACGTTCCGAAAATATGAGGATAGTATTAGCGCATTTCTTCCTCGGACTCCCAAGTCAACTCCGAGCCTTTCCTGTGCTCCCATTGAACCATTACTTGGTTCACTACTTTATTCCTCAACCTTTTCACCTTGCGGTCTCGAATCGCGATCGGCCTCTCGACATAGTTTAATTTACCATCCACCACCAAATTATCTAGTGGCACGTAATATCTCTCATCAGCCAAACACTTTCGTAAGTATGACACATGGAAAGTGTTGTGGATTGCACTCAACTCGTCCGGTAATTGGAGTTGATATGCCGACTTGCCCACCCGGGCCAATATCCTAAACGGTCCAATAAACCTAGGGCTAAGTTTACCTCGTTTTCGAAATCAAATGATACCCTTCCATGGGGAAACTTTAAGCATTACAAAATCACCCACTTGGAATTCAATATGTCGTCTTATTTTATCGGCATATGATTTTTGTCTATCTTGGGCCGCCTTTAGCCGGGCTCTTATCATCTCGATCTTTCCTGACGTCAATTCCACTACATCCCTAATAGCAAGTTCGCGTTGGCCCACTTCCCCCCAACACACGGGTGTTCTACATTTCCTCCCATAAAGAATTTCATATGGGGGCATCCATATGCTAGCATGGTAACTGTTATTATACGATAATTCAACTAGGGGAAGATGACGATCCCAACTCCCCCCAAAGTCAATTGCACATGCTCTAAGCATGTCCTTAAGAGTTTGGATCGTTCTCTCGCTTTGCCCATCCGTTTGAGGATGGTAGGCCGTGCTTATCAATAAATTCGTTCCCATTTCGGCTTGGAATTCCCGCCAAAACTTGGAGGTGAACCGAGTGTCCCGGTCCGATACAATGGATACCGGTACTCCGTGACGCGATATGATCTCGTCGATATACACGATCGCCATTCTTTTGGAAGAATATGTCTCATGGATAGGTATAAAATGAGCGCTTTTAGTTAACCTATCCACAACCACCCAAATGGCAACAAAGCCTTTGGTCGTTTTTGGCAATTTAGTCAATAGATCCATCGTGATATGTTCCCATTTCCACACCAGAATTTCCTACGGTTGCAATTTCCCGTATGGTTTTTGGTGTTCGGCCTTGACTTGCAAACATGTCATGCATTTACTCACGTATTTGACTATGTCCCTCTTCATGCCGGGCCACCAATAGTCTCGCTTCAAATCATGATACATTTTGGTCGTCCCCGGATGTACTGAATACCTTGTCTTGTGGGCCTCGTCCAACAAAAGCTTTTTCGCGTCGCATGTGTTTGGAACCCAAATCCGACCAAATCGGGTTCTAAGTCTGCTATCTTCTTCTACCAAGTCTTTCACTTGACCCACTATTCTCTCATTTCTCAAGTTTTCCTCTTTAATAGCTTCGACTTGAGCTACCTTGATTTTAGAGATCAAATCCGAGGTCACGATTAGTTTCAACGATTGCACCCTTATCAGGGCATAGTCCCCCTTTTGACTAAGGGCGTCGGCTACGACATTCGCCCTTTCCGGGTGGTAATGGATTTCGGAGTCATAATCCGTTATTGTTTCTGGCCACCTCCGTTGCCTCATGTTCAACTCCTTTTGCTCAAAGAAGTATTTGAGGCTTTTGTGATCCGTGAAGATGGTGCATTTTACGCCGTACAAATAATGCCGCCATTCCTTCAAGGCAAGTATCACTGCAGCTAGTTCCAAATCATGCGTCAGATAGTTCAATTCATGCTTCTTTAACAACCTAGAATCATACACGATCACCTTGCCTCGTTGCATTAAGACACACCCGAGACCTTTTAACGACGCATCCGAGTAGACTACCAAATCATCTGTGCCCTCAGGGAGGGTTAAGACCGGCACTTAGGTTAACTTTTTGTTAAGGGTTTGGAACACTTCTTCTTGCTGGACACCCAACACAAATTTAGTGTCCTTTCGAGTTAACTTCGTCATTGGTAGTGCTATCTTTGAGAAGTCCTGAATGAACTTCCGATAATATCCCGCTAGCCCAAGGAAGCTCCGAACCTCGGTCGGGTTCCTCAGACGTTCCCACTTTGTCACCGCCTCGATCTTGGATGGGTCCACCATAATACCCTCGGCACTAATCACATGGCGTACCTCTTTCAACCAAAAGGCACATTTGGAAAATTTTACAAATTATCTTTCCGTTCTTAGTTTCTCTAGTACCTCCCGCAAATGCTCGGCATGTTCTTCCTCGCTTCGGGAATAGACAAGTATATCATCGATAAATACGATTACCGACCTATCCAGCATGGGCCGACATACGCGGTTCATGAGGTCCATGAAATCCGCGGGCGCATTCGTCAATCCAAAGGACATCACTAGAAACTCGTAATGTCCATATCTTGTTCTAAAAGCGGTTTTGGGGACATCTTCTTCTTTAACCTTCAATTGATGGTACCCCGATCTCAAATCAATCTTTGAGAACCACTTCGCCCCTTGCAATTGAACGAACAAGTCGTCAATTCTGGGCAATGGGTAGCGGTTTTTCACTGTGAGCTTATTCAACTCTCGGTAGTCTATGCACATCCACATACTCCCGTCTTTCTTTTTGACAAATAATACCGTGGCTCCCCAAGGTGAGACACTTAGGCGAATGAACCCCTTATCCAATAACTCTTGGATTTGCGTCATCAATTCTTGCAGTTTGGATGGCGCCAAACGGTATGGTGCCTTGACCACCGGATTAGCACCCGGTACCAAATCGATTCGAACTTCCACCTCACGGTTGGGTGGTATCCCCGGTAGGTTATCCGGGAAGACGTCTTTGAATTCACGTACCACCGGTATCCCCTCTATCGACGGATTCTTGTTTCTGTTATCGGTGATCGTTGCAAGGTAAGCCTTGCATCCTTGCATCATATATTTTCTCGCCTTAAGTAGCGAGCACTGCATCGGTGAGCTTTGGTTTTCACCGTAAATGGTGACATGGTTTCCGCTTGGTGAAGTGATCTCTATTGCCTTGCGATGCATATCACCTTTGCATGGTTACGGGACAACCAATACATGCCTACCACCACCTTGAATTCCCTCATCGCTATAGGTATGAGGCCGATTGGATAGTCCTCATTGGCAATAGAGGTTTTCACTCCCGACATACATCATAAACAATTAAGGATTTTTCGTTAGCAATTTCAACCTCTAAGGGTACACACAATTTTTCAATTTTAAAAGAAGGGGGTTTAACAAAATCATACGCACCAAACGACCTATTGGCACCCGTATCAAACAATATATGTGCAGGTATTAAGTTAACACAAAATGTACCTGCCACCACGTTCGGGTCAGCTTTTGCTTCTTCGGCCGTCAGTTGGAAGGCTCTACCGGTGGCTTTCGGAGCCTTATCCTTCCTCCAGCTTTTGCCCCCTCACTTTTGAGATTTGGGCATTAGGGCCTCCTGTGCCCCGTTTGATAGCAATTGAAATACCTAATGACTTCGGATGGGCAATTGGAAACACCGTGGCCCTTCTTGCCACAATTAAGGCATGGACGATCCTTGAACAAGCATTCTCCCGATTGGCCTTTGTTACAAATCTTACACTTGGAGCTACCCCTTTCGCCTCCTTTTTCTTGGGAGACTCGCCCGTTCTTGGTTTCTTTGGGGGATTAGGATTTCCTCCACTATCACGAGCTTCTTGGCGGTTCATATCGAGTTCCCGCGCACGAGCAGCATTGATCATTTGTTCTACCGTTTTAAAATGGGAAAGGGGTATAAACTCCTTGATCTTTGGCTTCAGCATACTACGGTAAAAGAACATTCTTGCCTCTTTAGTGGGAAACACATCACCTATAAAATTTGACCCGATCGAGATAGGCCCCCGTTATGTCATCAACAGTCTGAGTCTCCCCTTGTTCAAGTTTGAGGAACTCTTGCTTTAACTCATTAATCTTTGCCAATGATGTTTAATAAATACTTCTTGAACTCCTCCCATCCTATGGCATTTGCCACCACCTCTCCCTTTTCTTGGCACTTGGCATCCCACCAATCCTTAGCTCGGTCCGTAAGTAGACCCGTAGCATATATCACTTGGTTCTCGGGTTCACAATGAACTCTTCGGAACACAGCTTCAACATTTATAATCCAACGGTGGTACGCTATCGGATCAACTTCCCCAATATATTGAGAAGGGTGGCAAGCAACAAAGTCCTTAAACGAGCATCTCCTCTTGGACTTTTCTTTCTCCCCTTGATTGAGGAGAGCAGCTTTCAATTCATCAAACTTTTCGTTCATGGTTTTGAGTAGGTCCACTTGCATATTATGGACATATTCGGGGAGAGCCGCGTTAATCGCAGTCCCCATTTCCTCAGCAATTTGGGCCCTCAATGCTGCCCTTCTTTGCTCTTCCACAAGAGCTTCCGCGTTTGGATCAGCCATTTATTTACATATATATAGAGATAACAACATGTTAGCTCCGCATTTCAAATTCCCCTTGCCTATAGCAAGGTTAATGTGATTAATTAGCCAATTGCCAATCAACCTTACAGATTTATACGAGGTCCTTTGCCTTAGCATTAACCCGTTTCTATCCGTCCATGACATTTAACGTGATTCATTGTTCTAGTGTTTAACACACTTTCGTGCTTTCCACATTTTTATACAATCATATGAAAGCTTCTTGATTTCGTAGTGGCTTTCAGTACATACTCGCTTATATGCTATCGAATTGGTCGCTTTAAAATACAACAAATTACTTACCCGGATTCCTGATCAAACTTGAACCGAACACTTGACTCGTACCTTGAGCACGGGGTTTGAGTTTAAGCACCGCACGAGTGCTTAATTCTCTCAAACCTCGGCTCTGATACCAACTTGTAACACCCGAGTTTCAATTAATAAAACTATCGTTAAAAGAAAAAGCTAACGGAATTTGGTCCCATAAAATTTTAAAAAGGAGCGGTATTTCTAACGTTTATTGATACAAAAGTTAGCATTTCATGTTTTCAGTACGGTTCCAAGTATTTTAAAACACCACACGGTCTTAAACATGTTCCACCATTAAAGATGACATCAAGTGTTTGAAAACATCACAAGATCACCAACTATAATTCGTTATCAAAACATACAACTTCAAGTTTCAGTTCTTGATCAACCCGGAGAATCCAGCTATATCTTACGTTTACCTGCTTTTTTACCACTAACCCGTTAGTGTTTAAGGCATTAGAATGGTTATAAAAACATTACAATACAAGAAAGGGGCCAAAAATGACAATTTTTAACCTTGGCCACCGTAAACTATGTCGCCACCGTAGCTTACGGTGGATCCAGGAGCCTTACGGTGGCCAGATTCTGACCTACGGTGGAACTTTCATGATGAAGCCAGCGTAAGCTACGGTGGCTAGAGTAAGCTACGGTGGCTTCAGGTTAAATCCCCCCTTTTGCTACTAGAGTTTACCAAGTATTACTTTGGGTCTTTTCCCATCATGACTCCAACCTCCAAGGCAATTTGCACACCTATCTTTAAGCAAAATTACCATACATAGATTATGTGGTTCTTACGAGCAAGCTACTTACCGGGTTCGTTTCGTATTTCCAACCCATTTGACCCGTTAATCTTTACCCAATACTTTTACTTACCCATAGTTGTCCCAATGCACTCAAACCTGGGGCCATCACATATTTTTGCATACATATTCCTACTGCAAACTATGAGCATTGTATGGATTGTAGGAACCCCCAAGTTGTTGTCAATCGTGTCTTATCGTTCACGTATGCAACATTTGTATCATTTAGGAACGACACCACTTGACAACTCAACATAGCTCCCATAACCTCATTCAAGATCAATGCCCATGACACGTTTTGTAACCTTATGCAAGCCTTTGGCTCACCATGGCTCCTATGAGTCATTTAGCAAGCACAAGTATGCATTTCATTGCCAATATTACTATCGCATCATAAGTACATATATTCATTAAAATTTGCAATATTATAACGTGTAGGAATACGTTACCTCGTGAGCTTGAGCCTTCGCTACCACCGGTGTTGGTTTGATGATCAATCCCCCCTTCTTTATTGCCTAATTGGTCACTAATCAAGTTAGGACCTCTTTACAACATTATAAGCAACATGTACACCCAATACTTAGGTGTTAATCATATTACACAACTAGTTTCACTATGGCTAACAAATCAACATTTACAAGTATTCTCATCATGTTGCCACATAGCACATATAGCATCCTAAATGTCATACAATTTAATGTCTTGACATTTTACCACATTTCAAGCATTCAAGTTCACCTAGGCATTTCATTGAACACCTAATGTGCATCTTAACATATGTTCATGTAATTCCACCATCTAAGCATTCCAATCTACCTTTTTACATAGTTTAGGTGGAATTACTTCTCACCTATCTACACTTATCAAAATCCTACAATAATCATCATGCATGCAAGTTATTAAGTTAGTATCAACAACTTTGACTAACCATTACTTGATTTTCGTCACCCATGGAACTCCCACGTACAACTTGTTAATTAAACAACAATTACACATACAAATATGATTTTTACACCTCCTATCATCATAATATAACATTTAGAGGTTCACCAAGCACTTGTAGGTTCCAGATTTATGATGAATCTAAGATTCACTCACATGCAACAAGTTAAGGTTTTTCTTAGTTGAGATCAAATTGAAGCTACTAGATGATTAACACTTCCAATTTTTTATTTCTTTCATCCAAATTCGCAGGACTAGAGCTAGGATGAAAGATTGATGATTTCTCCCACAAGGATGGGGCTGGGGTCGTTCTCAGGAAGCAATGTCGATCCCCTCCCCTTTTTCCTTCTTTTTGTTTAAGTAAAAATCTCAAATTGACAGTTTTTACCCGTCAAGTTTGGTCTTTTATAAATAATGCTATAAAAAAAGAATCTTACACATTTAACCCTAACATTTACACATTTAAAACAAGTCATCACATGTTGCGGGTTTTTATTAGCATCCATGTTAAATTCTAACACAGAGTTAATAGAAATTCACAATTTATAATTTCGGATGTTACATAGATTCGGACGAGAATCTCTCGAGATTCCCCATCTGGATATGGCAGCAGCCGTCGAAGCCTTTAAAATAGGACTCTCTAAGGATTCCCGTGTTTATGATAACCTTGCATGACTCCTTGCAGGAACGTTAACGAAGTTCGCACCAGGTTATTGAGAGTTATCCATCTGGAAGACGATAAGAAGATCCATCAAAGGTTGGATATTCCTAAATATGATCCCAACAGTAAGAAGTAGGAATCCCTAGGGAAGTCGTATAGATCTCGTCCATATTCCAAACCAGATAGTCAAAAAGTCAATGCTGTGGATCAAGATGATGACGAGGAGGAGTATCCTAAGGTATCTCAGTATTGCTTCTCTGTTGATATTGGTGGCTTAATGTGTGCAATGCACGATCTTGGCGAAAAGGCAAGATGGCCTAGAAAAAATAATAAGCATGGATCCTGGAAAGACAAAACCAAGTGGTGCGCCTTCCACGAAGACTTTGGCCACCTAACAGATGAATGCATAGCACTTCGGAAGGAAATCAACTACCTACTCAGTAAGGGGCATCTTAAAGAATTGATAGGCAGAAAGAAGATCAAAACTAAAGAAGCCGACCAGGTTCCTCAAAGAGCAGCTTCTCCACCTCAGGATGCTCAGATAATCAACTTCTTATCAGGAGGCTCAGAAATTTGTGGCACTTCCTATTCCTCAGCCAAGAAACACGCTAAGGAATCCAAATGTGAACAGGGTGACAGACCTATCCGGACATCCACCTTAACTCAAGACAAACTCATATCCTTTGATGAGAGCAATCATTCTCATGTCCAGGATCCCCACCATGATAGTCTTGTGGTTACATTATATATTGCTAACCATATTGTTCGCAGGATCCTGATTGATAATGGAAGCTCGGTAAACATAATCCGTCTTGATGTGCTAAAACATATGGGGATCCTGGAAACTGAAATAGTTCCTAGATCCTCAGACTTGGTTGGCTTCAGTGGTGAGACTAAAAGCACCGTTGGAGATATCAGGTTACTAGTATACATAAAGGGAGTAAACTCTATGCAAAAATTTTGTGTTATAGATTCTCTCTCTTGTTGCAATATAATTCTTGGCAGACCATGGATACACGAGATGAAAGCGGTCCCTTCAACTTATCATCAATGCATCAAGCTTCCCACACCTTGGGGAGTTGTAAGGATTGAAAACGACCAGCAGGAAGCCAAGAATTGCTACTCAACTTCAATGAAGAACACCACCAAGATGACAAAGGGATAGAAATTACAGAAAAGAGCACTTGAAGTACAGGAAGACAGGGAGCTCGATGTCAAAGAAGTCCGTCTAGACCCTGAGAATCCTGAAATCAAGGTGCTCGTAGGTATAGGCATCCCAGCAGGTGTTGGAAAAAAGTTGGTTCAGCTTTTGAAAGCCAGAACCTCAACTTTTGCTTGGAAGCACGAGGATATGACAGGTATCCCTAAACATGTTATTACTCATAAACTCGGTTTAGATCCTTCTTTCAGGCCCATACAACAAAAGAGGAGAAAGTTCGTTCCCGAGAAGAATGTTATCCTCCAGGAGGAAGTTGACAAGCTTCTCAAAACAAAGATTATCAGAGAAGTCAAATATCCTAAGTGGCTAGCGAACGTGGTGGTAGTCCAGAAGAAGAACGGAAATTAGAGAGTTTGTGTTGACTATACAGACTTGAATAAAGCCTGTCCTAAGGATCATTTTCCACGTCCCCATATTGATGCAATGGTGGATGCCACAGCTGGTCACGAGATGCTCACCTTTATGGACGCCTCAGCAGGATTCCAACAAATCCAGATGGAACCATGTGACCAAGAGCATACGGCCTTTATGACTCCGACAGGTATCTATTGTTTACTGCTATGCCTTTTGGTTTAAGAAATACAGGTGCCACCTATCAGAGGCTCGTCAATATGATGTTTAAAGAGCAACTGGGGGACACGATGGAGGTCTATATAGACGACATGGTGGTTAAATCCAAGAAAGCAAAAGATCATGTCAGGGATCTCTAAACTTCCTTTGACATTCTTGACCAATATAACATGAAGCTCAATCCCACCAAGTGCCACTTTGGAGTGCGAGCCGGAAAGTTTTTAGGCTACATGGTTACTGAAAGAGGAATCGAAGCAAGCCCCGAGCAGATCAAAGCAATCTTAAATTTGAAGTCCCCGTCAAATGTAAAGGAGGTACAAAGGTTGACAGGAAGAATCGCAGCGCTCAACAGGTTCATCTCAAGATCCTCCGAAAAAAGCAAGTATTTCTACGATATCCTGAGGAAAAACAAGAAGTTTGAGTGGATCGAGAAGCACGAAGAAGCCTTGAGATTCTTAAAAGACTACCTGTCAGCAGCCCCGCTGCTAATGAAACCAGAAGATGTGGAGCCGCTATATTTGTATCTAGCTGTTTCCGGAAGCTTAGTTAGTGCAGTCCTGGTAAAAGACCACCAAAGTTAGCAGCATCCGGTATATTACGTAAGTAAAACTCAGCTAGATGCAGAGTCCAGGTACTCTCACCTTGAAAAATTAATTCTAGCCCTTATAATGGCTTCCACTAAACTTAGACATTATTTTGAAACTCATATTATAATTGTAAAGTCTAACTACCCTATTAAGGCAGTTCTCAGGAAGCCGGAGATGTCAGGTAGGATGGCTAAATGTGCAGTCAAATTGAGTGCCTATGATATCAAGTATGAGCCAAGGACAACAATCAAATCCCAAGCCTTGGCTGACTTTGTGGCTGATTTCAGCAGTGACATAGAACTAGAAGTTGAGAAGGAAGTCCAGCAACTTGAGAAACTTGAAGAAGACGGGATACTTTACACTGATGGGTCCTCGAATGCTAGAGGAACAAGGCTGGGCATCTCGCTGAAATCACCACAGGGGGACATATTACCACTATCCATATCTTGTGAATTCTAGGCTACCAACAACGAAGCCGAATATGAAGCTTTGATCGCTGGATTGCAATTGGCTAGAGTTATGGGCATCCGGTGTATTCAAGTATTTGTTGATTCCATTCTTTTGACTAATCACTTTATGGTTCTTATGCAGTGAGAGGGGAGAACTTAATCAAATATCTTGATATCGTTACAAAATTATCTTTGCTTTTCGAAAGTTTTAACATTTCACAGGTTCCAAGAGAAGCTAATTCAGAAACCGATGCTTTGGTAAACTTGGCTTCATCGCTCAGGATCCCTGTGGATATTAGGATTCCTATAATGCATATCCTGACGGAGGCAATAGCCCAACAGGAAGCTCACGCAGTTAACCACAGTGAAGAAGCAGATGTCGGGAATCCCAAGGATACATAGGAATCGTGGACTTTTCCAATCATAAAATATCTTAAAGACTGAGAGATTCCTAAGGGTGAAAATCCAAAAGCTTTTCGTGCCAAGGTAATACCTTATTTCATCTTAGATGACATATTATATAGAAAATCTCTTGCAGGTGTCTATTTGAGGTGCCTAGAGAAATCAGAAGCTCTCGAGGTGCTTGAAGACATTCACAGTGGAGATTGTGGAAACCATACTGAGGGCAGAGCACTCTTCTCAAAGATTCTCAGATTTGGCTATTATTGGCCTACTATTAAGAAGGATGCCATGAGCTTCTCACAAAAATGCGATGGCTGCCAAAGGCACGGCAATATTCTGCATAAACCGAATGAGCATCTACATCCTATAGTATCCCCATGGCCGTTCATGAAGTGGGGGATGGATATTGTAGGTAAGTTGCCCGAGGCTCCTGGAGGAAAAGTATTTATGCTTGCAATGATAGACTATTTCTCCAATTGGATCGAAGCAGAAGCCTATGTGCAAGTGAGAGCGAAAGAGGTGATATCCTTCATCAAGAGAAACATCCTTACCATATTTAGGATTCCGGCATAAATCATATGTAACAACGGCTCTCAGTTCATTGGCAAAAGAACAACAAATTTTTATGCAAGCTGGGGCATAAAGATGATTACATCGACACCTGTCCATCCTCAGGCCAATGGACAAGCGGAATCCAGCAATAAGATCATCATCAACAATCTCAATAAGAAGTTAGGCTCCAAGAAAGGTAAGTGGGCTGAAGAGCTACCGTTTGTTCTTTGGACAGATAGGACAACACAGAAGAATGCAACGGGCCAAACTCCATTCTCATTAGTGTTTGGAGTTGAGGCAGTGATTCCCATAGAAATGGTGTTACCTACTACCAGGATTAGCTGTCAAGATCCTGAAACCAACTTCCAGAATGTCACACCCCCAAATCAACCACTAACGGAGTTTATACCGTTGAGGGGTGCGAGCAAACCAGGACCACAACCATTAGTTACAAATACTAAACGAATCAGAGTAAAGTCCAAACATTAATAATAAAAACAGGTTAACAGTACGCAGCGGAAAACATTGTCTTTAGCACTAACCACGTGCCTTACAAAATCAGTGTTTTAAATTCTCAATTAAGTTTAACTAAAAATAAATGTCTTCGTGTACCATGCCAACCCGATCTGGATACTCCTTAGCGATCTGCAAAAGTTTAAACCACGCAAGTGTCAACCTAACGGTTGGTGAGTTCACGGTGGGCATGACATGCATTGGCCCGGTCTCATAATCGTATTCATCAACATGTAATTGAGTAATAGATTTGCAAAAACATTTGCCAAGTATTGAATTACCGAATATGCACTAGTTAAGTAAAAGTTAAAGCGGTCAACCGATATCGCGGGTAGCTAATCCGGTTTCCATGCACTAAGGAAGTTTGTACCAAAGCTAACTAATATTGTAGTGGCCGTGCCATTCTGTTTTGCGGACCTATGTCATCGCGGTTTTGCCTCCCCCGTGTCCACTCGGGATCACGGTCAGATAGGCTGATATTGTACCTCCGTGCACTCCCCGTGCCACGGGGCGGAGTTTGTCAAACTCCAGTAGATCTACCCAACATCCCCTCGCTTTACAATTAATGGTACAATTTAGTTGAGGACTTTTAAGTTTTTAAGGCATCCTTAGAAATCATGTGATATCATTTGGTTTAGACTTTAACCTACACTAGTCATATTAAAACGGTTTTCCTTTGGGTTCTCATGAATTCCGAAAATATTTTCAGTTTTGTTTTAGAAATAGTTGTTTTAGTATTTCACAAGTGCTTCCCATAAAACACTTCAAGTTCATCAAGTGGGTGCCAAGCACTCCCGAGTTCAAGTTCATCAAGTGGGTGCCAAGCACTCCCGAGTTCAAGTTCATCAGAGAGGTGCATAGCTCTCATAAGGTTGTCAGCATTGTTTTTCATTAAGTTATTCAGCATGACCCAAACGGGTTCACGGTAAATGGGTTAGTGACACTCACCTTTGGTTGCTCAGCTACACTTGCTAATTAATCCAATTATTGCTTAACGAAGACCTATGAACACGTTTAGGTCTTAAGTATTAGTTTTGTGTCTAATCATTAACTTATCGTCACTATGGCCCATAACATAGCACGTTGGAACTACGACTCGACATACCGACACACGACACCGATGGTTGATCATAAACAAGGGTTCATATACATCAGAAATCAAAGAATGTATCATCATAACATAATCATGTAAGTCATGGTATAACATTCAAGTAAATTGCACAAGTTTGGATTCTGGTCTCAGTTTTGCTAGCAGTTTCGCTAGGCAGTTTCGCTGTGTGCACGGGCAGCACTTTCGCTAGGCAATACCCGATGACACAGTTTCGCTAGGCTAGTTTCGCTCGAAACTGTTGGCACAGTTTCGCTAGCCTAGTTTCGCCCGAAACTGGTTTGAACTTTCGTTCAGGGAATTTCGCTCGGTAGTTTCGTTCGGACAGGTCTGGTTGGTTTACCCGGCGACACTACAGTTTCGCTACATAGTGTCGCTGGAAGGAGATATACATAGTTTCGCTACATAATTTCGCCCAGAGAACAGGCTAGTTTCGCTGGTCGCGAAAAACACATAAATCAGCCTAAAAATCAATCTAACAGCCTCCATATTTCATGTAATTCAATATCTAGCATGCATAATCATTTACCAACATAAATCAGTAAGCTTTAACACCTTAAACATGGGTTTTCATCATAAAATCACCAAAAACACATATCAAACCTAAAATGACCTAAATAGCATAAATCTTCATTATGGTTTGATTTCAAACGTAAAGTTACAGACTTTATGATAGATCTAGCATTCCTAAGCTACATATCAGAAGATCAAGTGATTCCATGGAGGTTTAAGCATGCTTTTTAAGAAAACACATAAAGAACACATAAAAATGGTTTTGGGAGACTCACGATTCGATCTAGGATCCGAATGGATGTTGTCCCGAGGCTGGGATCACGTCGGCTTGTGGTGATTCTTGGCTGACCAGAGGTTCTAGGAGAGTGTGTGTGTGTTTTGTATGAAATGAGGCAAAAATGAGATCTCTAGGGTTTTATGTTAATATATAATAGGAGCTAGTTTCGCTGGTCAGTTTCGCTGGCCAAGCGAAACTGGCTCTGTTAGTCAGAGGGTTGGCTAACCGGGCGACGCTATAGTTTCGCCCGGTAGTTTCGCTGGAAACCCAAAAGTGACCAGTTTACATTTTAAGCAAGATAAGTACAGTTCATGGATTGTCACGCTATTCACAATGCTAAATCATGTATTTAAATCACATTGCACATAATAACTATAAATAAATAAACACATATGGGCGGGTTCGGTGATCAACCAAAGGTCGTGGACGTATTCGGCCTAGTTAAGTATTAGTTACTAAGTTAACACTTATAACGTAACTAACAGAGATTGTCTAACGGAAGTTAACCTTGAAATTCTCGGATGTCACATCATCCCCTTGTAAATGGAATTTTCGTCCCGAAAATTATTCTTGTGTTGTAGTATTCGCAGCCTCGGCTGTCGAAAATTATTCTTGTGTTGTAGTATTCGCAGCCTCGGCTGTCGTCGCTGGGGAAAGAAAGCAAAAGTTTTAGGGTCGCCACATCCTCCTCCTGTTAAAGGAATTTTGGTCCCCAAAATTAAATCATACCTTGAGTTTCCGTGGACGTTTGCCCGAACAAGTGAGGGTACTTTTTCTTCATTTGATCCTCTCGTTCCCAAGTATATTCAGGTCCACGCTTTGAGTTCCATCGGACCTTTACGATCGGAATCTTGCTACGTTTGAGGGCTTTCTCCTCGCGTCCCATGATTTCTACTGGTTGCTCAATAAATCTGAGATGTTCGTCGATTTCCAATTCCTCCAAAGGAATTATTTCAGTGTCTTCAGCCAGACATTTCTTTAGATTCGAGACGTGAAACACGTTGTGAACTCCATCGAGTTCGGCAGGGAGTCGTAAACGGTAGGCCACCGGGCCTACTTCCCCAATGATTTCAAATGGTCCGATATAGCGAGGATTCAACTTTCTACGCTTTCCGAAGCGTATCACTCCTTTCCAGGGAGATACCTTCAATAGTACCTTGTCGCCTACTTCGAACTTCAAAGGTTTACGGCGTTTGTCGGCATAGCTCTTTTGTCTGTCACGTGCTGCGGCTATCCGCTTTCTGATCCGAATAATTCGTTCAGTTGTATCATGAATGATTTCCGATCCAGTGAGTCCTTTCTCACCTGTTTCGGCCCAACACACGGGCGATCTACATTTTCTGCCATAAAGAGCTTCAAAAGGCGCTGCACCAATGCTTGAATGATAACTGTTGTTGTAGGAGAACTCCACCAACGGAAGGTGAGCCTCCCAATCTTTACCAAAGTCGAGAACGCAAGCTCTGAGCATGTCTTCTAAAGTCTGAATAGTTCGTTCCGTCTGACCATCGGTCTGCGGGTGATAAGCTGTACTCATATCCAGTCTGGTTCCCAGTGCTTCTTGCATAGATTGCCACAATCGGGAAGTAAATCGAGGATCTCGATCAGAGATAATAGTCTTAGGCACTCCATGTCGTGCCACAATTCAGTCAATGTACAGCTTTGTTAACTTGTCCATATTGTCACCTTCTCTCATTGGGATAAAGTGTGCAGATTTGGTTAATCGATCAATGATAACCCAAATCGTATCCGGTCGATTCGATCGATGAGGTAATCCTGTTACGAAATCCATGGAGATATCCTCCCATTTCCATTCTGGGATCTTTGGTTGTTGCAACAATCCAGAAGGCTTTTGGTACTCAATTTTAACTCTTGAGCACGTTAAACACTTAGCCACATATCGCGTAATGTCGGCTTTCATATTCGGCCACCAATACAAGTTCTTCAAATCTTGGTACATTTTATCTGATCCAGGGTGCACCGAATACCTTGACTTGTGAGCCTCATCCATCACGAGCTCATGAAGATTTCCCAGTAAAGGAACCCAAATTCTGTCATTGTAATATCTGAGTCCGTCGGTCTTAATTTCAGAGTTACCATCTACCCCTCGCAGTGCTTCAGCTGCGAAGTTTTCTTCTTTTAAAGCTTCTTGTTGGGCATCGCGGATCCGATCCGGTAATCCCGTGTGAATGGTAAGTTGCAGCGCTCGTACTCGTCGAGGCTTTTCGTACTCTTTTCGACTTAAGGCATCAGCCACGACATTGGCTTTTCCCGGATGATACTTAATTGCTAAGTCGTAATCATTCAGTAGCTCGACCCACCGTCGTTGTCGCATATTGAGGTCCTTCTGTTCAAAGATGTGTTGTAAGCTCTTGTGGTCGGTGAATATTATGCACTTGGTTCCGTAGAGGTAATGTCTCCAAATCTTGAGTGCATGAACAACGGCTCCTAATTCCAAATCATGCGTTGTATAATTCTTCTCAGTATCCTTCAGTTGCCTGGACCCATAGGCAATCACTTTGTCTCGTTGCATCAACACGCAACCGAGTCCTTGAATGGATGCATCACAATAGACCACGAAGTCGTCAACCCCTTCGGGTAACGCAAGAATCGGAGCTGAACATAACATGTCCTTAAGAGTTTGAAACGCGCGTTCTTCTTTTTCACCCCATCTATATTGCACTCCTTTGTGTGTTAAGGCTGTTAAGGGTTGAGCCAACTGCGAGAAACCCTTGATGAATCTTCGGTAATATCCAGCTAGTCCCAAAAATTGTCGAATTTCGGTTGGTGCTCTAGGGGTAGACCAATTCTTGATAGCTTCCACTTTAGCTGGGTCGACGTGAATTCCTTCCTGATTAACAATGTGTCCAAGAAACTGCACTTCGCGAATCCAAAAATCGCACTTCGAAAACTTAGCATAGAGCTGTTCCTTACGGAGTAATTCCAAGATAAGTCGTAGGTGCTCCTCGTGTTCTTCCTTTGTCTTGGAGTAGATCAAAATATCATCAATGAAAACTATCACAAACTTATCTAGGTACGGCTTGCACACTCGATTCATCAGATCCATAAATACGGCAGGTGCATTAGTTAGCCCAAACGGCATAACCAAAAACTCGTAATGACCATAGCGAGTTCTGAAAGCAGTCTTGGGGACATCCTCATCTCGAACACGAAGTTGGTGATATCCAGACCGTAGATCAATCTTTGAGAAGTAGCTTGAACCTTGTAGCTGATCGAAGAGATCGTCGATTCGAGGAAGTGGATACCGATTCTTGATCGTAACCTTGTTAAGCTCTCGGTAGTCAATACACATTCGGAACGTTCCATCCTTCTTCTTAACAAATAATACTGGTGCTCCCCATGGAGACGAACTTGGACGGATAAATCCTTTGTCGAGTAACTCTTGAAGTTGTGCGGAGAGTTCGTTGAGTTCGCTTACTGCCAAACGATAAGGTGCGCGTGCAATCGGAGCGGCTCCAGGAGCTAAATCGATTCCGAACTCGACTTGTCGAAATGGAGGTAAACCAGGCAGATCTTCAGGAAATACATCTTGGAAGTCGCGGACTATCGGGTAGTCGTCGATTCTACGCTCGGGAAGTGTCGTGTCGGTGACGTTTGCAAGGATCGCGAAGTGACCTTTACGAAGGCACTTTTGAGCTTTGAGAAACGAGATAATACCGGTGACTGTTCCGCCTTTCTCGCCTTGAACTGTTAACACTTCGCCTCCTTCGAGTGGAATACGAACCACTCTTTCTTGACATAAAATTTCAGCTCGGTTTTCAGATAACCAATCCATTCCTACTATAACATCAAAACTACCAATCGGGAAAGGCATGAGATCGATTCCTAATGCATGGCCAGCTAGTTCTAACTTACAGTCCTTAACTATCTGAGTTGTATCGTGAAGTTTACCATTCGCTAGTTCTACCACATACTTAGCGTCTAGGGCAATCTGTTTAGCATTAATTAGCTTAGCAAACTTAGTGGAAATAAAACTTCTTTCAGCACCAGAATCAAACAATACAGTAGCAAAGAAACCATTAAGGATGAATTTACCGTTAATCACGTTGGCATCGTTGCGAGCTTCACCTTGACCCATGACAAAAGCTCTTCCTCTGCCATTTCCACCATTCCCGTTGTTACCATTCCCGTTGCCATTTCCTCCGCCATTACCATTCCCACCATTGTTTCCTTGGTTACCATTCCCCTGTCTTCTCAACTGCGGGCAGTCCCTCTTAATGTGTCCTTGAGCACCCATTCAAAACAGCCACGGGCTCCACCATTGTTGTTCTGATTGTTTCCTTGCCCGTTGCGGTTGTTCCCGTAGTTGTTGTTGCCATGATTGTTGTTATTTTGCCTTAGGCGGTTTTGTTGCTCGGGAAGAATCGTCCAACAATCCTTCGCCTCACGGCTTTTCTTGCCACACCTTTCACAGTTCAAATTCTTTCTACAAATACCAGTGTGATGCTTCCCACATTTGTTACACATGGGCAGGTTACCCTTGTAGTTGCTTTGCCCATTACCGCCCTGGCGGTTGTTACCACTGTTGTTCCCAGACCTTTTGCTTTGACCTTGGGAGTTATAGGACCTCCAGTGCTGTTTCCCACACTCTGATTGTTCATGGACTTTTCAGGAGCTTCATCATCGGCTTTTCTCTTGCCACTTAAGGCAGTCTTCTCTGTGGCTTTTGCAGGTAATGTGCCCTTCTCAACTTCCTGATCAGTAAGCTTGTGAGCCAAGCGGATGGCTTGTTGCACGGTTGCGGGGTTGCTGGCGGTCACCAGCCCTTTGATTTGAGGCGCGAGGCCTTCCAGATAACGCTCAATGCGTTTGAACTCAGCATCCACCATTGTGGGGCACAAGACCGCGTACTCGTGGTAACGCGCAGTATATTGCTCAACTTCAGACCCAATCATTTTCAGATTCAAGAATTCGCCCTCTAACTTCTTCAATTAGTCACGGGGACAGTACTCCTCCATGATCAGTTCCTTGAATGCTTCCCAATCCATGTTGTTAGCCGCGTTTACCCCAATCATCTGAATTTAAGCGTTCCACCAGGAGAGAGCAGCTCCCTCGAAAGTACCAGTAGCATACTTCACTTTGCTTTCAGCAGGGCAGTTACACATAGAGAAGACCTTCTCAGACTTCTCGATCCACCTGAGGAGTCCCACCGCTCCTTCCTCGCCGGAAAATGTCATTGGCTTACAATCCATGAAGGACTTAAACGTGCAGTGATGGTGGTTTCCTGATGCAATAATAGTTCGGGTTTTCAGTTTAAACAGGTCAAAATACAATTGCTTTGTGCCTTAACCGGCATAGTAATTACCCTGAGCGGCGTACGCAGCTTGAACGGCTGCCACAGCGGCTTGCACGTGTTCGTTAATCATAGCTTGTAGTTGTGCAGGCGTCATGTTAATGTTGCTCCTTCCGTGTCCTCTTCCAGACATCTTGCTGGACAGTTAAAGTAGCCAGTGTTCAGTCACAGTTATACTTTATACATATCCCATAATATGTATATCAACAATTTCCCGTTATCCCACTATTAGTCCAGAAAAAAAAAATTTGTGCAAAAAGGAGGCGTCGTCGAGGAACGTCGTAAGTCGTAAGTAGCTATCTTCGAAAGTCGGCTCTCCCCATAAAAGTCACCATCGGCGTAGTCATCGTAGTAGAAATCAGGACGTAGCGTGCAGCATCGTTTCGTTGTCGCTTTCCCCCGAATAGTGTGCGTATTAGCGTTCGCGTTTCGTATTCGTGTGTGAAAATTTCCCTAAGGTTTTCCGTTAGACTTCCTAGACACGGTCTATATATATATATTTATATATATATATATATATATACATACATACATACGTACTAAGCTTTTACTTACACAGCAGAGCGAGTATCCTAGGTTGGCACGTAAGTATTTTGTTTTGGGAATTTGTTTGTTCGTTTGTAACTAAGGTTTTCAAGTTGCAGTTTCCAAATCGTTTTTCAAAAGTGATTCCAGTTCTCTGCAACCTATGGCTCTGATACCAATCTGTCACACCCCCAAATCAACCACTAACGGAGTTTATACCGTTGAGGGGTGCGAGCAAACCAGGACCACAACCATTAGTTACAAATACTAAACGAATCAGAGTAAAGTCCAAACATTAATAATAAAAACAGGTTAACAGTACGCAGCGGAAAACATTGTCTTTAGCACTAACCACGTGCCTTACAAAATCAGTGTTTTAAATTCTCAATTAAGTTTAACTAAAAATAAAATGTCTTCGTGTGCCATGCCAACCCGATCCGGATACTCCTTAGCGATCTGCAAAAATTTAAACCACGCAAGTGTCAACCTAACGGTTGGTGAGTTCACGGTGGGCATGACATGCATTGGCCCGGTCTCATAATCGTATTCATCAACATGTAATTGAGTAATAGATTTGCAAAAACATTTGCCAAGTATTGAATTACCGAATATGCACTAGTTAAGTAAAAGTTAAAGCGGTCAATCGATATCGCGGGTAGCTAATCCGGTTTCCATGCACTAAGGAAGTTTGTACCAAAGCTAACAATATTGTAGTGGCCGTGCCATTCTGTTTTGCGGACCTATGTCATCGCGGTTTTGCCTCCCCCGTGTCCTCTCGGGATCACGGTCAGATAGGCTGATATTGTACCTCCGTGCACTCCCCGTGCCACGGGGCGGAGTTTGTCAAACTCCAGTAGATCTACCCAACATCCCCTCGCTTTACAATTAATGGTACAATTTAGTTGAGGACTTTTAAGTTTTTAAGGCATCCTTAGAAATCATGTGATATCATTTGGTTTAGACTTTAACCTACACTAGTCATATTAAAACGGTTTTCCTTTGGGTTCTCATGAATTCCGAAAATATTTTCAGTTTTGTTTTAGAAATAGTTGTTTTAGTATTTCACAAGTGCTTCCCATAAAACACTTCAAGTTCATCAAGTGGGTGCCAAGCACTCCCGAGTTCATCATAAAATCACCAAAAACATGGGTTTTCATCATAAAATCACCAAAAACACATATCAAACCTAAAATGACCTAAATAGCATAAATCTTCATTATGGTTTGATTTCAAACGTAAAGTTACAGACTTTATGATAGATCTAGCATTCCTAAGCAACATATCAGAAGATCAAGTGATTCCATGGAGGTTTAAGCATGCTTTTTAAGAAAACACATAAAGAACACATAAAAATGGTTTTGGGAGACTCACGATTCGATCTAGGATCCGAATGGATGTTGTCCCGAGGCTGGGATCACGTCGGCTTGTGGTGATTCTTGGCTGACCAGAGGTTCTAGGAGAGTGTGTGTGTGTTTTGTATGAAATGAGGCAAAAATGAGATCTCTAGGGTTTTATGTTAATATATAATAGGAGCTAGTTTCGCTGGTCAGTTTCGCTGGCCAAGCGAAACTGGCTCTGTTAGTCAGAGGGTTGGCTAACCGGGCGACACTATAGTTTCGCCCGGTAGTTTCGCTGGAAACCCAAAAGTGACCAGTTTACATTTTAAGCAAGATAAGTACAGTTCATGGATTGTCACGCTATTCACAATGCTAAATCATGTATTTAAATCACATTGCACATAATAACTATAAATAAATAAACACATATGGGCGGGTTCGGTGATCAACCAAAGGTCGTGGACGTATTCGGCCTAGTTAAGTATTAGTTACTAAGTTAACACTTATAACGTAACTAACGGAGATTGTCTAACGGAAGTTAACCTTGAAATTCTCGGATGTCACACAGAATCTGCTTCAGGATCTCGAAACAGTTAAGGAGCTCAGAGATATGGCCAGAATCCGGATGGCATCCTATCAACAAAGGGGTGGCAAAGTTTTATAACATGAACACCAGGTTAAGAAGATTTCAAGTGGGAGACTTAGTACTGAGAAAAGCATTTCAAAATACTAACAACCCAACCGATGGGAAACTGGCACCCAAGTGGGAAGGTCCATACTTGATAGATTCTCAAGAGGGAAAGGGGGCATATCGTTTAGTAAATATGGAAGGAGAACCCCTACCAAGAGCCTAGAATGCCATCCATATTAAAGCTTATTTTATGTGAGAATCCCATTGGAATCCCAAGGATCCTCATTGACCAAATACTTTAAGGTACGTATACTAATCCAATTTCAATATTATTCTTATTATCCTCATCACATGATACTGACTTAAGCATCGGAGTGGTGTTAGCTAAGCTAACACCCACCCCTCACCAAGTGTTGAGTGTTTTGCAGATTTTAAGAATCCTAAATATTTTGGGTATATCCCCAGTTAGAGGTTGGCCGCCTCTCATACGTTTAAGGTATCCTACATAACTTCCAAGGTTTGAGAGGCTGAATCATCTCCTAAGTTTGGGTAATCGCCAGTAGTGCACGACCCTGGCCAGGAGCGCACGTTGTCCACAAGTATGCTCAAGATGGCCGGACCAGTCCATCCCATGGGTGGCTGACAATCTTGTCATTGTAGGCTGCTGGGCGGATTCTCAAGGTTTTTAACACAGACGTGTTAACTAAGGCTATGGCATTTTTATGTCACTTACGTACGGGTATATCCCCAGTTGGCTTAGTCCCAAGTATATAAGGGCTTGACCTCAGTTTTGCCTTAGTCCCAAGAAAAAACGGGCTTGTCCCTAGATTTGGCTTAGTCCCAAGAATCCCGGGTTTATCCCCAGATAATTTCTAAATTTGCTATCTTATTTTCAGAAAAGCTTCCTTTAGCCCCTGGCCAGGAACCTTTTTAAACTCTATTCAGATTCCCAAGGCAGGATATCAAGATGAACTGGCGAAATTGTCTTTCAGGATTCCTATCAGAATCCGAATTGAGATAAAGGAAGAAACAACAACTTAGATTGAGAAGCCGACTAAGGTAAAACCTGAAGGACATGTGATTTATATCATTTAAACTTTGACCTATTAGGTTATTAAATCTTAAATGGTTTCCTTATATGAGTACTTTTTAAGATTCTTAACAAATCTTATAACTAGTCCTATATACAAGATTTTAATACAAAGCACAACATGAGAAGCCAAAAGATTGTCATATTATTAACAAACGCAAACGGGTTTTGAGCTCCCCAAGGTTCGTCTTAAAAACCTCAGGATCCCTCCACTTGGGAAGCTCAGAGGTCAAAAGTTTGTTTTAGGAATCCTGGTTTCGTCGTGTAAAACACAAGATCCCTCCACCAGGATCCCTACCATTGTTTGTTTTTGTTTGTTACTAGGGATGGCAATGAAACCCGAACCCGACGTGGATACCCACCCGAGGTTTATGGGACGAGTATGGGTTCGGGTAATCAGGTATGGGGCGGGTATGGGATTAATTTTGAAATTTTTGCGGGTATGGGACGGGCATGGGAATTGGTTTTATACCCATTTACCCGCCCCGATAACCCGATAAGTATACCGGTATACCTGATTATATTGTCAATTTATTTTATATTTTATATATTTATTTTTATCTATAAATACTTTGCTTTACCTTTTTGTACTTTTTTTTTTATCAAATTGTTAATCCATGTACATTTAGGATTTTGGTAGCAAATTTACACTCGCACTCATGGACGCTAGTAGATTATGGATATATGGTTGTTTCTTTTTTTTCATTTCAGAAAGCATCTCATGAAGATTATGGTTTCTAGTTTTTTTATATACTTTTGATGGGTTTTATGTAATAGTTTTATGTAGTAAGTAAAAACTACTTTTTGATAATAAATCAATCAACTTTATTCATACTTTGTTAGGTTGGTAATGAAATCCATTTTAATTGTTTTTTAAGAATTTTAGGGTTATAATATTGTAATCGAGTAATAGTTATCCGACGAGTTTTGAGTCGAGTATACCCAACGGGCATACCCGAACCCGACGGGTATACCCGATACCCGACGGGTAATTACCCGATAGATACCCGATGGGTTTTGGGTCGGGTATGGGACAAGCTTTTACAATCGGGTATGGGGTTGGGATTAACCAAACCCGACCCAAACCCGCCCCATTGCCATCCCTATTTGTTATTGTCTCTTACAGGAACTGTTTTGGTCAAAAATCAACAAAGTGATCTTGTATTCCAAACTTAGAATGTGACGTAGTGTGCTTGATGATCAAAATGACAAAATATCAAAGTATGAATGTTCACACGATGGTGTAACGAGGGAAAATCCAGAATCCTTCGAGTTTCCTCTAAGAATCCTGGCAAAAAACCTCGGGAGCCGGCCTGAAGAGCCAGCTGACTAGCAATTTTATGAATATAAAATGAAGAATTACAAGTATTTTGGAGGTTTGATCGATCGACGCTAAGTGTTACAACGATGGTATGCTATCAGAGCTCAAGTGTATCGGTGTTGTGTGTCCCTAAGTCGATCGAATCCTCGATTATATAAGGATTACAAAAATAACAAACTATCCGGGATTCCCGGGATCCTATCGTGCAACTAACTTCACCGTTAGAGTCCTCTTCGTCCAATTGGTCCACGACTTCCTTTAGCTGGAGCTTGAATCTCAGAGGTAGTTGATGACTTCATCGGTACCTGGGTCAAATAAACACGTGGCAATTACATGGGTTAGTTTAATAAAACAAATCAGGATACCTGGAGGAGTGAGATTCCCAGACGGTAATAGGATTCTTGAACTATCTGAGCTTCCTTGTAAGGGAATAATTTGTGGCTTGTGTATTAAATCATAACTTGGCGGACTATTTTGAAGGCCTATGTGATAGAATAAGTGGAGATTAGCTGGGTTATGGTTATATTGGGTCACTAGGCCAATTTAGATGTGGTTGGGCTCAATTAAACAATGTTTAGAGGGAGTTTAGTGGGCCTATATGGTCAAAAACGGGAATTAGTGGGTAATTAGGGTTACCAAAGATAGATTAGCTTGTTTTCCAAGCTAATCTCCCCCTATATAAGGATAGCTAATCTAGGGGTTTGGGGTTGCTGATTTTGGGGTGTTCTTGGTGTTTTCAAAGAAGCGTAATCGAAATTCTCCCATAGAGAATTTCGAACCTTTCAATTGTATTGCAATCAAGTTTCGATCTAGCATTCTCAATCGGTTTGTGTGTTTCATTATTTTCCTAATCGTTTGTTCTTTTTTATGTCGTTTATACTTGAATCACTCTAGTGTTTGGATTCCGCACACTCACTAGAGATCGTGATATCGTGTTTGGGTTCTTTTCGATCCTTACATTCCTGGAGCATCCTGAAAATACACCCTCAACAATTGCCCCTTGAATTTCAACAGTTGTGGATAAGTTCAACAGCTGTCAAAATTCATAAAGATGCCATTTCTACGGTGTTATCACGGTAATTATAGTTAAGATGGGACATATTTTATGGCGTTCAAGTGATGTGATGGTTATCATTGCTTTTTCTTTAAATAGGAGATTACAAATTCAGATTTTCACCATCTTCTTCCTCAAACCCTTTTGAGCTTCTCCGATATTCCAGGTCAGTCTTCCTTCTTCTTCTCCAATTTCCCTCTGATTTTTCGGCCATGGCCAAGAAAAATACTCGCTCCTCCTCTTCACCGAACTCTCTGACAATTGAGGTCTTCCGCGATCAGGGATATATCGTCCCTTGTGAGGAGGAAGCTTGTTTGATGACGGAGACATTCACGATTTGAAGAATTCCGGTATCTTTCCGCCGGAAACGATTTTCCGACCTTTTGATCCTCACACCAAATCTGATTTTACCTCCACCACCTGGGTCAGTTTCATGTACTACCCCTTCTTGCTCGGGATGACATTCTCTTTCCCGGAGCTCATTACCCAGTTTTTCAAGACCACCCGACTCTCCTATGCCCAAACCATGCCTATGGTTTGGAGAATCATGTACTCCTTTGATCAGTTAAACCAAACTCGGAATCTGGACATTGGGATTCCAGAAATTTGTGAAGCCTACCAGCTCCGAACCCATGGTTGCAACCAGTTTGTTCTGAAGGCTCGCACCTCCACCTCTCAGTTGATTCCCCGAGCTTCCCACAATGATCATGTGGAAGAAACTTTTCTTCTTTGTCAAGCGAGATTCGATTCCTGGGGGTACGGAGTTGCCATTGAAGTGGGTTGAGAAGGGTAGGATATGGATTTCTTTTACATTGCAGGATTCTGAATATATGTTTAACTTTTTTTGTTGTTTCTTTTTGCAGCACCCAAATTTGAGAACCTCATCGAAGCACAGCCGAATCCCAAGAAGCTTGAAGCACTCTATCGGATTCCTGCCACTGAGAGAGCCCTGATTCTTGAAGCAACTGCCAGAAAACACAGCTACTCCGCCGATCATACTCCCGCGATGCCTGGTAAGTTTTTTGTAGGATCCTAAACCGTACGCTTATTCGAGCTTCCTGGATGTTGACAACCTGTTTTCCTTTGCAGCCCCCAATTCCAGCTCTTCATTCTCCCTAAAGGATCTTGACGACCTCCTTAGAGTCAAGAAGGAGCAGCTCGAGCAGCCTGTCACCTCCAAGCCGCCTGTCAGCCGACCGAAGGCCTCGGCTTCCAAGAAGAGAAAGACCGCTGAGGCTCCTGTGTACCTGGAATCTTTCGAGGATCTTGCTCCCTCTGAGGTCAGCAACAAGGTTTTCTCGATGCAGACCTTGGTTAAGCTGGTAAGAAGCTCAAACAATACAGATGTTAGTTTCATACCTGATGTAACTGTTGACTAGGATTCCTGTTTGTATAGGGCATTGAGCAGTTGAGCACCCAAGCCATGGACATGGAGAAAAAGCTGGCCGAGGCTAATGAGAAGATCCAGGCCCAAGCCGACATTGCTAAGGGTAAGACCCTGTTCTATGAGCATAAGCTCACTGAGCAGCGCCTGACCTTGGAAGCCAAGATGGCCGCCGATGCTGAAATTGGCCAACTTTCGGCTGCTCAGAGCGTCCTGGAATGCAAGATTCAAATGGCGGGCGAGGCTGAAGCGGCTGGTTTCAAGGTTCTTGGCTGGGATGTTGCGGGCTGGAAGCTGGTTCTGGAGTCGTTGAGAGGAGGCGAAGGTGATGTGGGTGGAGCAGGGAAGTATGGGAATGAAGGTGGCTCCTCGAAGACGGTTCTTGATTCTCCGGTGGCAATGACCAGGGCTTATGTGCTGGAGCAGGGAGAGGGCAAGAAGCTTGAGGAGGTGGAGAAGCTGGTGGAAGAAGGGAAGACAATGGGCGATGAAGATAATGCAACAGTCTGAGCCCATTTTTTTTTTAGGTTTTTTGTTTAGTTGGTGGTTTTTGTGAAACAATTTCTTTGTGGTTCCTGTATCAAACAAGTAACAAACAAAAAATAGTGGTGGGGATCCTGGTGGAGGGATCTTGTATTTTACAAGACAAAACCAGGATTCCCAAGAACTTTTGACCTTCGAGCTTCCTAAGTGGAGGGATCATGAGGTTTTCAGGACGAAACTTGAGGAGCTCAAAACCCGTTTGCGTATGTTAATAATATGATTATCTTTTGGTTTCTCATGTTATGTTTTATATTGAAATTTCATAAATGAGATTAGTTATAAAACTTATTAAGAATCTTGAAAAGAGCTTGTATTTTAGGAAATAGTTTGAGATGTATTAATCGTATAGGTCAAAGTCCAAAATCAAGTAATAAAAACTTTAATTACCTGACCTTTAAGTTTTACCTTAATCGATTCCCCAATCCGAGCTGTTGTTTCTCTTATCTCATTCAGGATCCTGATAGGAATCCTAAAAGATAACTTTGCTACTCATCTCGGCGTCCTGCCTTAGGATTCTGAAAAGAGTTTAATAGGATTCCTGGCCAGGGGCCAAAGGAAGTTTTTTTCCTGAAAATAAGATAGCAAATCTAGAAATAAACTGGGGATAAACCCAGGATCCCGGGACTAAACCAAAACTAGGGTCAAGCCCTTAGATACTTGGGACTAAGCCAAAACTGGGGTCAATCCCTTAGATACTTGGGGCTACGCCAAAACTGGGGTCAAGCCCTTACGTAAATGACATGAAGATGTCAAAACCTTAGATAACACGTCAGTGTTATAAACCTTGAGAATCCGCCCAGCAGCCTACGATGACAAGATCGTCAGCCACCCCTGGAATGGACTGGTGCGGCCATCTTGAGCATACTGGTGGACAACGTACGCTCCTGGCGAGGGTCGTGCGCTACTGGCGATTACCCAAACTTAGGAGAGGATTCAGCCTCTCAAACCTTTAGAAAGTATGCAGGATACCTTAAACGTAGAAGAGGTGGCCAACATCTAACTGGGGATATACCCAAAATACTTAAGATTCTCAAAATCTGCAAAACACTCAATACTTGGTGAGGGGTGGGTGTTATCTTAGCTAACACCACTCATATGCTTAAGTCAGTATCATGTGATGAAAATAATAAGAATAATAATGAAATTGGATTGGAATACGTACCTTGTAGTATTTGGTACTGAGGATCCTTGGGATCTCAATAGGATTCCAACGGGATTCCTACATAAAATAAGCTTTGAGGTGTATGGCATTCCAATCTATTGGTAGGGGTTCTCCTTCCATGTTTACTAAGCGATATGCCCATTTTCCTTCTTCAGAATCTATCAAATATGGTCCTTCCCACTTAGGTGCCAATTTCCCATCGGCTGGATTGGTAGTGTTTTGAAATGTCTTTCTCAACACTAAGTCCCCTACTTGGAATCTTCTTAACCTGGTATTCCTGTTATAAAACATTGCCACCCTTTGTTGATAGGATGCCATCCGGATTCTGGCCATATCCCTGAGCTCTTCAACTGTTTCGAGATCCTGAAGCAGAGTCTGGTTGTTGGTTTCAGGATCCTGGCAGCTAATCCTGGCTGTAGGTAGCACCATTTCTGTGGCGACCACATCCTCAGCTCCAAATACTAACGAGAATGGAGTTTGGCCGGTTGCATTCTTGGGTGTTGTCCTATCTGTCCAAAGAACAAACGGTAGCTCTTCAACCCACTTGCCTTTCTTGGAGCCCAACTTCTTATTGAGATTGTTGATGATGATCTTATTGCCGGATGCCGCCTGCCCATTAGCTTGAGGGTGGACAGGTGTTGAAGTAATCATTTTTATGCCCCAGCTAGCACAGAAGTTTGTTGTTCTTTTGCCGATAAACTGGGAGCCGTTGTCACATATGATTTCTGCCGGAATCCCGAATCTGGTAATGATGTTTCTTTTGATGAAGGATATCACCTCTTTCTCTCTCACTTGCATATAGGCTTCTGCTTCAATCCACTTAGAGAAATAGTCTGTCATTGCCAGCATGAATACTTTTCCTCCAGGAGCCTTGGGCAGCTTACCCACAATATCCATGCCCCACTTCATGAACGGCCATGGGGATACTATAGGGTGCAGATGCTTGGCTGGTTGGTGCAGAATATTGTCGTGCCTTTGACAGTCATCGCAATTTTATGAGAAGCTCATGGAATCCTTCTTCATTGTAGGCCAATAGTAACCAAATCTAAGAATCTTGGAGAAGAGTGCTCTGCCACCAGTGTGATTTCCACAGTCTCCACTATGAATGTCTTCAAGAGCTTCTGCTTTCTTTAAGCACCTCAAGTAGACAGCTGCAAGATATTTTCTATATAGTATGTTATCTAAGATAAAATAAGGTATTATCTTGGCACGAAAAGCCCTGGGATTTTAACTCTTAGGAATTTCTCCATCTTTAAGATATTTAATAATTGGATAAGTCCAGGATTCTTGGATATCCTTAGGATTCCCAACATCTGATTCTTCATTGTCGTCGATCGCGTGAGCTTCCTGTTGAGCTATTGCCGGCGTCAGGATATGCGTTATAGGAATCCTTATATCCTCAGGGATCCTGAGCGATGAAGCCAAGTTTACTAAAGCATCGGCTTCTGAATTGTCTTCTCTTGGAACCTGTGAAATGTTAAAACTTTCGAAAAGAAAAGATAATTTTTTAACAATATCAAGGTATTTGATTAGATTCTCCCCTCTAACTGCATAAGACCCATTAAGCTGGTTAGTCAAAAGAAGAGAATCAACAAATACTTGAATACACCGGATGCCCATATCTCTAGCCAATTGCAACCCAACAATCAAAGCTTCATATTCAGCTTCGTTGTTGGTAGCCTGGAACTCACAAGATATGGATATCGTTATTATGTCCCCCTGTGGCGATTATAACAGGATGCCCAGTCATGTTCCTCTAACATTGGAGGATCCATCAGTGTAAAGGATCCAGTCTTCTTCGAGCTTCTCAAGCTGCTGGACTTCCTTCTCTACTTCTGGTTCTATGTCACTGCTGAAATCAGCCACAAAGTCAGCCAAGGCTTGGAATTTGATTGTTGTCCTTGGCTCATATTTCATGTCATAGGCACTTAGCTTGACTGCCCACTTAGCCATCCTACTTGACATTTCCGGCTTCCTGAGAACTGTCTTAATAGGATAGTTAGATTTTACAATTATAACATGAGTTTCAAAATAATGTCTGTTTTGGTCAAAAACTACCTAAGCAATTAGTTGATCAAACTTCGTAAGTGAGGTAGAGTGTTTGATGAAGTTAGCAAGAAAAATACAAGTTTGGATGTTGACACGAGGATGTAACGAGGGAAAATCTAGGAATCCTTGAGTGTCCTCAAGGAGCCTAGCAAAAAACCTCGGGGGCCGGTTCAAAGTACATGCGTCCTAAAACTTTTATATGATGAAAGTATTTAGTACAAATGAAATGAGCTCGTATTCTAAGTGTTGCAGAGAGTTCTGATCGTAAAAAAGGGTGTGTGTGTGCAAGCCTAGAGCTCGTTTTAAATAAATATTACATTTCAACAACCTATCCTAAAAACTAGCAACTAAGTCCACGTCTTCCACATAGCCGTTGAGGTCCATCTGGTCCACGTTTCTGTTAGCTTGACCGAGTCTTTAGGACATGTGATTTATACACGAGCTAATCTGCGAATAACAAATAAAAAAGGAAAAAACAACCGTTAGTAAATAAAGATATTTCAGGATCCTTACAGTGGAGTGCTTTCGAGCTGCTCAGCATATCCTGAAATCCGGTACCAACAATTGCCCCCAAATTTTCGACGGTTGGCGCATGCGGGCCAGCTGGCGAGAATTTGAATTTAAATCTTATCTTTAACTAATGATGATCCGAGAGAAATTAGCTTAGCTCAACTTCCTAGGCGGAATTGTCGTCGATATCTTTTCTTATAAACCCCATCTTCTCTTCATTATCTCTCACAATTCCTTTTTTGGCAAAACCCTAGAGCTTCCATGAATTTCCACAGGTCAGTCCTTCTTCTCTTATGTCTTCGTCTTTTCCGGTCATGGGAAAGAAAATGCTTCGCTCTTCGGCCACTGTCTCCGACAACGTGGCCGACGACTTCACCGACCAGGGACTCCTTCCGGCGACGGAGGCAGAGACCTGCAACTTTGATGATCGAAAGATCGCAATGTTGCAGCGATCATCGAGCTTCCCTGCCGGAGCAGAATTCCGTTCATACGACCCAACCTTGAAAGCCGATCATATCTCCGACGAGTGGGTCTGTTTTCCTTACTACCCTTTTCTTCTGGTATGACATTTCCGTTTCCGGCCCTAGTGAGCGAGTTCTTTTCAGTTACCCACCTTGCTTACTCTCAAGTCATGCCTATGGTGTGGCGAATTCTTTTCTCTCTCCATAACCTGAACCAAACCCATAATTTGAATATTGGGGTTGCTGAGATCTGCAAGGTGTACCGGTTGGCCACTCATGGCAACAGCAGATTTGTCTTGAAAATCAGAACCGGAGAAGCCCAGATGATCCCCAGGGTTTCTCACAATGACCATGACTGGAGGCGCCAATTCTTCTTTGTCAAAAGAAGTAGCCTTGTCGGTTGCGAGAACCTTCCTACCCAATGGATCGTTAAGGGTAGGAAGAGTTTTTGCAATATTCTAATTTCATATACTCCTCAATTTCACTTAACTGAGATGCTTGCTTTCTTGTCTTAACAGCGCCCAAGTTTGAAGCTCTGATTAAGCCAACCCGTGAATCCTCAAAGAAGCTCAAGGATCTCTACAGCATCCCAGTGGCAGAAAGAAGCTGTCAACCCGAAGACGTCTCAAGTGCTAGAAGCATCTCTCAGCAGTCTCTCAGCCCCTCAAGAACCATGTCTGCAGGTATATATGGGTACACAGCTCTTTTTGATTTGATCTCCAGTTTGCTGTTTCTGATCCTTTCTCTTGACTCTGATGAAGCTCCAGGTTCAGGCTCCAACTTCTCTTTCCAGGATCTCAAGCTGCTCATTGCCAAGAAAGAGAAAACCGAGGGAACCAGCAGCAAGGCTCCAGTTGAGGTTTCTGCTTCTACATCTCGTCCTCCCAGCACCAGGTCCAAGGCTTCCTCTGCTAAGAAGCGCAAAGTTTCAGATGTCACCATCAATGTGGACAGCTTTGACGACCTTCCTCCTGTGGCAGCTGCCAACAAGCTGCTCTCCCTGCAGACTTTGGTGAACATCGTAAGTACAGTTCAATATTAGAGAAGTATATTAAAATTATAGATGGAATACTTCCCTTGTTGATTCTGATTCGTTTTGATTTGGTGCAGGGCATCGACAAGCTGAGCCATGTAGTCATCGATCTTGAAGGCAAAGTGGAAGCGACGGAGCAGAAGCTGGAGGCAGCTGAGCAGAAGCTTGAGGCCTCCGAGCTTAAGCTTGATCAGGCCATGCTCCGCCTTGAGAAGATGGGTAAGACAGCTGCCAGCAATGCACGCCACTATGAGAAGCAACTCAAGGAAAAAGATGTTGAAGCCGCTGAAGCTCTGAAGTTGGCCGACAAGAATGCTAAATCCTCTGCCGCCATCAGCGTTCTTGAATGCATGATCGAGATGGCCATAGCTGCTCAAGCCAAGGACTTCAAGGTGGAAAACTGGCCAGTCCAAGAATGGATGGACAGCCTGAAGATGCTGCTTGCTGCGAGGGGAGAGACATCGAAAGAAGCCTCTGAAGGTGCTGAGCCGAGGGTGGTCAATGAAGAAGCTGATGGTGAGAAGGAGGTGGAGAAAGAGAAGGAGGTGAAGAAGCAGGTGGAAGCTGCTGGTGATAAGTTGGGCGATGAGGACAATGCAACGGTCTGAGCCCACTTTTTTTTAAAGGTAGTTTGTTTGGTTTGTGGTTCTGTAAACAATGGTTGTGGTGAAACTTAAACAATGGTAGTTTAACTTTTAGGAGCTTGGATGGAGGGACCTTGAGTTTCAAGGCGAAGTCCAAGCTTCTTTAGACAATATGGTTGGCCTCAGGTGGAGGGATCTTGGGTTCCAAGACGAAGCCTGGGGTCAACTTCTTTAATTTCCTGCATATATGACAATCTAGTAGTATTTTGACTATCATGGTGTGTTGTGCAAATTGTAGAAAAATTTTAAAAACATTTGAATGAGGATCCTGTAGGATGCTCAAAAACTTATCAAGTTTTCCAAAATTAACAAACCATGACGTCGGCCAATACTTGGTTAGTAAGAATGCGTAAGATACATATTAACAATGTCACCTGTACAAGAATGCTCCAACCGTTAAGATAGTCAAGATCCTTGAGGATCTTCGGAAATCTTTAAGATAGACTTGAAGAAACTGTGAATAAGTCATGAGTACTTAGGAATGAACCGAACAGGGGTCAAGCCTATCTGTAATCCTTTGAAGCACAAAATGCCCTATAAATCTTGGGTCCAAGCCAACTGGGGTCAAGCCCAAAAACTTGAGAGACACGAATGTGCCTAAACTTTTGTTAATGCGAGAACATTAAAAACCTTCGTTGATCTGAGGACAAGCTAAAAAATACTTGGGACTAAGCCAACTGGGGTCAAGCCCAAAACTTGAGAGACACGATAGTGCCTAAACCTTAGTTGACATGAAAATGCCAAAAACCTTAGAACCTTTACGAGATGACACGTCTGCCACCCATTTTGAAGTGCACTCTATGGCCAACAGTGATGAAATTATCAGCCACCCTTGGATGGACTGGTCGCACCACCTTGAACCATAGGCCACCACCGTGCGCTCCTGGCGAGGGTCTTGCGCTCCTGGCGATTCCCATTGGTGAACGAGAAGGTGAAAACCTCCTTTAACCTTTGATTGCATTCAGAATGCTTTTGACGTAGAAGAGGTGATCAGCCTCTAACGTATGACAAGGTGCTTAGAACACCTACAAAAAACTCAAGGCTTGGTGAAGGGTGGGTGTTAGCTTGGCTAACACCCCTCCGATGCCTAAGTCAGTAACCATTCCATAAAGATAATGATAGGAAATTGAAACGAGAATAAAAATCATACCTGATGTTTTTGAAGCTTACACAAGGATTTTTGGATATGCTCAGAGGATCCGGAGAGCACTTACATAAAATATAACTTCAAATGAATTGCATTCCAAGCTCTTGGGAGCAGCTCACCTTCCATTGTAGCCAGCCTATATGCCCCCTTTCCTGCTTCTGAGTCTATTAGGTAAGGACCCTTCCATTTAGGTGCAAGTTTTCCATCTGCTGGGTTGGTAGTGTTCTGAAAAGCTTTTCTGAGCACCAGATCTCCTACTTGAAATCTTCTAATCCTGAGATTCTTGTTGTAAGATTTGGCCATCCTTTGCTGGTATGCTGCCATTCTAAACTTCGCGAGGTCTCTGATTTCATCGACTGTTTCAAGATCTTCAAGGAGCTCCTGGCTATATGCTTCAAAATTTTGGCAGCTTGTTCTAGCAGTCGGCATCACCATTTCAGTGGGAATCACAGCTTCTGAACCAAACACTAAAGAGAATGGTGTTCGAGCAGTAGCATTCTTTGAAGTTGTTATGTCAGCCCATAATACGAAAGGTAGTTCTTCAGCCCACTTCCCCTTTTTGGCTCCTAGCTTCTTCTTAAGATTGTTGATGATGATCTTGTTGCTCGACTCCGCTTGACCATTAGCTTGTGGATGTATGGGAGTCGAAGTTACCATCTTGATGCCCCATGCTTCGCAAAAGCCAGTCGTTCTTTTTCCAATAAACTGAGATCCGTTGTCACATACTATTTCTGATGGGATTCCAAATCTTGTCAAGATATTCCTTTTAATAAAGGAAATCACTTCTTTTTCTCTAACTTGAACAAATGCTTCGGCTTCAATCCACTTAGAGAAATAGTCTGTCATGGCTAACATGAAGACCTTTCCTCCAGGTGCTACAGGCAGCTTGCCAACTATGTCCATTCCCCATTTCATGAACGGCCATGGAGATGATATTGAATGGAGCGGCTCGGCAGGCTGATGGAGGATATTGCCGTGCCGTTGGCATGCATCACATTTTTGAACGAAAGCCATCGCATCCTTCTTCATAGTAGGCCAGTAGTATCCTGTCCTCAATACTTTGGAAAATAGTGATCTGCCCCCAGTGTGATTGCCACAATCACCTTCATGAATATCTTGGAGTACTGCAAGTGCTTCAGGCTGCTCGAGGCATCTCAAGTATGGTCCTGCAAGAGATTTCTTGTATAAGATACCATTTATTATTGAATATGGGATTACCTTTGTTTTGAAAAGCCCGGGGTTCTCGTTTTTGGGGATTTCTCCTTCTTGGATAAATCTCCTGATAGGGTATGTCCAGGATTCCTGAGGATCCTGAGAGTCTATCACTTCTTGATCTTTATCTGTTGTGATGTCATTAACCTCCGGTTCTTCGATTGCTGGGGTCAGGATATGAGTTATTGGAATCTTGACACCTTCTGGAATCTTTAGAGATGATGCTAAATTTGCCAAAGCATCAGCTTCTGTGTTTTCTTCTCTAGGTACCTGTGATATGCTGCAATTTTCAAAGGATAATGCTAATTGTTTTACAAGGTCTAGATATTTGGTTAGCCTTTCGCCTTTCACTTCATAAGATCCATTAAATTGGTTAGTCAATAACAAGGAGTCGATAAAAACTTGAATGTGTTGGATACCCATATCTTTAGCGAGTTGTAATCCTGCAATTAAAGCTTCATATTCGGCTTCATTATTAGTAGCCTTGAATTCACAATGGATAGATAGAGGGATAATGTCCCCCTGTGGCGATTTCAGTAGCGCACCCAATCCTGTTCCTCTAACGTTAGATGCTCCGTCTGTGTACAAGATCCAGCTGCCTGAAGTTTCTTCGAGCTGCTTGACCTCTAGTTCAACTTCTGGCAGTATGTCGCTGCTGAAATCAGCCACAAAGTCAGCAAGGGCTTGTGACTTGATTGCTGTTCTTGGCTCATATATGATATCATAGGCACTTAATTTAACTGCCCATTTCGCCATTCTTCCTGACATTTCTGGTTTTCTTAAGACACACTTAACAGGATAGTTAGTTTTCACATAAATAACATGAGTTTCAAAGTAATGTCTTAACTTTTGAGAAGCCATGACAAGAGCTAAAATCAATTTTTCTAAATAAGAATACCTGGTTTCAGCATCTAATAATGTTTTGCTTACGTAGTATACTGGATGCTGTTGTCCTTCATGATCTTTCACAAGCACAACACTTACTGAGCTGCCTGAAACTGCTAGGTAGAGAGATAGTGGTTCGCCCTTGACTGGTTGCATTAGAAGTGGAGCAGATGATAAATATTCTTTCAGGGAGTTCAGAGCTGCTTCATGCTTTTCATCCCATTCGAACTTTTTGTTCTTTTTCAATATGTCATAGAACTCTTTGCTCTTCTCGGACGATCTTGATATGAATCTGTTAAGTGATGCTACTCTTCCAGTTAACCTTTGAACTTCCTTAACATTTGTTGGAGATTTCAGATTTATGATTGCTTGGATCTGTTCAGGGCTGGCCTCTATTCCTCTTTCAGTAACCATGAAGCCCAAGAACTTGCCGGCTTTTACTCCAAAGTGGCACTTGGAAGGATTCAATTTCATGTTGAACTGGTCTAAGATATCAAAAGCAGCTTCAAGATCTCTAGGGTGGTCCTTTGCTTTCTTTGACTTTACAACCATATCATCTATGTACACCTCCATGGTGTCCCCCAGTTTGTCTTTAAACATCATGTTGACCAGCCTTTGGTATGTGGCACCTGCATTTCGTAAACCAAAAGGCATTGCAATATAACAATAAATACATGTGGGTGTCATGAAGGCCGTATCTTCCTGATCTGATGGTTCCATTTTGAATTTGTTGAAAGCCCGAAGATGCGTCCATAAAAGTTAGCATCTCATGTCCAGCAGTTGCGTCTACCATAGAATCGATGTGTGGTAGAGGGAATGGATCTTTCGGACAGGCCTTGTTTAGGTCTGTGTAGTCTACACATACCCTCCACTTACCGTTTTTCTTCTGGACTACCACCACATTAGCCAGCCATCGAGGATACTTAACTTCTCTAATCATTTTTGACTTGAGCAGCCTGTCAACTTCTTCTTGGATTATGATGTTTCTCTCAGGAGCGAACTTCCTTCTTTTCTGATGTATTGGCCTGAAAGATTCATCTATACCAAGTTTATGAGTAATAATATCTTTAGATATTCTTGTCATGTCTTCATATTTCCATGCAAACGTTGTGATTTTGGATTTCAAAAGGTTCATGAGCTGCTCCTCAGTATCCTCAGGGATATTGGTTCCTACCAGCACTTTGATTTCAGAATCTTCAGGATTAAGTTGAACGTCTTTGATTTCCCGTTCCTTTGTCATCTCAATTCTTCGTGCTGGTTTCTTTAATTGCTATGCCAGCTTGGACTTGATGGTGTTCTTCATAGCAGAAGTGTAGCAGTCCTTGGCTTCTTGTTGATCACTTAGTATTCTTACAACTCCCCAAGGCGTGGGAAGCTTCACACATTGATGATAGGTAGATGGAACTGCTTTCATGTCATGGATCCATGGCCTTCCCAAGATTACATTGCAACAAGGAAGGGAGTCAATTACGCAGAATTTCTGCATGGAGTTGACTCCTTCGATGTAAACAGGAAGTCTGATGTCTCCAACCGTATGCTTGGTTTCTCCGCTGAATCCTACTAACACCGAGGATCTTGGAATTATCTCTTCTTCTGGAATGCTCATCTTTTTAAGCACGTTCAATTGAATGATGTTGACCGAACTGCCATTGTCTATTAGGATCCTGCGAACATAATGGTTAGCAATACATAATGTAATTACCAAACTGTCGTGATGAGGATCCTGGATATCCAGCTTATCAGTTTCGTCAAAAGAAATGACTTTGTCTTCAGTCAATATCGCGTTCTTCTTTGGCCGACTGCCTTGATCCATCATGGCCTCCTTGGCATGTCTCTTTGCTGATGAGAACGAGGTTCCACATATGTCAGATCCTCCCGAGATGAAGTTGATCACCTTAGCATCTTCCGGCTGCGACTGTGCTCTTTTGGGCAGCTCAGCAGCTTCTTGAGTTTTACTCTTCTTTCTGCTAAACAATTCTTTGAGATGCCCCTTGCCGAGCAGGTAACTGATTTCTTTTCGAAGGGCTATGCAGTCATCTGTTAAGTGTCCAAAGTCTTCGTGGTAAGCACACCACTTAGACTTGTCTTTCCATGATCCTTGTTTCTCTGATTTTCTCGGCCACCTGGCTTTATCACCTAGATCCTGCAAGGCACATAACAAACCACTTACGTCAACCGAAAAATAGTAATCAGATACCTTTGGGAAGTTTTCTTCGTCGTCCTCTTCTTCAACTTCATTGACCCTGGGATTATCATTCCTGAAATAGGGTTTGGTTCGTTGTTGCTTTCCGGGAGAATCTGTCCTTCTGCCCAGTGACTCATCACCTCTTTTCTGGATCTTCTTATCATCTTCCAATCTGATGAACCTTAGTGCCCTCGTTCTGACTTCATCTAGGTTCCTGCAAGGGGTCATAAACAAGTCATCATAAAAGCGGGAATCCCCTCTAATCCCCATTTTGAAAGCTTCTACAGCAGCTGCCATATCGAGGTTGGGGATATCCAAAGTTTCTCGACCAAATCTGGCCACGTAATCCCTGAGGGATTCATTGGGCTTCTAAATTATTCTGTACAAATCACCCGTGAGCTTCTCAAAGCTCCTGCTGCAAGAAAACTGGTTATTAAACAGGTTAACTAAATGGGGAAAAGAAGTAATGGTATTAGGAGGGATACTGAGCAGCCATTTCAAGGCTGGTCCTGTTAGTGTTGAACCGAATCCTTTGCATAAGCAAGCTTCTTTGATGTTCATAGGAATGGGGTTGATTTCCATCCGTTCCCTGTATTGTGCCACATGCTCCTCAGGGTCTGTGGTCCCATTGTAGAGTTTCATGTTGGGGGTTTGAAATCTTTTTGGTATCTCCACGTCACAAATGGGCCACGCAAACCTAGAAACTTTGTGGCTGCCTGCTGGCACTTCAGGAATTGGACGAATAACACCGGGGACACTTGAGATCATGTCCTTTAACCTCTGAAGTTCCCTAGCAATAGTTGGGTTGATACATGCATCCTGCACAGTTCCTTGGTTAGGGTTAGCATAAAAATTATCAAAGTCGTTACCAGCCCTGGAATTTTGAAGATGGATTCGGGGTCTATATTCAGCATCTTTAAGGATAGTCGGCTCAGTCGTGGTCCCCACTTGCATAGGGATGAAGTCTCCCTCATGCATCTCCTGAGATGGACCTGTGAATATGCCTGCAGAGACAGTAGGGTTAGAAAATAAGGATTCTTGGGGACCGTGAGCAGCTTGGAAGCGGCTCGGATATTCCTGGAATCGTTGAGCTGAGGATCCTTGTAGCACTTGAGAAGTAGGCGCCACTGACTGCTGACTCCAAGGCTCATGAAGGTTTGGCATCGTGAACTGCTGTGGTTGAGATATAGGTTGTTGTATCGAGATTCTCGGCACTTGCTAGCTTGAAAACCCGACTGGTGGTTGGTCCGAGCATCTCGGCGGCTGCTGGCTTCCATATCCTTTGTAGTAAGATTCTAGGGGCTGCTCGGAGTAGAATCCAGAGTACTCCATATCTATCGCCCTGGAAGTCTTCTGGCGCTGAGAGCCTGAGAATCCTGCAGTAGTAGCCATTGCAATACCTGATTTTGGGGCAGTAGAGGAATTCGCTTTCTGTTTCGGCTGCTCCGATATTTCCGGAGAATCAAAACCGAATGATTTTGGCATCAAAGGACTGGTCTCCTCTACTGGTTTCTTTGATTTCTTCAATTCCATGATCTCCTTCATCATTTTCTCATTGGTTTTGGCTTGCTCATCCACATGAGTCTTCATCTGCCTGATCAAAACATACAGATCGTTATTAGAAATAGCAGAGTCACTGGCTTTTTCAGCATTGGGGGAAGGCCAGTGTCGACAGTTGGTTTAGTGGATGAAACAAATTTCGAAGTAATCTTTGGTTGGTTTGACATTTTCAAGAATTGGTTATGGGAAGAAGATCAAGATTCTTAATCGAATTCAAACACCATTTGCCCCACGGTGGGCGCCAAATTGTTTTGGTCAAAAACTACCTAAGCAATTAGTTGATCAAACTTCGTAAGTGAGGTAGAGTGTTTGATGAAGTTAGCAAGAAAAATGCAAGTTTGGATGTTGACACGAGGATGTAACGAGGGAAAATCTAGGAATCCTTGAGTATCCTCAAGGAGCCTAGCAAAAAACCTCGGGGGCCGGTTCAAAGTACCTGCGTCCTAAAAATTTTATATGATGAAAGTATTTAGTACAAATGAAATGAGCTCGTATTCTAAGTGTTGCAGAGAGTTCTGATCGTAAAAAAGGGTGTGTGTGTGTGTGTGCAAGCCTAGAGCTCGTTTTAAATAAAGATTACATTTCAACAACCTATCCTAAAAACTAGCAACTAAGTCCACGTCTTCCACATAGTCGTTGAGGTCCATCTGGTCCACGTTTCTGTTAGCTTGACCGAGTCTTTAGGACATGTGATTTATACTTGAGCTAATCTGCGAATAACAAATAAAAAGGGAAAAAACAACCGTTAGTAAATAAAGATATTTCAGGATCCTTACAGTGGAGTGCTTTCGAGCTGCTCAGCATATCCTGAAATCCGGTATCAACAATGTCTAAGTTTAGTGGAAGCCATTATAAGAGCTAGAATTAATTTTTCAAGATGATAATACCTGGACTCTGCGTCTAGCAGAGTTTTACTAACGTAATATACCGGATGCTGCTGACATTGGTGGTCTTTTACTAAGACTGCACTGACTGAGCTTCCGGAAATAGCAAGATACAAATATAGCGGCTCCCTATTCTCTGGTTTCATTAGCAACGTGGCTGCTGACAGGTAGTCTTTTAAGCATCTCAAGGCTTCTTCATGCTTCTCGGTCCACTCAAACTTCCTGTTTTTCCTCAGGATATCGTAGAAATCCATGCTTTTTTCTGAGGATCTCAAGATGAACCTTTTAAGAGCTGCGATCCTCCCTGTCAACCTTTGTACCTCTTTTCCATTCGATGGGGACTTCAAATTCAGTATCGCTTGTATTTTCTCTGGACTTGCTTCGATTCCTCTTTCAGTGACCATGTAGCCTAAATACTTTTTGACTCGCACTCCAAAGTGGCATTTGGAGGGATTGAGCTTCATCTTATATTGGTCAAGGATGTCAAAGGCAATTTGGAGATCCCTGACGTGATCTTGTGCTTTCTTGGATTTCACCACGATATCGTCTATGTAGACTTCCATCGTGTCCCCCAGTTGCTCTTTAAACATCATATTAACTAGCCTCTAGTAGGTGGCACCTGCATTTCTTAGACCAAAGGGCATAGCAGTATAACAATAAATACCTATCGGAGTCATAAAGGTTGTATGCTCCTAGTCACATGGTTCCATCTAAATTTGTTGAAAAAACTTGCTGAGGCATCCATGAAGGTGAGCATCTCATGACCAGCCGTGGCATCCACCATTGCATCAATATGGGTAAGTGGGAAAGGATCCTTAGGACAGGCCTGCCTTATTCACGTCCGTGTAATCTACACAAACTCTCCACTTTCCATTCTTCTTCTGGACCACCACCACATTTGCTAATCACTTAGGATATTTGACTTCTCTGGTCATCTTGGTTCTAAGAAGCTTGTCAACTTCCTCCTGGATGATAACATTCTTATTGGGAGCGAACTTCCTCATTTTTTGCTGTATGGGCTTGAAAGAAGGATCTAAACCAAGTTTATGAGTAATAACATGTTTAGGGATACCTGTCATGTCCTCATGCTTCCAAGCGAAAGTTGAGGTTCTAGCCTTCAGAAGTTGAACTAATTCGTGTTCAACATTTGCTGGGATGCATGTTCCTATGAGCACCTTGATTTCAGGATTCTCAAGGTTTAAAAAGGACTTCTTTGACATCGAGCTCCCTGTTCTCCTGTACTTTAAGTGCTCTTTTCTGTGATTGCTATCCTTCCGTCACCTTGGTGGTGTTCTTCATCGATGTTGAATAACAGTTCTTGGCTTCCTGCTGATCGCTTTCGATTCTTACAACTCCCCAAGGTGTGGGTATCTTGATGCATTGATAATAAGTTGAAGGGACCGCTTTCATCTCGTGTATCCATGGCCTGCCAAGAATTATATTGCAACAAGAGAGATAATCTATAACACAAAATTTTTGCATAGAGTTTACCCCCTCTATGTATACTTGCAACCTGATATCCCCAACAGTGCTTTTAGTTTCACCACTGAAGCTAACCAGGACTGAGATCTTGCAACTATTTCAGTTTCTGGGATCCCCATCTTCTTGAGTACATCAATACGGATTATGTTTACTGAGCTCCCATTATCGATCAGGATCCTGCGGAAAAAATGGTTAGCAATATATAAAGTTATCACAAGACTATCATGGTGGGGATCCTTGACATGAGAATGGTCACTCCCATCAAACGATATCAGGTTGTCTTGAGTTAAGGTGGATGTCCGGACAGGTCTGTCACCCTGTTCAGATTTAGATTCCTTGGCATGCTACATGGCTGAGGAATACGAAGTGCCGCAGATGTCTGAACCTCCTGAGATGAAGTTGATTTATGAGCAACCTGAGGCGGATAAGCTGCTCTCTGAGGCACCTTGTCGGCTTCCAGAGTCTTGATCTTCTTTCTGCCTATCAACTCTTTGAGATGCCCCTTACTGAGTAGATATCTAATTTCCTTCCGAAAGTGCTATGCATTCATCTGTTAGGTGGCCGAACTCTTCGTGGAAGGGGCACCACTTGGTTTTGTCTTTCCAGGATCCCTGCTTATCATTTTTCTAGGCCATCTTGCCTTTTCACCAAGGTCCTGCATTGCGCACATTAAGACACCAATATCAACAAAAAAACAATACTCAGATACCTTAGGATACTCCTCATCATCATCATCTTGCTCCACAGCATTTACTTTGTAATTATCTGGTTTGGAGTATGGACAGGATCTATACGGCTTCTCGGGGGATTCCGCCTTTTTACTGTTAGGATCAAATTTAGGAATATCTAATCTTTGGTGGATCTTTTTGTCATCTTCCAAACGGATAAATCTCAAGGCCCTGCTGCGTACTTCGTCAAGGTTCCTGCAAGGAGTCATAACAAGGTCATCGTAAAAACGTGAATCCTTAGAGAGTCCTATTTTAAAAGCTCCGACAGCTGCTGCCATATCCAGATGCGGAATCTCAAGAGATTCTCGTCTGAATCTAGCGATGTATTCCTTGAGCGGATCATCCGGCTTCTGAACTACTTGATATAGATCGCATGTGAGCTTCTCAAAGGTTCTACAGCAAGAAAATTGATTGTTAAATAGGTTAACTAAGTGAGAGAATGATGTAATAGTATTAGGAGGGACGCTCAGTAGCCATTTCATGGCTGGTCCTGTTAAGGTTGAACCAAAGCCTGTGCACAGACAGGCTTCCTTGATTTCTATCGGAATGGGATTGATCTCCATACGCTCCCTGTAATGTGCCATGTGTTCTTCAGGATCCGTGGTTCCATCGTAAAAATTCATGCTTGGAGTTTGAAAACGCTTCGGGATCTCTACTTGAGAAATCGGCCAAGTAAATCTGGAGATCTTGTGACTTTCCAAAGGAACCTCAGGAATAGGTTTCAGGATCCCTGGAACATTTGATATCATTTCTTTCAACTTCTGAAGCTCTCTAGCGATACTTGGATCAATACCTGCATCATAAGGAGCACCCTGGTTAGAAACGACAGGAATTGAATTGGACACATTACCTGAGCCACGATTCCGGACTGGAATCCTGGGATCATATCCATAGGTTGTTGGGATGCTCGGCTCCGTAGTGTCTGATGTTTGCATGGGAATGAACTCACCATCATGCACATCTGAGGAGTTGGTCCTGACGATTCCTACAGAAACAGAAAGGTTAGAATGTTGATATCCCTAGTTCTGTCCTAGGTTCCCAGTAGAAAAAGGGTATCCTTGAGATGGTATCGCCAAGGATCCCAATGATAGTGGAATCCAAGGATCCTTGGAGCGTGGTTGCGAGGATTCTGGTGGGATGGCTCCCGAGAATCCAACAACACTCTCTGCATATCAAGCGGCCTGGGAAGTCATTATAGGAGCCGTAGTGAAGCCTGCTGCCGATTTGTAATTGTAGCAGGTCGGATCTGAGGATCTTGAGGCATTGAAGTCAAGATGCCTGGGAAATAGGGGACTTTGTTCCTCCACATGTTTCTTAGACTTCTTAAGCTCCTCGATCTCCTTCATCACTGTTTGATTAGTTTTTTCTTATTGATCCATCTGATGTTTCACCTGTTTGATCAAAGTAAACAAATCAGTGTTAGTAATAACAGGATCAACAGACTGAACCTGGGATCCCGTGAACACAGGATAGTCCATTCTCTTCGGCTGCTCATCCACTTTCTTCTGACGATCATTGGTTTTCTTCTGGCTTCCTGGAGCGGAAGGAGGTGTAGGGATAGAGGATGATACGGAGGCCGAAACAGATTTCTGTTGGTTTGACATTTTTCAGATCGGATATCAAATGGAGTGAACAAAATATGGAATTTTCGTAGGATTAAGCACCACTTGCCCCACAGTGGGCGCCAAACTGTTTTGGTCAAAAATCAACAAAGTGATCTTGTATTTCAAACTTAGAATGTGAGGTAGTGTGCTTGATGATCAAAATGATGAAATATCAAAGTATCAATGTTGACACAATGATGTAACGAGGGAAAATCCAGAATCCTTCGAGTTTCCTCTAGGAAGCCTGGCAAAAAACATCGGGAGCCGGCCTGAAGAGCCTGCTGCCTAGCAATTTTATTGATGTAAAATGAAGAATTACAAGTATTTTGGAGGTTTGATCGATCGACGCTAAGTGTTACAACGATGGTATGCTATCAGAGCTCAAGTGTATCGGTGTTGTGTGTCCCCAAGTCGATCGAATCATCGATTATATAAGGATTACAAAAATAACAAACTATCCGGGATTCCTGGGATCCTATCGTCCAACTAACTTGACCGTTAGAGCCCTCTTCGTCCACTTGGTCCACGATTTCCTTTAGCCGGAGCTTGAATCTCGGAGGTAGTTGATGACTTCAACGGTACCTAGGTCAAATAAACACGTGGCAATTACAAGGGTTAGTTGAATAAAACAAATCAGGATACCTGGAGGAGTGAGATTTCGAGACGGTAATAGGATTCTTGAACTATCTGAGCTTCCTGGAGCATCCTGAAAATACACCCTCAACAGGGAACCACAAAAAAAAATCCACAAAAACCACCAACCTAACACAAAACATTAAAAAAAATGGGCTCGGACCGTTGCATTATCTTCATCGCCCATTGCATTCCCTTCCTTCACCGGCTTCTCCACCTCTTCAGGCTTATTACCCTCTCCCAGCTCCAGCACATAAGCCCTAGTCATCGCCACCGGAGATTCCGGAATCATCTTCGAGGTGCAGCCTTCGGTCCCATCCTTCCCTGTTCCAGCCACATCTCCATCACCTCCTCCCAACGATTCCAGAACCAGCTTCCAGCCCGCAACATCCCAGCCAGGCACCTTGAAACCAGTCGCTTCAGCGTCACCCGCCATTTGGATCTTGCACTCCAGGATGCTCCAGGAAGCCGAAAGTTGGCCTGTTTCAGCATCAGCGGCCATCTTGGCTTCCAGGGCCAGGCGCTGCTCAGTGAGCATATGCTCATAAAACAGGGTCTTACCCTTAGCGATGTCAGCTTGGGCCTGGATCTTCTCCTCAGCCTCGACCATCTTCTTCTCCGTGTCCATGGCTTGGGTGCTCAGCTTCTCAATACCCTGTACAATAAAACAGGAATCCTGGTCATCAGCTGCAACAGGTATGAAACTAACATATGCATTATTTGAGCTTCTTACCAAGTTGACCATGGTATGCATCGAGAGAACCTTATTGCTGGCCTCGGAGGCAGCGAGATCCTCAAAAGTCCAGATACACAGGAGCCTCAGCAGTCTTCTCTTCTTGGAAGTCGAGGCCTTCGGCCGGCTGACAGGTGGCTTGGAAGTGGTAGGCTGCTCCAACTGCTCCTTCTTGAATTTTAGGAGGTTATCAAGATCCTTCAGAGAGAACGAAGAGCTAGACTTGGGGGCTACAAAGAAAAATAAATTGTCAACATATGGGATTCTCAAATAAATATGCAGTTTAGGATCCCGTGAAAACTTACCAGACATCTCATGGATGTGATCGACTGAGTAGCTCAGTTCGCTGGCAGATGCTTCGAGGATCAGGGCTCTTTCAGTGGCAAGAATCTGGTAGAGTGTTTCAAGCTTCTTGGGATCCGGGAGCGCCTTGACAAGATTCTCAAATTTAGGTGCTGCAAAAAAGATTAAAGAAATCAAGCACAGATCAAGAATTTAGTTACAAAAAAGAAATCGATATCCTACCCTTCTCAACCCACTTCAATTGCAACTCTGTACCCCCAGGAATCGAGTCTCGCTTAACGAAGAAGAAACGTTTCTTCCAGTCATGATCATTATGGGAAGCTCGGGGAATCAGCTGAGAGGTGGAGGTGCGAGCCTTTAGGACGAAACGGCTGCAACCGTGGGTTCTGAGTTGGTAGGCTTCACAGATTTCAGGAATCCCGATTTCCAGATTCCGAGTTTGATTCAGTTGATCAAGAGAGTACAAGATTCTCCAAACCGTAGGCATGGTTTGGGCATAAGAAAGTCGGGTGGTCTTGAAGAATTGAGTAACAAGCTCTGGGAAAGGGAATGCCATGCCAAGCAGAAAGGGATAATACATGAAGCACACCCAGGTGGTGGAAGTGAAATCGGGATTTGGTTCGGGAATCGAAGGGTCGGAAGATCGTGCCCGGAGGAAAGATGCCGGAGTTTTTCAGATCATGAATATCACCATCGTCGAACGTACATGTTTCTTCTTCGCCGGGAATAATGTACCCTTGGTCATGAAAGTTGTCGAGCACCGGAATTTTCAACGAAGAAGACGACCGAGTACTTTTCTTGGCCATGGTCGAAAAGTTAAAGGAAATCGGAGAAGAAGAAAAGAGAGACTGACCTGGAATATCGGAGAAGCTCGAGAGGGTTTGTGGAAGAAGATGATGAAAATATGAATTCGGAATCTTGTATTTAAAGAAAAAGCAATGATGTCCATCACATCCATCGAACGCCGTAAAAACTGTCCCATCTCAACCATATTTACCGTGATAACGCCGTGGACTTAGCATCTTTTTGAATTTTGACAGCTGTTGAGCTTATCCACATCTGTCGAAATTCAAGGGCAATTGTTGAGGGTATATTTTCATGATGCTCGCGAGAAGCTCAGATAGTTCAGGAATCGTACAACAGTTTGGGAATCTCACTTGTCCAGGTATCCTGATTTATTTTATTCGACTAACCCTTATAATTGTCACGTGTTTATTTGACCTAGGTACCGTTGAGTCATCAACTAATTACGAGATACAAGCTCCAACTAAAGAAGATCGTGGACCAAGTGGACGGAGAAGGTTGTAACGGTCAAGTTAGTTGGATGATAAGATCCCGGGAATCCCGGAATGTTTGTTATTCATGTATTCGTTATATAATCGAGTACTCGATCGATTTAGGAACACACAAAATCGATACACTTTAGCTCTGGTAGCATACAATCGTTGTAACACTTAGTATCGATCGATCAAACCTCCAAAAACACTTGTAATTTTCAGTTTCGTATCAATAATATAGTGAGGAAGCAGGCTTCTCGGCCGGCTCCCGAGGTTTTTTTGCTAGGATTCCTAGAGGCAACTCGAAGGATCCTGGATTTTTCCCTCGTTACATCCTTGTGTTCATCTCTATATTTGTTTGGAGCATATTGACAAGTACACTACCTCACATTCTAAGTTTGGAATACGAAATCACTTTGTTGATTTTTGACCAAAACAATAAGTATGTTAGTATTATGGCTAAAAGCTAAATATAGGAAGGTTGGGATGAAAATCCGCTATGACATGCTAACTAGAAATGCTTGTAAGAAGAATAATCATTAGCATTGCGAATGGTATAAGTATAAGGATAAGCAATTCAATCATTCGATCCCTAAGTTGCTTAAAGATTCAATCCAATATTTCTACCTATTAATTTTGACGCGATTTTTTTTTTTTTTTTTTTTTGTCAACGTGGTCAAAGTTCTCAAATCCGTAACTTACAAGAACATATGAAGATCATGATTATACATAGATCAAATAGTGACAAAGCAAAGACTCAATGTTGTCTGTTTTGTAGGGTGGATGACTACATATGCTCATTTTTTAAAGAATCGCAAAATAATTTAGTTTAGGTATAGTATGACTTCATTCACATATAAACATAAATTATTTTTTAAAATTTAAGAGCACATTTAAATAAAAATAAACTCATGTAGTTTGGATATTTTGTTTGATAGACATCAAAGAAATATGAGGAATGGGTTTTCAGTTATTTGATTGGATCCCAAAAACATTATTAAAAAAAATAATTGCCCCCATGCAGGATCGAACTACAGACCTCCAGTTTACAAGACTGGCGCTCTACCACTGAGCTATAGGGGCCTTTATTTAATTGTCAAGGTTCTAAGATTTATATTCTTGTCAACAGTCAACCGAAGACACACGTCAACGGTCAACACTTATTCACTGTTCACCTAACACAACAATTCACACGAATTTCTTGAACTAAATAAACGGAGTTTTTCCAAAAAAAAATTAATAATAGGAAAAGATTATTTATCAAATAAGTATGGTTAAAAAAACATTTATTGAAATGGATTTCTTTTTTATCTATTAGTTTCTCACTATATTTTCATTTGATTACTTTACTTTACATAGTTAGTATCAACTAAAAAGCATTATACTTTCCACCTACAATTTAAGCGTTATACTTTGATTGAGTTTTAAAAAACTATAAAAAACAAATCAATGCTAACAAAGTTCTCGGCTACAAAGAAATTTAATATTTTGTTAATCTTAAAACATTGAACAAATAAGCTAGTTTAAAAACAAGTCGAGACCGGAACTTCACTTATTGAGCTCAAATAGGTTTGCGAGTCTAAAGGTCAAGCTCAAGGTCAAGCGCTCAGCTTGTGAGTGGTTTTTTTAATATATAATTCCGTGTGTCTTTAAAGCTATGGCATTCTTACTTATAAAAATATAGAAACATATGCTTTTTTGTTTATTATTAATCGTTTTTAAAACACCAAACTCACTAACATGTAGTGTATAATGTATGATGCAACAATTTGTTGGGTGATCGGTGTCGAAGGTACCGATTAAAGATAAGAAAATTGTGTTCCTGGTTACCTACTTACTAAGTAGTGTGCCGAACCACGAAGAGCTTGTGTTGGCGACGTTGTTCAGTTGATTAACTATTACACTAAATTACAAAACTAAGAATTGTAAACGCTAATTTTTTTATTTGGTTTGAAAGTTGAAAAGACTAGAACAAGTACATAACTCTTTAAAAATGTAAACTTGAAACTCAATTTTGATTTAGAAAACTTATGGAGACAAGATGATCATCTTCGACGCTCAGGTTAGCAACAGGTAATGAAATCCTAGTTTGATTATATAAAAGATTGTCACATAGACATGACTTGATTATTGTGTTTAGCTTGAAGGACACACTGAAGGAAAAGGAACCTGATCGATGCTGGTTAACAGTAAGAAACCAATTAAATAACAGCTCCAGCTAAGATGGTGTCTTACTGTGTATCATGTACGTAGAAATAACTTTAACAATTACTCAAGAGTTAAGCATGCAATTAACAAGAAAGTAATCCAAAGCCAGTAAATAAAAGAGATTAATCTTTAATCAAGTAGGTTGAAATGACTTTGCCAATCTTTAATCAAAGTAAACAATCAATCGCTTTTCACCCAGTCATCAATTGGATGACTAGATTTACACCTTGTAGAGGTGCAATCCAACATAAGATATCAAAACCCTAACTAGCTCTACATCTTGAGGTTGATCAATGGGAGTTTAGCCACTCATGTTCATCCAATGTTTTAAAAACCGGTTTTTTAGTTGAACCGGAAAACCTTTCACGACTGGTTCGACCGGTCGGACCGGTTAGACCGGCTGGTTGAACCGGTTAGGGGATTTATATATATTTTTTTATAAAAATGCTAATAAACTTGTACACCCCAACAAAAGTAGTTAAAATACAAATATAATCCACTCAAAAATAATTTCAAATATGTATTTCATAAGAAAATATAAGTTTTAAACTTTTTAAAAAAATAAAAAACAAAAAAAAATTAAAAAAATTAAAAAAAAAATTAAAAAAAATAAAAAAGAATCAGAAAACCGGTTGAACCGGAAAAAACCGGAAAACCGGCCGGTCTAACCCGGTCCGGTTATTGCCAAAAAACCGGCCTTTAAAAAACCGGCTAGAGGACCGGTCACCGGTCGAACCGGTCGAACCGGCCGGTTCGAACCGGTTTTTAAAACACTGTGTTCATCTTGATACTTCAGAAATTTGCTTCATAGACGTTGTTAAACTGAACGTTGTGATTAGAATCGTTGAAAATCAGTTCAGTATCGCTCAAAATCGTCCCCTGGCCTCCAGGAAGCTTCTATTCGAAAACCCTAATTAGGGTTAAGTATATCCTAAAAATCTTGTCCTAGATGTAGACAACACGTGGAGTCAAAATCGCACATGACATAGCAGATGCCACCATGGCATCTGCTACGCCACCTTCAGGTCAGACGCCTCATTTAGCTACTGCTTGCGCTTCTTCAGACGCCAACTTTTCTCAACGCGACACAACAGACGTCATGGTGGCGTCTGTTACGCCCCACGGTTGACTTTTACTGACTTTTGCTCTTTTACATCATTTTACATTTTTAGTCCTCCGACTTCTTCAATACTGATTGATACTCTCAAGTTTTGCACTAATCTTCCCTATTCACCCGCTGAACAGAAAATAACTCAATAACTCAAAGTAAATGTGTTTTGATGCAAGAACAAACTAAAACCATGTGTTTACTAGTGAATATAACATGGAATCTATAAATTCATCATTAGGCTTGTATCGGTGGGTTTATGAATTGTTGAATCTAGAAGTGACCCCTTGCCAAAACTACATACTCTAGCTTGGTATTTGTTTCAGAAACTATCCACTGCTTAATATTGAGTGGAAGGATGAAAAATAACACATGACCACGTATGTCCCTTCCTAGTCCACGAGCACGTGGGAAAAGTTACGAGGGTAGTCAGGTCATATCGTTTTTGCACATCGCTAGAGGCTCGCCCAGAAGTATTAGAGCTAGCTAGCCGGCATCGGATTGTACGTGGAACAACAAAGGCTACGTGATTTTGTTGAAGAGCACTCTCAGTCTCACGAAGTGAATATTCCAATTGCAAAATGCTAGGGGCATCTCCCTAAGATGTAGGAGATTGGTTGATAAAAGAAATTAACTACCGTATCAAATTCCGTTGGGAGAGACCTTACTAACTTTAAAAAAAGGAAAATTGGAACTGAATAATACGAATTCACACTTCTTGGCCAATAATAATACAAGTTATGCATTTGGCTTACAATAATACCAATTCACAATTTCGTTCTCTAGAATGATACACCGTTAGTTTTTCACTAACGGTGTTAGTATGTTGCTGATGTGGCATTTGTTAAGGGTTGTTTTTGTCATTTCCAAAAATGAAAGGATTTATTTGTAATTCTTCAACCTCATAACCTTAACCCCACACCCCCAATTATCTGGTACGTCCACCGTTCTGCCACCACCACCACCGTCTGCCACAACAACCACCACCATCGTCTGCCACAAAACGAGCATCGCTCGTTTACCCTTGAAGACATGAAGAGGTTTGAGAGGTAAAAAGGTTGTCGTCGCCATTGGCCGGAACCCTAGCCGGAGATCAGGGTTGCGCCGTCCACCGCGTTGTTGGCGAGATTTGGCCGGATATGTGAAGAAGGAGAAGATAGGGTTCGAAAACTTGCTCCCGCTGTGAAACCGCCGCGTAGTTGGCGAGATTTGGTCGGAATCGGCCTACCGGAAACTGGCCGTAGTCACCACCTCTCGCCGGGACACCACCTCTCGCCGGAACACCACCAATCGCCAGCAGATACAGCCACCACCAGAGGTCAGACTGAACGACGATTGAAGTGGCGACAGAGACGGTGGTTAGAGGCGGTGGTGAGGTGCGGAAAATGAGGCGGTGGTGAATCTCCCGGAGGTCAGACTGAATCTCCTTTTTCTTTGAATTTATATATTTTATTTATAACAAGTTACAAAACAGCCCCTCTATTATTAAAAGTTTCTTAAAAAAGCACATAATGCCACGTCAGCAACTACTAACCCCGTTAGTGAAAAACTAACGGTGTATCATTCTAGAGAACGAAATGGTGAATTGGTATTATTGTAGGCCAAATGCATAACTTGTATTATTATTGGCCAAGAAGTGTGAATTCGTATTATTCAGTTCCAATTTTCCTTAAAAAAAGACGTGATTCTTAAACTAGTTGAACGACATCTCCAAGTTGTTCTGACAAATCTTTAAATTTATGACAAGTATCTTGTGTTGGATGTTGGAAACTGAGTACACCATATCGAGAGGTTTCACTTCACCCGTAGAGAAGAACTTATGATCTACCATTGATTTGCGAAGAACAAGAAAGGAAAAAGAAAACATTTGCGCGCGATGATAAGGTGACGATTAGGGTTACAAAAAACAAAAGATTTTTTATGCTTTAATTAATATCATAAAGATTATTAAGTAATTATCTATCTTATTGAATGAATATTATTACAAGACTTCTAATAAAAAATAAGTATAATGCAACATTTTTATTAACAAAAAGGCAGCATTAGTTAAAGCTACATTAGGCCTAATGTAACTATTTTTCCGAAAAAATATTCTAAAAATATTGCATTAAGTTTAAAAAGTTGTATATATGTAACAAAATGGTTCCATTAGGTCTAATACAATTTATATATTTTACAATTGAGATTGAGATGGTCTCTCACAAAATCAACTGTGGATAATAGCGGCCAGTTAGAAATTTACAACTCAAATTATGGTCTAATGGTATTAGTACAACTCAAATCTTCTTTGGAACGCATGTGTTATCTGAAGTCTTTAGAAATTGCCAGCACACCACTTGATCTGTCATTATCTTTATGTTTGTAAAGCTATCACAATGACACGTGTTTTCATCACTCTCTCTACCCACATAAATCATCATGCATTCTCTCTTTAAAATCGAAGAAACCCCCATAGGTCACAGGCGTAATCTTCAATCATCGGCCGGTTTCGCCTCTTGATCTCACGTTTGTGTTCAATAGGTTCTAATTCATTTCCAGTTTATTTATCTTCTTCTCGAATGTTTTTTTTGCTTTCATTGTTGCTTATGTTTTTTGCAGGTTAAGTTTGATTTCACTTTTTTTTGTTGGCCTAGTGTTTTAAGGGTATGTTTGATGTTCATTTTATGTTCGAGTTTTGTTATTTGGGTGTTACATGCTCACTAATTTTGTGGAATTTGGTTGCAGTTCGTCTTCATCCCCATCTAATTTTTTATATTTTCTGTGTAAGTTGTAATTTACCTTCATCTACCATAGATTCTATATTTTGTTGTCCGTATACATTCATTGTAAATGCTAACCTAATTTTTCTGTTCTTGCATGTTTCATTTTGGGGTTTTTTTTCAGTAAATTGGCAAGAATTAGTATCTTCTTATGCCAACACAACATTCTCTGCTCATCCCATCCTTGAATCTGGTTAACAAAATGATAATAGAAAGACATATAGAGATGTGATTTTCAATTAGTTCGTATATGATTTTGGTTTATTCATCATCAAAATTGCGGAGCATCGTTTCCTATCAGTGACAAAAAGAATCTTGAAAGGGAAAACAGATTAATCTTTGAAGTTTACTTACAGGTGGTAGAAACCATTAAACTTTACTTAGAGAATGAATTTTGAAAGCAGGGGCGGATCCAGGAATTTTTTTCACTGGGTTCACATTTTTTTCAGTGGACAGAATGCTAACTAAATGTCAAAACTTTCGGCTTAATCGGTTCGGGTCGGGTAAGGTTGATTACACAATAACAAAACGGAATTCTAACAATAGTTGAAGAAGAAGATTCAAGATTTGATGGTTTTCTTGTGAAAATTTTCTCTATATTCATTATACATAATTCACGTTTTCACAAATCCATTAACATTTAACAAATTAAGAACATATTACACATTCAAGAACCAAATTATTTACAAAAAAACAACCTAAACAAAACCTAAATCAATAAACTCATCAAATTTAAAAAGAGATTAAAGAACAAAATTCAATAAATTCATCAAACTAACAACAAATTTATTCAATCGCATTCCTAAACTATTGCAGCTGGCATTCCTAATTGTGTAATAATTTACAGCACAATTGAATTTGAGCATACAAATCGGATAAACCGCAAGTGGATTACACAGCAAAACAAATCAGAATAAGTTAAAACTTAAAACCAAATCTATACAGGTAAAATGTTATCATTGACTGAATCAGACAAAGGAGTAAGGACCATTGAGTAAAGCACGATTAACCTAAATTGAACATACACATATCTTAAGAACGCATTTCTGATTGTAGAATAAATACAAACTTTCAAGATCTGTAAAAAAACCTAACCAATCATTCAGAGGACGGATTTGATTCGTAATCCATAAAATGGATTTGAGGATGTAGCGAGAGCAACTACGAATGAACAAACGGAGAGGGCAGTCGCAGTGGCTGAAGCGTGACTGTGACTGAGATCAGAAGGTCGCGGCCTCTCCGGAGGATCGCCGTCGCCATCGCCGGAGGAGAGACAGAAAGCGACAGTCGAAGTCGAGCACTAAGCAGGGGCGGAGGTCCGGGAGTCGGAATGTGGGTGAACGATTGAGGTCTTTTAAGCGGCTGTTTAAAGTTTTAAAACCTAATGTCTAATATAAGCAACTTATAAAAATAAAAAATAAAAGTTGGAAAAAAAAAGTCTAAAGGAAGGTGTTGGATTCGAACTCCGTATCTCTAGCTTATAAAACGCGCATAGAGCCAACTGGGCTAAGGACAGATTCATTGCTTTGTTTGAATTCACTCCTAATATATACATGGATTCACTCCTACTTTTTTATACGTATTTCTACTAAAATTTCGAAATTCACTGGGTTCCTGTGAACCCGTTGTCGACATACTAAATCCGCCCCTGTTTGAAAGTGAAGCATTTGTAGACTAAAAGAACCTGCCCTTTTCCAGCTCAAGAAGCCATGAAAGCTCTGACAATGAGTGTTCTTAAGCAAATGAGAGTTCTTAAGTAGAAAAGCATGTAAGCTACTAAATTGTATTTAACAAGTAATGATTAAAAAATTTAAAGAAATCAAGTACATAAAGCCAAATTGTGCTCTGTAACTTAAGTTGATGACATATGCAAGCTGGCTTTAAAGAATATTTGAAGGATTACAGAATACTCATTTTTCATTATGATTTGTGAATAATTTAAGATGACCATATACACATAATTTCTTTACTCCTAAACCTTTTAATAATGACTATAACCTTTAATTATTCTGATCAGGTATGAATGACAACTACGAGACATGTTGTACAACCAAATTTTTAATCTATGATCCGTAGTTCTAAGTGCTTTTAAGTACATTTACATGGTGACATTTAGAGCAATTATAAGTGCATTTAATTTGATTTTCCGGTATATGGTTATGTGTTGCAATCTGTCATTTGGCTTCTTGAATTGATATGTATAAGTTGCATTTGAGGAACCGTTTGTTCTTTCGTTATCTATCAAATAGAGTCGTAATTGTAATCATGTAAATGGAGCTTTGTAACTATGTTCTATAATATTAGTTTTGACTATTTTCTTATGGTATGTGTGTGCAGTTTCTGCTTTGGGTTTCGTCTACGCATTGGAGGTCGTTGACGAGGTACATGGTCTTGCTTTAACACATTGTGTTTCCTGTCTCTTTTAGGTGTTAGATTGTGTGTGTTGTGAGGTGTAAAATGTTATTGTTTTATAGGCTATGTTGTTTTACTTTTAGTTGTTTCTTTATGACATGTGTGTACTTTCCTCGGGTTCTTCTCTGAATTCCGTTCGTGTGTTGAAAGTCACCTTCAAGGTATTCAATTCTGTTTCGTTTTCTTCGTCATTCAATGACATGGTCTTGACACATGGGTTTGATAATCCCAAAATCATCCTTGACCCAATGTTTTCCCTGATAGGTGTCTCCTAGAACTATACGCTAAGGCTGAGGCAAAATACATCCGTAGTGGTCCAGCATGTCTCAGTAACTTCAGCTCAAAGAAAGGAAGATGAAATGACGCTTCTCCCGCCTCCAACACAGCCGCAAACACCGACAGAGAAGCCAAGTCAATATAAAAGAAGATAGTCAAAACGACAAAACCAACAAAACCACGGTCGATGGTGGCCCGCCGCAACGCGCGGGTGGGTCACCATCTTGTTTGAGTTAATACAATCTTTTTGTGAAAAAAAAAAGTTAGTAAAAATGTTATATTAACCTATTTTTTTAGTGCATGTGTATGTATATACATGGAGAGGAGAGATTGCCTAACCTATTTTTTTAGTCCTAAATTAAGAACTACAAAAGTATACATTAGAGAAGACAATTATCTTCTAAAGATATATTCACTAATAACTAACTCTTGCAAATTTATATTAAATTGTTATTTAGGTCTGTTCAAATAAAAAAAAAATTGAACAAGATATTTATATCCCTTTTTGATGGGTCTAAAAATAGCTGGTTGATCATAAAGTACGTTTAACTCAATATATGTCACGTGATGTGACTGATGTCAACAGGTCTTTAATGTGTGTGCATCGTAGAAGTAAAGAAAAGACATTTTAGTATTTTACATGTGTAGACGACAGGATATGGTCTCAAACGACAGGGTAAGGAACAAGTAATTTAACATTTTTTTTAACTGCAACAAAGATTATATTTTTTTTAAGGGCGGTATAATATAAAATAAAAAAGTTTGAGACGAGCATATTACAAAAAAATAAACGGATTTTTCATCCAGTAGTCCATCTTATCGAAAACTTATGAGACCTAGCGCTGAACCAAGTAAACGAAATATGCACAATAGAATAAAAAAAATCCACCGTTACTTTGCTTGTTGGGTTGAAAGATGCAGTCATTCCGGAATCTCCATAGCACCCACCACATCGTGTAAAAAATAGAATGAATAACCATATTCTTTTTAGTTGATACCTGTAACTCATCTATCTCCATATATAACTGATTCGGAGTTTTAGAACCAAGATGATCCAGCTCCAACCACCTGTTCACCTGAGAACGAACTTTGATAGAAGTGTTGCAATCGCCAAAAATGTGATTGTTTGATTCAACAAAACTGTTACACATAGAACAAAGAATATTATTGATCTCTATGCCTCTTCTGGAAATGTTCAACCGGGTAGGTCATCTGTCAAGAAACAAACGCCAAGCAAAAATATTGATCTTTTTCGGAACCAGAGACACCCAACGAGTAGGATGACTAGCCACTGGGAGATTTATTCGATCAAAATAGTTCCTGAGAGTTTTAACAGAGAACTCCTTAACTCCATCCAATTCCCATTTTCACATGTCATGGCCAACACCTAAAGAAAAGTTATCCAATTGGGAATGTAGCCGAGATAATTCATTCGATTCCTTTCCACTTCTAATGGGTCGTCGCCATTCCCAATTAAATCCACCATTCTGATAAGCATCTTGCACCGAACAACTTTTATCCACCGCAAGCGCAAATAGTCGAGGATATTCAGCTTTGAGAGGATTATCACCATACCAAACGTCATTCCAAAAAGAAACCGAAGCACCATTCCCAATCTGTTTTCTCATGACATTGCGGTTTAAATGGAAAGAATTGTGACATGATTCCCAAGAACTCATAATTTTTCTCCAAGAACTAGAAAAATTTGCCCTTTGTTCGAGATTGTCTCCATGAATCGCCGAAATAATTTTAACCCAAAAAGCATCTTTACATGAGACAAACCTCCATCTCCATTTGTATAAGAGAGCCTTATTCATAGCCAAAAGACTCCCAATACCGATGCCACCATTTTGTTTACACGCAATGGTTTGAGCCCAACTTATCCATGAGATTTTCCTCTCATCTTCTTTAAAGCCCCAACAAAGATTATATTATAAACACATTGATGATTAGAAAAACCTAGCCGTAATCCATTTAAAAGCAATATGTTGAACCGAATCCAATAAGGTTCTCGGTCTCAGATCATCAAGTTTGTGAACTATCTCATTACGAGTCTTCCAAAGTAGCCACCATGCACACGAGAGAATGTCTTCAATCATTTTCTTCTTCTTTTTCATCATCGATGCACCATCCAACCAAGCCAAAACCTCTTTAGGATAACATAACAAGGGAGCATCAATATCAAGCCAGACGCGAACATGACGCTAAAGATCAACCATCACACTACAATCGCCAAATAAATGGCGATTAGTTTCCAACAGGGCGTCACAAAAAACACACCTTAAGAACGGGATCGAAATGCCACGATCGCAAAGTTTACTACAAACCGGTAATCTATCAATCAACAACCGCCACATAAAAACATTAACCTTTTTAGGAATGGTCTTATTCCATCGAGTTTGAGGAAAATCGCCCAGGAGAACAATCGATTCAATAGACTTCCAAATGTCTTTAACCACAAACTCATTTTTACCATCAAAATCCCATCTCCACGAGTCATTATCAGAACTCACATCGAACGACTAAAGCAATGAAAGAAGCCTACTTAACTGAATTTCTTCAATGCCACTCCTCACCTCACGTCTCCAATCCTACTACCAATAATACCCAGAAAATCGATTAGAAATAAGGCACCCCTTGTTGTTTTCTAATGCAAATACTCTAGGGAATTTCTCCGCAAGAGTTTCATCACTAATCCAAATATCCTCCCAAAACCTAGTATCATTTCCTCTTCCGACGTATTTTTTTAATGCACTTTCCGGAATTATGTTTTCATGATGAAGATCATTATTCGATTTACATAAAAAAATTCCAAGCCCCACTATCAGTAATCATCCGCCTCACACTTAAAGCCTCGTCACCATAAATCGAGTCAATAACCTGAGCCCATAAAGATTTGTCATTAAGAAAACACCATTTCTATTTAAGTAAAAGTGCCTGGTTAAGCGCACTTATACTACCAATACCCAATCCGCCCTTGTTTTTATCCGCCAAAATATTCTCTCATTTAGCCCAATGATTTTTTTGTTCAGATTCCCCACAACCCCAAAAGAAATCAGCTCTAAGGCCCTCTAAAATAAATAAAACCTTTTTAGGAGGGCGAAAGAGCGGATCATAATGAATGGGCAAAGAACCATGAACCAAAGATAATAAAGTCAACCTACCTCCAATAGAAAGAAGACCAGCCTTCCACCATGAAATCTAGCTTTGAACTTTTTAATTATTGGTGACCACGCTTTAACCGAATTCATTCTCTCACCAATGGGAATCCCAAGGTAACGAAAAGGCCAAGAACCCACATTACACCCTTTGTCCCAAGCCATGTTTCTCACGTCACCTTCACCTATACCAACCCCCAAAAGGCTACATTTGGAGTTATTGACCTATAAACCGGAAAATTTAGCAAAAACGTCAAGAATACGATAAATTACCATGAAATTCGATTTAGACCACTCCCCTACAAAAATAACATCGTCAGCATAAAGAGGATGTGAGATTTCCAAATTTTTATGACCAACAGAAATCGGTTTGAAGCCACCTCTTGATCAATTAACGCATGTAAACCCTCCATGGCTAAAATGAAAAGAAACGACGATAGGGGGATCACCTTGTCTCAAACCACACTCTACATTGAACTTTTTGGTAGGACTACCATTGATTAAAATAGAAGATGTAGCAAAGTCCAGGCAGGCCCGAATGAAATCAACCCACTTATCCCTGAACCCCATAACTCGGAGCAGAGATAACAGGTACTCCCAATTAAGTGGATTGTAAGCTTTCGCAAAATTAACTTTAAAAACCATCATCTTTTTATTTTTCTTTTTATGCCAACGGGGACGATCTTATTAAGCATAAAAAAATAAAGTCATTATTAGATAAATTACCATACAATATATAAACATTATAAGAAAAGGCTTAATAAACATAATTTGTCCGTGGGTTCAATATTTATAATTCTAATCTAATTCATTTAAATTCTCTCCTTAGGTTAAAGGTAATGGTCTCGGGAGAGGGGGGTCGGGGGGGTTTCGGTGGCTTCGGGGTTCTCGGGAACACCACTGCGTGGTGGTCGGGATCACCGATCAGGGATCACCCTTGGGGTACCGACGCCGATCAAAATTGAATTGGGGAGGTAGCCATTGGAGTGCCCCCCCCCCCCCCCACCAACGGTTACTTCCTTTTTTTAAAAAAAAATAATTTTTTTTTAACTTTTTACCACTTTCAACCTATTTAAACCCCACCATTCAACCCCTTTTTACACCAAACTTCTACTTCTTCTCTCTAAATTTTATAAAAACTTCAACCTCTCTCAAAATTTTATAAAATCTCCAACTTCCTTTTAATTTTTACCATGTCGAACTTCAACGATTTCTTTTCCAACTTCAACCCTTCCGATCAACAACCTCCCACCTCTCAACAAAACCCATTTGGAAGTGCCGGTTACGTACCGACGATGGCGGATTCCCCGGCCAGTTGGCCGGAATTTGATTATCTTGGTACCGACGATTTTCCCCAATTCCAAAACACCCAAACCCACCAAGCCGATTCTCAAGAAGAAATTATCATGGAAACCCAACCCACCCAACCCACTCAAACAAAAAGGAAGAAGAATACCGCCAAACGAAATAAGAAGACCGGTCAAGCGTCTCTACCCGACGACCGACAAAAAAGGGTTCCTACTCCTTGGGCGGTCAAAGAAGAAGTGGCGTTGGCGAGATGTTGGGTCGATGTCTCCGAGAGTTCGATTGCGGGTAAAATATATATTTTATAAATTGTTTTTTTTTTAAAGTTTACTAACATTTTTTAAAGTTTACTAACAATTTTTTTTTTACTTTTTTTAATTTTAGGAGACGCCCAAAGTAGGGAATCGTTTTGGAACAAAATTACCGCAAATTGGCATCAATTGTTACATTATCCTCCACCCAACTTCAAAGAGGGTTTTGAACATACCTTTGTTCGCACCAAGCATCAATTGTACTCGAAGTGGGGCGACATGAACAAGAAGGTCACCAAGTTCAACAACACCTACATCCACATTTTGGGTAATCGAAAGAGTGGGCAAAACGAAGAAGACGTTATGAAGGCGACCCATCATCGATTCAAACTAGATAACAAGGGCGATTTCGACAAGTTGGAGGTTTGGGATGTGGTGAAACATTCTCAAAAATGGCAAGGGGCATATACGGTGGACGATGGTTGCTATAGTGACGACCAAGATGCTTCTAAAAGAAGCAAAACATCCGATTCAAATCGGAGCTTCAACACCGATAGTCCATCGCAAGCCCAATCCATTCCTTTCGATCTCAACCTCGGTGTAGGTGGATCGTCTCCCAAGAGCCCAACCCAAGAACCACTTCCGATGGGTACCCAAAAGGCTAAACGCTTAGCAAAATAAAAAGCAAAAGGAAAAGGAAAAGCGTCTTCGAGTGGAGCTTACCATGAAGAGTTTCAAACGTTTAACGAGTATCAACGGGAAAAGATCGAACTTCAACGACAAGCTCGAGAACAACGAGCGAAAGAACTCGAAATACTTGAACGCGAGCAAATGTGTCGTGAGCTCGATAGGGTTGAAAAAGACCAAAGCGAGGAGGCTAAATCCATCGCTCAAAAAATTCGAGACAAACTCTTCGGGTGTTATAAGTAGTTTTTTTTTTAATTTGTAATTTTAGGATTTAATAAGTAATTTTAGGATTTAATAAGTAATTTTAGGAGTTTTTCTTTATTTGTAATGTTAGGATTTAATTTTTATTTATAAAATGTATTTGTTTTTATTAGTATTTTATTTTAAATATTTTATTATAAAAAAGTGATTGTGGGAAATGGGGAAATGGGGAAACCATTATTTACAAATTGGGGAAAAGTGGGAAGGGGTGGGGAATGATGAGGTGGCACCTAAAATGGATTGGGGAAATGGGGAAATGGGGAGAGTATTGCCATTACCCTTAGTCGGGCGGAAGAAAAACCATAAAGTCGGACCGAAAAACACAATCCATTTAAATTCTCTCCCCTAGTTGGACGAAAGAAAAACCATAAAGTCAGACCGAAGAACACAAGAAAAAAAAGATGAAAACAAGAATAATATTTTAATATGGATAAAATCTTGATCCATGACTTGAAATTCCCTTCTTCTATCAATCAATCCTCAATATGCATGATTTATGACGAGTTATATAGGGCTTTAATCGAATTGAAAATTGATTTTGCCTAAAAAATAAAAAGCAATAGAACTTTAATATGTGACACAATTAAGAAAATAAGTACATTTTAGTATTATATCAAAACAGTGCAAACAATGTTGTTTTGATATAAACAATACATATATAAAATCGGTACATTTTTAATATAAACCAACACAATTATATGTACTATTTTATTTTAAAACAGTACAAATAATGTTGTCTTAATATAAACAGTACAAATAGTGTTATCTTAACATAAACTAAAACATATATAAAATCAATACATTTTTTAATGAAAAACAACACAATTATATGTGTTGTTATATTTTAAAAATATATAAATATGTTGTTTCAATACAAAACAACATAAAAAAAGTTGTTTTAATGCAAAACACAACATACAATATAAAACAATACAAATCATATTGTTAAAATGTAAAACTGTACAACTATTACAAACTGTTATAACTTTTTGAAAATCAGTACATATATGACAAACTAGTACACTTTTTTAAAAGAAATATTTTTAAAAGGGTTTTTTAAAATTATACATTCTTCAATATAAGCATCCCCTGATCCTCCTGATACAAAAAGCTACAACTCAATAAAGCAACAACCGGTAGTGGTACAACTAAAGACGTAAAAATAACTTATTTAAGTATATAACGTGTGCTAAAAGCCTAAAATTATATTCCTACAATTAACGATAAATGTCGGCTAATAGCGCACGTTTCTTTTACACTAAAATCATATCCAGTTATTTGTATCTCATTTCATTTTAAAAATACTTTGAAATTTCAATCCACAATATATGGTTGAATTACTAACAAAATAAAAATAGTTGGTGAGAGTACAACAGTTAAGGTGACATTTAAGCAAAGTAACCAAAAATGGTGCATGCGTGTGTATGTACATATATAAAAGGACCACATAAGTTACTTTGAATATATCTTTGTATTCATCAATGGGACCTATTATACTCCTCTTGCTGGTTGCCGGAGTAGCCACCGGCCAGCCATTTCCACCGCCTTCTCCGGCATGCGACATACCCGCGATATACAATTTCGGTGATTCAAATTCCGACACTGGCGGCATAGCGGCGGCATTTTATCCTCCGGGGCCACCCTTCGGCGAAACCTTCTTCAAAAGACCCGTCGGAAGAGGCAGTGACGGCCGGCTTATTATAGATTTCATCGGTAACCTAAATTTTGATTTTTTTTAACGATAAATTTGAATTATTGACGTGGAAGTGTAACTGGCCCATCCAATTTGATTCTAATTAATTACAAACATATTATCTTATAGTTTAATTTTCTAAGGAAGTATTAGGGTCTTTAATTCTTTATATGAATGCAAACCACTTGAAAAAAGCAGTGAACAGCTCTTTGACTTTTTAAACAGTATTTTGAAAACATTGAGAGAAAAGTTAAAAGATTGAGAAAGTTCGTTTGAAAAAGTTAAACATGATGAAAAAAGGTTAAAAAGATTAAACAGTGGTTTATAAAAGGTCAAATGTTGTCCTGTGTTTTCAAATTAGTTAGTTTGAAAACGTTGAGGAACCAAACTTTTTAACAAATGGTTAGTGAAATGTTAAAGGGCATTTCAAGTACGTGTGTATGTATGTTTGTTTGTTCGTTTAATAAATAACAAATATGAATATTCCATTCAGTTAATTAGATGGACAAACATAAACATATGATATATCCGTTTATGAATGTTCGATGATATGTTAGTGTATGTTCGTTTGTTTGCATTTTTTAATATTTATTTGCTTATGTTTATTTATTAAATGTTCTATTTCATATTTTTATAAACCATATGGTTTCATGAAAAATGTTCAATAAGACAAACATGAAACTAGAATTTCCGTTCAGTTATGTGTTTGTGAATTGTTTCAAAGCTAATTCAGTGTTATTACAACCTATGACAGCTGAAAAATGAATAAACATGAATAAGGCTTTGTTCTATTTAATTCGATTCATGTCCGATTCATTTACAACCCACGACACCCAAAAAGTGAAAGTTTTAAAAAAAAAAGTAAAACAGATTAGTTGAAAAGGTCAAAAGTCAAATAGTCTTTTGACAAATGGTCTTTTGCCTTTTGTTGATGGTGCAAACCGTGTAATATATATTTATTGTGTTATCGTTTAATGATCAGCTGAGAAACTAGGGTTGCCGTATTTGAGTGCGTATTTGGACTCGATCAAAGCCAACTACACACATGGTGCCAATTTCGCAACTGGTGGTGCAACCATCAGACGTGTGAACGAATCATGGTTCTATAAAGGTGTAAGCCCCTTTTCTCTCGACATTCAGGTTGCGCAGTTTAATCAGTTTAAAGATCGAACGACTTTTCTCTATAATCAAAGTAAGTTCATTTAAACAAGCTGGTAGCTAAATTATTTTTTCATTCTAACAATATTTATGATCTACTTTTGGTAGGCAAGGATGAGTCTCAAAGAAGTAATCTACCAAAACCTGATGATTTCATGAAAGCCATATACACAATCGATATAGGCCAAAACGATCTTGCGTATGTGTTTCGGACAATGGGCGTTGAAGCGAGCCGAGCTGCGATCCCTGACATCATCGATCAATTTGCTGCTTCCATTCGAGTACGTTTTACATTATTTTCTATGTCGAATACTGCTTACAAAGGTCAATCGTGACGGTTGACACCATCGCATGGCATCATTGCGACAGTTATTGGTCGAGACCAAGAGCTGTCACTAATATAATTGTGTCGCAAGGGAAAATTGCATATATCTCTTTACTTTATAAAAAAAATTGCATATTTTCTCAAAATACAAGTTTTCAATGCATAATGTACAATGTTCTTTAAGTATGATTTAAGGATATATACAATTTCTCAAATTTAGAGGAGGATCAAATCAAAACTAGATATTTTGTGTTCTAGATGGTAATAAAATGGGTATGCGACCAATTTTAGCGAAAAAAAACGGTCTCTAAGTTTTGCATGCTGTTAGTTTATTGTGACATAATAGAGAACCAGTTTGGACCGTTAATTAATTTAAAATTCTATTTATTTCTTCAAAAAACTTTCGACTTCTGTTTATATTTAAGGACAAGATTTAAATCAGTATCCTACTTTAAAAACGGTAAAAACATCAATCTAGTACTAGTAAAAGAAATACAACTCCAATACTCCATTACCAAACATAAATAAGTAAATAACTAGTACATTGTTTTATACTGAATTAGTGTTTTTTATAGTTTTTAGACAAAACATTGTTTTTAGGGAATTCCGTTCTTTTATTTTTATTTTATTAAAAATTATTAAAAATTTGGCGTCACATACTTAATTTTGTGTCGCTAACTTTGCGACTGTTCTCGAACTATAGTTTCGTCACTACTTAATTATATCTGTCTTATAACAAATAAATATGTTTAATAACACTTACTATAGATTATGAATGTGTAGCAATTGTACGGAAAAGGGGCACGGGCATTTTGGATACATAACACCGGGCCAATAGGGTGCTTGCCCGTAGTAAGTGCGAAAGTTGTTAAACCGCCCCCAGGTTACCTTGATGAGATCGGATGTGTCAATGGCCAAAACGCTATAGCGAATGAGTTCAATGAGAAGCTTAGAGCCGAAGTTGTTCGACTGAGATCAAATCTCCCGAAAGCTATACTAACATATGTTGATATGTACTCGGCAAAGTATCAACTAATTAGCGACGCAAAGAACCTAGGTGCGTCATAGGAACTCTGTATGTCGTATGGTTGTTGTTTGTTATGTCAAGAAAATGCTAACCATAGCGCGTGAAGTGCTATGTTTGGCAACTAACTTGCGGTTATTTAGGAAAAAATAATAGATAATTAATAAACGCAAGTTAGTTTTAGCTATAACTTTAAAGATTGAGTAAAGATTGAGGTGAAGTTTTTCTTTTTCTTAAATGAATTATTTCTAATTACATTTACGACAGGGTTTAAGGAACGGTTTACGATATGTTGCGGATATCATGATCAAAATGAGGACGTATATTGTGGAAATAATGGAAAGTTCAATGGTACCGAAGTGTTTGCCGGGGCATGTAATGACCCGACAAAGGTCATCAGTTGGGATGGTGTACACTACTCTGAGGCCGCGAACAAATGGATTACGAGTCAGGTCACTTATGGGTTGGTTTCGGATCCACCGCTCTCCATTATCGAGATATGTCAAGAGAATATGGATATAAACAAGCTCAGTCGGGTTTAATTCACTCGCTAACTTCTTTAACTTAGGAGAATTCATGTGGAGTTATACGTCTAAAACTCAATCTCGACTTGTGAATACTTTCATAAGTTGACACTCACTTTATCGACTGTTGATTATACTCCTACTAAAGAAGAAATCAATGTTAATGTTATGATGTAATACAACATATATACATTAAAAAAATTCATAATACTAATTCTAACTTTTTTATTTTTATTTTATTAAGTGTCAATTCTAACTTATTTTATTCATATTTATATATATAACGTCTAAAAATGCATATGTGTCCACTTTTAACACTTCTAAACTGGTACTGTTCATAATTTTTATGCCTTTTTATTGACTTTTTTATGGGTGGTGTGACGCATGTGTTGCTAGTATTTTACTCTTACACGCATATTTCTCTCTCTTGAATACGCAACTGTTGCCACATCTAACCTTTTAATTTCTCACATTTTTCTCTCGAATTATCGCACCCGATATCTCTCTTATAGCATAGGCATCTCCTCATCTCTATACACAAACAGGTATAAGCTACGGATTTTTGTTACGGAAAAAATCCGTAACAGCTTTTCTACCGATTAGTTACGGATTAGCTACGAATGCAAGTTGCTACCGTTTAGTTACGAATATTTCATAGCAAACGAAATCCGTAGCTAACTTTACAGCAACATTCGTTGCAAAATGTAAAAGATAAATTTTGTAAAATAATTCAAAAAAATAATTCCGTAGCAAATCAAGAAAATGAATATTTAAAAAAAAATCGTAACAAAATCCGTAGCAAACCGAAAAATTGAAAATTTTAAAAATAAT
>JBCNJP010000017.1:13788842-13804196 GCA_039602395.1 Deinandra increscens subsp. villosa
GGCTTTTATAGCTAATAATAGGTAACTATTGAACCACAATACTCTAATCTAGGAGAGATTACAAAAATAATTACAAAATGATTAAAAGAAATAAATAGAATATATTATTACTCACACCACCTTTTACTTTTTAATAATATTTAATAATTAAAAAAAAGGTAAGAAAAAAAATGGTAGAGCTAGAGAGATTGAAAGAAGAAAGAGGGGATGGAGTGCGGGTGTAGCACCTCAGAAACCCAAAACCGCAATGGAGGCCTGGAGGGGGCGTATTTGTTGAGTTTCTAATTACTAGGGGTGTTCACGGTCCGGTTTGGACGGTTTTTAAGTCAAGCCGAAGCCAAACCGTGAGTAACAGTTTTTTAATATTGAAAACCAAAACCGAACTGTTCAAAATTTGAAACCGAACCAAACCAAACCGTTTGAAACGGTTTGGCTTCGGTTTGATTTCACGGTTTAGGCTTTCAAGACACAAAAGAAGCTCAAACATAGTTTAAAAGGTGCGAACTACTAGACACAAAAAGATGTATGCTATTACATAAAACAAACTACTACTAAACACAAAAAAAATGTTTGTAACTTTACCTGTATTAGTAATGAATTCATTAATTATGAAAACTAAAAGAGTTTATTGGTTATACATAATTTATAAAACTGTTTCAAATCTCTTGTGTTCAAACATGGTTGAATATTAGCATCTCCCAGCTCAACCATAGTTTCAAAACTATAAATAATCAAATAGATCAGTTTTGTAACTATTATGGCATTGAACGACAATAGGAGGATGAAGTGACGGACTGAATGAGAATAAGATTAGGTTATGGTGTTTTGATTTAAGTTAACACCTTAGTGTGTGGTGTGGGTTACAAGTTAATTTTGGCCTTAGACATAGTTTTGTTATTTACTTATTTAGCCCATATAAATTTTATACAAATATATCTAGTATAAAATAAATTTAAAACTAATTATAAATAATTATACGGTCCGGTTTGGTTTTATATGGTTTGAAAATTCTAAGCCCGGAGTCAAACCGTTCGTTACAGTTTATGAATATTTGAAACCGAAACTAACCGTTGAAATTTAAAACCGAACCGAACCGTATGCAACGGTTTAAACAGTTTCACGGTTTAAAACCGAACCGTAAACACCCCTACTAATTACTGTTTTCTTTTTCAAACTTGTACGGTACAAATTTAGCAAGCATTAAAGTGCACATAGCAATGGGTCAGATATGCAGAGGTCATGAATGACAACAGGCCCAGAGCTTTTAAAATGGGCCCCTCACCTGCCTATAATTTCTAGAGCCAGGGCCCATGACAAGAGTGCAACCTTCGACTTTTTACAATATGATTTAACACACGTGTTCAAGTATTTATTTGCATCCAAAAAATTAGAGAATTTTAGGTTCTATTTATTTTCTTTCTATTTTATATTAAAAATAAATTATTAGATAAAGAAAGAGTAGGTAGCTTCAGTATATTTAGACAAAAGACTATCAATCATTTATGTAAATGATATGAAACATGGTGGGTATCATAATGTTTTATAGGACACTTATAAGTTATTCACTCTATTATATATATGTAGATATAGTAGTTATTGTATATATATACAAAGTGAAACTTGCCTATGTTTCTGTGCTTTTGTATCTAGCAAGCACCTCAATCTCTCTTTAATATATGTTCAAATTTCACACAAATATCTCAATCTTTCTTTAATATATGTTAAAATTTCACACATATATAAATAAATGTGTTGTTGGTTTGCTGGTTAGTGTATTGGACTTATATGTAAATAAACCCAGGTTCGATCCCTGCGTCTTTCATATTTTTTTCCTCGGTTAGGTTGAATAATTAATGTTGTCTTCCTTATTTTCTTTCCCTCGGTAGCTGGACAATTTATCTTTCTTATTTTTTCCCTCGGTAGTTGGACAATTAATGTTTTTGGAGCAGACTTTATCACAACTTCAACAATTAATAGAAGGTAGGATATCCAGATTGATGAAAGGTGTTGAAATAGCAGAACGTAGAATATCTGACTGAAGCATGAACTTTTTCTGAAATCGGTATAAAATCAAAGCTTCAATCATGTAGTAAGTGCTAACCAAAACCAAACCTTCCATGGTCATTTTCATCCTCCGGCACCAGTCTTGGATGATGTGTCGGTGGCCGGAGATTTCTTCTCAACGGAGGTCGAAATGAATCATAAAAAAAAACCGATCCAACCCCTTTTCATTCTTCCTAATTGTAACTCCTCCGTTCGTTGCTTATAAGTTGTCGTCGCCGTATCCGTCGTCACTCCTCCATCTTCCGAACTGCTTGAATTTTTAGGTGTTACGGCGTTGGATCTTGGAGTTGGTGATGGCGATTCTCTGGTACCGTCTTTGGTTTGTAAGTCCTCCTTTCTTTGTTTGGTAGTTGTCGCCCACTCCTTATTTTCCGGTCTTGGAGGTGTTAAGGCGTTGGATATTCTGAAGGGATTCAAATGGGGATGACTATGATGAAGACCAGTCAACGAGATGGCCCACATTTTATTTTTTATTATATATGTTTTATTTAAAAAAAAATGGAGGGGTATAAGGTCATTTGACACTCGCTTAAGAGAAAATTTTACCGGACGTTAGACGGAATGACTAAAGGTGTTACAAAAGCACATACCTCTGGACCATGACCGTAAGTTTTTAAACCTAACAACCAAATGTTAAATTCGTGCAAACCACAAAGATGATTGCTGTAATTTACTCTTAAAAATTTCCCAATAACGAAACAGAAAATTTTAAACGATACTCACGGATTCATCATCTGTTTTTTTTAATTTATTCAACATATAAATAATAAAACGACTCAATGTTGAAACTCATAAAAGAAATACGATATTTAACACATCAACATATCATCTGATAATGAAACATGACCATTTTTTTTATTAAAACGTGAAATGATTAAACCGTCCATTTAATTTCAATCATAGATAGCATTCGTGTTGAAGAATTATAAGTGGTGCTATGTTGCAAACTCATATTGTTTTTAACAAGAAGTATGTATTTTACGTAATTCAAATTATATGAGCCGTCTGATATAATTGGAGCGTATTCGTTCTTTTTAATCCGACATCCAAAATAAACCATAAATTAGTTAAATTTTTAATGAGAAAATGGTTAAAAAAGTTTGTATTTGTGCAAAAAAATATATAATCGTGCAATAATTAACGGCAGACTGAAATGATAACGGTCGCCGAATATATTTAGTGTAGAGAGAGAGAACAAAATTACAGAGAGAAGTCGTGGATTGAGTGAGATAATGGAGCGGTGATGTAAAGAAAAATAAATAGGTAGCCAGAATAAATAAAAGCCCATGCATCAGCATATACAACCACCGACCCTCCAACCCAATAATAGTTAAACACACACAAACGAAGTTGTATAACATTGTTGAAACACAATAAAAAACATTCTAATTAAAGAACCTTAATTATTGGCAGTGACTACCTTTGCTTTATTATGTATTGTAATAAAAATGGATTCTAATCAAAATAGAATGTTGAGTTTTTTTTTAATGTTTTAGTGTTTATGGTTAAAAATATCATTTAAGTGTTTTGACATCGTGTTATTTAACTCAATCACACCATCATCACTGGTAGCGACTCTAAAAACAACCATGAAAACCATTCAACACCTCTAACAACGTAATTATGTGATTAGTATTAATTGTACAACACTTTTAGCCAAAGACCCTAATAAATGAAGATGGCTACAAGGGATTCTGAGAAATCTTAATCGATCTCAAGTCGATGTTCTTACATTTTTACTTGCACGTCCTTTTATTTCTGAGCCACATCTGCCTATTTTTATCGTATTGAATTATTTTGTTAGAGTTTATTGGTTTGAGGGTTATAGATTCCTAAAGTAGTATGATATAAACGTTGTCACTTACAGGGCTAATTTTGAATTTTATTAAATACATATGGTAAATCGTTCTAATGTAATTATAAGGTATAAAGTCTTAGTAATGGTAATATACAAACTAATGTGGTGGAGGTTAATTTTTTTTTTAAATCAAGAAAAAAATATTTACAAGTAATGTGTATAATAATGTTATATATACCTAAACTTAGGTTTGTGAAAATCCTTTACCTATGTTTTATCTATATTTGTAACACTATGTTTCATTTACATTTGTAATACCCATTGTAACTTTAATACAACCCGCGAACCGCTGCAACACAATCATAATCTGTACAAAATGGTTACCTCAGTGTAAAATACATCGTAAAACTACATGAATGTAGGAAATGATTTTATATGAAATAAATTCAACGTCTAATTGGTCATTCATGTAAAATATATGCTACCTAATACACTTATAAACCTATATTATCTCTATTTTACTCTTTGTTGTCTTGAATTTTCCCGGACTACCGCAGCAACGCGCGGTCGATCTCTAGTTTAATACATAATCAATTTGACAATTTCAAATATAAAAGATCAAAAAATACATAAAAACTTACATATATTACTTGTAAGTGTTTTGTTTTTTACGGTTTTACACATTAAACGCTTTATATATATGTATTAGGTCATTCGTAGTGGGCGTGAAGCCGTGAAATGCCCACATAGCGTCCCAAACACCGCCTCCAGGGGCACTGCAGGTTCAAAACACCTTCATGGCGTAACTTTTATAACGCCTCTTCCACCCTTCTTTTTGATTTTTTATAAGGATTATGACTACACTGTTTTTAATCATGGAGGCATTTGATAACTGGGCTGACAAGTGTTACAAGACGTCCAAAGAATAAGCTTTAAGACTACTAGTAGCACTAATAAAGTAATAATCATATAATTTGAATATGTACATATTGATAACATACCTAGGTGGTACTTTTAAGTTTTAAGAAAAGTAGCAGCTATATCATCTAGATGAAGTACACTAATAGTTCATCTAGCACCAATAATTCACATATTTATCTTCTTTTTTAAAAGAAAACATAATTTTCACATATTTATCTTAGTTGTATCATAAGATGATTACAAGGAAAGTAGAATTAACATACCACCAAATCTCATCTCACTTACGCTCATCCGGTAATCGATGTGCAGTCCAAATTTACGACTCATTTTTGACAGCCCTAATTACTAGACAACGAATTATCAAAAAGTTTTCTAAAAGTTAATTAGGAGACTTTTCTCACAATCTTAATGCAAGGCTATTCAATATGTTAACGAATGATCACCGTTCGATTTTTTATGAGATTTACTATGAATATATAAAGAAACATATTAATTTTGATATGTTTTTGCAAATTAGTTACTTAATGTGAACTATATATAAAAAAGGAATTGAAGAGGAGATGAATAGATTCTCACATTGATGTAAGGAGGTAAAAAGATATCATCATCTTGTAGATCGGGTACCGTTTGTGGGAGTGGAGCATCCACACCCATATTACCATGAATAAAAAGTGGACCTCTATTCACCCAAGACTCAATAATCTTCTCATAGTCAAGCTTCAACACCAACTTTTTCCTCCTCCTCCGATCTTCATCATGATCATAATCTTCATTATCTTCATTGTTTTCTTTACGATGATGATACGAAGTTGACGAAGATGAAGACACGATCTCCGTCTTCATCTTCCTCTCCACAACCTCCGAATAACAAACCCATTTTTCATGATCATCATTAATTCTATAATGATGATCACCTTTTTCGTTCCTTCTCATCGCCGTCCGTACAAGCTCCACGGACGACGAGAGAAGGAACATTGTTGGTGTTTTGTTGTTCTTGTTGTACGCCGTCTTCTTCCTCATCGGAGCACAGGATTCCGGTGAGGGTGGTGGCGGCTCCGGTCACAAGATGAGAAAATGCAAGCCGCCATGTTGTGTTCTTCTTCTAGTAATTTCTTCGGGTGTAACGGGAAAAGATCGATTAGTCGGTTTTTCGGATCATGACGGCTGGTGGTTGACATCGGTGGCGGTGGGGTGGTGGTGAGCTGAAAACGGAGGCTTAAGTATTTGGGTTTACGGAGTTTAGTTCTGGATTTACGAGGTGTGGATTTGGGCTGTTTTGGAATCATAGTTAAGGATGAAAAAGAAAGAAGGTGTTTTTGGAGGGGTTGAGGTTTTTGAAGTCGGAAAAGGCGATGTGGAGGGATTTGATTGGATGGGTTATGGATATTTAGGAGATTTCGTTTGGATCCGTTAGATAAGAATGGATTGATTGTACGTGTCATGTGACAACAATCAACTTTTATTGGGAATATATTATATTTTAAAAGGTTTGCGAGGACCAATAACCGTCGCTAGCATACTTGTAGTTAGGGGTGTTAATCGGGTTAAACAGATTGGATTTTGAATTATTAGGGTCGAGTTAGTCGGTTTTTTTAAATAAATTTTTTTACTCGTAATCCGACCCTATTAAGGTTCGGGTTAGTAGGGTTCGGGTTAGTCGGTTTGCGGGTTATTAGGGTCGGGTGAGTCGGATGAATCGTGTTACAAAAACATATTTGTCAATTGGGTTTTGATGTTTTTTTAATAATAAAATACTTAAATGTCGCAGACCATATTGTTTTTAAACTAACGTATTTAAACTTATACTCCAAATCTAAATATAAATTTGAAAATGAGACTAAAAGTTTAGTTGAGACAAACAAAACAAGTGCCCTTTAGCTTAAGATTACGAAAAAAAATACTCCAAATAAATGAGCTTGAGAGTTGAGATAAAAATATTAAACCGTTTTCTCAAACACATGTTTTTCTTGTTGAGATAAAAATATTGGATCTAAATAACTAATTGTTATGTATTACTATTCGGGCTATTCGGATTAACCCGTAACCCGATATTTTTAGAAAATTCAACCCGAAATCCGACCCTAACTACATTTCGGGTTTGTCGGGTTAACCCGATTAACCCGATTAACCCAATTAAGATTTTTGGACCCTATTAGACCCGACCCTAATTACCTTATTCGGGTTCGGGTTGGGTCGGATTAATCGGGTTCGGGTAATTCGACACCTCTACTTGTAGCAAAGGATTTTTTTTAGTACTGTTTAAGTCGAATATAAGTAGCTTTATACCGGGTTGGTGGTCGGGTTACGCAACATTAGTTATTAACAAATAAATTAATTGTGATTGCATTTACTCATCCAATAAATAAAATATCATAATTATTTTACAAATTTTATATAATATGGATAGATAGAGGATATAGTTAGTTAAAAATGTTTTCTAAGGCTATCCGTAGTGGATGGAGCCCCAAGGGGTTTTATGGGGTACCTTTTTTGACACTTCACTGCCACGTCATCTTGGGGGCTTTTTGACAAAAATAGGTGTAGTGGATGGAGCCCCATAAGCCATAGAGCCCCTTGTCATAATTACCTAATTATTTTTTTTTTAAATTTTTAATATTCTTTTTAATTAAAATCAATTATAATAAACTAAAAATAAGATTACATTAAATTAAATACTAGTCATCGTCATCATCGGGAACATCATCATACGCCTCGTCCTCGGACTCGCCTTCGTCGTCATCGTCGTCGTCACCTTCTTCGTCGGCAACATTAACTTCGGGTGCGGTGGGTTCCATTCGGCGGTTTGCCCACGTATGCTCGATCAAATCGGCCATAAGCGCGTGATGGTTTTCCTTCGAGCGCATCTCTCGCGAATTCTCTAGTCGTTCCTCCATTGTTGCATACGGTAAATCAATAATGTGTTCGGGACGATGATCCCAACAAATAGCTTGATTCGTGTCCTCTTTAATCATGTTATGGAGGATGATGATCGCTCGCACACAGTCTTCCATTTTTTCTTTGGTCCACAAACGACAAGGATTTTTAAAATAGTGCCATTTGGTAACAAGAGTGCCAAACGTGCACTCGATATCCTTTCGTGCTGCTTCTTGGACCTTCTTGAAATGCTTTCTTTTCTCGTCAACGGGTTTTTTGAAAGTTTTGACGAGGAATGAATACTCGGGATATATGCCATCGCCCAAAAGATAACCATGAGGATAGTACGTTTCGTTTGCATAGAAGCCGGCTTTGATGATTTTCCCAGATACGTAATCCTCGATGATCGATGATCCCTCCAAAACATTAATATCATTGTTGGAGCCGGCAACCCCAAAATGTGCATGCCAAATCCACTGATCCACTGACGCAACGGCTTGTAGAATCACCGTTGGGGCCTTTTGATCTCCTCGTGTAAATTGGCCTCGCCATGCGTTGGGACAATTATCCCATTGCCAATGTTTGCAATCTATGCTACCGATCATCCCCGGCAAACCATGTTTGTGTAGATGATGCTCGTACAATGTTTGAAGATCATTCCACGTCGGTTTTCGCAAGTAACGTGGGCTATATAGCTCAAATATTCCTATAAATTAAATTTTAAAATGTAAACACAAAAAAAATAAAAAAAAATATGTAACACAAAAAAAATAAAAAAACTAAACGTAGAAAAAGAAAATACCTCTAGCAAATTCAAACAATGTATCGCGCGTTGTTTTCTCGGCCATCCTTAAGTATTCGTCGTTGATGTCGGTCGTGTTCCCGTACGCCAACACACGTAATGCCGACGTACACTTTTGGATAGCGGTAAATCCAAGTCTTCCACGCGCGTCGGCTCGTTGTTGAAAAAAAGTATAATTTTCTTCCAAATCATGAACAATACGTAGAAACAAACGTTTGCTCATGCGGAAGCGAAGAGCGAAAGTCTCCTCATCGTACCTTGGTCGCGGGTCAAAATAATCCTCCATCAAGCGCACGTTTGCCGCCTCACGATCTCGTTCAACCGTCGTTCTTCTAATAATCGGCCTTGGAATCAATTCCTCGGCGGCAAGAGCGGCACATCCGCCAATTAGTTTAGCGGCCATCATAAATACCTCGTCTTCTTCATCATCGTATTGAGAAGACGACGACGATGACGATGAAGCCATTATAAAAAAATGGGTGGAATTGTGGTGGAAGAGTAGTGGAAGAATAGGTGTTGTGGTTGAGTTGTGAGAATTTTTTTAAAATAAATGGGTGAATGGTGGGTATATATAGGTAAGATTTAAATATATATATATATATATATATATAGTGAAAAGTTCATTGTAGACACCCTCATAAGTGTAGACATGTAGACACCCTATTTCACCATTAGATCTCTTGATCTAGTGGTTGTGATAATTTCATTTTTTTCTTTTTTTCCTTTTTCTAATTGTTCAGAGCATTTCACATGTGAAAAGAGCTATTTCACATGTGAAAGTGTCTACAATGAACCTCACCCTATATATATATATATATATATATATATATATATATAGAGAGAGAGAGAGAGGATCATTTGAGAACCAATTTGGTTTGAGAACTAAATATGTTGAACGGCTATATATGTTGGGAAAAGGGGAAGGGAAGGCGTTGTGTACAAAACGCGTCAACCGGTTTTTTGCTCCATAGCGCCCGGGGGGGGGGGGCGGAGGAGGGGCGCTAAAGGGGCGCTATGGGGCGCTATAGCTCCCAAAAACGCCCCACTACGGATAGCCTAAAAGGCTCATACGAATGAGTGTCTCGTAGAGTTCGAAGAGACTTTAATATTTCAAGACGCAACTCTTATGTTACTTGTTTTCTTCAAGGATTTTACAATTCTTTTATATTGGTTTATTTAGCTTGCCATAAGCTAGCTTATAAGCTAGCTTTTTGACGTGTACCAAACATAGTTTTTTTTTTAAAGTTAGCTTTTTTTAAAAGCCCCGTTTGGTAACGTCAAAAAACTAGCTTATATGCTAGCTTATAAGCTAGCTTTTGAAAAGCTAGTTGGAGTACCGTTTCAACTAGCTTTTCAACTAGATTTTATAATATTTCTAGTTTTACCCTTCCCTAACTTATAAATAAATACCTTTATTTACATTTATGACATATATTTTTATGTCATTTTATATTTTTCAGCTAGTTTTTACCAAACGTTATTTTTTATCAGCTAGCAGCTAGCTTATAAGCTAGCAGCTAGTAGCTAGCTTATCAGCTAGCAGCTAGCTTTTCAGCTAGTGCGCCAAACACAGCCTTAGTATACTTTTAGTTATAGTTAGATGATTTTACTTACGCATATCAAATTAACATCTATTAACTCATAACTTTAGATAAAAGCTTAGTAATCTATTAACTCATAGCTTTAGAAAATAGAAATAACCTTAGTACATGTAGGACTTGTGGCAACAGAATGATACAAATGACAAATTTGGATATGTGAAATTCATACGGGTTGTCATCCGTCTTATATAATTGGACCAATGATGAGGGAAGCATTTACATTACATTCTTTCAAGATGGTATCCATTCTTTAAAAAAAATATCATCACATATGCAACGCCCGCCCGTTTCCTCTAGTTTATATAGATAAATGAAAACCATGATTTCGTCATACAACATAAAATAGAACCATTATACCTCAATGACACGAAAACACCGAAAGAACACAGGGAGGCAAGTGATGGAACATACCTCAAATCTTCTACAATATTTTGATCCACCTAACAAAAATCTAAGCCCATATGAAGTAATTCAAGAACCCGCATACCATACAAGTGATAAACATCAAATATACTCAAACTTAAAACATTAGGATTAATAAACAACTTACTTGAACTAAAAAATTAGTTACTCAATTCAAAACTTTCTAATTATTGTTTCATCCATCCCTACTTTAGTTTCTTCACCAGACTTCAATGTCCACTGTCTAGTATCCAACTCTTAAATCACACTACCTATAGTATATTAAAACATCAAACATGTTGTATTCCGTCATCTACCTCACACTTTTCATCAAACCACCATTTAGTATGGATCCTACAGCCCCCTATAGTTTCTATAAGATGTGCCTAAACATATTTGTCAAGGACTATTTGCAACCTCAACTTAATTCCCAAAATAGCTTTCATGAATGACAATTTCATAATCAACATCAATGGCATCTTCTAATGAAAACTGAAATCCAATTAAAGATCTGAATATTCCCTTTGATTTTCTTTCCTTAGTGAGTTTGTTAACTAAAATATGAGTTGAGAACTTAAGCGGTAGAGACTGATTACGTTTTCTTTAAAGGAGGTATGCCAAGCCATGATCTCATCATGTCATATGTTGTGAAACTGGTCGTAACAGAAGGATCAGTCCTGAGCTAACCTTAGGTAAATGTCAGAGGATGATACCCTGAGAAGCTAGCTGTTCTCTGCATAAAAGAGTGATAATAATTAAAATTGAACATTCACAAACAATTACCAAAAGAGTTAAATACGTTTTGAGTCCCTATGGTTTTGAGGTTTTTTATATTTGAGTCCAATTTCCAATTATTAACAAATATCACCTCATGGTTGCATTTTTTTGTCATTTGAGTCCCTCGACCCAACTTCTGTCAATTCCTCCGTTAACATGGCCCCCATGTGCGCTGCACATGAGGCAAAATGGTCAATTAATTTCATTTCTATCATTAATCTAACGTTTCTTTTATTTCTCCCACATTTCCACTTCATCATCTTTGTAGCTTACCCTCAAACTTCGATCATACTTTCCCTCCAATTTCATTAGATTTCACATGCAAAAGATCCACTTATCATGAAAGATTTAAGCTTTTAAGATGGTTTACAGGTTGTGGCAAGTGCGTGAACCTCCTCACCAAGAGTTTGATCCATACGAGATTTACGGTACGTTTGCACCTTCAAAACTATAATTTTAGGGTTTTTTTTTTTTTTTTTTTTTTTTTTTTGTGATTACGCACATATTTATAGACTCCTAAGCAATGTTTGTTTCTTAATTCCAGCAAAGGAGCCTACTCTCTTTACTTTTAAAGTATATCATAGTGGAGTTTTATTGAGAACCCAGGACTGAAGTACACAACGGGTAATGTTTGATACATAGACATGGTTGAATGAGCCAAAATATTCCACTCGGGTTGTAAAGGATGATAAGTGTGTAAAAGCCATGAAGAAAGAAATCCAAGCCCTTGAAGAAAATAAGACGTGGACCTTAGAAGAATTGTCGAAAGGAAAACATGCCTTGGACTCGAAATGGGTCTACAAGATTAAGTACAAAGCCAATGGAGAAGTTGAAAGATAAAAAGCAAGATTGGTAGGGTTTCACTCAAATGGAAGAATTTGATTACCACAAAACGTTTACCCCTGTAGCAAAATTGGTCACAGTTCGAACCTTATTAGCTGTTGCGATCAGGAAAGGATGGGTTATTCATCAGTTAGACATAAATAATGCCTTCTTGCATGGGGATTTGGATGAGGAAGTTTATATGAAGATTCCTAAAGGTTTTCATAAGAATGAAGAGACAAGAGTCTGCAAGTTAAGAAGTCCTTATACGGTTTGAAGTAATCTTCTTGAAACTGGTACAAAAAAAATCACGATAGCCTTGGTTGAGATGGTTTTAGACAAACGAAACAATCTGTGGTATCTAGGTCGTCGACGGAAGCTAAATACCGTGATTTTTTTTTGTTATCTGAGGGTCGTCGACAAAAAAAAATCACGATAGCCTTGGTTGAGATGGTTTTGTACACACCCGTGCGGGTTTTTGTTGATTTTATAACAAAAGTTGTGTTTAGCAATTTTCAAAGTTCCTTCAGTGTCGCAGAGCTCCATTACCCCATCAAGAAGAACTATTAGCACATCCATATTTCCAGTTGCCTACAGACAAAATGGTTAGCATTTGATCTCTGAAAACAGTTGTTTAAGTGTTCTTTATGTACGAAAATTGCCCCTTTCAGCGACTAACCGATCCCAAGTCATTCTTGTTTCTCTTTTGCCCCTTTGGTGGGTGTAGCATCTGTATCTAGAGGTCAACCCAAAGTGATTAAAATGTAATATAAGTGTGCAGAGAGGTGTTCGCCTGAGGCCAAAGCTGACCCAGATTTAGATAGGAGACCTTCTGTATAAGTTATTTATCTACTTGATGTGACAGAATAACATGATATCACAAAAGCACTAAAGACAGTAGCTGTTATTGATAGATGCAAACTCATATTAGTAAATAGATGGATTTGAAAATTTTATTTAAAACTGATGACACAAAAAGGAAAAAAAAGTATTTCAAGGTTGCAATGTAACCTATGAAATAAATGAAAAACAACAAAAGGTCACCCATATTTGATTTACTATGGTTTGATTTTTGCTAAGGCAGAAAGAAAATATTGACACGTCTAATCACTCATACAACTCAGAAAAGTCACCCATATGTAGTAGAATTTTTCATCAGTGTAGATTGATTGTCCATTGAGTACATTTTTACTTGAAATTATATAATTTACCGAAATGCAGAATCAATAAGCTAATAGACACATTAAAACTCTTTAACCATTTTGCTATTAGTTAATTGTTTTCCAAGGACTTATTTCTTTTAAGTCAATACATTTTCAGAATAACCTAAAAACCCAATGAAGTGGTCCAAAAACGACAACAATTGAATGAAACATAGTTAGGTAAATAAGTAAAGTACATTCTTCAAATTAACATCAAAGTGTTAATGTATAAGGTTTGTCAGGTAGGAAAGAAAGACTTACATGTATAAGGTTTGTCAGGTAGATACAACAATCTCCAGCTTGGGGCTTGTAATTGGTAATAACTCAGAGATTATATGAACTGATATTGTATTCACTTGATGATTTACATAGCATATACATAACCTTTATATAAGGATTCAAACAACTAGTGTTACACCTAGAAGTAAATACCCAACTACTTGTGAACAAGTGTATCTGACCATCTTGACTTTAGAGGACTAATAAATGAGAATACAGAGATATACTTTAACACTCCCCCTCAAGCTGGAGCATATATATTGATCATGCCCAGCTTGTTACATATATAACTGATTCTAGACCCACGTAAGGATTTCGTGAAGACATCGGCTAGTTGTTCCCCGCTTCGTACATGAGGAGTTGCAATTGTTCCATCTTCAAGCTTCTCCCGAGTGAAATGACAATCAACTTCGATGTGTTTCGTTCTTTCATGAAATACCGGATTGTTCGTGATATGAATGGCTGCCTCATTATCGCACAACAGATTCATAGGTTTAGTTTGCTTAAACCCAATTTCACCGAGGAGATTCCGAATCCAGACCAGTTCACACGTGGTTTGTGCCATAGCCCTGTATTCTGATTCTGCACTTGAACGAGAGACCACACTTTGTTTCTTGCTTTTCCAGGATACCAGATTTCCACCTACAAGGATACAGTATCCAGTAGTGGATCGTCTTGTTGTAGGGTCCCTATTATAATCAGCATCTGTGAAACCTTGTACCGTGTGATGACCGTTGTTTTGGTACAAGATTCCCCGACCCGGAGCTCCCTTGAGATACTAGAGAATGTGACAAACGGCTTCCCAATGTGAGGTTCTTGGAGATGACATAAACTGACTTACCACACTCACTGGAAACGCGATATCTGGCCGAGTGATGGTCAAGTAATTCAACTTACCAACAATTCTCCTATATTACTCTGGTTCTGCAATATTTTCGATGTGACAAATAGATACCTTTTCTATTTCGTGAGACCTCAATTCCCAGAAAGTATTTTAGTGTACCTAGGTCCTTGGTCTGAAATTTACTTCCAAGAAATGATTTTAGCCTCTGGATTCCATCTGTGACAACCCGTAAAATTTCCAGATCAACATTTAAACTTGACTACTGCATATCTATATGTGTATATGTGCGATAGACTTAATTTTATTTAAAATTTGGTTACATACGTGCATCTCAAATACATTACTTGACTAATCCCCTTATCTGTATTCGGAAATCGACCTTTATTTATAATGAAGTTCAATGTTTTTGAAATGGAACTTCAACACTTAGAAATATAAAATAGTATTTTTATGCTTCTCTATCAAATTTTGTATTACAAGCTAATACGTCAAAACCGTTAACATTGGAGGTTTCATCAAACTCTTAGTTTAATGATCTATAATATATTACGTCTAACCCATTTCATTATGTTTATTTTTAAATCCCTTTATCTAAATTATTCTAGATATAAGTCATCGGTGTATTCAATAAACCAGTCGAACGACCGAATATTATTTAGACGTACAGCTCGTATTTTAATTGAAACCCGTCAAGGCTTTAATTATTTTTATGACCGAACGAGATCATCACTTGCAATCCTCTCTCTTTACCCCTATTTCCCTCAGCTACATCCCTAACACACCTGTAGCTCCCTCTCGGCTAACAAAAGCGTTCGACTTGTACCATTATTCAATTTTAATTACAAACCGACTTGAGCATTCAATTTGAATCTACATGTGATATGTGTTTTATTAGTTATTTTTACTCCTCCTGTTGGTTCCCAAACCCATCGTATAAAACAACAAAATTATTTAGTTGTTATTTATTT
>JBCNJP010000017.1:13804696-13822935 GCA_039602395.1 Deinandra increscens subsp. villosa
ATCGAGCTCCCTGTTCTCCTGTACTTCAAGTGCTCTTTTCTGTGATTGCTATCCTTCCGTCACCTTGGTGGTGTTCTTCATCGATGTTGAATAACAGTTCTTGGCTTCCTGCTGATCGCTTTCGATTCTTACAACTCCCCAAGGTGTGGGTATCTTGATGCATTGATAATAAGTTGAAGGGACCGCTTTCATCTCGTGTATCCATGGCCTGCCAAGAATTATATTGCAACAAGAGAGATAATCTATAACACAAAATTTTTGCATAGAGTTTACCCCCTCTATGTATACTGGCAACCTGATATCCCCAACAGTGCTTTTAGTTTCACCACTGAAGCCAACCAGGACTGAGATCTTGCAACTATTTCAGTTTCTGGGATCCCCATCTTCTTGAGTACATCAAGACGGATTATGTTTACTGAGCTCCCATTATCGATCAGGATCCTGCGGAAAAAATGGTTAGCAATATATAAAGTTATCACAAGACTATCATGGTGGGGATCCTGGACATGAGAACGGTCACTCCCATCAAACGATATCAGGTTGTCTTGAGTTAAGGTGGATGTCCGGACAGGTCTGTCACCCTGTTCAGATTTAGATTCCTTGGCATGCTACTTGGCTGAGGAATACGAAGTGCCGCAGATGTCTGAGCCTCCTGAGATGAAGTTGATTATTTGAGCAACCTGAGGCGGAGAAGCTGCTCTCTGAGGCACCTTGTCGGCTTCCAGAGTCTTGATCTTCTTTCTGCCTATCAACTCTTTGAGATGCCCCTTACTGAGTAGATAGCTAATTTCCTTCCGAAAGTGCTATGCATTCATCTGTTAGGTGGCCGAACTCTTCGTGGAAGGGGCACCACTTGGTTTTGTCTTTCCAGGATCCCTGCTTATCATTTTTCTAGGCCATCTTGCCTTTTCACCAAGGTCCTGCATTGCGCACATTAAGCCACCAATATCAACAAAAAAACAATACTCAGATACCTTAGGATACTCCTCATCATCATCATCTTGCTCCACAGCATTTACTTTGTAATTATCTGGTTTGGAGTATGGACAGGATCTATACGGCTTCTCGGGGGATTCCGCCTTCTTACTGTTAGGATCATATTTAGGAATATCTAATCTTTGGTGGATCTTTTTGTCATCTTCCAAACGGATAAATCTCAAGGCCCTGCTGCGTACTTCGTCAAGGTTCCTGCAAGGAGTCATAACAAGGTCATCGTAAAAACGTGAATCCTTAGAGAGTCCTATTTTAAAAGCTCCGACAGCTGCTGCCATATCCAGATGCGGAATATCAAGAGATTCTCGTCCGAATCTAGCGATGTATTCCTTGAGCGGCTCATCCGGCTTCTGAACTACTTGATATAGATCGCATGTGAGCTTCTCAAAGGTTCTACAGCAAGAAAATTGATTGTTAAACAGGTTAACTAAGTGAGAGAATGATGTAATAGTATTAGGAGGGACGCTCAGTAGCCATTTCATGGCTGGTCCTGTTAAGGTTGAACCAAAGCCTGTGCACAGACAGGCTTCCTTGATTTCTATCGGAATGGGATTGATCTCCATACGCTCCCTGTAATGTGCCATGTGTTCTTCAGGATCCGTGGTTCCATCGTAAAAATTCATGCTTGGAGTTTGAAAACGCTTCGGGATCTCTACTTGAGAAATCGGCCAAGTAAATCTGGAGATCTTGTGACTTTCCAAAGGAACCTCAGGAATAGGTTTCAGGATCCCTGGAACATTTGATATCATTTCTTTCAACTTCTGAAGCTCCCTAGCGATACTTGGATCAATACCTGCATCATAAGGAGCACCCTGGTTAGAAACGACAGGAATTGAATTGGACACATTACCTGAGGCCAGGATTCCGGACTGGAATCCTGGGATCATATCCATAGGTTGTTGGGATGCTCGGCTCCGTAGTGTCTGATGTTTGCATGGGAATGAACTCACCATCATGCACATCTGAGGAGTTGGTCCTGACGATTCCTGCAGAAACAGAAAGGTTAGAATGTTGATATCCCTAGTTCTGTCCTGGGTTCCCAGCAGAAAAAGGGTATCCTTGAGATGGTGTCGCCAAGGATCCCAATGATAGTGGAATCCAAGGATCCTTGGAGCGTGGTTGCGAGGATTCTGGTGGGATGGCTCCCGAGAATCCAACAACACTCTCTGCATATCAAGCGGCCTGGGAAGTCATTGTAGGAGCCGTAGTGAAGCCTGCTGCCGATTTGTAATTGTAGCAGGTCGGATCTGAGGATCTTGAGGCATTGAAGTCAAGATGCCTGGGAAATAGGGGACTTTGTTCCTCCACATGTTTCTTAGACTTCTTAAGCTCCTCGATCTCCTTCATCACCGTTTGATTAGTTTTTTCTTGTTGATCCATCTGATGTTTCACCTGTTTGATCAAAGTAAACAAATCAGTGTTAGTAATAACAGGATCAACAGACTGAACCTGGGATCCCGTGAACACAGGATAGTCCATTCTCTTCGGCTGCTCATCCACTTTCTTCTGACGATCATTGGTTTTCTTCTGGCTTCCTGGAGCGGAAGGAGGTGTAGGGATAGAGGATGATACGGAGGCCGAAACAGATTTCTGTTGGTTTGACATTTTTCAGATCGGATATCAAATGGAGTGAACAAAATATGGAATTTTCGTAGGATTAAGCACCACTTGCCCCACGGTGGGCGCCAAACTGTTTTGGTCAAAAATCAACAAAGTGATCTTGTATTCCAAACTTAGAATGTGAGGTAGTGTGCTTGATGATCAAAATGACGAAATATCAAAGTATCAATGTTGACACAATGATGTAACGAGGGAAAATCCAGAATCCTTCGAGTTTCCTCTAGGAATCCTGGCAAAAAACATCGGGAGCCGGCCTGAAGAGCCTGCTGCCTAGCAATTTTATTGATATAAAATGAAGAATTACAAGTATTTTGGAGGTTTGATCGATCGACGCTAAGTGTTACAACGATGGTATGCTATCAGAGCTCAAGTGTATCGGTGTTGTGTGTCCCCAAGTCGATCGAATCCTCGATTATATAAGGATTACAAAAATAACAAACTATCCGGGATTCCTGGGATCCTATCGTCCAACTAACTTGACCGTTAGAGCCCTCTTCGTCCACTTGGTCCACGATTTCCTTTAGCTGGAGCTTGAATCTCGGAGGTAGTTGATGACTTCAACGGTACCTGGGTCAAATAAACACGTGGCAATTACAAGGGTTAGTTGAATAAAACAAATCAGGATACCTGGAGGAGTGAGATTTCGAGACGGTAATAGGATTCTTGAACTATCTGAGCTTCCTGGAGCATCCTGAAAATACACCCTCAACAGGGAACCACAAAAAAAAATCCACAAAAACCACCAACCTAACACAAAACATTAAAAAAAATGGGCTCAGACCGTTGCATTATCTTCATCGCCCATTGCCTTCCCTTCCTTCACCGGCTTCTCCACCTCTTCAGGCTTCTTACCCTCTCCCAGCTCCAGCACATAAGCCCTAGTCATCGCCACCGGAGATTCCGGAATCATCTTCGAGGTGCAGCCTTCGGTCCCATCCTTCCCTGTTCCAGCCACATCTCCATCACCTCCTCCCAACGATTCCAGAACCAGCTTCCAGCCCGCAACATCCCAGCCAGGCACCTTGAAACCAGTCGCTTCAGCGTCACCCGCCATTTGGATCTTGCACTCCAGGATGCTCCAGGTAGCCGAAAGTTGGCCTGTTTCAGCATCAGCGGCCATCTTGGCTTCCAGGGCCAGGCGCTGCTCAGTGAGCATATGCTCATAAAACAGGGTCTTACCCTTAGCGATGTCAGCTTGGGCCTGGATCTTCTCCTCAGCCTCGGCCAGCTTCTTCTCCGTGTCCATGGCTTGGGTGCTCAGCTTCTCAATACCCTGTACAAGAAAACAGGAATCCTGGTCAGCAGCTGCAACAGGTATGAAACTAACATATGCATTATTTGAGCTTCTTACCAGGTTGACCATGGTATGCATCGAGAGAACCTTATTGCTGGCCTCGGAGGGAGCGAGATCCTCAAAAGTCCAGATACACAGGAGCCTCAGCAGTCCTTCGCTTCTTGGAAGCCGAGGCCTTCGGCCGGCTGACAGGTGGCTTGGAAGTGGTAGGCTGCTCCAACTGCTCCTTCTTGACTTTTAGGAGGTTATCAAGATCCTTCAGAGAGAACGAAGAGCTGGACTTGGGGGCTACAAAGAAAAATAAATTGTCAACATATGGGATTCTCAAATAAATATGCAGTTCAGGATCCCGTGAAAACTTACCAGACATCTCAGGGATGTGATCGACTGAGTAGCTCAGTTCGCTGGCAGATGCTTCGAGGACTCAGGGCTCTTTCAGTGGCAAGAATCTGGTAGAGTGTTTCAAGCTTCTTGGGATCCGGGAGCGCCTTGACAAGATTCTCAAATTTAGGTGCTGCAAAAAAGATTAAAGAAATCAAGCGCAGATCAAGAATTTAGTTACAAAAAAGAAATCGATATCCTACCCTTCTCAACCCACTTCAATTGCAACTCTGTACCCCCGGGAATCGAGTCTCGCTTAACGAAGAAGAAACGTTTCTTCCAGTCATGATCATTATGGGAAGCTCGGGGAATCAGCTGAGAGGTGGAGGTGCGAGCCTTTAGGACGAAACGGCTGCAACCGTGGGTTCTGAGTTGGTAGGCTTCACAGATTTCAGGAATCCCGATTTCCAGATTCCGAGTTTGATTCAGTTGATCAAGAGAGTACAAGATTCTCTAAACCGTAGGCATGGTTTGGGCATAAGAAAGTCGGGTGGTCTTTGAAGAATTGAGTAACAAGCTCTGGGAAAGGGAATGCCATGCCAAGCAGAAAGGGATAATACATGAAGCACACCCAGGTGGTGGAAGTGAAATCGGGATTTGGTTCGGGAATCGAAGGGTCGGAAGATCGTACCCGGAGGAAAGATGCCGGAGGTTTTCAGATCATGAATATCACCATCGTCGAACGTACATGTTTCTTCTTCGCGCGGGAATAATGTACCCTTGGTCATGAAAGTCGTCGAGCACCGGAGTTTTCAACGAAGAAGACGACCGAGTACTTTTCTTGGCCATGGTCGAAAAGTTAAAGGAAATCGGAGAAGAAGAAAAGAGAGACTGACCTGGAATATCGGAGAAGCTCGAGAGGGTTTGTGGAAGAAGATGATGAAAATATGAATTCGGAATCTTGTATTTAAAGAAAAAGCAATGATGTCCATCACATCCATCGGACGCCGTAAAAACCGTCCCATCTCAACCATATTTACCGTGATAACGCCGTGGACTTAGCATCTTTTTGAATTTTGACAGCTGTTGAGCTTATCCACATCTGTCGAAATTCAAGGGCAATTGTTGAGGGTATATTTTCAAGATGCTCGCGGGAAGCTCAGATAGTTCAGGAATCGTACAACAGTTTGGGAATCTCACTTGTCCAGGTATCCTGATTTATTTTATTCGACTAACCCTTATAATTGTCACGTGTTTATTTGACCCAGGTACCGTTGAGTCATCAACTAACTACGAGATACAAGCTCCAACTAAAGAAGATCGTGGACCAAGTGGACGGAGAAGGTTGTAACGGTCAAGTTAGTTGGATGATAAGATCCCGGGAATCCCGGAATGTTTGTTATTCATGTATTCGTTATATAATCGAGGACTCGATCGATTTAGGAACACACAACATCGATACACTTTAGCTCTGATAGCATACAATCGTTGTAACACTTAGTATCGATCGATCAAACCTCCACAAACACTTGTAATTTTCAGTTTCGTATCAATAATATAGTGAGGAAGCAGGCTCTTCGGCCGGCTCCCGAGGTTCTTTTGCTAGGATTCCTAGAGGCAACTCGAAGAATCCTGGATTTTTCCCTCGTTACATCCTTGTGTTCATCTCTACATTTGTTGAGCATATTGACAAGCACACTTACGTCACATTCTAAGTTTGGAATACGAAATCACTTTGTTGATTTTTTACCAAAACAATAAGTATGTTAGTATTATGGCTAAAAGCTAAATATAGGAAGGTTGGATGAAAATCTGATATGACATGCTAACTAGGAATGCTTGTAAGAAGAATAATCATTAGCATTGCGAATGGTATAAGTATAAGGATAAGCAATTCAATCATTCGATCCCTAAGTTGCTTAAAGATTCAATCCAATATTTCTACCTATTAATTTTGACGCGATTTTTTTTTTTTTGTCAACGTGGTCAAAGTTCTCAAATCCGTAACTTACAAGAACATATGAAGATCATGATCATACATAGATCAAATAGTGACAAAGCAAAGACTCAATGTTGTCTGTTTTGTAGGGTGGATGACTACATAAGTACATATGCTCATTTTTTAAAGAATCGCAAAATAATTTAGTTTAGGTATAGTATGACTTCATTCACATATAAACATAAATTATTTTTTTTAATTTAAGAGCACATTTAAATAAAAATAAACTCATGTAGTTTGGATATTTTGTTTGATAGACATCAAAGAAATATGAGGAATGGGTTTTCAGTTATTTGATTGGATTCCAAAAACATTATTAAAAAAAATAATTGCCCCCATGCAGGATCGAACTACAGACCTCCAGTTTACAAGACTGGCGCTCTACCACTGAGCTATAGGGGCCTTTTTTTAATTGTGAAGGTTCTAAGATTTATATTCTTGTCAATAGTCAACCGAAGACACACGTCAACGGTCAACACTTATTCACTGTTCACCTAACACAACAATTCACACGAATTTCTTGAACTAAATAAACGGAGTTTTTCCAAAAAAAAAATTAATAATAGGAAAAGATTATTTATCAAATAAGTATGGTTAAAAAAACATTTATTGAAATGGATTTCCTTTTTATCTATTAGTTTCTCACTATATTTTCATTTGATTACTTTACTTTACATAGTTAGTATCAACTAAAAAGCATTATACTTTCCACCTACAATTTAAGCGTTATACTTTGATTAAGTTTTAAAAAACTATAAAAATCGGTAAATAAATATTTAATATTTTATGAACCTTATAATACTAAAAAAATTGGGAGAAAACAAATCAATGCTAACAAAGTTCTCGGCTACAAAGAAATTTAATATTTTGTTAATCTTAAAACATTGAACAAATAAGCTAGTTTAAAAACAAGTCGAGACCGGAACTTCACTTATTGAGCTCAAATAGGTTTGCGAGTCTAAAGGTCAAGCTCAAGGTCAAGCGCTGAGCTTGTCAGTGGTTTTTTTAATATATAATTCCGTGTGTCTTTAAAGTTATGGCATTCTTACTTATAAAAATATAAAAACATATGCTTTTTTGTTTATGATTAATCGTTTTTAAAACACCAAACTCACTAACATGTAGTGTATAATGTATGATGCAACAATTTGTTGGGTGATCGGCGTCGAAGGTACCGATTAAAGATAAGAAAATTGTGTTCCTGGTTACCTACTTACTAAGTAGTGTGCCGAACCACGAAGAGCTTGTGTTGGCGACGTTGTTCAGTTGATTAACTATTACACTAAATTACAAAACTAAGAATTGTAAAAGCTAAATTTTTTATTTGGTTTGAAAGTTGAAAAGACTAGAACAAGTACATAACTCTTTAAAAATGTAAACTTGAAACTCAATTTTGATTTAGAAAACTTATGGAGACAAGATGATCATCTTCGACGCTCAGGTTAGCAACAGGTAATGAAATCCTAGTTTGATTATATAAAAGATTGTCACATAGACATGATTTGATTATTGTGTTTAGCTTGAAGGACACACTGAAGGAAAAGGAACCTGAGTGATGCTGGTTAACGGTAAGAAACCAATTAAATAACAGCTCCAGCTAAGATGGTGTCTTACTGTGTATCATGTACGTAGAAATAACTTTAACAATTACTCAAGAGTTAAGCATGCAATTAACAAGAAAGTAATCCAAAGCCAGTAAATAAAAGAGATTAATCTTTAATCAAGTAGGTTGAAATGACTTTGCCAATCTTTAATCAAAGTAAACAATCAATCGCTTTTCACCCAGTCATCAATTGGATGACTAGATTTACACCTTGTAGAGGTGCAATCCAACATAAGATATCAAAACCCTAACTAGCTCTACATCTTGAGGTTGATCAATGGGAGTTTAGCCACTCATGTTCATCTTGATACTTCAGAAATTTGCTTCATGGACGTTGTTAAACTGAACGTTGTGATTAGAATCGTTGAAAATCGGTTCAGTATCGCTCAAAATCGTCCCCTGGCCTCCAGGAAGCTTCTATTCGAAAACCCTAATTAGGGTTAAGTATATCCTAAAAATCTTGTCCTAGATGTAGACAGCACGTGGAGTCAAAATCGCACATGACATAGCAGATGCCACCATGGCATTCTGCTACGCCACCTTCAGGTCAGACGCCTCATTTAGCTACTGCTTGCGCTTCTTCAGACGCCAACTTTTCTCAACACGACTCAACAGACGCCATGGTGGCGTCTGTTACGCCCCACGGTTGACTTTTACTGACTATTGCTCTTTTACATCATTTTACACTTTTAGTCCTCCGACTTCTTCAATACGTATTGATACTCTCAAGTTTTGCACTAATCTTCCCTATTCACCCGCTGAACAGAAAATAACTCAATAACTCAAAGTAAATGTGTTTTGATGCAAGAACAAACTGTGATAGAATCAGCGGAATTTGACAAAACAATCGGAAATACAAACGAACAAGAAATTGAGAAATTCAATCAAATAGAACAGAAATTGACACTTTTATTCATAAGGATCGATTGACGATCTTATTACAAAGCTAGAAATGGAATGAATTCGAAAACGATCTTTATGAATAAAAGTGTCAATTTCTGTTCTATTTGATTGAATTTCTCAATTTCTTGTTCGTTTGTATTTCCGATTGTTTTGTCAAATTCCGCTGATTCTATCACAATTGGTATCAGAGCCTCTTTGGCTCGTGATCGGTGATTCAAACGAAGGTATTCGATTCAACTAATAAATCATGGTGTCCACAGCCAAATTCGACATCGAAAAATTCGATGGTCGAAATGATTTTAGTCTCTGGCGTCTAAAGATGAAAGCCCTGCTTGTTCATCAAGGTTTGGCTGATGCTCTTCTCGGTGAACCGTACATGCCAGAAGAGTTAATGGAGAAAGAGAAGAAGGAGCAGCTCGAGAAGGCACATAGTGCCATAATTCTAAGTTTGGGCGACAGGGTTCTTCGTGAGGTGTCAAAAGAAAAGACTGCAGCGGCTGTTTGGATCAAACTGGAGAGTCTTTATATGACAAAGTCACTAGCCAATAGGCTATACTTGAAGACCAGGCTTTATACATTCAAGATGGGAACTGGAAAATCAATGGAAGATCACATTGATGAGTTCAACAAGATATTGCTTGATCTTGAAAATATAGAGGTTGAAATTGAAGATGAAGATAGGGCAATCTTGTTCCTATCAACTCTACCACAAAGCTATGAACATTTTGTTGACACGTTGCTTTATGGTAGAGATAGTTTGTCCATGGAAGAAGTACTCTCTGCAATGAATGCTAAAGAGTTGCAGAAAAGAAATGAATCAGGTGAAATGGGAGAAGTTTTGGTTGTTAGGGGAAGGTCAGAATCAAGGCCTAACAAGTTTAAGGGAATGAGTGCAGGAAGATCAAAGTCAAAGACAAAGTTGAAATGCTTTGTGTGTCATTCAGAAAAGCATTTAAAAAGAGAATGCCCTGAATGGAAAAGAAGGAAAGCTGAGTATCAGAAAAACAAGTCCTATGGTGGAGCTAACTCAACAGATGATTCTCAAGAAGGGTATGACAGTGCTGATGTCTTAAATGTTTCAGTCAAGTGTGGTAAGAAAGAATGGGTGATGGACTCAGGTTGCTCTTACCATATGTCTCCAATTAAAGAGTATTTTAAAGATTTAAAATACAAAGATCTTGGTCCTGTAAGACTTGGTGATGATAGACCATGTTCTATTCAAGGTATAGGAACCATTACTTTGAAGTTGGATAATGGTACAAGGTTTGATCTCAGGGATGTGAGGTATATTCCATCCTTGAAAAGAAATCTTATCTCATTGGGAACCTTGGAAAATGAAGGATGTCAAGTCAATTTGAAGAATGGTAAAGCTAAGGTTACCAAGGGTAATTTGGTCATTCTGTCAGGTACAAGGAAGGAGAATCAGATATACTTCTTAGATGGGAATGTTCTTGATGGGTTAGTAGTTGTTTCAGAAGATATGCAGGATGAGTCAAAAGCTATGTTATGGCACATAAGGATGGGGCACATAAGTAGCCAAGGCTTGAGTGAATTAAATAAGACCCAAGCTCTTGGAAAATTAACAAGTTGTGAGACCAGTCTTTGTGAGGATTGTGTATTGGGCAAAGCTCATAGAGTGAAGTTCAATAGAAGCAAGTCAAAGACTAGAGCAAGACTGGATTACATACATGCAGACTTATGGGGCCCAACCAAAAATGAATCCAAGGGAGGGGCAAGGTACTTTCTTAGCTTAATTGATGATTTTTCTAGGAAAGTATGGACTTATCCATTAAAATCCAAGGATGAAACTTTCAAAAAATTTCAAGAATGGAAAGTTTTGGTAGAAAATCAATGTGAAAGAAAAGTTAAAAAATTAAGGACCGATAATGGGTTAGAATTTTGTAACACATTGTTTGAACAATTTTGCATAAAACATGGCATAGCTAGACATCATTCAGTTGCCTATACCCCTCAACAAAATGGCCTTGTTGAGAGGATGAATAGAACATTACTTAATAAAGTAAGATGTATGCTATTAAGTGCTGGAATGCCCAAATCTTTTTGGGCAGAAGCTCTAGCAACTGCCACCTATTTGGTAAACCTGTCACCTTCATCAGCCATTGAGATGAAGTGTCCTCAAGAGGTTTGGACAGGAGAAAGACCTTCTTATGATATGATAAGAGTTTTTGGGACTGTGTGTTATGCTCATCAAAGTCAGGGAAAATTAGAACCAAGGGCAGTGAGGTGTATTCTACTTGGTTATCCCACAGGAGTAAAAGGTTATAGGTTGTGGAGAATGGAAGATGGCAGTCCTAAAGTAATCATAAGTAGGGATGTGACCTTTAATGAAAAGATGTATTACAAGGATCTGTTAAAGGGAAATAATTCAAACTCAGGTGGAGTTCAAATAGAGGTGGAGTCTAGTGCACCACAAGAAGCAGAAAAGATAATAGAAAATGAGGGTATTATGGGAAATAATGAGGAAAATATTCAAGAAACTCAGGAGTATAGTATAGCTCAGCATAGAACCAGAAGAAATATCACTAAGCCTAGAAGATTTAGTGATAGTGATGAATTGAATGCTTTTGTATTTCATGTGGCTGAACAGGAAGGTACTCATGATCCTGTGACTTTTAATGAAGCAATGAACTCACAGGATAAAGAGAAATGGGTAACAGCAATGAATGAAGAGATGTCTTCATTAATGAAAAATAAAACATGGGTTCTGGTAGATCCTCCAAAGAATCAGAAGTTGGTGGATTGTAAATGGCTTTACAAAGTTAAAGAAGGGTTAGAAGGTGAGCCACCAAGATTTAAAGCAAGGTTAGTAGCAAAGGGTTTTACTCAAAAGGCTGGGGTGGATTACAATGAGATTTATTCACCAGTTGTAAAACACACATCTATTAGGATCATGCTATCTCTTACTGCAATGCATGATCTGGAATTAGATCAAATGGATGTTAAAACAGCTTTTTTGCATGGGAACTTAGAGGAAAAAATATATATGAGACAGCCAAAGGGGTACATTGAAAAGGGATCTGAAGATAAAGTTTGTTTCCTTCAAAGAAGTTTATATGGTTTGAAACAAAGCCCAAGGATGTGGTACCAGAGGTTTGATTTATATGTGGTATCTCAGGGGTTTCAGAGAAGCAACTATGATGTATGTGTTTATTTCAAAAATTTGGGTCATGGTGATTTTGTCTATCTACTGTTATATGTAGATGATATTCTACTAATGAGCAAGAGCAGGCAAGTGATAAATGACACAAAAGCTCTTTTGAGTGCAGAATTTGAAATGAAAGATATGGGAGTTGCTAAGAAAATTCTGGGTATGGAAATCAATAGAAACAGAAAGGAGGGTACTTTAAAGCTGTCTCAAACTGGCTACTTGAAGAAAGTTTTATCAAACTTTAATATGGATAAAAGTAAGTCAGTTACTACACCCTTGGCAATGCATTTTAGGTTCTCATTGCAGGATTGTCCCACATCTGATGATGAGATAAAATACATGAGTAAAGTCCCTTATTCAAATGCTGTAGGAAGCTTAATGTATCTCATGATCTGTACTCGACCTGATATTGGAAATGCTGTAAGCATGGTAGCCAAATATATGAGTAACCCAGGTAAAGCTCACTGGGAAGGGGTTAAATGGATTTTCAGATATCTATGTGGTACTGTTGATCATGGGTTGGTTTTTGGAAAATCCTGTATTACTCAGCCTCTTGTTATGGGCTATGTTGATAGTGACTTTGCAAAAGATTTAGACAGGGGTAGGTCACTATCGGGTTATGCTTTTCAGGTTGGAGGAGGTACAATAAGCTGGAAAGTATCTTTGCAAAAGGTAGTTGCTTTATCAACTACTGAATCAGAATTTATTGCTCTTACCGAGGCAGTAAAGGAAGCAATTTGGTTGAGAGGTTTCTTAACTGAAATTGGCTATGATCCTGGAACAATCTTAATCAAGTGTGACAATACTGGTGCTATACAGTTATCTAAGCACCAGGTTTTCCATGAGAAGTCAAAGCATATTAATGTAAAACTCCATTTTATAAGGGATGTTTTGGCCACTGATGAAGTAAAGGTGGAGTATGTGAGGACTGATCTTAATGCTGCTGATTACCTGACAAAGTCAGTTCCAGGAGGGAAGTTCAAGAAATGTTTGGAGCTACTTAATGTTGAGTAGTTGCTAGTATGTTTTCTGGTGCACAGTCTTTTCACACTAAGGTGGAGATTGTGAGTTTATTAGTGTTCATAGACTAATCTTAGTTAGCTTTTAGACTTGTTATTAGCGTGTTGACTCACTAAGTTCTCAAGTTCATCGAACCGCTGTGGCTTGTGCATGTTAGTACATTGATAATGAGTTTAGGAGTTAGCTAAATCAGATAGAATTCATTTGTTGAGTGAATTCTGGTTCATATAAACTTTTGGGCAGAAATTGACAAGTTCACCATTCTTAGAGGTCAAGGGGTGAAAGTGTACTAAACGAAACAAGTTTCGTTTATTTCCGGTTACAAGAAACAGAATTCAACGGCTAGTTGGAGGTGCTGATATTAGGGTTCGTGATCATCAGTTTAGGGATCTTTCGGTTTCAAGATCGTTTTCGAATTCATTCCATTTCTAGCTTTGTAATAAGATCGTCAATCGATCCTTATGAATAAAAGTGTCAATTTCTGTTCTATTTGATTGAATTTCTCAATTTCTTGTTCGTTTGTATTTCCGATTGTTTTGTCAAATTCCGCTGATTCTGTCACAAAACGTTTAATTTGCTTATTTCCGTTTGAATAATAATGGGAATTTAGGGATCTGGTTTTGCATGTTTGCAAAGAGGGAATCAGAACTTGGTGGGGAGCCTGCTTATGTTTTATGTTCTGATGGTTGTGTTAGTGCTTAAACACCCACTTATCTACACCGGTATGGGTTCATTTATACCGTTGCTCAGTTTTTTTACTTAACCGGCTACTCCTCTGGTGATCCTAAGGCTTTTCTCCTCATTGGGTATGTCAATTCAATTCATAAACTTTTGGATTTTTCGAGTACACAGTCCATGTGAAAAGTATTGATTTGTGACGGATATTGGTTTTATATGTTAATGTCAACCTTGTCTTCAACAGTCATAAGGGATGAGTTCACACTTCACATTGCCATCTTTCTCGGATTTTCTTGGTTTTGCATTTATGTAGATTCAAGATTGTTAAATTTATGTAGATTCAAAAGACAATTTTACTCTGGGCATTTCGTGTCATGGGTTGGCTAACTGAGTATTTTAAAGGGTTCGGCTCCGCCACGAAGCTTGAGTTACTCAACTTGTGTATTTTAAAAAGTACAAGTTATCAAAGTTATTATTACCGTTTCGTTTCTTTATACTTTTGCTTTTTGTATTTCTCATAAATCTTTAAATGTGATATTTTTAAAGTAATGTATAAGTCATCAAAATCCATTTTTCTTTATGTACCTACCACACATCAATGTCACAGTAATATTATTTTTTAAGGTTTTACTTCTTGCAACAGTATATGGAGAAAAGTAATCGCTGATTCTAAATTTTATAATCTTATTTCTAATCACTTGCTACCTTCATATATTAATAAATAAAGCGTTAAACCTAATAAATAATTTAACAATTAGGCTTGATTACAATAAATTATAACAAAAATTTGACAAAGCTAGGGAAGGGGTTATCTTTGTCACGACTCACGAGGTTCATGTCACTTGCAGTACTTGGACGGTTTTGCTCGTTATTATACCATTAAACATAATAACTGTCTTTTTTATGTCGTTAGACTTGGAGCTTAGTTGATTATATATGACCACGATATTGTTCTCCTCCAATTAATGTACGAGTGAAATTTCTCTCTAATTCGACTCCAAAACAAGCTTCTTGCTTAAGAGTTGTCTAAATGAATAATTGAAAAAATTAATTATTAACGATAAAAGAATTAATAATACTAAAAAATAAATATAATTAAACATAATGTTTACTAACCATTGGGTCTTCGAAAACGTCAAGATATGTTTTGACCAACACATTTTCTTTGGACGTGTTGATCCACTTTTGTTGTCGAGCTCCCAACGAAGACACTTCGACGACTACCCCCCCCCCCCCCCCCCACTTCGTCCTCTTTTGTTTTTTAACGGGTTCTTATGTTTCTAGTATAATTTTCTCAAAATTGTCATTGTCTTCGGGTTTGGTTTAGGTTTGTGAGAGCATAGGCGAGTGAACATGGGATGGTGATACTTGACCCCATCAGGCATAGTTGGGTGCAAACCGAGTGAGTAGATTGGTTGTCTGGTTGGAGCCATAAAGCTGTTCTACAACGGCTAGATTTTTATTTAACATTAATAACCAGTTGGCCGGTTATTTAACTGACTTAAAATAACCAGTTCTCTAGCTAACCGATTTAAAACCAAGAATTATCAACATATGCCTAAACGGTTAGGAACCGCGGTTTTGACCGGTTACATACCTGTTCTTTGTATTTCGGTTAAAAACCGGTTCAGCGATTCTGTTAACTAGTTTCTTTATGCATCTCTATTCTCTACATGAGAAACATATAACTCTTATCATTATGAAAAGTAGTGTTCTCAATGAAAGTGGCTCTTGCAGAATACATGTTATTTTAATAATTCAACTGTCGAGAGTATATATTGAACTCTAATTGTTTAAACCAGGGTCATTAACTCATTATGTTAATATGTTATTACTATGTATTTATGGGCCGAATGCCAAAGTTTCGAGTCATGGGTATCTACATAATGGGAGGCCACCCGAAGTCTAGTTAAGCATCATTTAAAATCCAACATCTATGTGAAATGATCGTTAACAGTTGGGGTGGTTAACCTAAACTGTCTAACGTCGATTGTTTCTGTGTTTTTTCATTGAATACAATTCAACACGTTTATTTATCTTTGTCCGAAACTGTTATTCACACATAGAAACTCGTTTATGTCGATCAATCAAGAAAATCTTGGCAAAAGTATAATATAAAACTAGAACCTTTTTACAGCGACAGGAACTCCGACACCTTGTTTTGAAGGGGCTAATGTGTTCTTCTCAATCCAATCTAAAAACACCTCTCTAAAAGCTGTTCACCCAACAGTAGGCTAAAACTTTATGTAGCCTTTCCTAAATTGGCAAACTTACATACCTTCACACTTGAGCTTGGACGTTTCCTTTTTTCTCTGGAAACATATTGTTGCCTTCAATGTTTTCACAATCAAATGCGCGGAACCGGAGGGACGGGTGGGATCGGATGGATTGGTGGGACCGGAGGGACGGGTGGGACCGGATGGACGGGTGGGACCGGAGGGATTGTGGGACAGGTGGGACCGGGTGGAACATTTCCTTTACTTTCTGGAATCATATTGTTGCTTTCAATGTTCTCACCACTAGATGGGTAAGACCGGTGGGGCTGTAGGGGTTGGAGAGGTCGGAGGGGCCGCAGGGGTCGGAGGGGACGTAGTGGTCGAAGGGGCCGTAGGGGTCGAAGTGGCCGTAGGGGTCGGAGAGGACGTGTACTGGATGGACTCGAGGGGCTTGAGGGACTTGAGGGGCTTGAGGGACTCGAAGGGCTTGAAGGACTCGAGGGACTTGAGGGACTGGAGGATTGATGGGGCCAGGCGGATCGGGGCGGCCGTGGGGGCCTGGGGGGTCGGGGCGGTCGTGGGGCCCGTGGGGAGCGGTGTGACCAGGGGGCCGGGGGGACTTGTCCGCCTAGTGAACCCGTAAGTTGAAAAGTTCGCTGTCTGGACCAATTCTGAAAACATCTGTTGTGTTTGTTTTTGCTTGATAACTTTGAATCACCTTCTGAAACAAATGAATACAAAGAGATAACATAAATATAAGTGTAAGTTTTCCAAAGAAAACGATACTACGGTATACAATTGAAATTAGGATTTAAAGATCAATGGCAAACGACATATCCCCTACCTCACAAGCCCTATTACATAGTTTCAGCATAAGTTATCTCCCCTAACTAATAACTAATCCTATTAAGAGAATAAGAGAATTATGCACAAACTAAAACACCAAAAATTTATCAATTAAGCATTTCATGGAAAAAGATCTCCCATAACTCCCATCATCACTACATGTAATACACTAATAAGTGACACCCAACCAATGATCTCCAGCCCAAGTGGTTGAGATGATGCATTCAAAACATTAAAAAGAAAATTAAGGAGGCTTTGGGTTCAAGTCCTACATGTGACAAAAAAATCAGGGGTTTCAGGTCGGGCTAGTGGGTTTTCTCACCTATGGTGAGTTTTCTCATGAGGGGACTAGAGATGATTGGGTGAGCCAATGATCCGTTAGTGTACTATACAACCTCAATGATTTCTATGTATTACAATTATAAATAAAGAATTACAATAAATAGAACTAGAAAGGTAACCTAAAGGAATGTCATACAAACACAAGAAGTAAATACAAGACTAATGACAAGTAAATGAACATTAATCATGAGGTGTTAATAGAAGGGCAGGTTTGGTTCTTGAGATGTTAAAAGTTGATGGGTCCCTTGCCAATTAGGACTTTGAGAATGGAAAAATGTTTCATCAAAGCGAGCATGGTGAGTGACAAACATTTTGGATGTGTTGAGTTCTAGACAACGATATCCTTTGTATTGCGAGGTGTAACCAAGAAAAATGGAAGGCATACTTCTTAGGAGATAATTTGTGTGGCGAGTGGTCTCATAGGTAAGGAAAGACAGGCTACCAAAGGCTTTGAAATTGGCGTAAATGCGAGTGGCCGGTATTATATAATGATTCAAACGGAGACTTGCCTTGTAACAAAACGGTTGGTAAACGGTTTATGATATAAGTGGCGGTGCTGGAGGATTCAACCCAATATTCCATAGGCATGTGACAATGGAATAGCTTAGATAGCGAGGTTTCAACAATATGTCGGTGCTTGCTTTCAGCCCTATCGTTTTGTTGGACAATGTAGGGGCAAAAAAGTCGAAGAAAAGTTCCATTATCTTCAAACAATATGTCAGTGCTTATTTTTGGCCTGACCATTTTGTTAGGGAGTGTAGGGGAAAGAAAGTGAATGAAATGTTCCATTATCTTTAAACATTTTATGAACGGTATGATTAACGAATTAACTCTGTTTCGTCATGAGTTTGAAAGACTTTAATCTGTGTAGAGAACTTATTTTGGACGAGCTATGTGAAGATAGATAATACATTATAGAATCAAAATTTTGTTTGAAGAGGATAAAACCACGTAAATCTAGAGAAATCATCAATCATGAATATGACATAATAATGATAATTATCTTTAGATACGATGGGTGATGGTCCCCTAGGTCGTAATTCATTAGATCTAATGGTTTTGTTATGCGTTTTATGTTCTCTTTACATGGTAGCTTATGCCCTTTGGCTATTTGACAAGATGAACAAATCATTGGTTTAGGTAATAAAAATGTAAACGATAAACAACCAAATTCATTTAATGTATATAAAGTTTCATAAGTCGTATAGCCTAAATAAATATGTGTGCCACAACTC
>JBCNJP010000017.1:13823435-13846367 GCA_039602395.1 Deinandra increscens subsp. villosa
TGGACTATGTTGTGCACTCACCACATTAACAACTACTACCTTAGGTTTATTCAAATTTAATATTCTCTAATATCGTGTAAATTGTTAAATACTCAATCATATATGTATACAGGGGTTATATCAACTAAAAAACATATTTTATCTAAAATAATAGGAAAAAATTGCATGAAATAATCTCTTTTCTTCGTTCGCAAATAATAATCCCACCTTCCGAAATTGCAATGGGCAGTCTCATCTTATCATTATTTTACAAAGAACAGTCCCGTCGTTAAAAAAAACTAACGGCGTTAAATCTTGCTGACGTGGCGAGTGACATGGCAATTTTTTTTTCTTAATTTATCTAGTCACCATCCTAATCATCACTCCACCACGCCCACCACCAACAGCCACCACCCCCACCACCAACAGCCATCACCCCCACCACCAACAACCACCACCCCCACCACCAACAGCCACCACCGGTCGTCTTCTCCGGCGACCTCCAGTCTTCTCCGACCACCAGCCACCACCATCTTCGGTCGTCTTCTCCGGCCACCAGCCACCACCATCTCCGGTCGTCTTCTCCGGGCACCAGCCACCAACAAAAACCCAATTAACCAACCACCTTCAAACTAACATATCTTCTTAAAATCTTGACGAAAATCGATTCCGTAAATTGCTACAGATTCGTGACGACGAGAGGATTCAAACTAGTACCATAGTTGATATGTTTTGATGAGGTTTGAGCATCGAACGACTATCTCCGACGAACTAAGTTTTTTATGAAATTGAAATCTTCTCAAATCAACACCAAAACACGTTCTGATTGTTGCAACAGATTTGTGTGATAAAAACGAGTCTATTGGTACCAAATTTATACGATATGGTTGAGTATTTCTAAAATCACCATTGAAGAACTTGAAAGAACACACATACGAAAAACTCAACGATCTTGTGTAATATTGATACCTACACATTCAGTTTGATCACACGAGTCTAAATCAACAATCGGTTTTCAATTTCGTTGTGTTTTGAGCAAATCACAGTTACTCGATTTTTCATAGTTGTCGGAGCAAGTTATTCGGCCTTCAAAGCTTAATGAAACATATCAAGTATGGTGCTAGATTTGTTCGTCTAGTGGATACGAGTTCAACGCATTTCTCGGATTCGATTTTCGTCAATTTTTTATCAAGATATGCTTGATTGGTTGGTTGGTTGTTTTGGGTTTGGTTCGCCGGAAAAATCACAGGTCGCCGGAAAAATCGCATGTCGCCGGAGTACACATCGGATTACACGTCATCAGTATTTGACGGCGTTAAATTTTTTTAACGGAGGGACTGTTCGTTGCAAAATAATGACAAGGTGGGACTGCCCCTTACAATTTCGGAAGGTGTGATTATTATTTGCGAACGGGAAAAAGTTAGGATTATTTCATGCAATTTTTCCAAATAATAGAGAGTTCTTATCCATTAATTTATTAATCTTATAAATCAATTGTTTAGATTTATATTAATCTTATAAATCAATAGTTTAGATTTAAGTACTATAAAATTAGAGAAAAGTTAGAGGTGTTCTTGTTTTTGTTTCTTGTTTGTGATATGTATTTATTGTGTTGAGGCGATAAGAGATGGTGTTTTTTCTTTAAGGAACTAAATATACAGTGGCGGACTGAGGTTAAAGGGTACGGGTCGCTCGACACCCATGAATTTTTTACGCGATGTGCTAAATTTCTGATATTTTACGAACCGAACCCTAAGAAACTTTGTCACCGAACCCCATGAAAATTTTAAATCGACCCTCAACTTAAAGAAAAAAAATTATGTTTTAAACTTATTTCCAAATCACTAATCACTAATAATTAATAAACTAAAAAAACTAAAAAGACAAACTAAAAAAAGACAAAATAATCTACTAATAACTAATATCAAGCCTAAATTAATAAACTAAAAAAATTGGTTAAGCCCAACTTGGTCATTACTCATTAAGCCCAAAAAAACAAATAAAAAAAATTAGGGAATTGGGTTTCTTGTACGTACAGCGACTCACGAGCGGGAGAAATTGGGGGTGGGGGAGAATTCCGATCGCCACTGTGTACAAAAGATCACCGGAGGATGGAGGCCTCTCGTCGGAATCGGAGGAGTGATGACGGCCTTGCTGCTATAGCCTGCCGGAATTTGCTACTGGCCTGCTGCTGTTGTTCGCCTGTTCGCCAATCGCCACGCCACTTCACCTGTTCGGATTTTGGGTTAGCGGAATCACCGGAATTTGCACGGATTTTGGTGTTGGAATCAGAAATCCTATTCTTCGAACTCGGTTAGCCACTGCCCCTTGTAATTGTATGTTCATCTAATTTTTTAGCCACTGTTTGAACATATTGTTGTTAGGAATGTTAGCCACTGTTTAAACATATTGTGATTGTTTATTTGTTTTGAACAAAGTTTGAACATATTGTTAGGAATGTTAGCCATTGTTTTTTTATATACTTATTGACTTTGTGTAATTTTGTGTTTGATAAGAGTTTGAACTTTATATGTAGGGGATTTTGGACCGATTTGTAGTTCGTAAAGTGCAATCTTCATCTTCAAAGACTCTCAAATATGTTGATGTTAATACACTTCCAAGGGATCCTGGTGAACGAAAACCACTTACATCATATAATCCTAACCAACGAGATGAAATTAGAAGATATTACTTAACCAAGGGACCGTTTCAACCAAGACTTCAAAGTTTTAAACGAACAATTATTGGTGGTGAGGCAAGACGTTTTCAAGCTACTTGGTATGATAGTTTTAAAAATTGGTTGGAATATAGTGAAAGAAATGATCGGGCATATTGTTTAAAAAGGTGTCTACGGATAATATGATTGATAGGTTTCAAAAATGAAAACGCGTAGAGAGCAAGTTTAAGTGTTTTATAATTATTTAAGTTGGGGAATGATGAAATTTGTTCTAAGTTTTTTATTTTTTTCTTGTTTTGTAATTTTGTTCTCGAATGCCGATTGACCCGTCACCGACCCGACCCGAACCAAATCGGTCTAAAAAATTATTTGTATATAGGGTGGACGATAAAAAAAAGAAAAAAAATTTGTATACAAGGTGGACGATCAAAAAAAAATGTATACACCGAAAAATTTCGAACCCCATAAAAAAATTACTAGGTTCACCAATCTACATATACTTTGCAGAATTTGAACTCATAACATCTTGGTTAAAGAGCCACCACTCTTACCACCAAACTGTCCCTTTGGAACAATATGAGATTCTATTAGTTCGAAGACTTATCATGTATTCTATTTATTTCATTAGTGAAACTTAACTTTTTTTATTGAATATTTATACCATCCCCACCACACCTTCACCCGACACCACCTACTCAACACCCTCTACAACTAGCTTGATCTCCCATCACACGTCACCTTCTTCTATCCCCACAACGGTATCAACATCCTCCTCAATTGCTGATCCCACCAATACTTAATCTAGCCCTCCGCCTCTCTCTCCAAGAAAACGTACTCGAAACCCTCGTTACTTCAACAATCAGTTCGTCAACCACACAACCGCTCATCACATTCCCCCAACTATTGAACCCATCTCCGTCCCCCAAGCCTCGAGAGATCCTCTTTGGAGGAAAGTAATGGATGATGAATATAATGCTTTAATTCAAAACAATACTTGGTCTCTTATTCCACCCTCAACTCATAATTCTATTGGTTGTAAGTGGGTATTTCGGGTTAAACGAAAGCCCGGTGGCTCGGTTAACAAATTTAAAGCTTGACTGGACGTTAAAGGTTTTCATCAACAAAAAGAGAAAGATTTTTTTTTAAAACTTTTAGTCCAGTCACAAAACCGATTACTATACGATTAATTTTATCCCTTGCTCTAGCTAAAAATTGGCTACTACGACAACTTGACATCAACAATGCCTTCTTACAAGGCACCTTGCATGAGGATGTCCACATGGTGCAACCGTCCGATTACAAAAGCAAAGATTTTCCAAATCACGTATGCAAATTAAGAAAATCTTTGTGTGGGCTCAAATAAGCTCCACGGGCTTGGTACTTGGAGCTTTAAATTTTTTTGCTCCACCATGGATTCAACAAATTCCATTCGAATGCATTACTATATATCTATTTTCATGAAAATGTGACAATGTATTTCTTAGTATATATCGATGATATTGTTTTAATAGGTAATTGCACGAGGGCTCTCAGTGACTTTGTCACAACCCTCTCAAAAAGATTTTCTTTCAAAGATCTTGGCAATCTCCATCATTTTTTGGGCATAGAAGACATACCAACTACAAATGGGATCTTCCTATCACATCATCGTCACATCAACGATCTCCTCAACAACTTTTAAATGGAATGAGCAAAAGACGTGGTAACACCCCTAAGCACTACTGAGCTTCTCTCACCATAAGACGATTCCTCTCACATTGATCCCACCATCTGTTATAAAATCATTGAATCATTACAATACTTGGCCTTCACCAGACTGGATGTTTGCTTTGCTGTTAATAAATTGTCCTAGTACATGCATGCTCCTACAAGAAAGCACATGCAAGCTCTAAAAAGGGTCATGCGTTACCTCAAAGGAACTATTCACTATGGCCTAGCTATATCTCAATCGATCATCTAATCTCACCATCACAGCTTTTTCTAACTCTGATTGGGGTGGCATCAACGACGGGGGACGATCCACATCTACATATCTTCTCTATCTTGGCTCTAACATCATCTCATGGAAATCCACAAGACAAAAAACTGTCTCCCACTCATCCACTGAAGCAGAATACAAAGCCTTAGCCAATGACGTCAATAAGATCTCATGGGTCGAAAATCTCCTCAAAGAACGTCATGTCTCTTTCCAAAAACCTCCTCGGCTATTTTGTGACAACAAAAGTGCAACATATCTATGTGACAACCCTGTCTATCACTCACGGGTAAAACACATAGCGCTCGACTACCACTTCGTTCGAGAAAAAATAACCGGCGACTCTTTACAAGTGTTGCATATCAACTCCAGTGATCAACCCGTCGATGCTCTCACTAAATCCTTGGCGCGGGGTCCGTTCTATAAATTTCGATTCAAGATTGGAGTCTCCAATGGAACCTCCATCTTGCGAGGAGTATTAAGGAATCCCATTAATTCCTCTCAATCAATCAATCATCCTCTCAATCATTGACAAATCATTCCTCATTATTGCACAATAATGTCGGTAGTTATTGTATATATTATTTCCTCATTTAGACTCTTGTATTAGGATATAAATATCATGTACCATTATTGTTGTATGAATGAATTACAAATCCTCATAAAGCATTATTCAAAGTATTAATTAATTAATCATATTTCATGTTTTCTTTTTTTAACGGCAACAAATAGATTAAACAAACCCGCAAACCCAGCGAGACGCTAGGAGATACAATGTTTAAGAAGAGATTACAACGAAAGAGACATGAACCAAAAACTTCAAAAATAAACCAACCCTATTATTTCCCCAAGGTACTAAGGATGATCCACTCCATATTTATAAAAACAGCACTACTACAAAGCCCCATGATAATCATATTTCATGTAGTGACATGCCAAGTTTTCTTCCATCTATCAGGTATCAATAATACAAATCATATAGAATAATTTGAATTTGGTTCTTTGCTGCTTTTACATTGTTTCCTTGCTTTTTGCTTTTTAATAAAATGTTTGTTTGTTGTTAAAAAACTAATAATAATAATAATACAAATCATGTCAAGAACTCTTGATTAGTTTTTCCAAAGTCCCCAGAACTTGTTTACTTGAAGGCCTATCGTTGGGCTTGTTTGCAACACATCTTAAAGCAAGTGCAAAGCATTCAGAAATACCTTCTATGTGGTGTAGGACTTTTAACCGTGGATTTAACCGTGGATTCAGTATTTCACTTACATCTCTTTGAGATGATTGTATCATAGTTGCCCAGGCCACCAAGTTCTGATGCTCTTTAGGCATATTGGGATCATTTACCATTCGGCCTGTTAAAATCTCCAACAATACTACTCCAAAACTATAGATGTCATTCTTCTTAGTGAAATGGCCTATAAAACAAATGTTTAATTAGGATCATAAAATTATGTCAACTTTAATTAGTTTATAAATTATATGGTTGTCAAAGCATGACTTTGGCATAAGTGAACATGGTTTTTCTATTAAAACAAACCAAGTGTTGTAAAAATACAAATTCTTGACAAAATGAAGTTAACCCTTATCTTCGTATATTAATGCATGTTCTTATCCTTTAATATAGAGCAAATATCAGCTCTACACCAGTTCCCAATATCACTTCGATCATTATATAGTAACTGTTGGAACTTTTAGGAAAAAACTTGTGAATGGTAGACGCAGAGAGTATCCCATGTGTGTGTGGAAGGGAGGGGGGGGGGGGGGGAGTAACTTTGGAGTGGTTTATAGGGGATAGTTGGTCCCTTATAATTAACATCTTGTGTAAAGGGGCCAATCCTTAGTTGAAAACTATAAACTATACTGCCTTGCACCGCGGGCACCCGAGCACGAGATCGGGTGAGGTCTAAGGGCGAATATCTCGATGTCGTGGGGATGGTTGGCTCAGTTGGTTCGAGTGGGTTACGTAAAAACTATTCTTTTTAGAGAAAGTTTTGAACGAAAGTAACCATAAACCTCGTTAGGCTTTTGTAAAATGTTTGATGGTTCTGACAAATATATGAGACATTTCACATATGAGTTTTGCGAAATGTTTAAACATTTCGCAAACAGCTGTTTCGGCCTTCTTCGATTTTAAATCCGATTAAAAGTCATTGAACACGTTCAATGGTGTAGTAACATACCAGTCATCACATACTCTGGGTCTATATGACCTTGGTTTCCACAATGCGCTGTAGTAACATGTGATTCCTCTGTTTCCGGGTCATATTTCACCAATCCAAAATCTCTTAATTTTGCAATAAAATTCTGGAAAAAAGAAAGAGTAAAAATAAGTAGTTGTTAACTTTGATGGCATATTTAAAAAAAAAAAAAAAAAACTCAAAGTGGTTCGATGACCATGTCACAAAAAGAGCTTAATTAGAGTTCCTACTTTATCGAGTAATATATCAGAGCTTTTCAAACCATGATAACTAGTTTCTTTCGAATGCAAATGTCTCAGTCCACGGGCAACTCTTATCATCTTATGAAGTTGCATTACCCATGAAAGTGGTTTTGTAGTATCACACTCATCTGCAAAATTATTCATCTTAAATTGCTATATATTTTAGTCCAATAATTTAACTATGTAGAAAAAAATAATTAACACATGATGATTTTATTGAGATCCTATTATAGTTTACCTGTTAATAAGAAACGACCCAGAATTTTTACTGGCATGTGCTTGTAAACAAGTAAGCGATCATAATAATCTTCGTAGTATCCCAAGAGTCTAATCATATAAGGATATTCCAAGTATTCCAAGAAGTTCAGGGGTGTCTGAAATGACAGAAGTTGTTGTTTAAGTAACATTTTGTAAAAATATTCCTGAACCAAATATATATTTAGTTTTGTTCTATGAAAGAGACTTCAAGTACTGAATCTATAGAAATACATATTACATTATATTTTTGCAAAGTCCTTATTTTTTAGGGGTAAAGTTCTTTATATTTCGTGCAAGATAATGTTCATATGGTTCTACTTACCTGCGATCCTTGGGAAGTGATTCTTTTAATATCAACGCCATCACCATGTTCTTTTGCACATACAGTATTAGTAGCAATTATTGTCTTGCCTTTCCTAGACTTAACCGATCGGTTGAAGGGAAAGGAAAGACCATCAACCATTCTACCTAATATTGTTCTAGTGTTGGATCTCTCTTGCAAGTCTAGTACATTCTCAAGACTAACCACAACATCACACATTGTAGGGCGACATTTTGGATTGTTATGTAAACATCTATGAGCAATTCTAAGAAATTCCTTTAAATGTTTTTGAGATATTTCTCTCCTTATTTCTGAATCAACTATATGCATCAAATCTCCCTTTCTGATAGAATCTTGAACCCATGGCACTAAACCCCATTGTTCTTCGTCAAGGGTTCTATCCACTGCACGCTTCCTACACAAAACTTCCAACATCACCACCCCAAAAGCATACACATCAGACTTCCTTGTCAACTTTCCAGTTTGGTAATAATTGGGATCAAAATACCCATAAGTGCCTTTAATATGTGTACTCACATGAGTAAATGGCGGATTCTTTGGGCATGTTTTTGACAACCCAAAGTCTGAAATTTTAGCTGTCCAACTATCATGTAATAATATATTCGAGCTTTTGAAGTCGCGATGTATAATACCAGAGTCGAATGCGGTATCATTGTGTAGGTAGCATAACCCACGAGCAGCATCTATGCAGATTTTGAGTCGCCGAAGCCAAGAAAGAGGGGTGTGGTGTACATGGAGATGATCATCAAGTGTTCCATTGGGCATATATTCATACACAAGTATCTTCTCTTTTTTATGATTGCAATAACCAATCAATGACACAATATTACTGTGGCGCAACATAGAAAGCATTTTAACTTCCGCCCAAAACTCTTCTGCACCTTGACTTGAGTGAGGATCCAAACGTTTAATGGCAGCAACGACGAGACTGGTTCCACTGATTATGTTACCTTTGTAAACATTTCCAAAACCCCCACTCCCAATTACTGGTGAGTTAAAGTTTTCTGTTGCTCTTAGAATTTCAGAAAGTTCCATATGACGAAATGGTGGTGACCACTCTGTTGCGGAGGTGGTGGAGGGTTGAGACTCCTTGCCATCACGGGTAGCATTGATCATAATTATTGATCGATGTGGAAGGTGAAATTAAAATGGATAACCACTGATTAAATTACGAGGGTAGGGATTATATATTTACGGGTTAACTGGTGGTAGTAGACATTGAGATGCATGATGATATTTATGAACATGATTGAGGGTTATTAACTTATTATTACTAATTGTATGTTAATGTTAATCTTGTAAATGCCACCACTTTTGTTTCTAGTAATAATATAGTAATATAGTAATAATAAAGGAATACTTTCCTTGTCTATGTAATGTGTTGTTGTGATCGTCTTTAGCTCCTTTTTATAGAAGTGTTGCCCTTTTTCTAATGATTTACCGTTCAAAAAAACATACAAGTAAATTAATGATTTCAATGTTTATCCATTCTTCTCCGATTTGCTCTAAGGATGAACTTTGTCACCAGCATAAAAAACACAAATAAAAAAATAGTAATTACCAATAAAATTAACGACAATAAGATAAATATATATATATATTTTTAACGGCCACTTGATAATAAAAGAAAATGACGTGTCTATTTTTAATAAAACTTAGTTTAAATCCAAACTCATACGTTACGGTAATCTTTTATTTCTTCTAGTAAATAATTACATTTTGGGTCTGTTTGGTATGAGGTAATGGAATGAACGAGGGAATGGAATGAACAAGGTAATGGAATGGTTGAGGGAATGAAATGAATCATTACCATTCCATCATCCTGTTTGGTTGCCATGTGGGAATAAAATAAATCATTGTTTCGTGTTTTTTGATAGTTAATAAACGAAAAAATCGAATATAGTTTTACCACCAATTCCATTTAAAATAATATATTTGATTTATATTTATATTATATTTTTTTAATTTTAGTTTTTTTTTTAACTTTTAGTTAATTTATTTTATTAAATATTTTAATTATAAGATTATAAGATTATTTTTTTTATTTTTATTTGCAAATTTACTTTTATTTTTATTTTTCGGTTTATTTATTATATTTTATTTTTCATTTTATATTTATTTTATTATCGTTTTCATTTTATATTTATTTTATTATCGTTTTTCATTTTTATTTTATATATATTTTTCATTTTTTTTATTTTTATTTTATTCTTCATATTTCTTTTTTATTCTTGATTTTTTTGTTTTCATAAAATTCTAACAAAAAATTTAAATTGAATAAATTTTTCATTCCATTACTAGAGGGAATGGAAGAAAAACACCCTACCCCTAAGGAATAAAAATCTTTATATATGGAAGGAACCATATTCTTTACGTAATAGTCCATTCCATTCTAATGTGCTACCAAACATGTCCTTTTTTTATTCCAATGTAATGACTCATTTCATTCCACCCTCTATTCCTGCATACCAAACGCTACCTTTATGTTATGTGTCATCAACATAATTATTCTTATCAAAAAAATTTGGACTACCTCTCCTATTAAATATAACTTTTTCCTATTAAATACCAACGGTAATGATTTAAAATAATTAAATTATATAATTAAGTATCAAAATATAAGTATTTTCATTTTAATAATTCATTAAAACTTAATAAATCATAAGAAGATTTCATATTATATTTTAAAATATATCTTTATAATTATTAAATTAAACTTTGATTTTTGTTATTTATAATTATACCGTCTTATGAACCGTCAGATCATGCCTACAATTAGGGCTGTTAATCGGGTCAACCCGATCGGGTTTCGGGTTATTAGGGTCGGGTTAGTCGGGTTTTTTACGAAAAAAAAATCACCCGCAACCCGACCCTATTAAGGTTCGGGTTAATAGGGTTCGGGTTAGTCGGGTTTCGGGTTATTAGGGTCGGGCTAGTCGGGTTAATTGGGTTTTAATAAAACTATATTTTATGTCAATTTTATATTTAAAGTTCTAAAACAAGCAAACCATTTAACATCAAAGAATCTAAACCACGTCAAATATTGAGTCTACAACACTTCCAAATATTTAATTGGATATCCTAATTAATTGTTTGCTCAAGGCTAATTTCAATTTTTTGATTAAAACCTAGAAGATGTAATTAAAATTATAGATGTTGTATTGCTGTTAAATGATTAACAACTTCAACAAAACAATTTCATTCCAAAACAATTTAATTTCGTACTCATGAGTCATGATATAGTATTTAAAAACAATAATTGAAAATTTTCTTTAAACAAAACGACTAATGCAGCAACTTAAAATATATAACTGTACATTTTGGGATATTTATTATTCGGGTTATTCGGGTTAACCCGAGACCCGATATTTTTAAAATAATCAACCCGCAACCCGACCCTAATTACACTTCGGGTTTGTCGGGTTAACCCGATTAACCCGATTGATACTTTTAGACCCTATTAGACCCGACCCTAATTGTCTTATTCGGGTTCGGGTTGGGTCGGGTTAATCGGGTTCGGGTATTTTCGACACCCCTACCTACAATTAATCTTGACCGTGTTAATTAGGTGGTTTTATCATTGTATTGTAGTTTAGTCAATTGAAGATCCCATGTTTTAGTCTTTCAGCACCCCACGTTTTCATAGAGAAAAAAAGAATTATATTATATATATTGTTACTAAACATATATAAACAAGATGGGTGACCCCTTCCACGCGTTACTGCGGGGCTTAGTAAGCGACGTATGTTCAGTGATTGCTAAAATTGAACATGACAGAATGTAAACGGTAGTAGTAGAGTGATGTAGGTTTAAGTATTTTTTACATGCCTGCCAAAATACATTTAACAAAAGTAGATTGCTTGTTACAAAGACTTCCAAAATGTGTAGGCAACTGTTGATTAGACTTTGCTGATGATTACAACTGCAACTTCTATCATTCTTCTTTAGATATGATCAGAGTTGTGAGGCTGTGATCATACTGGATACGAATTTTCTGATCAACCTGAATGTGGTGTTGCCTTGCAAAAGATTTCCAGTTGCTTATGCTATACCTGCAGGTTTTAAATGTTTGGTTAGTGGTTGGCAAATCAGCAAAGAGTAACAAAGAACCTAAATTAAAATAGATATAGATATAGATATAGCATACAATGGACAAAACAGGTAGTAAATAAGAAAAGTGCATCCAAATAAACAAAACAGAGAGTAAATAACGAAAACAGTAACCAAATATACTAAGTCCGAAAAGATAGTATGTATACATGAGAATGCACTGCAAATAAGCCTTCAGATGTAAAGAAGTTTCTAAAAAAAGAACAAAAAAAGGGAAAAAGAAAAAAGTCAGTGACTGTCATTTTAAAATGAATCTTATAATGTTGAATGTTTCAATGAAAAATGATAGCATATGAATTGAATTAAACATCTTTCAAGACAAAGGCTCAAAGTCTGAACCCATCTTTTAAATCCTACATAGTAAAATTTTGTATATATAACAGTCAAGATAAATTTGGTTTGTTGATATAAATATATATTTTTTTTGAATGGTTTGTTGATATATATACCATGAATTGCTTTATTCAGCTTAGAAAATGAAACCTATATCTACATGAACTCAAAAGGAAACAAATAAATGAACATGCAGCCTAAAAGAACAATAACCAAGTGACAGCTAATGAAAAATACAAAATGTCACATAACTATACTCATAAGGCAAATATTAGATTACCTTACTCAGTTATACATTTAAATGAATAAGACAAATGATATAAACAACTAATAAAACAACATACAAAGTCAAGTTAATGTGACTCATAAAATTTTCCCCAACTTAGTACAATAGAAAGTATCTTATTAAGAATATACACACATTCAATTCATTAATGTTCAACAAACACAAAAAAACTTGAAATCATCATGTCCTACTTATAATGTTGAATGTTTCAATGAAAAATGATAGCATATGATTTGAATTAAACATCTTTCAAGACAAATGCTCAAAGTTTGATATATGTGTGGAACAACATTTAGGCACTCTACTTTACTAATCCATCTTTTAAATCCTACATAGTGAAATTTTGTATATAAAACAGTTCAAGATACAATTTAGTTTGTTGATATGTATACCATGAATTGCTTTATTCAGCTTAGAAAATAAAACTTATATGTACATGAACTCAAAAGGAAACAAATAAATGAATATGCAGCCTAAAAGAAGAATAACCAAATGACAACTGATGAAAAATACAAAAAGAAAAGAATTATGAGAAGAGACAACATTAACAAATGATCCATTTCTATGAAAAATACAAAAGAAAAAGAAAAACGACAGGTACCAACACTAACAAATGAACCATTTTCACGAATTCAAACCAAAACCCTAAAGGACAACCAAAACCCTAAAGAACCAAAAAACGTCAGAAGAACACAATTAACAGCCAGTACATGCACCCAGCATTCTCATAGGTAATCGCAAAGGCACTAAAATGAAAACACCGGCAGAATTCAATCAGAATCCGAAATCGAAAAATCAATTAGAAACAAAGAAACATGAATTCAATCGCAAAATCAATTACACACCTAAAAGCAAAATCAGATGCTACATGCAGAAGTCAATGAGAAAATCGAATCAATCAGACCACGAAAAGCAAAAACACATGTAGAACTCAAACAGAAAATCGAACAGGAAAAAACCATTAGAAACAAAGAAACATGAATTCGATCGCAATATCAATTAGACACTAAAAACCAAAATCAGATGCTACATGCAGAACTCAATGAGAAAATCAAATCAATCAGAAATCAATTAGACCACGAAAAGCAAAAACATAGAACCCAATCGAACAGGAAAACAAACCTGGCAGAGAGACGGCAGAGAGATGGCGAAAAGAAATTGAAAAAGACAACCTCCGACGGAACAAAGCGGGTGAAGAACAAAATGAAAAAGAAACATACATTTTATACATTGAAACAACCGACAAAGGACCAAAGTTGTCAATAAAGAAAAAAAGTGTGGTCACTATGCAAGAAAGAAAGAAAAATTGTGGTAAATTTTAAACAAACTAAAACAATACTATTTAAGTATGAAATTCCATTGTATTAAATAAAAATAACCCAACGAGAGACATATACAATCAGCCTAGGCAACATAATGTTAGAGACATATACAATCAGCCTAGGCAACATAATGTTACACATGATCACGTCCTAAACTTGTTAAAATCTATACAAGGTTCGGTTAACAATGGTGACCTAAAAACCCGAGATTAACCTACTTTTTCTTAACAAAAGACCTCATGAGATTCTCTGGTTGATCAAGTATAATTACAAAATGACCATAAACCGGCTCCCCATCGATGCAGAACGTCGGATGATACAAGACAAGCGGGTCGACGATCTGTGGGAAAGGAAAGACTCGGGTTCTATGTCATCGATGCGGACCATCGGCTTATGTGTATAAGTGGACGGTCTGCGACTATTATGGCGTTTAGCGGATTTTGCCCATTTTCTATTTGCGGTCCAATTTATTCACTGGGTTTCAAACATATTGCTACCAGAACTTAAAATATGACTTTTTTAGGTACTGAAACCCTTCAGGTCTCATTAACCCGGAACCGACACTTTCCAAAAAATGAGAATAAAGACGTTACAAGTGATTTTATTGAATAATAACATATGTACACAAATAGGTTTCCATTATCTATGACTCATAGCTCAGTTAAGGACCAATAAACCGTGTAGAAAATTTCGATAAGTGCCTTTAATATGTGTATTGACATGAGTAGATGGCATATCCGTTGGGCATATCTTATTGACAACCCGATGTCTGAAATTTTAGCTGTCTAATTTTCATCTAATAAAATATTAGAACTCTTGACCTCACGATGTATAATCAAATTTTAGGTCGTTGTACCAAGAGAGAGGTGTTGCGGTTATGAAGACGATCACAAAGTGTTCCATTGGGGATATAGTCATAAACGAGAACCATCTCATTTTCATGAATACAATAACCAATTAAAGACAAGATATCACAATGGTCAAACTTAGAAAGCATTTCAAGTACTTTTGCTCAGAACTCTGTCGCCCCTTGTTCAGTTGATCTGACATGGAATCCAAACGTTTAGTGACAGTGATGACAACACTCGAACCGTTGATTATGTCAGCTTTGTAAACTTTACCAAAACCTCCCTCCCTAATAACTAAAGATTCGTCAAAGTTCTTCGTTGCAATCAGAATTTCAGTAAGTTCAAAGCGATGACATAGTTGTGATGATGGTTGTATGGAAGAGAATGTGGAGGGTTCAGACTCCTTCCCGTCGCGGGTAGCTAATGACATAATTATTGATGAAATGCAAGTGGAAACTGAAAACAGTGGCCACAGATTATGTGGATAAGGGAATGGCGTCAGTGGTTATGAACTCTGGCGGCAACTAGTGGTGCGAGTGGCTGCGTTTGAAGATAAAATCGAAATTGAAATGGTTATACAAATCAAGATGTATGGTAGAGGATTATAGTCAATTACATCTTTTAGAAACAGATGTAGACGGTAGACCCCGAGCGCCACAGCATTGACCGTGGCATTCATATTGAAACTTTTCCACTAAAACATCAAAATTACATTTAAACAAATCCGTTAAAAAAAAGGAGTTCCATTGAGTTCAAGTCCCGTGTATGATAGAAAAAACAAACACAGGTGTTTCAGGTTAGGCTTGAGGTATAGAAATCGTTTTTTCAAAAACCGGTTTGGGTTAAAAACCTGTTCTATTTTGGGCAATAACAAGTCAAAAGTTGGATTTTTGTGTAATCAGTTTCAGGTTTTTAACTGGTTTTAAATGAAAATATGCGAAACTTATATGAATCGATGCATATTGGTTTGTAACCGGTTAACCTGTTTTAAACCGGTGTTGCTCAATTTTTTTTGCAATAGGTTTGTACAAAGCTGATTTGTAATCGGTTTTCATGCTCCGAAGGTCAAACCTATTTGGAACTGGCGGTTCAGTTCTCAAACCGAATTGGTTTGAGCGTAACCGGTTTTCGGTTGCCAAATCAGTTTTTTTTGTTCACCTCTGCGTTAGGCTAAATGAAAATAATTGGGTGAGCTAGTGATCCCTAGTGACCCGTCGGTGATCCACATTTATCGTTCAAAATATAATTAAATAAAGGTTTTTGGTTGACAAATCAGTTTGTTTTGTTCATCTCTACATTAGGATTAGGGTAGAAGGGTTTTCTCACCTTTGGTGAGTTTCCTTCTAAGGATCATCTTCAGGTCCTCTACTCAAAGAATTAAAATTATCGAGGGAGTTAGTGATCCTTAGTAACCCGTCGTTGATCCACATTTATTGTTTAAAAATAATTAAATAAATACGTTCTTGTTATTGTATAAAACAAGACGGCACCCGTGTGTTGCTGTGAATGCAAAATATGTAAATTTTAACACCATTAACTATTAGTACTTGAACTTTAAGTCAAAAATATAAATATATATAAAAAAAGATAGATACTGTTTCTTTTTATCTATTAGCATTTTTTATGAAGATGTGATAGATCAAATATTTATGAGTTTTAAAGTTTGTAAATTTCTATTAGGCATTGTAGCTTAAATTTTACATGTAGTAGATATTGTAATTTTAAAGTTTTTAATATTTTGAAAATTCTTTGGTTTACATGGTCATAAACAGGTGGTCCGTCATAATGTACGGACAGATCATCATCTTGTTTATAGCAAATATATTTTTAGCATTAAATTTTTTTTTGTTGTACAAGTGTCATAAATTTGTAGCAAATATATTTCGGGCATTAAAAATTTTAAAATATAAAAGTTACAAGTTGTCGCAAATGTGTTGCAAAGTTTAAAAAATGTAAATTTAATGTAAAATTTCTTTTGTCGGAAATGTGTTGAAAGCATTAAAATAATTAATAAAAAAAACTAAAAATTAATAATTATGATAATAATTGTCATAATATTAATTAAAAATATTTATAATCCTGATAGTTATAATTAGGAGGATGTGTAACAAATGCGTAGCAAGTTTGCAACGCATTGTTTTGTTGCAAATTGGATGCAATCTCTACGTGTCGTAAATTCCTTGTAAAAAATTTGTAGTGTTGTTTTTTTACCACAAAAGATTTTAGTAGTAAATGTGTAGTGAACTTCATTTTGCGACACATTTGCTACTAAAACCTGCGTCGTAAATTGTTTTCTTTCTGGTAGTATACGGTGTAATTTATAATGGAAAATTATATATTGATGTTAAAAGACTTATGGCATGGACCATCATTTTGGTACCTTTAAATAGTTTTTGTCCCGCTCTTCCACGGCCATAAATATTTGGAAATTGTAAACATAAAAATGATATATTTTTTTTTGAACTCCCAACTAAAGCCCCGAAAACCACCTAATATTTAAACCACCTCTCAGTTCCAAGTCTCCCCTTATCGCCAATAACCACTAGGACAAGTCCTTGTGGTTAAACATAAAAATAATATGGTTCTAAGAAAATGCGGCAAGTGATTATAAATGTGAGCATGTACATACGCGAAGTCTATGTACGTATCATTATCCTGTCTTTTAGTTTGGCAAGCTCACCGTTAATAATTACACAATTTAACTGTATATTATTAATCTCATGTAGCCACGTACGGGTCTTAGATTTTCTTTTCCATGAATTATTTGTAAAGAGCATATATCTGTTCTAATCTTTGCAAAACTTCTTCACTTGAAGGCCTATCTTCTGGTTTTATTGCAATGCATCTTAATGCCAATGAAAAACACTCAGAAGCACCTTGTGGGGGGTAGTTGTCTTTAAGACGTGGATCTATTATTTCCTTCACATCTCTTCCATCTGATGCGATCGAACTTGCCCACTTTACCAAAATGAAACAGCCAGATTCTTCAAGCTCAGTGCGGTCAAATGGCCTTCGGCCTGATATAATTTCTAACAACACAACTCCCAAGCTATAAATGTCACACTTTGTAGTCAAATGACCTGTAAAATTGCAGAATAAAGGTGACATGCACAATGGTTGGTTTAATATCTCGAGATGCACATTCTTTTAATCTATTAATTCATTTCATTATATAGTATTAGTAGTATATATTGTATATATATTATACATATTTATCTCATGTATTTTAGGCTAGTATTGTGGAAATCATTATAATTATAGAATAGGTCAAACATTGTAATTATAAATTAATGTGAGATCAATGGAAAACACAATGAGATTTTCATCTTTCATGGTATCTGTTATGTAGCTTTGAAGCCTACTTCGCATGCACATGAGATATCCCATGCAGAAGGTGATATGGAGGGTATGGAGTCTGGGTGCTAGCTGCCGAGTCGGATGCTAGCTGTCAACCATGAGGATGATTTTGGTTATCTCTTATTTTGATGGTGTGATCTTATTTACGTATGATTTTATTTTGATTACTAATTTTCCATTTTTAGATTCAATGTAATCCACCTCTATTAATAGGGTATTTTCTCTTCGATGAAGGCATGAATAAAAATCTTGTTTCTATTCTTCTTCCTTATTTCTTCTCCACCTTCTCTCTATTTTCTTATTCAATTCTGTCTTTCGGTTGGAGCACATCAAGAATCACATCAAGTGGTACTAGAGCAGTGTTGATCTTTATGCAAACAAGACAACAAACCATGGAACAACTGCAACAAGAGTTGGCAAAATTGACCGAGTCAATAAATTCAATGAACACCAAAATCCAGATACTAGAGAACCGAGGCCCTGAAGGTCGGATAAACGTCGGCGGAGAACCAAAGCCGTACTTGAAACTGTTCTTTCCTAGGTTCAATGGCGAGGACCCTCAAGGCTGGATTTACCAGGCGGAGCAATACTTTGAGTTCCAGAAAGTGGCCAAGGGGGATCAGATCGCATTGGCTTCGTTTCACCTTGACGGAATCGCACTACAATGGCACCGGTGGTACGCTAAGGCCCATGGACCGATCACATGGGCAGAATTTACAAAAGCTCTTCTTGTTCGATTCGGACCGACCGACTACGAAGACCCTTCGGAGGCCCTTCATCGGCTCAAACAAACCACCACGGTGGCCATTTACCAAGAGGCCTTTGAGAGGATATCCAATCGGGTCGAGGGGTTACCAGAATCTTTTTTGGTGGGTTGTTTCATAGGCGGGCTTAAGGACGAAATCAGATTGGAGGTCAAGCTCAAGAAACCGAGACGGCTCGTGGAGGCAATGGGAATGGCGAGGCTTGTGGAGGAAAAGAATAATCTAGCCAGGAAACCGTTTACGTCCAATCGTAATGTTTCCAATCCCGGTATCTTAGGACCGGCTCCCACCACAAGGTTAGCATTACCGTCACCGAAACCCACACGACGTTTATCACATAATGAGGCACGTGAAAGACGCGAGAAAGGCCTTTGCTACTATTGCGACGATAAATATACCGCGGGACATAAGTGTAGCAAGCCTCAATTTTTCATGATTGGTGATGCAGAGGAGACTGAAAACATGGACCTTACTGATGACCCGTTAGAGACGCAGGCTGACGAAGTTCAGGGCGAGATCTCCTTTCATGCCATCTCCGGAACAATACTTCCTCAAACCCTCAGGTTACCCGGAAAGATTCAAAACAAAGACGTGGTGGTACTGGTGGATGGCGGTAGTACTCATAATTTCATGGACCAAGCGTTAGTTGATCGCCTGGGTTTACAGGTTGACCCGGCTATCAACTTTTCTGTGGTTGTGGCTAACCGGGAGAAACTCACATGCACAGGCCGAGTGCGAAATCTATCTCTCGTTCTACAAGGGTGTGTTATCTCCACCGACTTCTTCGTGCTTCCGGTGGCGGCTTGCTCGATCGTGTTGGGTGTCCAGTGCCTAAAAACCTTGGGACCTATAGAATTTGATTTTAATAACTTAACAATTGGGTTCCATATTGCAGGCTCACATCATAAATTGCAAGGATTGAAGGCATCAGAATTATCTGCCCTTAAGTCGCATGAATTTATGAGCATATGTGATGCTGCTTTGCTCCTACAAATTGTTCCGGTCCTGCCGCAAGTTCAATCCGAGCCCCCCAATTCTCCGGATATTAAAAAGGTGCTGACAGATTTTTGTAAGGTTTTCCAAGAACCAACTGGGTTGCCACCCCCACGGTTCCATGACCATAGTATTCCTCTCTTACCGAGATCAAAACCGGTGAGTTCCCGGCCTTATCGTCAACCTTACCTCCAAAAGAACGAGATCGAGAAGCAAGTACGAGAACTGTTGTCACAAGGCTTGATAAGGCCAAGCCACAGCCCTTTCTCTTCCCCGGTGCTACTAGTAAAAAAATCAGACGGTTCGTGGCGGTTTTGTGTTGATTATCGAGCCTTGAACGACATCACCATTAAAGACAAATATCCGATTCCGATGATTGATGAGCTACTCGATGAGCTATATGGCGCGAAAATCTTCTCTAAGCTCGATCTCCGTTCCGGTTACCATCAAATACGGGTTCGAGAAGATGACATCCATAAAACCGCGTTTCGAACCCACGAAGGCCATTACGAGTTTCTCGTCATGCCTTTCGGGCTTACAAACACACCGGCCACATTTCAATGCTTGATGAATGATCTTTTTCGGCCCTACATACGTAAATTCATTTTAGTTTTTTTTATGATATATTAATTTATTCACCATCTATGGAGTCCCATTTGCAACATTTGAAAATCACTCTAAAATTGCTTGAAGATCACAAGTTGTTCGCAAAGGCTTCGAAGTGTTGCTTTGGAGTACCAGAAGTTAATTATTTAGGCCACGTGATCTCGGCTAATGGCGTGGCAGTGGAAGCAAGTAAAGTACAAGCAGTGTTATCATGGCCGACTCCTAAATCGGCTAAAGGCGTTCGTGGTTTCCTTGGGTTGGCGGGGTACTATCGTAAATTTATAAAAGGCTTCGGTACTATTGCAGCTCCCTTACACAGATTGGTTGGAAAGGCTCCCTTCCATTGGGATTCAGCTGCGGAGACCTCCTTTCAGACTCTTAAGCAAGCACTCACTACCGCACCGACCTTGGGCTTACCAAATTGGTCTCTTCCATTTACCATTGAGTGCGATGCCAGCGGGGTAGGAATCGGAGCGGTCCTCACACAAAACGGTCATCCATTAGCTTATTATAGTGCCCCGTTGAAAGGTACTATGCTATCGTGGTCCACTTATGAGAAGGAAATGTTGGCCTTAGTTAAATTGGTCCGAAAATGGCGTCATTATTTGTTAGGCCGACCGTTCGTGGTCAAAACGGATCACATGAGCCTCAAATACTTGTTAGAGCAAAGGCTGACTACACCGGCCCAGGCGAGATGGTTACCCAAACTATTGGGTTATGATTATCGTATCGAGTACAAAAAGGGCACAACAAACAGGGGGGCGGATGCACTTTCTCGGCAACCAGAGTTTGGTTTTTTGTCGCTATCGCATCCGTGTTCTACCATTTGGGAAGACATTCGGCGGGAAGTTATCACCGACCCTTTTTATCAAAGTTTGTTGCCAACCCCGATCGAGGAAACCCGAAAGGTTTTTATTCGCAAGGATGGCGTTTGGTTTCGCAATGGGGCCATTTTTCTTAGTCCCAAATCCCCATTATTAGCCACTGCACTACAACTCAGTCACAGTTCACCTGAGGGGGGGGCACTTTGGCTTCCACAAAACATTGGCAAAATTGAAGCAAAGTTTTTGGTGGAGTGGAATGAAAGAACATGTTAAGCAATTTATTCGGGAATGCCAAGTTTGCCAACGTTCCAAATCTGATAGTATGAAGCCAGCAGGGTTACTTCAACCCCTACCAATTCCAGAACGTGTTTGGGAAGATATTAGCATGGATTTCATTGAAATTTTACCGGTGTCTAATGGGTTTTCGGTGGTAATGGTGGTGGTCGATAGATTATCCAAGTACGCCCACTTTATTCCCTTAAAACATCCCTTCACGGCAGCAGGGGTTGCTCGCGAATTTATCAAAAATGTTGTCCGACATCATGGCATTCCATCCACAATTGTTAGTGATAGAGATAAGGTGTTCATCAGTAACTTTTGGCAAAATTTGTTCAAATTGCAAGGCACTAATCTTTGCATGAGTTCTAGTTACCACCCTCAAACGGACGGACAAACCGAAGTCGTGAATCGGACTTTGGAACAATACCTACGATGCTTTGTAGGTGACAAACCAAAGAAATGGGTTGATTGGTTACCGTGGGCCGAGTATAGTTATAATACTTCGGTACATACTTCCACTAAATTCTCCCCTTTTCAGGTAATGTATGGCCGATTGCCTCCTAAATTGGTACCGTACATTCCGGGTACGGCCAGTGTGCAAGAAGTGGATGAATATCTTCAAGACCGTGATTCATTGCTTAAGCAATTACGTACGAATTTATTGAATGCTCAAAATCGCATGAAGGAAAATGCCAACCGTCATCGTCGCGATGTAGAGTTCAAGGAAGGTGAGTTTGTTCTAGTGAAGTTGCAGCCATATCGACAAGTTAGTGTTGTTAACCGCCTGTCCGTTAAGCTCAGCCTAAGGTACTACGGACCGTATGAAGTTTTGGCTCGGATTGGGCCCGTCGCTTACAAGATCAAACTACCATCCGGTTCCCTTGTTCACGATGTATTTCACGTAAGCTCTCTTCGGCGGTTTATCGGGCCGCTACCTGCTGCAGTTTCGGAGCTTGAAGAGGTAACAGAGTCCTTGAAAATCCCTTCCGAACCACATCCGGAGGAAATATTGGAAGAGCGGGTGATTACAAAGGGCAAGTATCGACCGAAGGCGGAGGTCTTAGTTAAGTGGGTTGGGCAACCGTTGGAAAAGGCCACCTGGGAAAATAAGTGGCGCTTCTTTAAGACTTATCCATCTTTTCGCGTTGAGGACAACGCGGGTTTAAGTGGGGTGGATTGTTATGTAGCTTTGGAGCCTACTTCGCATGCACATGAGATATCCCATGCAGAAGGTGATATGGAGGGTATGGAGTCTGGGTGCTAGCTGCCAATGAGTCGGATGCTAGCTGTCAACCATGAGGATGATTTTGGTTATCTCTTATTTTGATGGTGTGATCTTATTTACGTATGATTTTATTTTGATTACTAATTTTCCATTTTTAGATTCAATGTAATCCACCTCTATTAATAGGGTATTTTCTCTTCGATGAAGGCATGAATAAAAATCTTGTTTCTATTCTTCTTCCTTATTTCTTCTCTACCTTCTCTCTATTTTCTTATTCAATTCTGTCTTTCGGTTGGAGCACATCAAGAAT
>JBCNJP010000017.1:13846867-13871193 GCA_039602395.1 Deinandra increscens subsp. villosa
GTCGACTTTTAAAATCAGAGTCTTCGTCTAGAAAGAGAGGTGAACCACATCACCATTCAATGAATCTGCTCTTGTCCTTTTATTATAACGTGTATAGAAAAACTAGAGAAAACGATTTAATAATTTGTCCTTTATGTTAATCATTAGAAAAAAGTTAAAAAGGTGGCGTTCTAGTTGGAAATAAATATGGAGTGTATGAATCCTACAAATACGATTATAAGAAAGAAAATGACGTGTCACATTCTTTTTTTTCATTTTTTTATTTTTTTAAAAGGCAATTTTATTCACCAACCCCAAAAGCATATGCACACACCAAACAAACAAAAAGACCAAGAAAAACACCACAACATCGAGGACGTGACACCCCACCCTAGTCACCTTAGAAACTTGTCGATCTGTCGCCCTGTTCCTAACCCAAAATTAAGCCCATTCTTTGATGTTGATCACTATATGGCTGCCCGAACACCTCCAACCTCAAAACACAAGATCATTACGAGCCTTTCATATACACCATAAAGCTACTAAACATCATCGTTTGTACCCATGTTGTCCTCTATTTGTCGCCTTCTAGTCTTATACAACTCCAACAAATCTTGAGCATGAAACCCAAAAATAGGCAAAATATGAAGCCACGACCCCATCCCCATCCAAATTTAGATGTAGTTTGTCACCTCAGAATTTAAGGGTCTGTTTGGTTCATGGATTATGTGGGATTTAGTGTGGAATTGGAATGAATTTCTTTGAAAATCATGTTTGGTTGGAGAATTAGAAGAATGGAATTGGAATTGATTCAACCAATCTTAGGAATTCAAGAATCCTTCATGTTGGTGATGATTACTCTAAGTAGGGTTCAATGGATCATGCGTGGTAATCAATGTTTTAAAACCCGGGTCGAACCGGCCGGTTCAACCGGTTCGACCAGGGACCGGTCACCTTTCCGGTTCTTTAATGTCTGGTTTTTTGGGTTGAACCGACCCGCTTCGAACCGGCCGGTTTTCCGGTTTTTTCCGGTTCAACCAGTCCGGTTCAACCGGTTTTCTGATTTTTTTTTTTTAAATTTTTTTTAACTTTTTTTTATTTTTTATTATTTTTTAAAGTTTAAAACTTATATTTTCTTATGAAATACATATTTGATATTATTTTTTAGTGGATTATAATTGTATTTTAACTACTTTTGTTGGGGTGTACAAGTTTATTAGCATTTTTATAAAAAAATATATATAAATCCCCTAACCGGTTCAACCAGCCGGTCTAACCGGTCCGACCGGTCGAACCAGTCCCGGAAGGTTTTCCGGTTCAACTAAAAAACCGGTTTTTAAAACATTGGTGGTAATGTAATGACCTTATGGTTCTAGAGATTTTGTTTTCACACGACTTAGTTTTGCTATTCAGAAAGGTTTGACGGCGCAGCTTATTGCCCGCCTCCCTTGCATGTCCGGGTGATTGTTTACTTGTTAGTTGTTTTTGTAGTGTTTCGTTGAATTGGAATGTTTCATGATTACAAAATTTCCCTTCTTCATTTCACTCTTCTTCATTAAATCAATGAAATCAAACGAATCAAAATGTGCCCCAAAATTAAAATCATTCTTCTTCATCACCCAACATCATTCGTCACCAAAATCATTCTTACAAATAAACCCAAAAAAAATTGTGTAAATCGGATAAAAAGTTGTGTAACCATCACGAAGATCAGATGGAACATCGAGTTTTTTTTTCAATCGTAGCTTCTAGGAATCGCGATTTAAGCTATGTATAATGAAGATTATGAATTAACCATTCTAAAAACGAGATTCGAGTTTCGAAAGGAAGCAGATCCAGTTTCTAAAGGAAACAGGTTTGAGTTTGAAACCTGCAGATCGAAACCCATAGATCGGTTCAAGCTATGTACGAGGTATGAAAGTCGTACGATTTGAAACCGACATATTCAAGTTTGAAATGCTGAAAATGGTGGTGCTCTTTCAGCAGGTCGTACATTGTAATTTGTCGTCGTCAAAAGCTCAAAACTTTACTTTTAGTGTGATTGGTTTCGCTATCCAGAAGGGGGTCGCGACGCAACTTGTTGCCCGGCTACCTCCCACTGCTTTGTAAATTGTTTTTTATGAATCAATTTAGTTTTAACTCTAAAAAAATAAAAAATATGTACACTTTATTAGTTTAGGTTTAAATTAAATGGAATATAGATTTTTTTTTTGTTAAGGTTACTTTTATAAATTTTATATCTTATACATTTCAATTCCATTCATCACTTTACAAACCAAACACAATATGGTTTTTCATAGGAATTTATTTCAATTCCCTCACATTTCAATTCCTTAATTAAAACATTCCAATTCCTATAAAAAGTTTCTCTGAACCAAACTGGGCCTAACTTTTTATTGGGTTTTACAGTGATGTTCGAGTTCTCGTTTAGCAATATTTTTCTTTACTAAACATAAATATATAATTACATATTAACACAGCGGAAATAATTAATTACATAAAACGTGAAAACTTTAAAACCATTACAAGATCAAATCACCAGTTACACGCAAACACAAAAATAAATACATCGACAAAATTAATATCTAAATAAATATATTTTAGATATACCTTAGCCAGATCCGAACAACCGTTCGAGACACTATGATTCAACGTGTCGACTCTAGGGGTGAACGAAACGGTTGACTCAAGCTTCTTCGTCAAGTCAGCTACAGAGATGCCCGGAGATGTAGCAGCAATAACTTCGTCACCAAGAAACGGGGTGACCGGTGGATCTTGATCCGTAAATTCTGGTAGAGGCGGAATCGTCCCGAAACACAAACCGGATCTGCGGTTAGAAACCCTGTGCACAACGGTCACCATCGGCGGCGCCACGGTGGCCGACGGTGGCAGTGCTCCGGTCGACGGAGGCAGGGCGGCGACGGTGGCTGGAGAGAACATCATCGGATAAAGCGGTGGAGGCCACGTACGGGACGAGATCGGTAAAGGGGCGACATCAGGGTGAGAGGCGGCAGCGGTAGTCGCTGGCTGTGGAGGACTATAGGCGGCGGCAGCGCAGTGTGCGACTGTGGTGCTCATGACAGCGGCGGTGGTTAACGGTAACAACATGGTGGCCGTTTGTGTCAGGTGAACAACGGCGAGGCAGTGGCGCGCGGGAGGCGACGCCAGCCGGAGCAGCGGCGTACGACGGGATAGCGGAGAACCGGGAAGGCCGGTTAGCGGCGGACGGCGGACCGGGATGGTTCTCGGCCGGAAGTCGCAGAGAGGAAAGAGAGAAAGATTTTTGGGTTTTTATTTTTGGCTTTTGGATTGATCACCCGATATCTCTCAGAATCAGTTTTATTTATAACTGACCCTAAACCTTATTTGAATCTTATCCAAATTGGTTTATTCTCATTTAACTCTAAATTAAACCTTTTAATTTAAACCTCTCAGTTATCCACTAACTAATTAATTATCTGATTTATTTAAATTCATAATTTAAATAAAACAATTAATTAATTAATTAATCTTTTTATTTAATCACTAAACAATTTTAGTAAATAAATAATTATCCACCTAAATTACTAAACTTAGTAATTAAGTTTCGTTCGATTATCGATTACTAAATTAATCGGATTTTTTGACACGTTAACCTGAGTGTAACTCTTACGGGTCAATAACCGAGTCGGTCACGTTAATTTATCGGATCTGGACATACAGTATCCAACACTTTTACCATATTATTTTTTCCACTTTGCTACTTCAATTCTTTTTTACTTTTGTTTTTTGTTTTGGACAATTTCACTACTAGAAACAGGGCCTTTCTTGACGCGCGAACGATGACGCGCGGTTATTAATGACGCGCAATAACACGTGTCATAAAAAACTGTCAAGAATTAGAAAATCCTAAGGCTAGATGACGTGCATTTTCGAGCGTCATAAAATTCCTGTCATAATTTAAAAAAAAAACACGGAGTACACTAAAAAAATGCGCGTCATCTCAAAAGTGTCGTTTTATGTTTTTTTTCCTCTAATATTTCCCCCGCATTTCATTCCCGCCAAGTTTTTTTTGCCCTAAAATTTCATTACCTTCCAAAAAATTTCATTCCCGTTTTCTCCTCGCCCCTTCACGCAAACCCTAATATCTGCTCCCTAAAATCAATTCTCACTTCGCTCCATCTCTTCTCCCCCAAAATCGATCCATTCTTGCTCCCCCAAAATCGATCAATCTCTACTCCCCAAAAATCGAATGTGTTGTTGAAATTCTACGAACGTAATCTCTGCAAAATCGATCCATCTCTGCAAACCCCCAAAATCGATCCATCCCTACAAACCCTAATCTCTGCTTGGTGCATTCTACGAACGTATCTGTTCTATCTGAAGCCCTATCTTTCTCTCTTCTCATCGTCAGCCACAGATCTCGTCGGTTCTCAAGCATTCTCATCTCATGACAAAATGCTCAGCAGATAGATTTGCCTAAAAATGGACGATAGTTTTCTTTCGGTTCATGGTCCTTTCATTTGTTCTCACCGTCCGTGGGGAATTGAGCATGGCGGCCCTGAAGCTTCTCGTTCCATTTCATTCATAGTAAGGGTAGGTTTTTGTTACGTTGATTTCAAATCCTAACTTTGAGATTCGAATTCATGATTTAGTTTAGCAATTGATTTCAAACCCTAGCTGTTCCGATTCAGAGTTTTATTGATGTGTTTGGTATATATTTTGTAGCCATTTGCAATTGATTTCAAACCCTAGATGTTTCTGTTTGCTGCAGATGTTATAAAGATGTCATGTTAAATGATTTTTTTTTATAAATTTATCTTTTAACATTCTTTAAATTTAAGTAATCCTAAATAATAATAACTCTTTATTATTGTAATTCTCAACACCACTTTAAAGTCAATCATTAAGCAATTTATTTTCAAACTATGATATACGAAATACTCTAATTTACTATAAATATACTTTTAACTTAACTACTATAAAATAACTATTTGATATGATCTCACAATTATATCATCCATATCTATAATTTTTAAATCTCATATCAATATTTATTTTATTATATTTATCTCATTATTATAAATATTTATTCAACCCGTGTAATACATGGGTTACTAACCTAGTTTAGTAATATAGTAATAATAAAGGAATACTTTCCTTGTCTATGTAATGTCTTGTTGTGATCGTCTTTAGCTCCTTTATAGAAGTGTTGCCCTTTTTCTAATGATTTACCGTTCAAAAAAACATACAAGTAAATTAATGATTTCAATGTTTATCCATTCTTCTCCGATTTGCTCTAAGGATGAACTTTGTCACCAGCATAAAAAACACAGATAAAAAAATAGTAATTACCAATAAAATTAACGACAATAAGATAAAAATATATATATATTTTTAACGGCCGCTTGATGATAAAAGAAAATGACGTGTCTATTTTTAATAAAACTTAGTTTAAATCCAAACTCATACGTTACGGTAATCTTTTATTTCTTCTAGTTAATAATTACATTTTATGTTATGTGTCATCAACATAATTATTCTTATCAAAAAATTTTGGACTACCTCTCCTATTAAATATAACTTTTTCCTATTAAATACCAACGGTAATGATTTAAAATAATTAAATTATATAATTAAGTATCAAAATATAAGTATTTTCATTTTAATAATTCATTAAAACTTAATAAATCATAAGAAGATTTCATATATATATATATTATATTTTAAAATATATCTTTATAATTATTAAATTAAACTTTGATTTTTGTTATTTATAATTATACCGTCTTATGAACCGTCAGATCATGCCTACAATTAATCTTGACCGTGTTAATTAGGTGGTTTTATCATTGTATTGTAGTTTAGTCAATTGAAGATCCCATGTTTTAGTCTTTCAGCACCCCATGTTTTCATAGAGAAAAAAAGAATTATATTATATATATTGTTACTAAATATATATAAACAAGATGGGTGACCCCTTCCGCGCGTTGCTGCGGGGCTTAGTAAGCGACGTATGTTCAGTGATTGCTAAAATTGAACATGACAGAATGTAAACGGTAGTAGTAGAGTGATGTAGGTTTAAGTATTTTTTACATGCCTGCCAAAATACATTTAACAAAAATAGATTGCTTGTTACAAAAGACTTCCAAAATGTGTAGGCAACTGTTGATTAGACCTTGCTGATGATTACAACTGCAACTTCTATCATTCTTCTTTAGATATGATCAGAGTTGTGAGGCTGTGATCATACTGGATACGAATTTTAGATCAACCTGAATGTGGTGTTGCCTTGCAAAAGATTTCCAGTTGCTTATCAGCAAAGAGTAACAAAGAACCTAAATTAAAATAGATATAGATATAGATATAGATATAGCATACAATGGACAAAACAGGTAGTAAATAAGAAAAGTGCATCCAAATAAACAAAACAGAGAGTAAATAACGAAAACAGTAACCAAATATACTAAGTCCGAAAAGATAGTATGTATACCTGAGAATGCACTGCAAATAAGCCTTCAGATGTAAAGAAGTTTCTAAAAAAAGAACAAAAAAAGGGAAAAAGAAAAAAGTCAATGACTGTTATTTTAAAATGAATCTTATAATGTTGAATGTTTCAATGAAAAATGATAGCATATGAATTGAATTAAACACCTTTCAAGACAAAGGCTCAAAGTCTGAACCCATCTTTTAAATCCTACATAGTAAAATTTTGTATATATAACAGTCAAGATAAATTTGGTTTGTTGATATATATATATATATATATATATTTTTTTTTGAATGGTTTGTTGATATATATACCATGAATTGCTTTATTCAGCTTAGAAAATGAAACCTATATCTACATGAACTCAAAAGGAAACAAATAAATGAACATGCAGCCTAAAAGAACAATAACCAAGTGACAGCGAATGAAAAATACAAAATGTCACATAACTATACTCATAAGGCAAATATTAGATTACCTTACTCAGTTATACATTTAAATGAATAAGACAAATGATATAAACAACTAATAAAACAACATACAAAGTCAAGTTAATGTGACTCATAAAATTTTCCCCAACTTAGTACAATAGAAAGTATCTTATTATACACACATTCAATTCATTAATGTTCAACAAACACAAAAAAACTTGAAATAATCATGTCCTACTTATAATGTTGAATGTTTCAATGAAAAATGATAGCATATGATTTGAATTAAACATCTTTCAAGACAAATGCTCAAAGTCTGATATATGTGTGGAACAACATTTAGGCACTCTACTTTACTAATCCATCTTTTAAATCCTACATAGTGAAATTTTGTATATAAAACAGTTCAAGATACAATTTAGTTTGTTGATATGTATACCATGAATTGCTTTATTCAGCTTAGAAAATAAAACTTATATGTACATGAACTCAAAAGGAAACAAATAAATGAATATGCAGCCTAAAAGAAGAATAACCAAATGACAACTGATGAAAAATACAAAAAGAAAAGAATTATGAGAAGAGACAACATTAACAAATGATCCATTTCTATGAAAAATACAAAAGAAAAAGAAAAACGACAGGTACCAACACTAACAAATGAACCATTTTCATGAATTCAAACCAAAACCCTAAAGGACAACCAAAACCCTAAAGAACCAAAAAACGTCAGAAGAACACAACTAACAGCCAGTACATGCACCCAGCATTCTCATAGGTAATCGCAAAGGCACTAAAATGAAAAAACCGGCAGAATTCAATCAGAATCCGAAATCGAAAAATCAATTAGAAACAAAGAAACATGAATTCAATCGCAAAATCAATTACACACCTAAAAGCAAAATCAGATGCTACATGCAGAAGTCAATGAGAAAATCGAATCAATCAGACCACGAAAAGCAAAAACACATGTAGAACTCAAACAGAAAATCGAACAGGAAAAAACCATTAGAAACAAAGAAACATGAATTCGATCGCAATATCAATTAGACACTAAAAACCAAAATCAGATCCTACATGCAGAACTCAATGAGAAAATCAAATCAATCAGAAATCAATTAGACCACGAAAAGCAAAAACATAGAACCCAATCGAACAGGAAAACAAACCTGGCAGAGAGACGGCGGAGAGATGGCGAAAAGAAATTGAAAAAGACAACCTCCGACGGAACAAAGCGGGTGAAGAACAAAATGAAAAAGAAACATACATTTTATACATTGAAACAACCGACAAAGGACCAAAGTTGTCAATAAAGAAAAAAAGTGTGGTCACTATGCAAGAAAGAAAGAAAAATTGTGGTAAATTTTAAACAAACTAAAACAATACTATTTAAGTATGAAATTCCATTGTATTAAATAAAAATAACCCAACGAGAGACATATACAATCAGCCTAGGCAACATAATGTTAGAGACATATACAATTAGCCTAGGCAACATAATGTTACACATGATCACGTCCTAAACTTGTTAAAATCTATACAAGGTTCGGTTAACAATGGTGACCTAAAAACCCGAGATTAACCTACTTTTTCTTAACAAAAGACCTCATGAGATTCTCTGGTTGATCAAGTATAATTACAAAATGACCATAAACCGGCTCCCCATCGATGCAGAAGTCGGATGATACAAGACAAGCGGGTCGACGGTCTGTGGGAAAGGAAAGACTCGGGTTCTATGTCATCGATGCGGACCATCGGCTTATGTGTATAAGTGGACGGTCTCCGACTATTATGGCGTTTAGCGGATTTTGCCCATTTTCTATTTGCGGTCCAATTTATTCACTGGGTTTCAAACATATTGCTACCAGAACTTAAAATATGACTTTTTTAGGTACTGAAACCCTTCAGGTCTCATTAACCCGGAACCGACACTTTCCAAAAAATGAGAATAAAGACGTTACAAGTGATTTTATTGAATAATAACATATGTACACAAATAGGTTTCCATTATCTATGACTCATAGCTCAGTTAAGGACCAATATGGCCACTGAGATGGTCTTAATGTCATTAAACCGTGTAGAAAATTTCGATAAGTGCCTTTAATATGTGTATTGACATGAGTAGATGGCATATCCGTTGGGCATATCTTATTGACAACCCGATGTCTGAAATTTTAGCTGTCTAATTTTCATCTAATAAAATATTAGAACTCTTGACCTCACGATGTATAATCAAATTTTAGGTCGTTGTACCAAGAGAGAGGTGTTGCGGTTATGAAGACGATCACAAAGTGTTCCATTGGGGATATAGTCATAAACGAGAACCATCTCATTTTCATGAATACAATAACCAATTAAAGACAAGATATTACAATGGTCAAACTTAGAAAGCATTTCAAGTACTTTTGCTTAATTAGAACTCTGTCGCCCCTTGTTCAGTTGATCTGACATGGAATCCAAACGTTTAGTGACAGTGATGACAACACTCGAACCGTTGATTATGTCAGCTTTGTAAACTTTACCAAAACCTCCCTCCCTAATAACTAAAGATTCATCAAAGTTCTTCGTTGCAATCAGAATTTCAGTAAGTTCAAAGCGATGACATAGTTGTGATGATGGTTGTATGGAAGAGAATGTGGAGGGTTCAGACTCCTTCCCGTCGCAGGTAGCTAATGACATAATTATTGATGAAATGCAAGTGGAAACTGAAAACAGTGGCCACAGATTATGAGGATAAGGGAATGGCGTCAGTGGATATGAACTCTGGCGGCAACTAGTGGTGCGAGTGGCTGCGTTCGAAGATAAAATCGAAATTGAAATGGTTATACAAATCAAGATTGACCGTGGCATTCATATTGAAATTTTTCCACTAAAACATCAAAATTACATTTAAACAAATCCGTTAAAAAAAAGGAGTTCCATTGAGTTCAAGTCCCGTGTATGATAGAAAAAACAAACAAACACAGGTGTTTCAGGTTAGGCTTGAGGTATAGAAATCGTTTTTTCAAAAACCGGTTTGGGTTAAAAACCTGTTCTATTTTGGGCAATAACAAGTCAAAAGTTGGATTTTTGTGTAATCAGTTTCAGGTTTTTAACTGGTTTTAAATGAAAATATGCGAAACTTATATGAATCGATGCATATTGGTTTGTAACCGGTACCGGTTAACCTGTTTTAAACCGGTGTTGCTCAATTTTTTTTGCAATAGGTTTGTACAAAGCTGATTTGTAATCGGTTTTCATGCTCCGAAGGTCAAACCTATTTGGAACTGGCGGTTCAGTTCTCAAACCGAATTGGTTTGAGCGTAACCGGTTTTCGGTTGCCAAATCAGTTTTTTTTGTTCACCTCTACGTTAGGCTAAATGAAAATAATTGGGTGAGCTAGTGATCCCTAGTGACCCGTCGGTGATCCACATTTATCGTTCAAAATATAATTAAATAAAGGTTTTTGGTTGACAAATCAGTTTGTTTTGTTCATCTCTACATTAGGATTAGGGTAGAAGGGTTTTCTCACCTTTGGTGAGTTTCCTTCTAAGGATCATCTTCAGGTCCTCTACTCAAAGAATTAAAATTATCGAGGGAGTTAGTGATCCTTAGTAACCCGTCGTTGATCCACATTTATTGTTTAAAAATAATTAAATAAATACGTTCTTGTTATTGTATAAAACAAGACGGCACCCGTGTGTTGCTGTGAATGCAAAATATGTAAATTTTAACACCATTAACTATTAGTACTTGAACTTTAAGTCAAAAATCTTATCTTATCTTATATATATAATAAAAGAAAAGTTTTTGGCATCACAATTTGCCATGTGGCATCACCACATTCATCCTCAACAATTTTTCCCGCCAATTCTCCTTATTATGGAAGTGATTTGTATTTCCAATTTTTTATTATTGCATTCCAAAATATTTTAATAACCAATTATTTAATTACTAAAGATATAAAAATACATAATTATCGTATATTATAGAGTTAAATACGATTTGCATCCATGTGGTTTGTTGATTTTAACCCTTTGAGTCCATTTTTCAGATTATTAACAAATCCAGCCTCATGGTTGCATTTATTTGCCATTTGAATCCCTAGAACTAACAGAGTTAGTTTTTTCTGTTAACTCTAAGGACATATTAGTCATTTTGCATATCAGAGCTATTTATACAACTAGCATATCAATGAGGGGCTGTTTTCGTAATTTAGTTGAACTATATTATATATATTTTTTTTGACCCATCCCTTTGACAAGTGCCGTTCAAAAAAATTAAAGCAAAACAACAGTGGGGCCCACCATCACCAATCCAGACCATCACCGTCGACCATTACTCCACCTCAAGCCACCAGCAAACCACCTGGCATCCCCACAGCCCTTTAGCTTAAGACCTACCCGGCTATAAAAACCGATCATATTCTCAGATCTTGGGTTTGGGGCAAACAGAAAAGCTCAGACATTGAAGAAAATAAGCAACGGAGGTTAAGGATATTTCTGAAGGTTGACCCCCTCCGTCGCTTATGATTTTCGATTTTGCCATGCCATTCAACCTCCCTTTCGATTCAGATCTACATCCCCATCCACACACAAACACACATATATACAGTAGCAGCAGCCAACATCAAAAACGATAATATATTATCGTCGAAGACGAAATTCATAACAGCGTGCCAACTTTCCGGCGGTATATGCATTCGATTCCGTCGCAATTATTGAAGCCATGGAGGTATGATTTTTGCGCCGATTGTTTTGACAGAGCTAAGCCCTATTTATTCTTTTATCGATTGTTCATTGATTTAACTTAATTTCTCCTCGTTTGTTTGTTTGTGGTTTTACTCTATGTTGTTTTTTATTTTATTTATTGAACAAATTGCTATTTGTAGCAGAATCCTCACCAAAACTTGAAAGTTCCACCAACAGATGAATTTTAACGGTGACGACCGGAGAGGCAGCGGAAGAATAGGGGCTGTGGGGATGGGGGAGAAGAGAATGGTGTAGGTGAAGGGGCGATGGAGAACACCAGAGATACAGAGAAACGGTCGGAGGTTGCTGTGGTTAAAAGCATCGTCATCGCTTGCCGGAGATACGCCCGGAGTTGTCGTCGTTGCCGGAAACTCGGCCGGACAAGAACCGCGCGGAAAGGAGGTGGTGGTGGTGGTGGTGGTCGTCGTGGATGAAGATGAAGAGGAACGAGGGGGGGCTTTTTTTCTCAAAGATATCTAGTTAAATTACATATATAGTCCCCTGATTTTGTATACTTATATATATAGTCTTTCATAAGTAAATGACTAAAATGCCCTTTCTACATAACAGAAAAAGTCTAACCCCGTTAGGCTCAAGGACTCAATTGGCAACGAACTGAAAACATGGGGATTCGATTTGTTAAAAAAAGAAACCATGAGGCTAGGTCTGTTAATAATTTGAAAAATGGACTCAAATAGTTAAAATCGATAAACCACAAGGACGCAAATCGTATTTAACTCTATATTATAATTGTATTTATAGTTTTTCTTTTTAAAAGTTACCCGTGTAACACACGGGGATAAAAAACTAGTATAAATATATATAAAAAAAGATAGATACTGTTTCTTTTTATCTATTAGCATTTTTATGAAGATGTGATAGATCAAATATTTATGAGTTTTAAAGTTTGTAAATTTCTATTAGGCATTGTAGCTTAAATTTTACATGTAGTAGATATTGTAATTTTAAAGTTTTTAATATTTTGAAAATTCTTTGGTTTACATGGTCATAAACAGGTGGTCCGTCATAATGTACGGACAGATCATCATCTTGTTTATAGCAAATATATTTTTAGCATTAAATTTTTTTTTGTTGTACAAGTGTCATAAATTTGTAGCAAATATATTTCGGGCATTAAAAATTTTAAAATATAAAAGTTACAAGTTGTCGCAAATGTGTTGCAAAGTTTAAAAAATGTAAATTTAATGTAAAATTTCTTTTGTCGGAAATGTGTTGAAAGCATTAAAATAATTAATAAAAAAACTAAAAATTAATAATTATGATAATAATTGTCATAATATTAATTAAAAATATTTATAATCCTGATAGTTATAATTAGGAGGATGTGTAACAAATGCGTAGCAAGTTTGCAACGCATTGTTTTGTTGCAAATTGGATGCAATCTCTACGTGTCGTAAATTCCTTGTAAAAAATTTGTAGTGTTGTTTTTTTACCACAAAAGATTTTAGTAGTAAATGTGTAGCGAACTTCATTTTGCGACACATTTGCTACTAAAACCTGCGTCGTAAATTGTTTTCTTTCTGGTAGTATACGGTGTAATTTATAATGGAAAATTATATATTGATGTTAAAAGACTTATGGCATGGACCATCATTTTGGTACCTTTAAATAGTTTTTGTCCCGCTCTTCCACGGCCATAAATATTTGGAAATTGTAAACATAAAAATGATATATTTTTTTTTGAACTCCCAACCAGTGGCGGAACCAGAACATTTTATCTGGAGGGTCATAATACAATTTTTTTTAACGGTGAAGTCAAAGCATTTTTATCTTCGCAACGCTAGATTGTAACGTTTTAGTTATAACAAAACTAGTTTTTTATCCCCGTGTGTTACATGGCCGACTTTAAAAAAACTATAAATACAATCATAATCTACGACAATTATATATTTTTATATTTATATCAAAATTTCTCAGTAATTATAGGTGGGTCAGAGGTTTTACGACAGTAGGCATTTAGGCGGTAGTTTCCTCTAGGTTGGATGTGCAACATAAAGGGTCTTGGTTACTCGTATGAACTGCGGTCGTAATGTGTCATGGGTAACATCGTTTACCATGATGAGACCTCCGGGTATCCGGATGTTTGCGGTTAAAAAAAAAGAAACTTAGTCATGAAGAATAAAGATTTTATTTATTATATTAAAATAAAATACTTGATAAATTTGAATTTAAACTCAACTAAAGTAAAAATTATAAAATTAAATAAAACAAAATATTTATAACAAACTGATACAAAATAAATATATATGTTAGGATTAATATTAAGAGAAACAATACTTATAAAATAGAATATACATTTACATCCCGTTAATTAATTTTGTTTGTATTTTTTTATCTTTTCAATTAAAGTACTTTGATATGCGTGAAAAGTAGGCATCCTATTAATAACCCATATATAATAAATATTAAAATAAATAGTCATCGTCTTCCTTTTATACCCCCACAAAAAGACACCGAGTTGCAGAGCCGTCACGGACGATCGGAAAAATAAAATCGCGGTGATGATATTCTCTACACGATCTTCATTTCTCTATACTCTCTGGGTTACTTGGAGGGTCAGACTATCAAAAAAGCATCTTCATTTGATAACCCTATTAACATACAAGATGACCAGCCGGAGGGTCCGGTGACCCCCCGGACCCTCCCGTGGTTCCGCCCCTGCTCCCAACTAAAGCCCCGGAAAACCACCTAATATTTAAACCACCTCTCAGTTCCAAGTCTCCCCTTATCGCCAATAACCACTAGGACAAGTCCTTGTGGTTAAACATAAAAATAATATGGTTCTAAGAAAATGCGGCAAGTGATTATAAATGTGAGCATGTACATACGCGAAGTCTATGTACGTACCATTATCCTGTCTTTTAGTTTGGCAAGCTCACCGTTAATAATTACACAATTTAACTGTATATTATTAATCTCATGTAGCCACGTACGGGTCTTAGATTTTCTTTTCCATGAATTATTTGTAAAGAGCATATATCTGTTCTAATCTTTGCAAAACTTCTTCACTTGAAGGCCTATCTTCTGGTTTTATTGCAATGCATCTTAATGCCAATGAAAAACACTCAGAAGCACCTTGTGGGGGGTAGTTGTCTTTAAGACGTGGATCTATTATTTCCTTCACATCTCTTCCATCTGATGCGATCGAACTTGCCCACTTTACCAAAATGAAACAGCCAGATTCTTCAAGCTCAGTGCGGTCAAATGGCCTTCGGCCTGATATAATTTCTAACAACACAACTCCCAAGCTATAAATGTCACACTTTGTAGTCAAATGACCTGTAAAATTGCAGAATAAAGGTAACATGCACAATGGTTGGTTTAATATCTCGAGATGCACATTCTTTTCATCTATTAATTCATTTCATTATATAGTATTAGTAGTATATATTGTATATATATTATACATATTTATCTCATGTATTTTAGGCTAGTATTGTGGAAATCATTATAATTATAGAACGAGATGTTTACCCACCCCGCGCGTTGCTGCGGGTTGAATTTTTATACTGAACGAAAGTAAAAAAAAGTTAAGTGGTATAAAACGTAAAAATTTAAAAAGTCAGAGAATTAAAAAATTAAGGAGTATAAAACGTAAAAGTCTAAAAGTCTTGTGATGAAAGTATAAAACTATAAAAAATATACTAAGTTAAGTGGTATAAAACGTAAAAGTCTAAAAGTCTTGTGGTGAAAGTCTAAAACTATAAAAGTATACTAAAAACGAAAGTATAAAAGTTAAAAATTTCGTGGCCAAAGTAGAAGACAACAAAACTTAAAACAAAAAAAAATTTAAAAGTTAGAGGGTAAAAAAGTCAAGGGGTATAAAACGTAAAAGTCTAAGAGTCTTATAGTGAAAGTATAAAACTATAAAAATATACTAAAAACGAAAGTAGAAAATCAAAAAGTTTCGTGGCCAAAATAGAAGACAAAAAAACTTAAAATAAAAAAAAAACTTTAAAAGTTAAATGGTACAAAAAGTAAGAGTATGAAACAATGTGGCCAAACTATGAAAACTAAAAGTTTACTATTATGTTAAAAAGAAAAAAAAATAAGTCGTAAAAACTTAAGGGTAGAAAGCGTCAAAGCACCAAAGTTACGTGGCCAAAGTTTAAAAAATTAAAAATCTACTTTTTATCTTTAGATTTTGACTATAAAAGTATACTAAAAACGAAAGTATAAAAGTTAAAAACTGCGTGGCCAAAGTAGAAGGCAACAAAACTTAAAACAAAAAAAAATTTAAAAGTTAGAGAGTAAAAAAGTCAAGGGGTATAAAACGTAAAAGTCTAAGAGTCTTATAGTGAAAGTATAAAACTATAAAAATATACTAAAAACGAAAGTAGAAAATCTAAAAGTTTCGTGGCAAAAATAGAAGACAACAAAACTTAAAATAAAAAAAAAACTTTAAAAGTTAAATGGTACAAAAAGTAAGAGTATGAAACAATGTGGCCAAACTATGAAAACTAAAAGTTTACTATTACGTTAAAAAGAAAAAAAATAAGTCGTAAAAACTTAAGGGTAAAAAGCGTCAAAACACCAAAGTTACGTGGCCAAAGTTTAAAAAATTAAAAATCTACTATTCATCAACAATTTCCATTGTATATATATAGAATAGGTCAAACATTGAAATTATAAATTAATGTGAGATCAATGGAAAACACAATGAGATTTCCATCTTTCATGGTATCTGTTATGTAGCTTTGGAGCCTACTTCGCATGCACATGAGATATCCCATGCAGAAGGTGATATGGAGGGTATGGAGTCTGGGTGCTAGCTGCCAATGAGTCGGATGCTAGCTGTCAACCATGAGGATGATTTTGGTTATCTCTTATTTTGATGGTGTGATCTTATTTACGTATGATTTTATTTTGATTACTAATTTTCCATTTTTAGATTCAATGTAATCCACCTCTATTAATAGGGTATTTTCTCTTCGATGAAGGCATGAATAAAAATCTTGTTTCTATTCTTCTTCCTTATTTCTTCTCTACCTTCTCTCTATTTTCTTATTCAATTCTGTCTTTCGGTTGGAGCACATCAAGAATCACATCAAGTGGTACCAGAGCAGTGTTGATCTTTATGCAAACAAGACAACAAACCATGGAACAACTGCAACAAGAGTTGGCAAAATTGACCGAGTCAATAAATTCAATGAACACCAAAATCCAGATACTAGAGAACCGAGGCCCTGAAGGTCGGATAAACGTCGGCGGAGAACCAAAGCCGTACTTGAAACTGTTCTTTCCTAGGTTCAATGGCGAGGACCCTCAAGGCTGGATTTACCAGGCGGAGCAATACTTTGAGTTCCAGAAAGTGGCCAAGGGGGATCAGATCGCATTGGCTTCGTTTCACCTTGACGGAATCGCACTACAATGGCACCGGTGGTACGCTAAGGCCCATGGACCGATCACATGGGCAGAATTTACAAAAGCTCTTCTTGTTCGATTTGGACCGACCGACTACGAAGACCCTTCGGAGGCCCTTCATCGGCTCAAACAAACCACCACGGTGGCCATTTACCAAGAGGCCTTTGAGAGGATATCCAATCGGGTCGAGGGGTTACCAGAATCGTTTTTGGTGGGTTGTTTCATAGGCGGGCTTAAGGACGAAATCAGATTGGAGGTCAAGCTCAAGAAACCGAGACGGCTCGTGGAGGCAATGGGAATGGCGAGGCTTGTGGAGGAAAAGAATAATCTAGCCAGGAAACCGTTTACGTCCAATCGTAATGTTTCCAATCCCGGTATCTTAGGACCGGCTCCCACCACAAGGTTAGCATTACCGTCACCGAAACCCACACGACGTTTATCACATAATGAGGCACGTGAAAGACGCGAGAAAGGCCTTTGCTACTATTGCGACGATAAATATACCGCGGGACATAAGTGTAGCAAGCCTCAATTTTTCATGATTGGTGATGCAGAGGAGACTGAAAACATGGACCTTACTGATGACCCGTTAGAGACGCAGGCTGACGAAGTTCAGGGCGAGATCTCCTTTCATGCCATCTCCGGAACAATACTTCCTCAAACCCTCAGGTTACCCGGAAAGATTCAAAACAAAGACGTGGTGGTACTGGTGGATGGCGGTAGTACTCATAATTTCATGGACCAAGCGTTAGTTGATCGCCTGGGTTTACAGGTTGACCCGGCTATCAACTTTTCTGTGGTTGTGGCTAGTGGGGAGAAACTCACATGCACAGGCCGAGTGCGAAATCTATCTCTTGTTCTACAAGGGTGTGTTATCTCCACCGACTTCTTCGTGCTTCCGGTGGCGGCTTGCTCGATCGTGTTGGGTGTCCAGTGGCTAAAAACCTTGGGACCTATAGAATTTGATTTTAATAACTTAACAATTGGGTTCCATATTGCAGGCTCACATCATAAATTGCAAGGATTGAAGGCATCAGAATTATATGCCCTTAAGTCGCATGAATTTATGAGCATATGTGATGCTGCTTTGCTCCTACAAATTGTTCCGGTCCTGCCGCAAGTTCAATCCGAGCCCCCCAATTCTCCGGATATTAAAAAGGTGCTGACAGATTTTTGTAAGGTTTTCCAAGAACCAACTGGGTTGCCACCCCCACGGTTCCATGACCATAGTATTCCTCTCTTACCGAGATCAAAACCGGTGAGTTCCCGGCCTTATCGTCAACCTTACCTCCAAAAGAACGAGATCGAGAAGCAAGTACGAGAACTGTTGTCACAAGGCTTGATAAGGCCAAGCCACAGCCCTTTCTCTTCCCCGGTGCTACTAGTAAAAAAATCAGACGGTTCGTGGCGGTTTTGTGTTGATTATCGAGCCTTGAACGACATCACCATTAAAGACAAATATCCGATTCCGATGATTGATGAGCTACTCGATGAGCTATATGGCGCGAAAATCTTCTCTAAGCTCGATCTCCGTTCCGGTTACCATCAAATACGGGTTCGAGAAGATGACATCCATAAAACCGCGTTTCGAACCCACGAAGGCCATTACGAGTTTCTCGTCATGCCTTTCGGGCTTACAAACGCACCGGCCACATTTCAATGCTTGATGAATGATCTTTTTCGGCCCTACATACGTAAATTCATTTTAGTTTTTTTTGATGATATATTAATTTATTCACCATCTATGGAGTCCCATTTGCAACATTTGAAAATCACTCTAAAATTGCTTGAAGATCACAAGTTGTTCGCAAAGGCTTCGAAGTGTTGCTTTGGAGTACCAGAAGTTAATTATTTAGGCCACGTGATCTCGGCTAATGGCGTGGCAGTGGAAGCAAGTAAAGTACAAGCAGTGTTATCATGGCCGACTCCTAAATCGGCTAAAGGCGTTCGTGGTTTCCTTGGGTTGGCGGGGTACTATCGTAAATTCATAAAAGGCTTCGATACTATTGCAGCTCCCTTACACAGATTGGTTGGAAAGGCTCCCTTCCATTGGGATTCAGCTGCGGAGACCTCCTTTCAGACTCTTAAGCAAGCACTCACTACCGCACCGACCTTGGGCTTACCAAATTGGTCTCTTCCATTTACCAATGAGTGCGATGCCAGCGGGGTAGGAATCATAGCGGTCCTCACACAAAACGGTCATCCATTAGCTTATTATAGTGCCCCGTTGAAAGGTACTATGCTATCGTGGTCCACTTATGAGAAGGAAATGTTGGCCTTAGTTAAATCGGTCCGAAAATGGCGTCATTATTTGTTAGGCCGACCGTTCGTGGTCAAAACGGATCAGATGAGTCTCAAATACTTGTTAGAGCAAAGGCTGACTACACCGGCCCAGGCGAGATGGTTACCCAAACTATTGGGTTATGATTATCGTATCGAGTACAAAAAGGGCACAACAAACAGGGGGGCGGATGCACTTTCTCGGCAACCAGAGTTTGATTTTTTGTCGCTATCGCATCCGTGTTCTACCATTTGGGAAGACATTCGGCGGGAAGTTATCACCGACCCTTTTTATCAAAGTTTGTTGCCAACCCCGATCGAGGAAACCCGAAAGGTTTTTATTCGCAAGGATGGCGTTTGGTTTCGCAATGGGGCCATTTTTCTTAGTCCCAAATCCCCATTATTAGCCACTGCACTACAACTCAGTCACAGTTCACCTGAGGGGGGGCACTTTGGCTTCCACAAAACATTGGCAAAATTGAAGCAAAGTTTTTGGTGGAGTGGAATGAAAGAACATGTTAAGCAATTTATTCGGGAATGCCAAGTTTGCCAACGTTCCAAATCTGATAGTATGAAGCCAGCAGGGTTACTTCAACCCCTACCAATTCCAGAACGTGTTTGGGAAGATATTAGCATGGATTTCATTGAAAGTTTACCGGTGTCTAATGGGTTTTCGGTGGTAATGGTGGTGGTCGATAGATTATCCAAGTACGCCCACTTTATTCCCTTAAAACATCCCTTCACGGCAGCAGGGGTTGCTCGCGAATTTATCAAAAATGTTGTCCGACATCATGGCATTCCATCCACAATTGTTAGTGATAGAGATAAGGTGTTCATCGGTAACTTTTGGCAAAATTTGTTCAAATTGCAAGGTACTAATCTTTGCATGAGTTCTAGTTACCACCCTCAAACGGACGGACAAACCGAAGTCGTGAATCGGACTTTGGAACAATACCTACGATGCTTTGTAGGTGACAAACCAAAGAAATGGGTTGATTGGTTACCGTGGGCCGAGTATAGTTATAATACTTCGGTACATACTTCCACTAAATTCTCCCCTTTTCAGGTAATGTATGGCCGATTGCCTCCTAAATTGGTACCGTACATTCCGGGTACGGCCAGTGTGCAAGAAGTGGATGAATATCTTCAAGACCGTGATTCATTGCTTAAGCAATTACGTACGAATTTATTGAATGCTCAAAATCGCATGAAGCAAAATGCCAACCGTCATCGTCGCGATGTAGAGTTCAAGGAAGGTGAGTTTGTTCTAGTGAAGTTGCAGCCATATCGACAAGTTAGTGTTGTTAACCGCCTGTCCGTTAAGCTCAGCCCAAGGTACTACGGACCGTATGAAGTTTTGGCTCGGATTGGGCCCGTCGCTTACAAGATCAAACTACCATCCGGTTCCCTTGTTCACGATGTATTTCACGTAAGCTCTTTTCGGCGGTTTATCGGGCCGCTACCTGCTGCAGTTTCGGAGCTTGAAGAGGTAACAGAGTCCTTGAAAATCCCTTCCGAACCACATCCGGAGGAAATATTGGAAGAGCGGGTGATTACAAAGGGCAAGTATCGACCGAAGGCGGAGGTCTTAGTTAAGTGGGTTGGGCAACCGTTGGAAAAGGCCACCTGGGAAAATAAGTGGCGCTTCTTTAAGACTTATCCATCTTTTCGCGTTGAGGACAACGCGGGTTTAAGTGGGGTGGATTGTTATGTAGCTTTGGAGCCTACTTCGCATGCACATGAGATATCCCATGCAGAAGGTGATATGGAGGGTATGGAGTCTGGGTGCTAGCTGCCAATGAGTCGGATGCTAGCTGTCAACCATGAGGATGATTTTGGTTATCTCTTATTTTGATGGTGTGATCTTATTTACGTATGATTTTATTTTGATTACTAATTTTCCATTTTTAGATTCAATGTAATCCACCTCTATTAATAGGGTATTTTCTCTTCGATGAAGGCATGAATAAAAATCTTGTTTCTATTCTTCTTCCTTATTTCTTCTCTACCTTCTCTCTATTTTCTTATTCAATTCTGTCTTTCGGTTGGAGCACATCAAGAATCACATCAGTATCATTGTGATCCTGGAACCCTAATTCTTTCTCACCACGCTTTCCTTTGGCCGGCCGTCCCCTCCCTTCACAGAAATTCCGATCACCTTCTTGCTACCACCGATATGGACCCCAAAGTCTTCCCTGCCGTCACCGTAACCAACATCAAAAATCACATTCCCCTCCCCTTAACCCTGAATGACGACCAATACGTCAATTGGTCGGAATTGTTTAAGCTTCACTGTCGTGCATACGCCGTTTCCTCTCATCTCTCCCCCCGTGTGACTACTCCGGCCGCCACTGCTGAGGCCAGTGATGCTGCGAAACCCGCTTCTCCCACTGATGAAGAATGGTCTCGTCTAGATGCCATTGTACTCCAGTGGATCTACGGGACAGTTTCTGAAGATATTCTCCGCATGATCATTAAGGTGGATAACACCGCCGCCAACGCCTGGAAGTCCGTCAGAGACATTTTCAACGATAACAAGAACACCCGCGCTCTGACTCTCGAGCGCAAACTTGTCAACACTCGCCTTGAAGATTTTGCGGGTGTAGCGGAATACTGCAAGGAACTGAAGAACCTCTCTGACCAACTTGCCAGTGTTGGTTCTCCGGTCTCTAACCAGCGGCTTGTGTTACAAATGGTCTCCGGTCTCTCGGAATCCTACGACGGTGTCGCCACTCTACTGCAACAGACCGATCCCCTTCCGGATTTCTACGAGGCCAGATCCAAACTATTACTCGAAGAAACCCGGAAAGTGGGACATGCCAAGTCCGCGGCTGCCGCTTCTGCCACTGCTCTTGCCGCTAATACCCAGCCGGAGTTACCGCCGTCCCAGAGCCCCACCCCACAACACCGTCCGCAACCCACTCGCCCCAACAAAGGACGTAATGGGTCACGCAATCGGAACAACAACAGGGGCAGATCTCCATTTCCGGCCCAAGCATTTCAACCGTGGTCCCCTCCGCAGCAGGCACAGCCCACCCGCTATCTCCCATGGGCCGCTCCTCAAAACTGGGCCGCTGCCCCGTGCCCATTCCCCACCTCTGGGCCGGCTGCCCGTTTTACCCCCACACCAGGCCCAGGCCTGCTAGGCCCACGGCCCACTACCAATTCCTTTGCGGGTTACACTGCCACTCAAGAACCCGTTTACATCCCTACCGAATTGGGGCAGGCTTTCAACACCTTCACCTTGGCACAACCGGATCAACAGTGGTATCTCGACACCGGCGCATCCTCACACATGACTAACAACCAAGGTATACTCACATCCTATCTTAATAATGGTTTTCGAAATATTATTGTTGGTAATGGTGCTACGATTCCAGTCCACGCCACCGGCCATACCAGCTTAAAACCACCTTTACCCCCTTTCCGTTTACAGAATTTATTATATACTCCTCATCTAGTAAAAAATCTTATCTCGGTTCGTCGAATCACGACCGACAACCAAATATCTATTGAATTTGACCCTTACGGTTTTCTTGTGAAGGATTTGGTTACCCGGATGCCGCTCCTCCGATGTAACAGCTCAGGTGATCTATATCCGCTCTCCTTCAACACAAGCTATCTATCCTCTCAACCTCATGCTCTTGCTGCTGTTTCTCAAGACACCTGGCATCATCGTCTTGGCCACCCCGGCATGGCGATTTTTAATAAATTAAAGTCTTCTTTACCTTCTATGTCTAAGAATAATATTTTTCATGTTTGTGAACCTTGTGTGTTGGGGAAGCATATTAAAATGCCTTTCTTTCCTTCTTTGAATAAAACAACCTCTGCCTTTGATATAGTACACAGTGATTTGTGGACATCTCCTGTGGTGTCATCTAGTGGTTTTCGATATTATATTTTATTTTTGGATGATTACACACATTATTTACATTATTTATGGACTTTTCCCTTAGCCACCAAGTCTCATGTCTTTACCACCTTTCAAATGTTCTATAACCTTGTGAAGACACAGTTTAATAAATCCATAAAATGCTTACAATGTGATAATGGGACCGAATATAACAACTCGTCATTTCATCAGTTTTGCCAAACTCATGGCATGCTTTTCCGCTTCTCGTGCCCCTACACGTCTAGTCAAAATGGGAAGGCTGAACGACAAATTCGCTCCATAAATAACATAATGCGAACCCTTCTTGCTCACTCCTCCGTCCCTCATCGTTTCTGGCCTCACGCTTTGTCTCATGCAACATACCTTCTAAACATAATTCCCACCAAATCCTTAAACCACTCCACACCCGCCTCTACCCTCTACAATCGTACCCCTTCTTATTCCCATCTCCGTATTTTCGGTTGCCTTTGTTACCCGCTAATTCCCGCTGCCAAAATAGATAAGCTCTCTCATCGGTCGACTCCTTGCGTTTTTCTCGGCTATCCTTCATCTCATCGGGGATACAAATGTTTTAACATTACAACGGGTCAAATTATAATCTCTCGCCATGTACACTTTGACGAGACCATATTCCCGTTTAAACATGATCCCTCGTCCCCCCCTTCTTTTTCCCCTACCGATGAACAGTCCTACTGGTGGCAATACCACCACCCGTTTCCATCATCTCCAAACCCCTCTCCACTAACCAGTCCCGGCCCAACCCCTTTATCTAGCCCAGGCCCATCAAGCCCATCGGCTACCACCTCTCCCTCTCCCTTGTCTACCCCCACCACGACGCCACCAACATCACCCGTCGGTGCGTCATCCCCACCGCCATCAGCCCCTCCCACCCGCCAGGTCCATGCGGACACGGTCCATGTCGGGTATACATAAACCGAAACCAGTTTTCAACCTCGCAGCCCATACCCCCCGTCCCCCAGCACCCATACCCGTCACTCCCCTACCCAAAACACCCACCGATGCCTTGGCCAACCCGGACTGGCGTGGCGCCATGACTGACGAGTTTCGGGCTCTTATTGAGAATAGGACGTGGGACTTGGTTCCGCGAACACCGGACATGAACATTGTCCGGAGTATGTGGATTTTTCGACACAAAACAC
>JBCNJP010000017.1:13871693-13947784 GCA_039602395.1 Deinandra increscens subsp. villosa
AGTTACGGGCGAAACTGTCAGCGATCATGCCCAAGTTTCGCTGACAGTGTCGCCGTGATTGCCAGCGAAACTGCTGTTTCGCCCTCGGCGAAACTGTAGTATCGCAGCGAAACTGCTGTGTCGCAGCGAAATTGACCCAGTCAGTGTCGCCGAGATCAGTTGTCGCGAATCTGGTTATTTCGCCGTGTGCGACTTTGTGGCATCTTAGCGAAACTATTATTTCGCAGCGAAACTGTCAAATTTTTGAAATTTTATATTTAATTTAATTTAATTTAACGTAAGTTCGGTTTTACTTACAAGCTCTCGTTTTCATGTGCAGAACAATGTCAGATCTAAAGCACGATCCTCGGAGCAATGTCACCGCATACTTGGATATCCGCACCGACAAATCTCTAGGATTCAGAGACTGCATCGAGTGGCTGAAGCAGTCTTGCATATCTCATGCGATTTCATACTCACCAATCATCGATGATAGACATATTAAAGAATTTTGGCTCACGGCTCAGTATGACGTTAGAGCTAAGCCTGAATGCATCCGGGCCAGAGTTATGCAGAAAGATATAGTGATTACAATGAAGACAATCGCTGAAGTGCTTAAACTGGAAAAAGATGTCGGTGAAGTTACTAAGATGACAGATCTGGAAGTGCTGAAAGGTTTTGAACGTGACATGGGTTATGAAGGCGGAGCGTTGTGGAAGAATAAGAAGGAAATTAAGAAATCCTTGTTGTCAAAAGAATGGAGATACATTGCCCATGTCTTCATTTCTTGCATTGATGACAGGAAAGGCGGATCCGATGGTTTAAATCTGAACTGGGCCGAGGCAATGTTATTAGTCTGCAGAGGCAAGAAAGCTAATATTCCTCAAAGAATCTTTGATGCCATGACGGCAAACATTCAAGCATTAAAGAAGTCTAGATGGTTGTTGTACCCAAGGTTCCTGGAAATGATCATTGAACATCTGGCACCTGAATTGCCCAAGCAGGGTGTTGCTCTTATTCTTAATCCCATGCACCCAAGAATCCTCTCAGACTGTGCTGCAACAAGAGCCGATTTCTCAGGATACACCACATACTTAATGAAACACATGTATCCTGCTCAAAGGTATGAATACATCAAGAAGTTGATAGCAGATGAAAACCAGAGAAGAGCTGAAGGAAAGGTGGATGAAAGTGTGAAAGGTAAAAGGAAGCAATACATTAGAAGTTCGACAAAGGAACCAGCTGACGAAATTGAAGATGAACTTGAGAACCTTGCTCAAAAGAAACAGAAATCTAAAGAAAAGCAGGGCGTTCCCTCAGAAGATGAGTTAAGGGCTTCTAAGAAAAGAAGAATAGATCCCAGGGCTGAACTGGACGAAGATATCATCAGAGGTGTAAATACCTCTTTGTCTAATGAATTGGGTATGATCAAGACCAAGCTGGTCAATTCTGAAATTCGAGAGAAGGATAAAGATGCACAGATCAAGAACATGAACGAGATCATTACAAAACAATCCTCTCTGATCAAGACCCTGCTTGTTGAAATGAACGAAATCAAGAAGCATTTGAATATGCCAAACCTGATGAGTGATGCCGAGATTGACTCAATGACTGACTTCTCAAAGGTTACAACTGAAGCCGCTGGCGGTAGTGGAACTGGTGGATTGGGTGCAAGTGGTTCAGGTGCAAATGATGCTGGTGGTAGTGGTGATGTAAATATTGAAGATCTTGATAATATTAATGTGAGTGACGTAAATCTCTACAGCTTTGAATCAGAAAAACAGCCTGAGATTGTTCAAGCTAAATTCGTTTTGATCGATGAAAGTGAAGATGAGGCTGAGATTGATGATCACACTGAACCGGAAAGCTATGATTGGAAAGAACATTCTCTTACGTATCAAGCAAAGATTAGCTCTGTAAGTGAAGAGGTCCTTGAGTTCAACAGGGAAGAATGGTTCAAGAAACCCGAGCTCGAAGATCAGACCCCTTTATTCCAAAACATTGCCCAACCCAAGAGAAAGGAGTCTGATAGACACATTATTAGCTGGAAATTCAGTGATGCCGCTCATGCCTTCATGATCAAGAGAAGAGGGGGCAGCATTACCTATATTCGTAAACGAGACAATTTCAAAACCTTGCCCAGATGGGATCTGAGAAGGCTGGCAGAGCTCCCCCTCATAGACGAAGACAAAAGCGTCAGGGCTACAAACCTGAGAACAATGCTTCAGCAGGCGGCAAAGGACGACTTTGTATCGTTTGGTTTTATGAAGGGTCAAAGGGTGAAGTCCACAACCGAAATTGATGAAGCTACCGGGAAACCGAAGGTGCACTTAAAGTTTAAAGCTGCCAAGACAATGAGCAGAATCCGAATTCCTGATCAGCAACTGTCGAGGCTGCAATCATTCCAGAAGTGGTTCTATGACAATCAGACTGGCGAAGCCGTTATAAGAATTGGAAAGGATGCTGAAATAAGATTATTTGATCCTATGGAAGTGTTTTCTTTCAGCAATGATGATTTAAAGACTTTGTGCGAAAATCACATCAGATTTGGGGCAGGAGATGACACCGCAGAAGAGGCAAGCTTGTTTATGAGAGTTGCCAACAAGGCCCGGGGAATAGTCAAGGAAATAAAAGATTTAGCACTGAAAGTCAAGGCTGCTGAAGATAAAATGGAAGAAGATAGGGATCTGGCGAATCAGATGAACAAGTCTCTGAGTGGTCTTGGAGAATCTTCTACACAAATCCCAGAACCAGAGACTGCTGTCCCCGTTGCTGAAAAGCCAATTAATTTGGGGGAACCAGAGTCCGATGCCCCAGGTGCTGATGAAACAACCAATGTGGGGGAATCTGAAGATAATGTCCCCGTAGCTGAAGTGTCCAATGTTTTGGGGGAAACAGATCTGAACAAGGAACCGAACCAGACTGAAGCCGGAGCTGACAAATGAAGATCAAGAGGCTGAATCCCTCCCTAGGGGGAATATTGAAGATCAATGTAGGGAGGAATTCATTATTTTGTTTAGCTTGATTGTATAGTTTAGTTTACTTTGTAATGTTGACTTTTGGTAGGCTAGCGAAACTACCGAGCGAAACTGTAGTTTCGCTCGGTACCTAGTTTAGACTGTCTCAGTGACAGTTTCGCTTGGCCAGCGAAACTGCCAGCGAAACTGTTCACTGGACAGTATATAACAGCCGCCATGTGCAGTCATTTGTAACTTTCTCAACTTTTGTGAACCCTAATACAAGAAATCGACATTTGGTGAGTTTTGGTGACGGCTAGGAGCTTATTTCAGTATATTGTAGCTTGTTTATCATTTCTTATCAATCATTTGGTTCATGTTGTGATTGTTCAATACTAGAAAACCATTTTAGTCATTGGAAATCATATATTGTTGTTATTTCTTGGTTTTCTTCTCAAAAACATCATCATTTGCACTGATAAAGATCAGTGAGGACCAACAGTTTGGACAGCCGTTGGGCCCCCGCCTGTTCCTGTGTCTCCCAACAGTGGTATTGGGCCCAATCTGGGGCCTTCGTCCTCGTATGACAGCTGAAGGCAGACCCCTTTCAGTTTCTCTGCTGCAACGTACTCTCTCATTGCTTGTCTCAGGGGCAGGAAGTTTTTGCTCACCATCTCTGGGGTGATGTTTAGTACCCCAGTGTCACCTTCTTCCGTTGAAGTCTTCGGAGCTTGCTTATCGCCGGGGGTAGAGAAATCCTCAGTGGTGTCCCCCGGGTGATCGGCTGCATCGTCAGTCATTGATGTTGTTGAAAGTACCGTGCGGATGGCGCCAATGTAGAATCGGGCTACCAAAGATGACTGGATAGGGGTTAGCCTAGGACGAGTCACCTAGGCAGTCGGACTACAAGTGGGGTGAATCCAAGTCTCCTGACTAGCGGTCGGAAGTCCTTCAGCTAGTAGTCGGCTCGGCTCCTTCTTGATTCTCTAAGACCTGCAAAATAGTAAACGCCGTTGTTCTTGGGGGGCAGGACAGGGAGTCCTGCGACCAAGCTTGGGCGTGAGAATAAGTATGGGTTTCGTAAGATTAAGTGTAATCAGACGAGAGGGTGTGCATTCAATGAGAATTTACCTGGTAGTTGAGGGGTATTTATAACCCTCAACCTTTTGTCTCTTACTGTAATTAATGTGATGAACCCAAAGTGGAGTGTTGCAGATCTGACATCCGAACGACGTCTAACAACAGTACCCATTTTTGGAAACTGCCTTGGTGGGTGTGTCAAGTCACTTCGGATGTCAACCCTGGATGTAGAGCGTTGGTCTGTACCTATATCTTTCGACCTAACTAGGATCAGACGGCTAGTTGGGATATAGGTTGAAGTCGAAGGCTATTGGTCGGCCTAGTGGTGGATGATCAGCGGTCGGCTAATTCTTAGATTATCACTAGTTGGCCTAATAGCCTAATGACTGGCAGTCGGCCTGGTGACCTGTTAAGTAGTGGCCGGCCATTGACTAGGCCGACCTGTACGCGACTGTCGGTGGTCGGCCTAGTGGCCTGTTAATTAGTGGTCGGCCATTGACTAGGTCAACCTGTACGCGACTGTCGGTGGTCGGCCTAGTGGCCTGTTAATTAGTGGTCGGCCTAGTTGGGCAACATAGCGGTCTGTTAAGCAGTGGTCGACCACTGTCTGGGTCGACCTCTGCTTAGTGATTGGTGTGTTAGAGATAAGGCTTGCACCATAATATGTTTGCGGTGTGGCCTTACTCGGACACACGTCATCAGTTCACATGATTAAATAATTAAGAGTAATTAGAATGCCCGAGTTAGAAGTTAAAATAATATTTAATTTTTATATTATTTTATTTCAATTTCTGTAATGTCAATCAAATCCTATGTAGGTAGGCCGGTTATAATTGTGAATATATGAAACAAAGAAGACAAAGAATTAGAACCTACTTGTAGAACAACGGAATGCAAACACATTACCATTTGTCTACTCAAAACCTTCCATATAAATTTAAATAGAGAGAAACCATCACAGCAGCCTGAACCTCTTGCTACCTAGCAAAATTCTATCATTCCTCCTATTTTTTTTTAACATTAGAACATTTCATCTGAAAGGAAAGAAACAGAGAAACATAGATAATACATGAGATTAGGGAAAAAAAGGAAAAAAAAATGAAGAAATACAAACTTCATAGAGAAGTTAACGGATATGAGGCTCAGATTTTATATCATTTATTCATCATATCATTGGCATGGGTCATAACAGAGAAACATAGATAATACATGAGATTGGGGAAGAAAAGGAAAAAAAATGAAGAAATACAAACTTCAGAGAGAAGTTAACGGATATGAGGCTCAGATTTTATTTCATGTATTCATCATATCATTGGCATGGGTCACAATGAGGGCGGCGATATAAACCAAGGCCTCACGCCTCCAGCTCACCACAACCATCATTGCCAACAAATACCAAATATCATTAACAAAAAAAAGGAACTCGGATCTTGTGAAAAGCATCCATAGCTAAAGTCGAACACATAAAAAAAATCAGGAGTGTAAAGGGTACATTTTTATCGGTGAAAAAAAAGTGAAAGATCCCATAAACAAACACTATCCATTTGATAAAAATTATGTATTTGTAATCCATACCAGATAAACGATGATTGATTTACGCCTCGCCTCTCACCATAATCCTCTGCCAAAAATAAAGGTAAGTGGGGTTTCTCATCACAGCCTTAAGAGTAGTCATTGCATCCAACATTTTCAGTATATCTGTTGACAGATTAATGTTCATAGCCATCAAAAATAAGCAAATCATTAGCACATGATACTATCGCCATCGTTACAACATAATAGAAGAGTAACTTACGTTTGTATGGCTGCAAGAGTTATTGCCACGCCAAAGTAAATCTGAAATATTTACTTTAAAACCCAAGTCAGAATAACCATCATAGCTAGTAAAACCCAATATATTTCCTTTAAAACCCAATTCAGATGAATCATGAAGCAAAGTTCCAGTAATTAAGTGATAACCATAGCCTTATAGTGAAGTAAAAAAGAAACGATAACCAACAGCCAACGAAACAAATCAGAAGTCTCCATTCAGAAAAAAAAAACAATAACAGATCAGCAAACTTTATTTAAAAAGAGGGCAAATTTAACATAACTGACCATCACCATTTAAAGTCATTTACAATCCTATTTAGAAAAGAATAGATGCAAGAAAAGAAGCCCATCAAAATCAAATATAAATTCCCAATTGTAAAGTCATAACTAATGAGATAATAACTGAAGCATAATAAAGGTTTCTCATATGTAAAGTCCAATTGTACAGTTTCTCATTTGAAAAGGAAATTGCTGTAAAACTAAAAATTTTAAAATAGTTGATATTGATCTATTAATTGCAATCTAATTAAGATGATAGAAAATACAAATCTTCGACAAAAAAGGTTGCGAAGATGGGTAATAGAAGAGATAAAATTAGGGAACTTGTAAACGGGTAGCTATGATAATAAAATTCGTTGATGTAAATCAGTGCAAGAAAGCTTCAATAGGAGACTAAAGTTTTGGCAATGAAACCTGGAAGGCGGTGAGGGAAATCGAAGGAGGAAGGAGGTCGAATGGAGAGGTACGGAGCAAAAAGGGTACGTGTAAATATTTTTAAAAGGGAACGCTTACCGTGCAAGAAAAGAGAGAGAGTAGTGACCCGGTTCTCCGGGGACCCTCAGGATGGCGGTTCCTCGTCATCTCGCACACCGATCTTCTTCTTTGGCGGCATGCATCGACCAAAAGGTAGCGACAACCGCCATTTCTATCTCCCCTAGTGGCGGCTAGGGTTTCACGGGTGGTAAGCAACCACCGTGGCAACTCCAGCGACCCTCCTCATCGCGACTCTGACTTTCCAGCCACCGATCGGTAAGGGATTATTCTTGGGGTGATTTTACCTCAACTTTTCCAGATTTGAAGAAAGAGACGTGTTCATAGAGAAGAGAAAAAAAAGAGGAGGCTTGCACCGTCCGAAAAAGACAATAGGGAAAGAGAAATTGCTTACGTCAAAAGAGGAGGGATAGGCAAGCACCGCACTTCTCAGCCAACAGAAAATAATCAAGTGGCAAGCACAGTAACCTGCAAGTAGGGCTGTTAATCGGGTTAACCCGATCGGGTTTCGGGCTATTAGGGTCGGGTTATTCGGGTTTTTTCTTTTAAAAATATTACCCGCAACCCGACCCTATTAAGGTTCGGGTAAATAGGGTTTGGGTTAGTCGGGTTTCGGGTTATTAGGGTCGGGTTAATAGGGTTAGTCGGGTTTTACACGAACACATTTTTCCTATAATTTCGAGTCGGTTCATACTTATTGTAAGTTATCATATTCGAATTTGCATCTTTCATCTCCTTGTAACATAAAAATCTTCATTGACTTTGCAAGCAAAGTTTGTTTATATATGAGACTAAAAAGAAAAAGAAAATTAATATTTATCTATAAATAAAGAAAAAGATTATGATTCCTAGATTACAATAATTTAATTAATTCAAAGTAATAGCTAATGCAAAGCAAAACAAAGATCCAGACAAACTTTTTCATATTATTTTCTCACTGAAGCATGTTAATTGCATCTTCTGTCGAACTGACCTCAGTTTAGTTCTTTGATCCGAGGCCATTTATATTCCATAAAATCATATTGTGTTTGAATTAAGCAACATTTTCATCAGTATTGCTCATTTGAATGATCCTCAACTAGTCCTTGGGAGTTGATAAGTAACATCAGAACATAAACGATTTTGGGCTTTATAAACCGACCGATACATATCACTAATTGGGTTATTCGGGTTAACCCGAAACCCGATTTTTTTAAAAAACTCAACCCGAGACCCGACCCTAACTACATTTCGGGTTTGTCGGGTTAACCCGACTAACCCAATTAAGACTTTTTGACCCTATTAGACCCGACCCTAATTGCTTTATTCGGGTTCGGGTTGGGTCGGGTTAATCGGGTTCGGGTATTTTCGACACCCCTACCTGCAAGAGAACAACTCAGCAATTCAAAATGTTATATAAATAATATATTTAGTGAAAACGTAATTGAAAAGTAAACGGAGTAATGTTTATTTAAGTGTCTCTTGTAAGTAATAAAACTCGGTTATTACGTAAAGAATCGAATACTGTTTTTAAACATTTATATTTTATTCATTTAACATACCTTAATTCTTTAACTAAAGGTGTTTTAAAATTTAAATAATATAACTAAATATATACATTTACAATTATATGTAAAAATATGATAATCTCTAACTAGTTGAAAATATAATTCTTATAATAAATATAAAATTATATTACTATTTTAGCCCATATGATTTGGGTCATTTAACAATTTCTATAAAACTGATCATGACATTTTTTTAATTGTCTTGGCCTTCTAACAACGTGAGCTTTAGGGGCCAAAACATTTAAAGAAATGAAGCACCATAGATTGATATGTTACAAGAATAATTTTGTATTAAAAAAATATTAAATGACCCAAATTACATATGTTAAAATAATAAGTTATTTTAAATAATTAGTAGGGTTAATAGTAAAATTTTAATGATTTTTATTAAAATAAAAACTAAGTATGAAAGTAAAGTAGCAAAAGGGTTGATGCCACTTCAAGATTCAAAGCGTGAAGAAAGTTAATATGTATGCTTGGTTAATAAGGAAATATCAAAGGCAAGTTAATCTACTAGGACAAACAATGTATACGTCATGTAAAATATGTCGTCTTAATTAATTAGAAATATTTTTAGAAAATAATAAAAAATGATTTGAAGTCCTGATAAATTTTATAGAAAAGAAACTGAGAGGTGTTTATGTCCAACAAAAGAGAAATATAAAATCCAAGAAAATTATTATACATTATATAGTGCATAAAATTAAGATTTTTTTTTAATAAAAAATGTTAAATTTTGTTTTTAAAAAACCTATTTGAAGCACAAATCTTCATCTAACTTGTTTATTTCATTTATAAATCCTTATCTATTTATAAAAACTACTAGTGGATTCCTTTTCACGCGTTGCAGCAGTATCTTAGACCGACAAAACCAGCAAAAAGATGAAAGAAAAATGTAGTTAAGCAATAAGTTGTTGCATGTTCACGCAACTCATATTTGTACCTCTACTATTCAATGAGTTGCAAAATTCTATATATAATTTTGAATTTTCTATATTTATTTTTGCAACTGATTCATAAAAGTATTCGTATATGATTAGGAAAGCCCCTAGCTAGCAGGCAAACCGTTAATCGGCCTTCCAATGACTATTTTCGGTTTTTTATGTTATGTAGGATTATTTTCATGATTTCTCTAAATATAATCTTATCCACTCACTTTTTCACGTTATCAATTTTACTTCTATTTCTCTAAATCAAATTTCTTTTCTAAACCACTCACTTTTTCAAATCAAATTTATCTCTACTCCTCTAAACTAATATATATAGGTAAAAGATCCGTGTAGACCCCTTATTTTTTGTAGACCCCGTAGACCCCTTATAAAACTCAATAAAACTCATTAAAACTCACTAAAAATAAAAGTCAGTTTTGTTAATTTAGTTTTTTTTATTTGCGATAAGCTTTTAAGAACAAAAAAAGACAATTAAAAGAAAAAGAAAAACGAAAAACATTAAAAATTGAACATTTTAAGACAATGAGTTTTAAAAATCAATGAGTTTAAAACTCAATAAAACTCAGTGTTGCGTTTAAAACTCATTATTTTAAAACTCATTGTCTTGAAATGTTCGATTTTTAATGTTTGTTGTTTTTTTTAGTTTATTTATTTATTTTTTTGGTTCTTAAAAGCTTATCGTAATAAAAAAAAACCAAATTTACAACACTGAGTTTTATTTTTATTGAGTTTTATAGGGGTCTACGGGGTCTACATAATTTAAGGGGTCTACACGGAACCCTTCCCTATATATATATATAGAGAGAGAGAGAGAGAGAATTGGGTTATACTACAAAGTACTTTTTACGTGAGAAGTGTGAGAAGTGGTTGATGTGTTAATTTTTAATGCATGATATTGTCTTTTTATTATATTTTTGATAAATATATGACAATCCTAAAATAAATACACCATCCATTGGATTCCAAACACTACCAAACACCATTTATTAATAATTATTAAAAGGGCATTGTGTTAGGATATTATTACACTGTGTTTACATTGTGTTATCATTTAACTCTAATTTTGATAAACACATGACATTCTAATATGGAAAAAACAATGTATAGTGTTATATATTTACCAAAAACATAACTAAAAGATAACACAATGTATTAAAATCTAACACATCATCCACTTCTCACACTTCTCACGCAAAAAGTACTTTGTATTATAACTCTACCATATATATATATATATATATATATATATATATATATATATATATATATATATATATATAGGGTTAGGTTCAAATGGGAACTTTTTATTTTGAGAACTTTTGAGAACTAAATCTCAACCACAAATTTCAGGGGGGACCACTACAATTCATGGGAGGGGGATACATGTAATAAACATGTGGCTCAAATTAGTTCTTTTTAGTTCTCAAACCAAATTGGTTCTCAAATGATCTTCTCCCTATATATATATATATGTATATATATATATATAGAGGAAGGATAAAATGAAAACCTCTCCGAGTTTGGAAAACCGTGAAAACCAAGCTAAAAATCCGTTTTTTGTTCGGACTTTTTCTATGGTGACTCTCGAAGTTAAAAAGACTCCCTTTATGCAAAAAAAATAAAAAAACGCTTATTAATTTTTTAAAAAAATATATATTATAACTGATGTTACATATGTAACAGTACCCTGTTGATTATAATAGCAAACGTCAAGGAATAAAATAGACAAATATATCTTTAAGGTGAGGTCAAGCAAAGTCAACTAAGAGATTATTTTAAAAGTAAACTAATACTTGAACCAAAATTGATTATAAAATGAAATGTGAGACATAAAATTGGAAATTTTAAAAAGTTTGAACTAAAATCGATTAAAATAGTAAACGTCAGGGAATAAAATAGAAGTTTACTCTTTATAAAATAAAAATTACCGCTAGAAAATGATGTTCACACGGATGTGTGTTTGTTATTCACGTGAAGTATTCGAATTTTATACGAAAAGGGAAAAAGCATGAAATGGGTAAATTCAAAGAAAGTGAATTGTTTGCAAAAAAGGAAACCTTTTGATTGAGTTGGTCATAATCATGTCATGTGGAGTGTTTTGTAATTGTTGTGTAGAATATGTAGCCAAATCGAATCCTGCCCCTTAATCTTGTGGCACATCGCCAATCCTTTTTTAGCCCTTCTTTTTCATATTCATTTAGTGATGATATACCTTTTGAACGACATCTACCTACCTTTGAATTTAAATTGGGTTTCTTAGGGACACCCCCCTTTTTTTTCAATACACCAGCCCTATATGTGAAGGATAGGGCTCCCCTTCACATATAGGAGGAGTGTCAAAATAAAGCAGCTCTCACTTCTTCATCCCCTTCACGTGTAGAGTGGTTGTAAGAATTAAGGGGTGAAGGATAAGCCTATCCTTCACGCATAACTGTCAGAGCATGATAGTACAACGTCAGGAAATGTCGGGGGTGTGTCGGGGGATGTCTAAGAACCCTCACATAGAGCTCTCTACGTGAAGGTAAGAATTAAGGGGTGAAAGATAAACTTATCCTTCACGTATAACTGTCAGAGCATGATAGTACAACGTCCGGGAATATCGGGGGTGTGTCGGGGAATTTCTAAGAACCCTCACGTAGAGCTCTCTACGTGAAGGTTAGGTCAAACTTTTTTTTTTAATTTTTTAGCATTGTTCTATAAACTAGATAATTAATAAAATACAAGAAAAATACAAAAAGTGGTAACTGAAACATACAAAAATTAAAAGTAGATCCACACACATCTTTTTTGAATTTATTATTTCTTTTAATTAGGATTACAATTAAGCTATCCCAAAAAAATTTAACTATAGCTACATCATATTTGGGTTCTCTGTCGATAGTATAAGACACACTATATCCTTATTTGTTGTACAACTTTAAAATTTTTTATTTATCAAATAAAAAGTTTTAATAAATGGGAGCTAAAGATCTTAAATGGAAGCCGTACACGTCACCATTGGCCCTATATGCGATCCTTTTTTTTACCTCCACACGTCACTCTAAGGCCTATACGTGACCCTTTTTTTCCTCCATACTTGACCTCTGCCATTTACCCGACAGCTCAACACCATATTTTCAGTCACCTATACCTCACAGATGGGTCTCCACGTTAAGTATAGATATCTTTTTTGTAACCTAAAATTATTTAAAAGATTAACTCAACAATAAAAATACTATATTAATAATACTAATATAAACAATAATAATAATCCAATAATAATAATAATAATAATAATAATAATAATAATAATAATAATAATAATAATAATAGTAACATTAATAATAATAAATATATAATAATCTCAAAACTAGTTATTAAATTTCATACATTATTTAAATTTTTATATTTTACGTTTGATTACAATGTTCATCGTATATTTAGACCACTCTAATAATAATAATTGTAATAACATTAATATTACTACAATAATCATAGTAATAATATAGGTTTGTCTACATGCACTTAATACATACAACATTACTAACAGTATTGTTCCGTAGACTCGTATCCATGTGACTATATGTATGTACGTATGTATGAATAGACTTGCATTAATGTGACTATATGTATGTATATATGAAAGCATACTAAGTTTATTTGTATGAGTCTTGTGTTTTTATATGTGTGTGGTTTTTTATTTGTATCGATATCGTATATGTATGTGTATGTATGTATGCGTGTATCTTCTAGTAATAATAATAGACAATCGTATCATCTATATATGCTTGATAATAATAGCAACGTATCTATATCGTATGATTATGTCTATGTATGTAGGCACGTTAATTACACGTGTAAATACAAATATAAAGCTGGAGTATAGGCCTAAATGGGAGCTAAACATCTTAAATTGGAGTTGTATACGTCACCATTAGCCCTATATGTGATCCCCTTTTACCTCTATACGTCACCCTAATGCCTATACGTGACCCCTTTTTTTCCTCCATACTTGACCTGTGCCCTTTATACGGCAACTCAACATCATAGTTTCAGTCACCTAATTTTTTTTTCTTCAAATAAACGGTACTTTTTAACCGAATACTGGCTAGCACTTTAAAAAATCAACGTGGAGTTGCATATTTCTAAAATTGTATAACTTAAACCGAATACCCAATTAGTGTTTAAATTTATGTCTTAAGTATGTTTAGGTGTTCTAAGTGTTATTTAAGAGTTTTAAGTATTGTTTAAGTGTGTTTGCAAATTTGTATCAATAAAAATGTTTGTATTAATACAAATTTTCTTATACATAAAGGTAAACTTAAGGAGATTAATTTAGAAAAAAGACGTTCTTATTTTTATAATAAACTATAGTTTGCCACTGGCTAGGTTCTTTGCATTAAGAAGCGACTTTTAACAACAATTAAAACATTTTATAAGTATATATAGATGATTTCATTTTAAGCAACCATTTTCCTGAATATCCTTAAAAACATTTTTTTAATAAAATAATTAAATCAGTTTCATAGAAAACGATTATTATTGAATAAAAAACTAACACATAATTATAAGTTAATTTGAATATTACTATTTTTTCTTTTAGTTTCATTACATATTCAAACCGGAACCAACTATATTAGAATATATTATTATTAGGATTTATTAGTACATGTTTATTATTAGGATTTATTAGAATATGTTTGACGTTAAAATATCAAGTGATTTATATAAAAAAATTACTAGTTAAACCTAACACTCATCTGGACCTGCTGTTTTGAGGGGTGAAGGAGGGTTCTAAATGTGAGCATTTACTGTTTTGAGGGGTGAACGAGGGCTCTAAATGTGAGCATTTACGTAAAGGATAAAAAACTTCCGACAAACTCTGTTAGTTGACTGGACTTGCTGTTTTGAGGGGTGAAGGAGGGAACTAAATGTGAGCATTTATTTTTACACCCCCACTATACGTGAAGGATAACGCTATCCTTCACGTTTTAAGGTGGTGTATTACAAAAAAAAAGGGGTGTCCCTATAAGAACCCTTTAAATTATTTTTTTTGAACGGCAATGACTTTATAAAAACAGCTAGCAAAAACCTTTAAGTTTATCTAATGTTTATTGTAAGCTTATGTGCAGTTATGGAGCCTTTTGAAGGGCGTTATCTATCATGTGACGGTCCAGTGAGTTACAAGCTGGGTCAGGGGGTTTTCTCACCTATGGTGAGTTTCCTCCTGATGGGGATTGGAGATGATCGGGTGGGTGGGTAATGCCCCCGTCAGTGATCCAAATTTGCCGTTCAAAAAAAAAAGAGTAAATGATCTCATGGATTAAATGCGTGTAGTCATAAAACCCCTCTCATTATTACCAATTAATGTTTTTTTTAAATCTTAGATAAACTGAGAGACCAATCATAGATTGAGAAAGAGTTGGAGGGAGGCGCCATGGCCTTCACGTCTCATTCAATTTTCGTTTTGATAGTGGCCTTATGTAATGGTGTCCACTTCACATAGTCTAAGATTAGAAGAAACTAAATAACAGTATAACACCATCAGTATTATTGAACTAGAAGACTTCTGGTTCATTATGTAATACATAATGGTAAAAGTGCCATTCTTTTCAATTATTATTTGGTTGAATGATTGAGCATTATACTATTAACAAAGACAAATTAAGAGGAAAGTACTCTAATTTATCGGTCCATGTGGCGGCCTGAGGTGGTTGTCATATGGCAACCTAAGTATTTTTTTTAATCCATACGTAATGCATTTAGCACAAGAGCTGATGCTGTAATGAATACAGTCGTATAACACAACTTTTGGGTCTTACAGTCGAAACTTTAAGCGTTTGGCTTATAATTTTAATGGTGTTACGTGGTCGATTGTATTTTCGTTTTCTTTTTGTATTTTAATGCCGTTACATGATCTTTTTTTATGCAAGTTCTAACTGTATTAAATTGTTAAAACCGAACGTTTGGATTCTAAACCTACTAAATCAACCAGTTTGGTTAACTTTAGTTTCATTTGATCTGTTTTATTAGTTTATGAACATCGTAGAGTTTAATTACATGGTTAGAATCCCTTAAAGCTTGTTTATATGGTGATCTACCTCAAACGTTTGTTTAACTGGTTAGGATTTCTTTAACGTATAAACACGGTTAGAACGACTTAAATGTGTACTAGCAAGAACATTGGACTCTTTAAAAGGATAGAGATATAAGTACAAAGTACTATATCGGTTGAGGGAGAATGAAACATTTATTATAAGTACCACTTATCATGTAATAAGACCTAACCGTGAGTTCTTGAACGAGTAATCAACCGAAGAGGAATCGGACACTCTCCTAGTAGGGATTGCAAAAGTTACCTTTTAGTTTAAGAAATGGCAAAATAAAACCTTGGACTATTTATTATTGTCAATCTTACCTCATAGATCATACATACTTATTTAGTCCCAAAAAGGAATCTATTGGAGTTGGATTACTATAAACAAGCATAGGTATCAACGACAATTTTGCCTTGATTGTAACAACAAAATAAATATTTTACATTAAAAATATTGTTTGCAAGTAAATGTGCTATAACGTGCCGATAAAATCAATGTCTTCTACATAAATTATACATATTAATATATACAACGTATTTACTTTTTCTAAATAAAAAAATTGATATACAACATACAAACATATGGTTCTATCTTTATGGTAAACATTAGTACAAATTTAGGAGAATTTTAGGAGTAACATCTATAGTTTTTCTAGAATAAAATAAAATTATCATCAAGATAGGGCGTAACTTTTGGAAACATTTAGGTTATATGTAATTGATTTGGATGTGTGATGGTAAAAGATAATTTTAAAAAGAGAAGATGAGATGTAATACCTTGACCGAAGAAAGAAAAGAAAAAAAATTAAAGTTACAACTTACAAACCACCTTGTTGTGATCTCTTAGGGTGATCACATCCACATCCCTATCATAAGCCCGCAGGGGTGGTCTCTCTCCTCTCGTTATTAGCATCATGCCTTCATCACGTCATCATAACATAGTGGCGAAGCTGAAAGAAAACCTCAAGGGGGCGGAACTCAAATTTTTTACCGAGGAGGCTATTATCAATACATTCGAGGTGACGATACTCAATATATATAATTTCTTTTACATAAAATCGTCAATATTCAGTGTTTCTGAGCGAAAAACCGCGAGGGTGGTCACCCCCTTCGGTCCTTTCAATGCTTCGCCCATGCTATAACATATGGTCTTTAGAAACATTTTTGAAGTATGTGGGTCCCCAAGGAGAACCTATCGATAAATAACGTGTTTACCATTTAAAAAGTTATAAGCTTAAATTTTAATTAGTATATGACTAATTTATAAAAAATATATATATATATTCAGGATTGTTCTTAATAAAATTGAAATGTGTGGGTTAGTTACGTAGTTTTTTTTCTTAACGGCTAGTTACGTAGTTGTTTGACAAAAGTTTAAATTATTAAAATATAATGAACCACGTGGCAAGCAGCATCATTTGCGGTGATTTATATAATTTAACCGAAAATCCCATGTGATTACTTTTATTATAATTGCAGACCTTATAAAGAGTTAAGTTTGAGATTGTCTCTGACATGTTACTCTCCAAAATTTAATGTGCTAGCTCCTTCACGGGATAACCTATGGACTAATGTTACTAGTTTTAGTTTTACGATATGTATGAATATAAAAATTCTATAGCGTTAAAATGTAACGTAAAAAAATAATAATATAAAAAATATATGTGTAATGACATTAAATTTAGAAAGCAAACGTTTAACGTATCGAACATATGATTTAACGGTTATGTTACATGATTTTACATATTACACCACCGACTCCTATGCTAAATCTGTTGGATTTAGAAAAAAAAAATACGTCATGTGGACCAATCACATGAGATCAGTATTCATATAAACTTACAATTAATATAGTAATATATTTTTCTAACAATGTCATATATCCACTAATACTACTGCTTTTGTTTATCACACTCGATTATGTAAGAATAAACATATTTTCATGCACCTTAATACCGCTAGATCATATGTCCTTTAATGTGTTAGTATCTTTACAACATATTTAAACGTGTTACAACATTTATTATAAGTTGTCATAATCAACTCTGTTAAGAAAATCAATTTGATTCTAGCATTTTCAATTTTTAAGAATTATAACCATAGAGATGAGGAAACAGAAGAAAGTGATAAAAACGACAACCAATTGTAAAAAACACCCATCCAATTATCCAAACATCACTTAAAGACACACACATGAACGAGTTAGGTTTGCATTTAGAGTAAAAGAGTAAAAATTATAGGAAGAGGTGTAAATGTGTATTCTTGAAAATAAGTTGAATCGTCATATTCATCGGTATATTTTTGGCATTTTAGAAGTGAATATTAGGTGGAAGCTTCAAGGACCACTCTACAATGATCAAGTAAAGTGTGGCCATGTGTATATGCATTTAGGTTGCTCAAGTTATTAAAATGTAACAATAATTCTTTATTACTATTTAAATAATATCTTTGTAGAATAAAAACTAGTATTAAAATGTAATAATAACTTTTTATAACTTGCACTTAGTGATTAGTATGAATCAAGCTTTACTTAGTTGAATCTTCCAAGCTAATCAACATATCGTCACTTTTTACTTACTTAAATAGTTCACTAAGTTTATATGTTGACCAGCATACAACGAGATTATAATTCATTTTGAAGTAAATTTAGTATAATTTTAATCATCAAGTATACACTAATACACATGAGTTTGACCCACAAATAGCTAACATCTCTTGGCAAATTTCATATTGTTCTGTTTTGCTCCGTCTACAAGAAGAGTTCTCCGACTCAAATATCATCAAAGGTTTTGAACACATTACTACATTATTTATGGAAAAGAGGATAACTTTACAATTAAGCGTATTAGAGTGATAACAATCCAAGGATTGGTGGTGACTCCTTGAAAAGTTTCCACCAGAACAATCAAATACAAATCTATGAGCTTCTCGTGGGTAAAACGGATAATACTTGTTGGTATTAGAGGTAGGATATCACAAATGGTATCAGAACAACTCTTGTTCTATTATATATATAAGATAAGATGGTTGGGCAAATCGGGGATGATGAGTCTATGGAGGGGGGGGGGGGGGTATGTCACAACTTAGGTAAATCCCGTCGTTTAGTTTTGTTCATAGGGAAGATCTTGAGTTATAAGTAATGTTGGTCTCAAATATTATTAATGCGTGACTACAGATGGGAGAACTACAGTTAAATATGCTTGAGTGATGACAATCTAACGATAAATGACCCCTGGGAAGTTTTCAATTATACAACTAAAAACAAATCTCTAAGGATAGCCTGATCTATAGTATGAAGGTCATACACTTTATAGAAGTAAGTCTCCCATTGTATTGAAACGTTTACACGACTCAAGATTAAAATGAAACTCAAGGACCGAATTACTATAGCTATTGTAATATCTAACATTTCATACAAACTAATATTGTTCGCTTTACTCAGTAAAATGTTGTATTGTCCTCATCGTCTTTGACTCTTTGGATAGTGACAACCTTTGTATGTATTATATGAATCATTATATTTGGGGTGAATGGAGTGGCAACAATAACCACCAAGACGAAGTTGAGGGGGGCAATGAGATGACATAAAGGCAGTGCGCAGGGGAACAAGCAGGGGAACAACACGTCTTTACCTTTGGTGCCGCTAGATTCGTCAAAATGGTGGAGTGACCATAATAACTTAAAGAACAATTCTGAAATGAGGAAAAACAGAGTGGAGAAGACCGCCCCCGTTTAGTAAATCAAAGGCTAGATTGGTTTTTTTTTTTTGGGGGGGGGGGGGGGGGCACATGTCCACCCCTATTAGTAGAGGATAGGTTGAGATATGTAAAATCAACATATATCCGCAAACCATAATGTCATGGATAAAATTCCCAGGGCCCTTGCAGTGCTCTTTGTTGTCAAACATCCAATCGTTTCTTTCCACTTATAACAAGCCTTACTGGTTTCGTCTTGTTTTGAAATTATTACGGAATCGACCACAATCTCCAACACGTGTTACTCGAATGTACAACCTTCCTTCCATAAATCCAAACAATCTTTAATTTGAATAACAACAATCTTCAAACATTTGATTCTTCACAACAACAAGAATACAACCATAACTAAAGACACACACCCAAAGCCCAAAGGAATGAATAAAGAACACTTAAAAAGTTATAGAAAAAAAAAACACGAGGGACTATTAAACGAAAAGATCAAAACCCGAGGGGGAGAAAATGCCGACTCCCCAAATAAAACACGGCTCCGCACATCTCCCTTGTTCTTGTGCTTGCTTCCTCAACTTCTTCTGCAAAAACTCAAACTCAAACAGGAGAGAGAGAGAGAGAGAAGCACATTCCGTGATTTATTCCCTCTTCAACAAAACAAAAAACAAACCCCAATACTTTAAAATCAACCCTAGCGAATATATCACCCACATCTCCAATTATTCACCCCCAATTAGCTCCTTCTCCTTCGATCGGATCTGTAAAAGCAGCACCAACTTCGATTCTGTATAGTTATGAATCAGTAAATCAGGTATGTTCACTGTTTACCTGAAAACCCGATTTGGATTTTGGGTTTTTGTTTTCCCAAATTGGTAGTTTTGGGCTAACCCTAGAAATGCGAAATAGATTGGTTTTGAGAAATCCTTTGTCCGAATTGATTGTTTTCAGCAAAGTTTTTAGTGATTTTGGGTTGGATCACACACGTCGAACAGATTAATTTGTAGAAAATTTGGGGAATTTCGGATTTACCCAGGAGTTTTGAACATCTTAATCCCTAATTTAGTCATGGGATTTAATCATTTCTTCATTTATTCATTAATTCATTTAATTATTTATTCATGTATTCATTTATGAAATTGATACTAAATTCATAATCAGTTTAAGGTTAATTTTACTTTAATTTGATTATTGTGACAGATTAATTTGAATGGATTCACTAGTTGATGGAGTCAGTTCTTTATCAACTAGTCATACCTCGTCAAGTTTATTCGGGTACAATCCACCGGGTAAAACCCGCCCGCCCCATCACCCATCAAAGCACTCCAAACCCGAAACAAATCACACATCCACCCATTATTCCGGTAGCACTTCAAAACAATCTCATAAAACCTCGTATGATCACAACAACAACAAAGGGAAATCGAATAGTTTGGGACCGAATGCGGTTCTTGATCAAACCGCAAAAGAATACTTCCACAAACAGATTTTAGCATTAGAAGCTAAGGCCGCCGGCATTGAACATGCCGACCGGCCTGTTCCAGAGCCCGAGCTCGGGCCCGTTTCCGAGCCCGAGCTCGGGCCCATGGATCCTATCGGGTTCTGCCAGAGCCCGCAGAGTAGTTTATACTCGATCACACAATTCACCGAAGCGAAACAAAGCTTTACGAACACGGAAGTGAGTGAAGGGGGGAGTAGGAGTAGTATCGGGAAATCTATCGAGAATGGTGATCGTGTGGAAAGCAATAAGACGAGTGTTTATCGGGAGAGTAGCGGGAGTGATGTGAGCGAGGAGAGTAGTTTGAGTAGTTTCACTAGCGCGATGTACAAACCGCATAAGCAGAACGACACGAGATGGGAGGCGATTCAGGTTGTGAGGTCGATGAACGATTCGGGGATGATGGAGATGAAGCATTTTAGGCATTTGAAGCGGTTGGGATGTGGGGATATCGGGAGTGTTTACCTTTCCGAATTGATCGGGACACGAAGCTATTTTGCGATGAAGGTTATGGATAAAGCGGCTCTCGCGAGTAGGAATAAGCTGTTGAGGGCGCAGACGGAAAGGGAGATTTTGCAATCTTTGGATCACCCGTTTCTTCCGACTTTGTATAGTCATTTTGACACCGAGAAGTTGTCGTGTTTGGTGATGGAGTATTGCCCGGGTGGAGATTTGCACGCGCTTAGACAAAAACAACCCGGGAAGCATTTCTCTGAGCATGCGGCAAGGTTAGATCTTTATACATTCATATTAGAGGGGTTTGATCGAACGAGTTTGGGTCAAAACGGGTTGGGTTGGGTTGGATTCGCATTCGCCCCATACGCCCTTTGTCCAAATGTTTTGTAGGCATTGCAAAAGTTATATTACCACAATTATGATCTACTTGTTATCAAATAAAATGATTTAGGAGGTTTTAAAAACTAAAAGGACAAGGCGAACTTTTGACCCGTTTTCTTTTTAGCTACATTATCGGGCTGTTTATAAGTAAACGGGTCAAAAGTAGAATAATCGATCACTAATATGTATTTATAACTAGATTTTACTACCCGCGTGTTGTCCCGGGTATGAAAAAAACTTGCATTGCTAAAGCGTAACTAAAAAACAAAACGGAAATACAAAAAGAGTGCGCAATGAAGTTAAAATTATAAGCCAAACGCTTCAAGTATGGAACCGAGGACCTAACGGTTATGTATGACATGATATAATATACAAAATTAAATACGTAAAGACAACGATATGAAACAAAAACTAAAATCAAAACCAAAACCAAGAAAACACTTTAAAAAATGGATTTAAAAATTTTAAAAAACAAAATAAATCTTGTCAGCAATTGTGGCTGTAAAACTTTATTTATGGATTTTCTGATCTTTGAAACTTTTTTTTAACAATCTTTGTAGGTTTTATGTGGCGGAAGTTCTCCTGGCTATGGAGTATCTGCATATGCTGGGGATCATTTACAGAGACCTAAAACCGGAGAACGTTTTAGTGCGGGAAGACGGTCACATAATGCTCTCGGATTTCGACCTCTCACTGAGATGTGTCGTGAACCCAAAGCTGGTTAGATCCACAAACACGACTGTGGTAGCCAAGAGTTCCGGCTACTGTGTCCAGCCGTCTTGCATCGAACCATCATGTGTGGTTCAACCCGCCTGCATCCAGCCATCGTGTTTCGTCCCTCGGTTCATGAGCAAACCCAAAAAAGAAAAGAAATCAAAACCCAAAACCGAAATACACAACCAAGTCTCACCGCTTCCTGAGCTTGTCGCCGAACCCACGAGCGCCCGGTCAATGTCGTTTGTTGGGACCCACGAGTATTTAGCTCCCGAAATCATCAAAGGCGAGGGCCATGGGAGCGCGGTTGACTGGTGGACTTTCGGGATATTTCTTTACGAGCTTTTGTTCGGGAAAACTCCGTTCAAGGGGAACGGGAACCGGGCGACTTTGTTCAATGTTGTCGGTCAACCGTTGAGATTTCCCGATTCACCGTCGGTTAGTTTTGCGGCCAGGGATTTGATCCGGGGGTTGCTTGTGAAAGAGCCGCAACATCGGTTGGCGTATAAAAGAGGGGCGACGGAGATCAAACAACACCCGTTTTTCGAGAGCGTGAATTGGGCGCTGATCCGCTGTGCCACTCCGCCCGATATCCCGAAACCGTCGGCGGAAAGAGTGGGAGTGGATGTGAAACCTTCCGGTAACTACTTAGAGATTGATTTCTTTTAGTGTTGTTTGTCAATGGATTCTGCTGATTTCAGAAGAACTGGAATTTGTGTTTCTTTCTTATGTTCATTGTGGCTTTCAATGGCCTTGTTTCAGTTAATTTGTTAATGAAAAGGGAAATTCACTCTACATGTTTCATTGGTGAACTCTCAACCATTTATGAGTGGATATTTCTTATTTTGTGTTTGAAAGTTAAAACTATTTATAAAGCACAAGTTATAAACAAATGCAATTAAAGGGTACAACTTGAATTTTATTTCGAGTAAATAGAAAGGGAAAGCTTGTAGAAAGAGTTTGAATAGTATGATCATTCATTTGGTTTTACCTATGATACTAGATCAACATTTGTAATTTTGTGGAGGGCTATTCATTGATTGCAATTACGTTTCAAAACTACCCTAAGATTAATTTTTTTTCCTCCACGATGTGACATGTTCTCATCTGAATAAAAAATAAACCACCCTAATGACCATACCTCCCACCCTAATACGACTAGGGCCACATCAAATTAATCAGGGGACTTGAGGATTATACTCATATTGTTCCCAACTATTACAGATTACTTTGGCTGTTAGTTTTGTGTCGGGTTTCTTATTTTAGGGTTATGATGTAGCTATAATCACAAGAAACACTTGTTATAGGGTCCAGGGGCTTTAAGTCCATAAACACTATGACGCAAAAGTCAACTAGGGCCAAAACATAAATCATATATTATGTAATAAGATGCGTAATGCAAGTATAGCCTTACACATAAAGTGACATCCACTGTAAATGGGTAACTTTCTAAACAATTATTTATAAAATAATATAATATTATTTTCTTTTTAGTTTTTAACCATTATCCAGATTTAAAAAATATAAAATGATCGAAAAATGAGCAACAACCAAAGAAAAAGACAAAAACGAACTAACACGGGCCATGCTTTTTGTTGCAAAAGAGACAAACGAGTTGACTATGGCAATTGACATGTGCTCGATTGAAGAAAGCACGACCTGTGTCTATGTTGACCACTGGCCGTGTCGTACTTGACGAAATCATACGAAAGATCTTGGCTAAAAGATGAAACTGGTTGACCGTGTAAAAGCACATGCGTGCCTCTCCTAGATCATCCTATAAATACCAAGCTGAAGCTCATTTCAACTTGCTTAATTTTTTCTTCTCTTCTCTAGTGTTTAGTTTTTGAGTCACTTCTTAAGAAGTTTGGTAATTTTCTTTCAAGACTGTAAGATTTCAACTTAATCGAAGTAGTTTACGTTTGTCTATAAACTTTTCTTCTTTTGATTAATCAAATCTTTAAGCAATACTTGGCTAAACCTTACACTCACTTGGCGGAATCAAAATTTGATGGGTTGGTAATATGAATGCATAAAACACCCTTAAGGTGTGTGCATGGATAAGCCTATTTTCTTTTATTAAAAATTTATTATCGCCCTTAATGAAATCACGTGCCTTGTGAATTACGGACCATTCATGCTCTCGAAAGTGTGTTAATTGGTAAGTGACAACCGGTTAGGAGATAAGGAGTTGTGTTGACAATGACTTACACCCTGTTGGGGGTGTATTTTCAGGATGCTCACAGGAAGCTCAGACAGTTCAGAAATCCTATTATCATCTGGGAATCTCGTAAACTCAGGTATCTTGATTATATTATTTTTACTAACCCTCATATTTGCCACATGTTTATTTGACCAGGTATCACCGGAGTCATCAACTACCTCCGAAACTTACGCTCCAGCTGAAGAAGATCGTGGACCAAGTGAACGGAGAGGCCCTTAACGGTCGAATTAGTTGGGCGATAGGATCCCGGGAATCCCGGAAAGTTTGTTATTATTGTATTTGTTATATAAATCGAGGATTCGATCAGTAGGAACACACAACACACTTTCATTAGCTTGCTTGCGAGTACGAATCATTGTAACACTTAGCTCTGATCGATCAAACCTCCAACCCATTGTAACAAATTGTTTGATCATTAATAACATTGACTTGGTGGCGGTTTTTCAGCCGGCACCCGAGGTTTTTATCCAGGATTCCTAGGGGCGACTCGAAGGATTCTGGAGTTTTCCTCGCTAAAATCCTTGTGTTATCATCCCAACTTGGATTACTTGCTCACTTGATAGTTAAGCACACTACCTCACAATCTAAGTTTGGAATACAGGATTCCTAAGTGAATTTTTGACCAAAACAGTTTGGCGCCCACCGTGGGGCAAGTGGTGCTTAATCCTACCAAAATCCCATATATCATTCACTTCATTTGATCTCCGATCCCAAAAATGTCAAACCCGCAAAAAGCTGTCTCGGCCTCTACATCGTCCTCCATTCCTCCTATTCCTTCCCTTTCAGGAAGCCAGAAGAAGACCAATGACCGTCAGAAGAAAGTGGACGAGCAGCGGAGGAAAACTGATTATCCTGTCTTCACAGGATCCTAGGTCCAATCTGTTGATCCTGTTATTACTAACAATGATTTGTTCTCCTTGATTAAGCAGGTAATGAATCAAATGGATCAGCAAGAAAAAACCAACCTAACGGTGATGAAGGAGATTGAAGAGCTAAAGAAATCTAGGAAGCCCATGGAAGAGCAAAGTCCTCTGTTCCCTAGGCATCTTGATTTCAATGCTTCAGGATCCTCAGATCCGTCTCGCTACAATTACAAATCAGCATCAGGCTTCACTACAGCCCCTACAATGACTTCTCAGGCCGCTGGATATGTGGAAAGTGTTGCGGGATTATCAGGAGCTCTCCCACCAGAATCCTCGCAGTCACGCTACAAGAATCCTTGGATTCCACCATTGTTGGGATGCCGTCTGTCCTTTACCGTACCCAAGGATATCAATACTCTAACCCTTCTGTTTCTGCAGGGATCTTTAAGACCAGCTCCTCAGAAGTGCATGACGGAGACGTTATCCCCATGCAAACAGCGACCACCACAGAGCCGAGCTTCCCAGCGGGCTATGGATACGGTTCCGGGATTCCAGTCCAGAATCCTGACCCAGGTAACATGTCCAATTCAATCCCTATCGTTTCTAACCAGGGTGCTCCTTATGATGCAGGTATTCATCCAAGTATCGCCAGGGAGCTCCAGAAGTTGAAAGAAATGATATCAAATGTTCCAGGGATCCTGAAACCTATCCCTGAAGTTCCTTTGGAAAGCCACAAGATCTCTAGATTTACTTGGCCAATATCCCAGGTGGAGATCCCGAAGCGTTTCCAGACTCCAAGCATGAAGCTTTATGACGGAACCACAGACCCTGAAGAACACGTGGCACATTACCGGGAGCGTATGGAGATCAATCCCATTCCGGCAGGAATTAAAGAAGCCTGTCTATGCAAAGGCTTTGGTTCAACCTTAACAGGACCAGCCATGAAATGGCTACTGAGCATTCCTCCTAATACTATTACATCATTTTCTCATTTAGTTAACTTGTTTAACAATCAATTTTCTTGCAGCAGGACTTTTGAGAAGCTCACAGGTGACCTGTACCGAATAATTCAAAAGCCAGATGAGCCTCTCAGGGAATACATTGCCAGATTTGGACGAGAATCTCTTGAGATTCCTAATCTGGATATGGCAGCAGCCGTGGAAGCCTTTAAAATGGGGCTCTCCAAAGATTCACGTTTTTATGATGACCTTGTCATGGCTCCTTGCAGGAACCTTGACGAAGTCCGCAGTAGAGCCTTGAGATTCATCCGTTTGGAAGATGACAAGAGGATCCACCAAAGATTGGAGGTTCCTAAATATGATCCTAACAGCAAGAAGGCGGAATCCCCCGGGAAGCCATATAGATCTCGTCCATACTCCAAACCGGAAAATCACAAAGTCAATGCCGTCGACCAAGATGATGATGAGGAGGAGTATCCTAAGGTATCTGAATACTGTTTTTCCGTTGACATTGGTGGTTTGATGTGTGCTATGCAGGATCTAGGTGAAAAAGCAAGATGGCCCAAGAAGGATACCAAGCAAGGATCCTGGAAAGACAAGACCAAGTGGTGTGCCTTCCATGAAGATTTTGGCCACCTAACAGACGAATGTATAGCGCTCCGAAAGGAAATCAGCTATCTACTCAGCAAGGGGCATCTTAAAGAATTGATTGGCAGAAAGAAGATTAAGACTCAGGAAGCCGACAAGGTGCCTCAGAGAGCAGCTTCTCCACCCCAGGATGCCCAGATAATCAACTTCATCTCAGGAGGCTCAGACATCTGCGGCACCTCGTATTCCTCAGCCAAGAAGCATGCTAAGGAATCCAAATCTGAACAGGGTGACAGACCTGTCCGGACGTCCACCCTAACTCAGGACAAACTTATATCTTTTGATGAGAGTGACCGTTCTCATGTTCAGGATCCCCATCATGATAGTCTTGTGGTTACTTTATATATCGCTAACCATTTTGTTCGCAGGATCCTGATTGATAATGGAAGCTCAGTAAACATAATCCGTCTTGATGTACTCAAAAAGATGGGGATCCCGGAAACTGAAATAGTTGCAAGATCCTCAGTCTTAGTTGGCTTCAGCGGTGAAACTAAAAGCACCGTTGGGGATATCAGGCTGCCGGTATATATAGAGGGGGTAAACTCTATGCAAAAATTCTGTGTTATAGATTCTCTCTCTTGTTGCAATATTATTCTTGGCAGGCCATGGATTCACGAGATGAAGGCAGTCCCTTCAACTTATCACCAATGTATCAAGCTTCCTACACCTTGGGGAGTTGTAAGAATTGAAAGCGACCAGCAGGAAGCTAAGAACTGTTATTCAACTTCGATGAAGAACACCACTAAGGTGACGAAAGGATAGCAATTACAGAAAAAGGCACCTGAAGTGCAGGAGGACAGGGAGCTGGAAGTCAAAGAAGTGCCTCTAGACCCTGAGAATCCTGAAATCCAGGTGCTCGTGGGAACAAGCATCCCAACAAATGTTGAGCAGGAATTATTCCAGCTTCTCAAAGCCAGAACTTCAACTTTCGCATGGAAGCATGAAGATATGACAGGTATCCCTAAACATGTAATTACTCATAAACTTGGTTTAGATCCTTCTTTCAGGCCTATACAGCAAAAAAGGAGGAAGTTCGCCCCAGAAAAGAATATAATCATCCAGGAGGAAGTCGACAAGCTTCTCAAAACAAAGATGATCAGAGAAGTCAAGTATCCTAAATGGCTAGCAAATGTGGTGGTGGTCCAAAAGAAGAATGGAAAGTGGAGAGTTTGTGTCGATTACACAGACTTGAACAAAGCCTGCCCTAAGGATCCGTTTCCACTTCCCCATATTGATGCTATGGTGGATGCCACGGCTGGTCACGAGATGCTCACCTTCATGGATGCCTCGGCAGGATTCCAACAAATTCAGATGGAACCATGCGATCAGGAGCATACGGCATTTATGACTCCAACAGGTATATATTGTTATACTGCTATGCCCTTTGGTTTGAGAAATGCAGGTGCCACCTACCAGAGGCTCGTTAATATGATGTTTAAAGAGCAACTGGGGGACACGATGGAAGTCTACATAGATGACATGGTAGTGAAATCCAAAAAGGCTGAAGATCATGTCAGGGATCTCCAAACGGCCTTCGATATCATTGATCAGTATAACATGAAGCTCAACCCCTCTAAGTGCCACTTTGGGGTGCGAGCTGGAAAATTCCTAGGTTACATGGTTACTGAAAGAGGGATAGAAGCAAGTCCAGAGCAGATCAAAGCGATCCTAAATTTGAAGTCCCCATCGAATGTTAAAGAAGTACAAAGGTTGACAGGAAGAATCGCGGCGCTCAACAGGTTCATTTCAAGATCCTCAGAAAAAAGTAAGGATTTCTATGATATCCTGAGGAAAAACAAGAAGTTCGAATGGACTGAGAAGCATGAAGAAGCCCTGAAGTGCCTGAAAGACTACCTGTCAGCAGCCCCATTACTAATGAAACCAGAAGATGGGGAGCCGCTATATTTATATCTCGCTGTTTCCGGAAGCTCAATCAGTGCAGTCTTGGTAAAAAACCATCAAGGTCAGCAGCATCCGGTATATTATGTAAGTAAAACTCTGCTAGACGCAGAATCCAGGTATTCTCACCTTGAAAAGTTAATCCTAGCTCTTATAATGGCTTCCACTAAACTTAGACATTATTTTGAAACCCATACTATAATTGTGATGTCTAACTATCCTATCAAGGCAGTTCTCAGGAAGCCGGAAATGTCAGGAAGGATGGCTAAGTGGGCAGTCAAACTGAGTGCCTACGACATCAAATATGAACCAAGAACAGCAATCAAGTCCCAAGCATTAGCTGACTTTGTGGCGGATTTCAGCAGTGACATTGAACCAGAAGTCGAAAAGGAAGTCCAGCAGCTTGAGAAGCTCAAGGAAGACTGGATCCTCTATACTGACGGCTCCTCAAATGTCAGAGGAACAGGGCTGGGAATCCTGCTAAAATCGCCACAGGGGGACATAATACCTCTATCCATATCCTGTGAATTCCAGGCTACCAACAATGAAGCTGAATATGAGGCTTTAATTGCTGGATTACAGCTGGCTAAGGATATGGGAATCCTATCTATACAAGTGTTTGTTGATTCTCTCTTATTAACTAACCAATTTAATGGCTCTTATGCAGTGATAGCCTGATAGGGGAGAATCTGATCAAATATCTTGAAATTGTTAAAAAATTGTCTCTATTTTTCGAAAATTTTAGCATTTCGCAGGTACCAAGAGAAGATAATGCAGAAGCCGACGCCTTGGCAAACTTGGCTTCATCGCTCAGGATCCCTGAGAATGTCAAAATTCCAATAACTCACATCTTGACGCCAGCGATAGCTCTACAGGAAGCTCAGGCTGTTGACGATGATACAGGTGCAGATGTTGAGAATCCTGAAGATGCTCAGGAATCCTGGACCTACCCGATCCGGAAATATCTCAAAGATGGGGAGATTCCCAAGGGCGAAAACCCCAGAGCTTTTCGCACAAAGGTAGTACCCTATACTATAATTGATAATATTCTATATAAAAGATCTCTTGCAGGTGTCTACTTAAGGTGCTTAGAGAAGTCAGAAGCTCTAGAGGTGCTTGAAGACATCCATAGTGGAGATTGTGGGAACCACACCGGGGGCAGGGCACTGTTCTCCAAAGTTCTCAGATTCGGGTATTATTGGCCAACCATGAAGAAGGATGCCGCGAGCTTCTCACAGAAATGCGATGCTTGTCAAAGGCACGGTAATATCCTCCATCAACCCGCTGAGCATCTGCATCCTATAGTATCCCCATGGCCATTCATGAAGTGGGGCATGGATATTGTGGGTAAGCTGCCAAAGGCTCCCGGAGGAAAAGTGTTTATGCTTGCCATGACGGATTACTTTTCCAAATGGATTGAAGCAGAAGCCTATGTTCAAGTAAGAGAGAAAGAAGTGATATCCTTCATCAAGAGGAACATCCTCACTAGATTTGGGATTCCGGCAGAGATCATATGCGATAATGGCTCCCAGTTTATAGGCAAGAGAACAACAAGCTTTTGTGAAAGCTGGGGCATCAAGATGATCACTTCAACACCTGTCCACCCTCAAGCTAATGGGCAGGCAGAATCCAGCAATAAAATCATCATCAACAATCTCAAGAAGAAGTTGGGCTCCAAGAAAGGTAAATGGGCTGAGGAGCTGCCATTTTTCCTTTGGGCAGACAGAACTACACCTAAAAATGCTACTGGCCAAACGCCATTCTCGTTAGTGTTTGGGGCAGAAGCTGTGATTCCTACAGAGATGGTACTCCCAACAGCCAGGGTCAACTGCCAGGATCCTGAAACCAACAGCCAGAATCTCCTTCAGGATCTCGAAACAGTTAAGGAGCTCAGAGATATGGCCAAAATCCGGATGGCTTCTTATCAACAGCGGATAGCGAAATCTTATAACAAGAACACCAGGCTGAGAAGATTCCAAGTAGGTGACTTGGTCTTGAGAAAAGCTTTCCAGAATACCACTAATCCTGCTGATGGGAAATTGGCACCCAAGTGGGAAGGCCCTTACCTTATAGATTCTGAAGAAGGAAAGGGGGCATATCGTCTGATAAATATGGAAGGAGAACCTCTGCCAAGGGCTTGGAATGCTGTCCACCTTAAAACGTATTTTATGTGAGAATCCCATTGAGAATCTCAGGCAGAATCCCAAGGATCCTCACTGTATAAATAATCCAAGGTATGTATACTAATCCTATTTCAATTTATTCTTATTATTTTTATGACTCATTACTGACTTAAGCATCGGAGTGGTGTTAGCTAAGCTAACACCCACCCCTCACCAAGTATTGAGTGTTTTGCAGAATTTGAGAATCCTAGAGAATTTTGGGTATATCCCAAGTTAGAGGCTGATCACCTCTCCTCCGTCTAAGGTATCCTGCATACCTTCTAAGGTTTAAGATGAATTCACCTCTTCTACGTTTGGGTAATCGCCAGTAGCGCACGACCCTCGCCAGTAGCGCACGTTGTCCCCCAGCATGCTAAAGGTGGCCGGACCAGTCCACTCCAGGGGTGGCTGACAATCTTGTCACTGGAGGCTGCTGGGAGGATTCTCAAGGTTTATAACACTGACGTGTTATCTAAGGTTTTGGCATTTTCATGTCACATACGTATGGGCTTGTCCCCAGTTTTGGCTTAGTCCCAAGTTTATCGGGCTTGTCCCCAGTTTTGGCTTAGTCCCAAGAATCCCGGGTTTATCCCTAGCTTATTTTTAACTTGTTTACTCTCGGAAGTGTTAGCTTCGGCCGATAAATTGCCTCAAGAACTAGGGCTCTCTCGCTGGCAGGAATCCGATAAATTGCCTCGAGCTTCTTGAAATCAGGCTGCTTTTTGATAAGATTCTCGAATTTGGGTGCTGCAAAGAAGAAAACAACAGAAAAGTTAGACATATATCGGAAAGTTAGCAACAACAATGAACTTCAATATCCTACCCTTCTCAACCCACTTCAACGGCAACTCCGTCCCCCCAGGAATCGAGTCTCGTTTGACGAAGAAAAAACGCTCCTTCCAGTCATGGTCATTGTGGGAAGCTCGGGGAATCAACTGGGAGGTGGAGGTACGAGCCTGGAGAAAAAATCGGCTACAACCATGGATTCTTAACTTATATGCTTCACAGATCTCATGAATCCCGATGTCGAGGTTCCTGGTTTGGTTCAACTGGTCCAGAGAATACAAGATTCTCCAGACCATCGGCATGGTTTGGGAATAAGAAAGCCGGGTGGTTTTGAAAAACTGAGTAACGAGCTCTGGAAAGGGGAATGTCATTTCGAGCGAAAAAGGGTAGTACATGAAACAGACCCAAGTTGTAGACATGAAATCGGACTTGACGAGAGAACTATAGGGTCGGAAAACGGTTTCCGGCGGAAAAATGCCGAAATTCTTTAGTTCGAGGATATCGCGATCGTCGAAGGAACAACTTTCTTCCTCACAGGGGATGATATACCCCTGATCATGGAAATCTTTGGCGATCGGAGAGCTTAACGACGAAGAAGATCGAGTGTTTTTCTTGGCCATGGCCGAAAAACACGAAGGAAAACGAGAAAGAAAGAAGGGGACTGACCTGGAATACCGGAGAAGCTTGAAAGGTTTTTGCGAAGAAGATGGTGAAGATCTCGTGGATTTACCTCCTATTTAAAGAAAAACGTCCCATCTCTTGGACGCCGAGAAATCAGTCACATCCTAACTGCTTTTACCGTCTACACGCCGTTAAAATGGCATCTTTTTGAATTTTAACAGCTGTCAAACTTATCCACAGCTGTTGAAATTCAAGGGGCAATTGTTGGGGGTGTATTTTCAGGATGCTCACAGGAAGCTCAGACAGTTCAGGAATCCTATTGTCATCTGGGAATCTCGTAAACTCAGGTATCCTGATTATATTATTTTTACTAACCCTCATAATTGCCACATGTTTATTTGACCAGGTATCACCGGAGTCATCAACTACCTCCGAAACTTACGCTCCAGCTAAAGAAGATCATGGACCAAGTGAACGGAGAGGCCCTTAACGATCGAATTAGTTGGGCGATAGGATCCCGGGAATCCCTGAAAGTTTGTTATTATTGTATTTGTTATATAAATCGAGGATTCGATCAGTAGGAACACACAACACACTTTCATTAGCTTGCTTGCGAGTACGCATCATTGTAACACTTAGCTCTGATCGATCAAACCTCCAACCCATTGTAACGAATTGTTTGATCATTAATAACATTGACTTGGTGGCGGTTTTTCAGCCGGCACCCGAGGTTTTTATCCAGGATTCCAAGGGGCGACTCGAAGGATTCTGGAGTTTTCCTCGCTAAAATCCTTGTGTTATCATCCCAACTTAGATTACTTGCTCACTTGATAGTTAAGCACACTACCTCACAATCTAAGTTTGGAATACAGGATTCCTAAGTGAATTTTTGACCAAAACACACCCCATGGAAAGTAATGCATTCTTGTGCTTTATGTCTATGTAAATAAAACAAAGGGTACGCCGCAAAATTGGTATAAAGATATTGGGTTGTGATTCTGTGTTGGTAATATTTTACCACTGCAGTATGTTGGTGGACTTGGCTTTGATAACGACTGAATGCGTACGTCGCGAAAGAGGTACGTAGGTAGAGACGGACCATGGCTCCTTATTAAATATTTTTATTCAATACAACAAACCAGTACATTTCGAGCGCGTGATAGTATTTAACCGAAGATGTCATGATCAGTGCGACTGAATGACATCGATAACACACTTATTTTACGAAAGGCCAATCTTAAGAGAAGGGTTATACACAATATGGTTACTAAACCCACCATTGACAAGTCAACCCAAGTGATACTATCTTCGGTTGATTTTTGCCAACTTCACATTTATCTTAATTTTCTTTTATGTCTATTTTCATCTTAAAAGCCTATTTTTCAATTAATAGATTCAGTTAGACGTTGGTAAAGATTTTGAGTATGAAAGCTCTTAACTAGCATGAGAGAGAGAAAGACAGAGAGAGAGAGAGAGAGAGAGAGTAACAACTTCTTCGTTCCCATCTTTTTAATTTGCAAAAGAAAACAAGTTTAATTCTAAAATGTGAAGATTTTTATAAAAACTATTCACATCTCATTCTCCATCCCTATCTATATATGCATATCTTCCTTTTAATTCTCTATTTATGCATATTTTCTGTATATTCTTCAAAATGAATCTCTATTTTAAAGATGCTCATAGATCACTAAATTAAAAGCATTCTCTATATTTTTTTTCTCCAAATTATAAGGATGAAACATGTATGCATATTCTCCTAAACATGTATGCATATTCTCCTATGAGTACTCTAAGACTTCTATTTATAAGAACATGATGAACCTAACTTTAATATGCCAACATGCTAGACTTGACTCATATGAATGAGACCCGATGGCTTCTTTTAGGAGAGTAAGTGGATGACACAAATGTTAATTGAAGTTTTGGTAGATGCGGTCCGAACCGAGTCTATGTTAAATGGATGACCGGTCCAGTGTGTTTTGTTAGAAATTTTGCGAATTGTTTGGATAATCCTAGAAAGCGTGTGATCACTTTTGGATTGAATATGTCAATGGTTTATTCGAAATATCAATGGGATACGATCTAGAAAACGATCAGTGGAACCAAAGAATTATTTTTGATGAGAAATTTGATGAATATCGACCAAAACACATTATTACGTCATTCAGATAACTGCCATACAATAATCTTATTCGAATTTCGGATTAAAATTGCAAGAATTACACTATCGGTCCTTACAAAAATAACTAGTCATTTTTTGGACAAAATAAATTTCTAATGCATCTTCCATGAAGCAATTTAATCGAAATAAAATTTTTCCAAGCTGACCCAGCCAAGGGCACTATCCCTTGGACCCTGCTCTCTTAGGGGCGTTGCCTCCGAACCTCCACCAAGGAGGCACTGCCCCTTGGAACCTCCAATAAGGTTCTTCAACTTATAACCTCATCAATACGGGTATGCACCCCATACATCGAGACCCGCTCAATATAAGTAATAAGTCATACCGGTTAAAGACACCGGATTACACTAAAAAAATATCTTTGGTACTTTGGTTTATTTATTATAAATATAAAAATTAAACTGAAAAATGGCGTAGTTGGTGGCCTGTTCTCCAAACAGGAAGCAGATCGATTGCGTTGTTTCTTGTTAGTTGTTACCATTAAAAGTTGTAATCAAATCAAATTAACTAATCAAGCATATATATGATTGTTCTAATTTTAGATAATATTTGTAATTAACTACTTTAATGATGCTATAATATCATTTTTTAGCAATTTACTTTTGTATTTTATTGGATGGATCATGGACGGATGAAATACGCGGTGTTCTTAGATCGATTCGATTTATACGTCTTTTTCTCCACCGTCTTCATTTTCTTCGTAATCCTTTCGATTCTTCGGTTTTCTGTGCAGGTTTATTGTTGTGATTCATTATTAGATGGAGGTTAATATCATCAATGATGGCGATAGATCGCCTCGAATTCTATTGCGTGAGCCCACCGGATCAACGGCCGAGGTTTGCTGTTATTTCTCTTCGATAATGCAGTTTTTGTTTCTGATTAACGAGTTTGTAGCGCGGTTTTGATGTGTTTCCTGTTTGTAAATTTGTTGAAATTTTTTGAAATTGTGATGATACGCCGAGAAATTTGATGCCGGAAACCTAAGTGGTTGATCGCTTCATCAAAATGTGTAGTTTTGGTAGCATTGTTGTTTTGAGTTATGAATCTGTGAGTGATCACATGGATTGTGAAACTTTCATTGATGATTGGAGTGAGAGAGATGAAATTAGACATAGGAAATTTCTAATCATCAATTTTACTGTTCTTCTTCATTTGTGGTGAAATGCAGTTTTGTAGTATCTGTTAATGAGAATCTGGATCTAGATTCTAGCATCTATGTATACTTTGCAATGCCAATGTGTGTTTATGAGACTTGTGCAACTCAAAATTCTAGGGTAGTGAGTATGAAATTGAAAACTAAATGGTTTTACCTTCAATTTACTTCAGCTTTACAAGTCAAATACCACTTGTTTACACCACTGCAGATTTAGTTTTTGCAAAGCATCATCATAGTTTGTATATTTGATGAAATTAGAAGGGGTTTTGCTGATTAAAGATTTGGAGTTATCATTCTTTTTCTATTTAGGTGCTGTTGTATGGGGGTCAGGTTGTTTCTTGGAAGAATGCACGGCGAGAAGAGATACTTTTCATGAGCAGTAAGGTGAACTATTTATGTAGCTTATTTTCAGGATAGTTAAATGCTGTACTCATCGTTTAGTCTATGCGTTAGTGCTCTATTTGTATGTTTCACTAAAACCACCAGATATTGCAATGGAGGATGCCTGTTTTGACAAAATTCGAATGCCACACCCTTAATCCCGGGCTTAATTTTTTTTGCCTTTTGTGGGCCAGATTATTATTATTAATTTTAGTTTGGATACGTGTGGTTAGGTGAGGATGTTGAAATTAAGTGCGTCCAAAGGATGCTTGATATAACATCATTTATTATGTATGTAGGTTTATATCTTTAATTTTCACCACATCAAGTAAATAGGTTTCACAATTAAATCTTTATGTAATTATGGAAATGGTAGGGATGTTTGTAATTGAATACAAGAAAACTTTTGGAGCTAAAAACTAGTTGAGATAGGAGCATTTAAATGATCAGTATGTGCACACGAAATTATAAGTAACTGACTACAGCTCTATAAGGTGCATTCCAACACACATTCACCCTACATGGGTCATTTGTGGATATTGTTTCATATTAATTCCTCAAAAATACTGTTGCATTTTCTTATTTTGGGTTGCCCCTCATCTCTCTGTCTTTTTAATTTTGTTCAAGATTGCACTATGATCATGAGCACATGTTTTCGCAGGCAGTTTCAAAACCACCCAAACCCATAAGAGGAGGCATACCCATTTGCTTCCCGCAGGTTTGCATTTAACCAATCAAATCGTTTTTAATCGTCTAGATTATATAGTAAGTATCCTTGATTGGAATATTTTAGGTTGCAAACTTTGGTACACTGGAACAACACGGATTTGCAAGAAACAGGTTATGGTCATTAGATGAAGATCCTTCACCATTGCCTCCAGCTAACAATCAATCAATGGTAGATCTTGTATTGAAATCAACAGAAGAGGATCTGCATACATGGCCATATAGGTACTTTATATGATTTATTATATTTCTTTAGTTTTGGGTTTTTTAGCTGATTATTTAAGTGGAGAATCATACTGAATTGGGAGATAAATACTTACTTTTACCTGGATTTCTTTTAGATTTGAGTTGCGGCTTCGTGTCAGTGTTGGTGCTGGAAAGCTCACTATGATCCCTCGCGTGAGAAATGTTGACAGCAAGGCATTTTCATTTACTATCGCACTGCGTAATTACTTTTCCGTATCAGATATCAGGTTTGCCTAATCCAACCTGTGATAGTTACTGTTTTAAACTGTTCATCATTCAAATGAAGTAGCATCAATTATTAATTTATTGTAACTACTAGACATTCAGAAAACACATTATTATATCATCGTAGAAGATGATTTAGGAGGTTGTTGACTAAAATAGATTGAACAAATTTCAAACCATTTAATCTGCTCCCCTTTTAGCAACTATATATTTGACCCATTTGAGTTTCAACACAACCCAGTATAGATCTTTATCAGATAAGTTCTATAATCCAGTTTAATATGCAGTGAAGTACGTGTCGAGGGCTTGGAGACACTCGACTATCTTGATAATTTGTTAAAGAGAGAAAGGTACACAGAACAGGCAGATGCCATTACCTTTGATGGTGAGGTAAGATTTTTTGTCCACTACTTATCAAATTGACCCATTTATACAAATAGTTCAATTTGGGTTTTGTTATATCCCTCACGGGTCTAATGGGTTAAGCTACAAGATGTAGTAAAAAAAGACACCAGTCAAACATGCTGAAATTATAGATTATTATCATAATAATGTAGTTTTCATAATAATATTTAACAAATATGTTTTTAAAATCAAGAAAGTACAATACAGATGTTTATGGTCAGGCTAACCCGACCCGTCATATCATGACCCCTAGCCCTTTTGAGGGACAGCTTAATCGAACACAGAATAACCGCTCCCAAATTCCTTCCATTTTGCTCATTTATGTTGGGTAGTTCCAACTGTTTTTACCATAATATTTTCTATCTTTAGATTGATCGAGTGTACTTGAGCACGCCTACAAAAATTGCGGTTATCGACCATGAGAGAAAGAGAACAATCGTCCTACGAAAAGAAGGCATGCTCGATGCAGGTTTACATCTATACTAATTCCATCTCGATATATAAACATAAATTAAGATCAATTCATCTTATAAGTTATTTCCCCCTTAAAACTTTGTATAATATCATATTTATCCCATAAAAATCATATTATCCAATACACTCATTTTCAAGTTTGTGACATTTATACCCTTTCCTTCCTTGAATCTTTATAAGGAGAAAGAGAATAGTATGATCATCATATTATAAATTATATTAAGTGAAACATATAAATCTGTACGCGTTACAAGATCAAAACGATGATGTGGCGAATGGCGTTTTATTAAAAATATGATGTTGGATTTGCAGTTGTGTGGAATCCTTGGGAGAAAAAGGCAAAGGCAATAGGGGATTTGGGTGATGAAGACTACAAAACAATGTTATGTCTGGATGCTGCATCTATTGAAAATCCAATAACCTTAAAACCATGTGAAGAATGGAAAGGTCGTCAAGAGCTGTCGATTGTGTCCTCAAGTTATTTCAGTGGCCAGCTGGATCCGCGCAAGGTTCTTAATGGTTTACACTAATTTCATCTTTTGTTGTTTCAAATCCTTTGGTGTTACTACTCATTAGAGGGACAAAAAAAGGTTTTCTAGTTATATATAATTTGGTAAATTTCCGACACGAAATAAATCCAACACGAAATCCACATGTTCATGTTAATTGTTGTTTGATCGCCAACTAAATAGATGACGACTGATTATCACATTAATAGCTTTACTTTGTAATCAACCTTCTGGTTCAAATCTCCTAGAACTCGAATCAACCACACTAGTTCTTGGGCTGCTACGGCTGAGGCTCTATATTCTGCCTTGGTCGTTGATAACGATATCATAGCTTGAAGTTTGCTACACTAGGAGACCACATGTCTCCTACTTTAAACAAGTAACCCGTTGTTGATCTTCTATTATTCGGATCCCCTGTGTAATCTGCATCATAATATCTCGACAGTTCCGTTCCTGACTAGCATCAACGGATGTACTTGTGAGCCCCTTATACTCAAGAAACTCCCGTACCATGCCCGAGGTGACCGTTTTAACCCACATATAGGGCCTTCTTGAGTTTGCATGCATAACCCGGCTGACTCTTATTTTCAAATCTGGTCGGTTGATCCATATATATGACTTGGTCTAGATCGCCATCAAGGAACGCGTTGTTGACGTCCATCTGTCACAGATCCCAATTTTTACTTGCAGCTAGTCCGAGTAATACACAAACCGTTGTTAACTTTGCAACGGGAAAAATTAGCCTCGTGAAACTAATCGTGCCTTGAACCGTTCATAGATCAGTCGGCTCGTCGTTTTACCTTGTAAACTCACCTATAAGATATCGGTCTAACGTCTTCACTCTTCAGGTTTAGGTACCAATTTCGCTTTGCATAGACTCAACCCATCCGGGCTCCTCACTTACTTCCATATATGAATTTGATATTTTGGCTCCTTTCTCAATCACATACCATATTTGCGTACCTAGAAATTTGTTTTCTTTCTCGGGTGGACCTACGCAACCCAGACCCATAACCACCCTCCTGGTTGCTCAAATCTTGTCGGGAACATTCTAAACTGAAGTCCTTGAACCTGGATAGTGCCTCGCTTTTCTGTCTCATAAAATATACGCACCCAAATGAATCGTGAATAGTCCTTGAACCTGGGAAATATGGCATCGCATGTAGTCGATATAGCATGTTTTGAATTATCTGCAATCACAACAATTCGACTTCCATTGTGTTTGATAGTGATAAATCACGTAATAGGAATTGGAATTGATTTCATTGAATATTGATTACAAGGAAGCCATATATATAGGCATAGATATTACACTTAGGTACCATACTAAAACATTTATTGTAAATCAAGCCTAACATAATATATTATCTATCATCCCCCCGCAAGTTGAGGGCGGGGAACGACCTGCAACTTGGAACGCAAGAGCAGGAAACGCTGAGACGGAAGCGGTTTTGTAAAGATATCAGCAAGTTGATCATGAGTTGAGATAAATTGAACTTTGAGTTGTCTCCGGGCAACCTTTTCTCTGACAAAGTGATAGTCAACTTCAACGTGTTTTGTCCGAGCATGAAAAACTGGATTAGCGGACAAATAAGTGGCACCTAAGTTATCACACCATAATGTTGGAGCTGTTTTGACACCAATTCCCAGCTCGTGAAGAAGAGCTTCCAACCAAGTCAGCTCAGCAACGGTATCCGCCATAGCCTTGTATTCGGATTCAGTTGAGGATCGAGAGACAGTACGTTGTTTTCGTGCATTCCAAGAAATAAGATTCGATCCAAGATAGATAGCAAACCCCCCCGTGGACCGGCGATCATCTGGGCAGCCGGCCCAGTCCGAATCCGAATATGCCCTTAGATTTGTGTTCCAGTTGACATCAGTAAAAGCATACAGAAGAGAGCTAGAATTATGACAGATAAAAAGCCCAAAATGGGACGTTCCCTTGAGGTAACGTAAGATTCTCTTGACCGCGGACCAGTGGTTCTCCGTTAGGGAGTGCATATATTGACAAACTTTGTTCACAGCAAATGCAATATCAGGACGAGAAAGAGTAACGTACTGCAAAGCACCAACTGTTTGTCGATATCTCGTGGGATCAGATAGTGCGTTGCTATCATCCAGACTCAGCGGTTCAGAGGTGCTCATTGGAGAAGACATGGGTTTGCAATCAGCGAGGCCGGCTTTCGCAATGAGCTCATTGATGTATTTCCTCTGAGAGAGAATAATGTTCTTACCATGAGGAACAACCTCAAGACCCAAAAAATAGTTCAACGTACCCAAATCTTTGACGGGAAGAAAGTTGCTGAGCTTGGTGATAACATCGTTTATAGCCTTTGTGTTATTGCCTGTGATGATGATGTCATCAACATAGACGAGCATGTAAATTAAAGTACCTTGTTTATTAAGGATGAACAATGAAGGATCAGTCTTTGAGCCATGGAAGCCAAGTTGTTGAAGAGTGTTAGAAAAACGTTCAAACCAGGCACGAGGAGCTTGTTTTAGCCCATATAGAGACTTATGCAGCAGACAAACATGATCCGGATATGATTTGTCAACAAAACTAGGGGGTTGTCTTAAGTAAACAGTTTCTTGGAGGTCCCCGTGAAGGAAAGCATTCTCAACATCAAGCTGCCGGAGAGGCCACTGATTTGTAACAGCAAGGGAGAGAATGACACGGATGGTAGTAGCTTTGACAACCGGGCTAAAAGTTTCTTGAAAGTCAATGCCGGGTTGTTGATGAAAACCTTTTGCGACCAATCGAGCCTTATACCGAGCAACTTTTCCATCCTGATCCTTCTTTATCCTGTAAACCCACTTAGAATCAATGACATTAGTGTTAGCAACATAGGGGACAAGAGACCACGTTCCATTTTTAACAAGCGCATCAAACTCTTCAGACATAGCTTTGCGCCATTCAGTCGATTTGTTAGCAACGGTAAAAGAAGTTGGTTCATCCAAGGGGTCGGTAGAGGTAAGATTGGAAGAGGGGCTGTACCGAGTTGGAGGTTTAGGATTGGGCCGAAGGTTGGAGGGACGAGGTCTAGGTGGTGGGTGAGTAGGTGGAGGGGATGGGACAGATTGGGGGCTGGTTGAATCGAAGGAGGATTCAGGAGAGGTTGATGGTGAGGATGAGGGTGTGTTTTGGGCCAAAGTGGGAGTAGAAGGGGCTGGTTGGGTCGTCGAAGTTTGGGAGGAGGCTGGGGTATTAATGGAGTGGGCTGGGGAAGCAGGTGAACCTTGGGCTGTAGGTGTTTCGGTGGGAGTGGAAGTGGTATTTGGGGTAGGGGCTGATGGGATAGGTATAGTTGGTGGAGTAGGATAAGTGGAATAGTATGGTGAAGGGTCGGTTGGGGGAGTAACGGGAGGTTGAGGCTGAAAGGGAAAAATGTTTTCATTAAAACGGACATGACGGGCGATGTAAAGTCGATCGGATTGAAGGTCAAGACACCTATATCCGTGGTGCGAAGGGCTATACCCGAGAAAGACACACGGAGTGGATCGAAAGTCCATTTTGTGATGGTTATAGGGGCGGAGGTGAGGAAAACTTTGACACCCAAAGACTCGAAGAAACGAGTAGTCGGGTGATCGATGGTAAACATGCTCAAAGGGAGATTTGTTCGAGTTGACACGGGAGGGCATGCGATTAATCAGGTAGACGGCAGTTTCAAAGGCGAAGTGCCAGAAACGGGACGGGACATGAGAATGAGCAAGGAGAGTGAGCCCCGTTTCAACAACATGACGATTACGGCGCTCAACGATGCCATTTTGTTCACTTGTGTGAGGGCACGAGCGTCTGTGTATAATGCCAAGAGAAGAAAAGAATGGTGCTAGATTTCGAAATTCACCACCCCAATCTGTTTGAACATTTTTAATTTTAGTATTGAATTGTCTTTCAACCATTTTAACAAACACTTTAATAATTGAGTAGACATCAGATTTTTGCATGAGAGGATAAAACCACATGTAGCGAGAGTGATGATCAACACATAACAAAAAATAGCGATGGCCATCACAGGAAATTGAGGGGGCAGGACCCCAAACATCACAATAAACCAAATCTAATATATTATTACTTCTAAAATTCGACAAAGATAAAGATAATTTTGAGGACTTCCCCATTTGACAAGAAGAACACAAAGTTGACAATAGTTTTGACGAAACAGGTAATGAACCAGAAGTAATAATAGACTGAAAAACACGAGCATGTGGATGTCCAAGACGTTGATGCCAAATGGTGGAGGGAGCTTTTGTTGCAGTGAAGGAGACATGTGGAAGAGACCGAAGTTGCGGGAGGCGGAGCGAGTAGAGACCTTGATTACTTGGGCCCGTGAGTAGAATGGTACGTGTAGACGCGTCCTTCACAACAAAAAAGAACGCATGAAATTCAAAAAAGACATTGTTATCAATACAAAATTGTTGAACAGATAAGAGATTCTTTTTGATTTCAGGAACATGAAGAATATTGGAAAGTTTGAAGGTTTTATTTGGAGAGTAAAGTTTAGATGAACCAATATGAACTATGGGAAGAGGATTACTGTCACCAACATGAAGCGACTGATTACCATAGTATGCGTCGGAGTTGTCCAGGCTTGCCAAATCTGGGGTGACGTGACTGTTGGACCCAGTGTCGGGAAACCAAGTTGTTGATCCAGCAGTAGAGCCCGAGTCTGAAACATGAGCATAATTAGCCTGAGGAGCATCACGATTTGAGGACGATGCTCTTTGGGTCGGACATTCTGCCGGAATGTGCCCGATCCCACATCTTTTACAATGCCCATGTACGGTATTTTGAGTAGAGGCCCACGAGAAGGGTGGCTGGCGACTAGAAGAAGGCCGCTGATCATCCCACGATCGATTAGGAGGAGCCGGTTGTCGAGGATTGCCTCGGAAAGTACCCATGCGATTAGTGTTTTGACCTCCTGAGGAGCGGGCTGAGTAATTTACTTGAGGCTGAGCCGCAACAGATTTGATCGGGTTCAGTTGATACCCGAGTTGAGCAGCAAGGTTTTGAAGTTGCTGCAGTTGAGGAGAAGAGGCGGCAGCGGGCATAGCAGGAAGGCCGGCTGCTGCAGCAAAGGCCTGTGGAGGAGGCGGAGCATGACGGTGAATCATGAAGTCATGATCGCTGAGAAGACCATATAGTTCATTGAAAGTAATTGGGGGAGACCGGGCAAGAAGGTTAGCCTTGAGACCATTGTATTCCTCTCGGAGACCCGAGATCACAAGCATGGTGAGATCTTTGTCTTTGAACGATTCACCAATATTGGCAAGAGCAGTGGAGTACTCTTGGGCTCGGGTAAGATAGGAAGTGGCAGATTCGTCACCCTTCATCTCAAGTTTCAACAACTGAGTTTTTAGGGTGTATTCACGGGAAGAAGTAGTGGGATAAATGTTTTAGTATGGTACCTAAGTGTAATATCTATGCCTATATATATGGCTTCCTTGTAATCAAATATTCAATGAAATCAAGCCTAACATAATATATTATCTATCAGATAGGGCTCGTTTAACTTACTCTTTTCTCCCGTCATGTGGTTAGATATCTGTTGTGTTCCATCGAAATTTTTGTTGTATTTAACAGAGATCTGTAGGGGTCGTAATTACTATGTTCTTAAGGTAAACATTTTTATCAATTTAATAACTTTACTCTAACAGAATTGTATATCGGTGATTCATAAGGTAAACATTTTTTTTGTGAGAGCAATTAGAAGTTTAGACGCAAGCAACAAAAGTTAAGTCATAAGCTCTTTATAAACACAACACATAAAATATTAACTAATATAAACATGGACTTTTAGATAAATTTAGTGCGTTAATTAGGATTACGGTCCATAAAACTATGTACAACCCCACTTAACAAACTATTTCATACACGTCATCTTTTCTCTCAATCATAACAAAAAAATATGGGAATAAAATGAAGTTTTTTATAAAAACGCCGTTGCCGGGGATCGAACCCGGGTCACCCGCGTGACAGGCGGGAATACTTACCACTATACAACAACGACTTTGATGTATATTGCTACTTTTTGTATGCACTATAAGATACATTTTATTATTGGATATTTATTTGTTTTTAAGAGTTCAGCATTAGTCTCAAATGTACCCACGGATCTATACTTTACAAACATCAAAACTGATTTTCTTTATATATATCAGTTCAACAACACAATTGGGATATGAATATAAATAAATACGAAAAGTACATTTATTTACCATCTGGTGACGTATCATAGTTAAATATGAGTTTTTAAATGCAAACACATAGGACTCAAAACTGCTCACAAGCTTAGTATTTCCAGTAAGTAGTAAAAAAATTTCTTTATATTTGATTTGACTATTTTATTGTTTTAACTATTTTATCAAAATATGCAGATCGAAGAAACGTATATACCGAATGATATAAAGGGATTATTAAATACGTACTCTTTTACCCTAAAACAAGTTTTTCTCACTGAGTAATCTAGGTAATGTTTTTAATAAGACACCATAAATGATACTATGCTATCAATTAATATCGATATTAATGAATTGAGCCAACAAATTCAATAGTATAATGTTTATACTACATAATATATACACATATATATTTATATGCAGGGGTGGAACTAGAAAAAATTTTGAGGAGGTCCACAATTTTTTTTACGGAGTCACTACTTTTAGATATTTAAGTTTCATAGAAACATACATAAAGAATTTTAGTCCGGATCGGGTTGATCACATAAGATAAATAAGACACTAAAATAAAAGAAATTTGTGACACAACACTACGGGTAAAAAAACGATTGAAAAAACTTAATCTTTTTTATAAGCTTCAATATATTTAAATTCTATCTTTTCTATAGTGACATATAAAGGTTCAAATGTAATTAGGTAAGTTTAGCTAAATTAGCTAAAAAAAAGTTGGGCTATAAAAAGCTACAAGGAAAAGCTTCAATATATTTAAATTCTATAGTCACATATAGAGTATTAAATGAAATCAGGTAATTTGGTAAAAAAAATACTGAAGAAAATGGAAAACGGAGAGTGCATGGGAATCGATCCTTTGACTCTTCATATATCCGGCGGGGACAATTGCCACTAGGCTGCAAGATGAGTTTGATTTATTTTACTAATTTTATTTATTTATTAACATCTAATCACAAAATAAATAAATTTAAAAACCGTTCACATAATTTCCACTTTACGTACGAAGTTGAGGGGGTCCCCGGGGACCCCCTGGACCTATTACAGGTTCGCCCCTGTTTATATGTGTATATATATATACATATATTTATAATTTATGTTTTAACAGCAACAATTAGAATTTTGCTAGAGTAAATTATTGTAATTTATATTTTGTGAGAATTGTAGCTTATTATAAGTTTGTGAGAAGCGAGGTTCGAACTTGGGTTGATAACTAGGCTGTATACTTAGTCTTTTAAGTTCTTGTGGAAGGGTGTATTTGTCATAAGATGGTAAACTCGAGGGGGCTTAGTGAAAGTATTCAAGCGGTTGTTAATTGTTTGTTAATTACCATTTTCACGCTGTTTATAGCCGTTAAGCTTGGGTTGTGAGTAGTATATAGCTTTTAGATTCCGTTCATTTGTTAACCTCTCGAACTCTCGTTTCTTTCATATCAATTTGTAATCAGTTTGCGATTAGCTTGAGTTGAATTTGATTTTCTCTTTCGGTTTGTATTTTGTTGATTTTGAATTTCCGTTCACAAGTGGCATCAGAGCCATGTGAAGGCTCAATCAAGATCAATTCGAGGTTCCGATCTGATCAAAGGAGAATTAGGGATCTGCGATGGCTTCAGCAAAATACCAGGTAGAAAAAATTTGACGGTAAGAACGATTTTGGTGTGTGGAGAGTCAAGATGAGGGCATTTCTGGTTTATCAGTTCGGATGCGCTAAGGGGAGAACCAGGTCGGCCGGAAGGATGGACGGATCAAGAGTGGCAGAGGTGCTGGAAAAGGCACATAACTCTAAAATCCTGAGTCTTGGCGATAGAGTTCTTCGTTAAGTGGTCAAAGAGGACACAGCGGCATGAATTTGGGCGAAACTTAAATCCCTGTATATGACAAAATCTCTCGCAAACAGGTTGTACCTCATGAAGAGGCTCTATACTTTCACTATGGTACCAGGTAAATCAATAGAAGAACATATTGATGATTTCAATAAATAGTTATTGATTTAGAAAATATTGAGAACAATATAGATAATGAGGATCATGCTATATTACTTCTTGCATATTTGCCTAGTAGTTATATGCATTTTGTAGATACAATGATGTATGGCAGGGAGACTATTTCCATGGAGGAAGTGATATCAGCCCTTAACTCAAAAGAGTTGCAAAGAAGGATTGAAACTAAAGAAGATAGCAATTCTGATGGCTTGTTGGATAGAGGCAGGTCTGAATATAGGAATAATAGAAAGAAACTAGGGAGTAGGTCCAAATCTAAGGGTCATAAAGTCCTTAAGTGCTTTGTTTGTGGGTCTGAGAAGCATCTTAAGAGAGATTGCGTTGATAGGAAGAGGAATAAGGGTGATGGGTCCAGTTTTGGTAATAGGCCACCAGTGAACTATTCACATTTAGAAGATAGTGAAGGGTATGAGAGTAGTGATGTGCTTGTAGTTACTAAAGAACATAAGAGTGACAGTTGGATACTTGACTCAGGATGTAGTTACCATATGACTCCACATAGAGGCCTGTATACAGATATAGTCATGAGGGAAATGGGAACAGTGAAACTAGGGGATAGTAGGCCCTGTAGAATATAAGGGATTAGCACTGTAGTACTACATTTGTCTAATAAGACCAGCTTAAATTAGAAAATGTGAGATATATCCCAGAGTTGATTAGGAATCTTGTTTCCTTAGGCTCTTTAGAGAAAGAAGGGCATGCAATAAACCTCATGGATGGGATAGCTAAGGTGATTAAAGGGTCAAGAGTGGTGTTAACAGGAACCAGATGTGGAAACAACATATACTTGTTGGATGTGGAGGAGTCATGTGGAGAGTCATATAGTGTAGACAAGGAACCAAGTTCACATGCACAACTGTGGCATAGGAGGTTAGGTCACATTAGTGATCAAAGACTTGTAGAGTTGAACAAGCAAGGGGTGTTAGAAGAACTAACATGTTTGAATACAGGGTTTTGTGAAAATTGTGTTATGGGAAAAGCTCATAGGGTACATTTCTCAAAGGGGAAACATACAACTAAATGCATATTAAAGTATGTTCATGCAGATCTGTGGAGACCTGCAAGAACACAAACTCTTGGTGGAGCTAGATATTTTTTATCTATAGTTGATGATTACTCCAGGAGAGTATGGGTGTATGTGTTGAGAAATAAGAGTGATGTCTATAGAAGGTTTAAGGAATGGGTGTCATTAGTTGAAAACCAAACAGGAAAATGAATTAAGAAGCTAAGGACAGACAATGGACTAGAATTCTGTAATGACGAATTTAACATGTTTTGTAAGGCTGCAGGAATAGGAAGGCATTTAACAATTCCTGGAACACCTCAACAAAATGGATTAGTGGAGAGGATGAACATGACTCTCTTGAATAAGGTCAGGTGTATGCTGCTTAGTTCAGGAATGCCCAAAACATTTTTTGGAGAAGCTGTAACTACTGCTGCATACCTGGTGAACAGAAGTCCATCAGCTGCATTAGACATGAAGGTGCCTATGGAAGTGTGGTCTGGTAGCAAGGTGGAGTACAGTGGACTTAGGGTGTTTGGATCCATCTGTTATGCACATATTACTCAGGATAAGTTAGAAGCCAGGGCTATTAAATGTGTGTTTTTAGGCTACCCAGAAGGGCTGAAAGGTTTCTAAGTTGTGGAAACTTGATGGAGAAGGCCCTAAGGTGTTCATAAGTAGAAATGTAACCTTTAGGGAGGATCAGGTGTACACGGATGTAATAGGAATCAAGGTGGATACCAAGGTTACATCACAAGGTCCAGAACTTGAAGTTAAAATTCCTAATTATAGGAACAATGATCAAGGAAGTCAAGCAGGAGAACCTGATGTCAATGAAGATAATCATGATCAGGAGGATAGCAATGTAGTTGACCCAACACAAGTTCAAGATCAAGATCAAAGTATTGCCCAAACCAGGACTAGAAGGAAAATAGTAAAACGTGTTAGGTTCAGAAGTGATGATGATATTTCAGCCTTTGTATTCTTATCCATGACTAAGGAGTTTGATGATCATATGATCTCAAACAGTTTTCACAGGAGTAAACATGATCCATGTGTTTACATCAGAGAGTTTGAAAGGGGCATGTACATTTATTTTTTATTGTATGTTGATGATATGCTACTTGTTTGTGATTCTGTGCAGGTTATAAATGAAACAAAGGAAATGCTGAGGTCAAGGTTTGAGATGAAAGATTTGGGGCCTGCTAAGAAGATATTAGGGATGGAGATCAGTAGGGACAGGAAGAATAAGGTGCTGAAGTTAACTCAGGAGTCCTACATCCATAAAGTTTTAGAAACTTATAATATGACATGGTGTAAGCCTGTCAGCACCCCATCAATTCCCAATTTAAAGTTATCTCTTGAAGATAGTCCTAAAACTGATGAGGAGAGGAGGTACATGGAGAACGTACCCTATATTAGTTATAGACATTATTCATTGTATTGTTTATGATAGTATAGGGGTGCGTTGTGTATTTATCTAGTCTATATATAGGGCATGTAATCTTCAATAAGGAGAGGGAAGAAATACATTTACTTTCATGGTATCACAGCCTAAAAGTTCCTAACCCTAATTTTTATTTCTTGTGCCGTCGAGTCTCATCGCTCCTGCCGGCTACGACCGAATTCTTGCAATTTCGACGAGTCAGATAGCCCTCTCCGCTACCCTTGACTACGGTCAAACAAATTCATTAATTTGTTGCATAGTATTGCTGCACGTGGATTCCTTTATTCTAATTATGATATATTTTGTGGTGATGAACAATTAATATGGTTGGTGGTAGACATCACGATTAGCTGCAACAACAAAATTTTACCAATTGTTTTTTTTTATTTGTTTGTTGGTAATAGTTGGTTCGTTTTATATCAAGACACAGTTTCTACAATTTGGCACGGAATACACATCATGCAGCACATGACGGACATGGTCTATGGACGTTATCCACCGGCTTCGACATGGTACATGGATACGGGTGCGTCTACTCATCTCACAGCCAACCCAGGTATATTTCAAAACCCGTTGTCAAAATCTGATATTAGCAATATATTTGTTGGGAATGGCAATACGTTGCCGATTAAGGGTTCGGGTAATGCTTTACATCATCTCCCAAACCAAACCTATAAATTAAATAATGTCCTCTTAGCCCCTGACATCATAAAAAATCTTATTTCAGTTCGTCAATTTTCTCGTGACAACCAAGTTGCAATTGAATTTGACCCACTTGGTTTTTCTTTAAAAGATCTTAAAACTGGCAAATTGCTTTCCCGACATAATAGCTCAGGTGACCTATATCCATTTACACCTCCGGTGAATAATGGTTTTGCTTGTTTAACTCAATCTTCGCATTTTTGGCACAATCGACTTGGTCACCCGGGATCCCAAGTTTTAGAGTCTTTGTCTTCTCGTCATTTTATTTCATGTAATAAGGACAAATTAGTCCATGTCTGTCATGCTTGTCAATTGTCAAAGAGTAAGCGTCTTCCATTTGTTGAGTCAGTGTCTAGTACTTTATCTAGTTTTGATATTATTCATTGTGATCTTTGGACTTCTCCAGTGTTAAGTAAAAGTGGTTACAAATATTACATGGTTTTAATTGATAATTTTTCTAATTTTGTTTGGATATATCCTTTAAAATTCAAATCTGAAACTTTTCCCACATTTGCTAAGTTTCACAAACTCATCCAAACTCAATTTAATAAAACCATTAAAACGTTTCAATGTGACTTAGGAGGAGAATTTGACAATCGCGAGTTCCACAAATTTGCGGTTGATCACGGCCTTGTATTTCGTTTCTCTTGCCCTCAGACTTCGTCTCAGAATGGCAAAGCCGAACGGATGATTCGTCGCCTTAACGACATCATCCGTGCCCTCCTAACGCAGGCGAATCTTCCACCTCCCTTTTGGGTGGAAGCTCTTCACACTGCCACATATTTGCATAATATTCTTCCAGTGAAACGTTTATCTTTTAATACCCCCGCGTTTGTTCTCTATGGTCGTCACCCCACATACGACCATCTTCGCACCTTCGGGTGTGCGTGTTATCCAAATATGTCTGCCACATCACCTCATAAACTTCACCCCCGGTCCACTAGGTGTATCTTCCTCGGGTATCCTAGTAATTTTCGCGGTTATCGATGTTTCGACCCAAACACCAGTAAAGTCCACATTTCTCGACATGTCGTCTTCGACGAAACGGTCTTTCCGTATCATGACACCACTCGACCACCCACTCCGGTCGTGGCCGATCAACCCAGTATACTGTCATGGTTTCCTCTACCAAACCCCAACCCGATTCAACCAAACAGCCCCATCTTGTCTCATGTCCACCCGCAATCTCCTCAGGCTACGGCCTCTCCTCAATCGTCCGAGTCATCTTCGGTTTCGTCATCCCAGGCTACGGCCTCTCCTGTGTCCTCAACATCAGCCCAACCGCAACCAAACCAACATCACATGACCACCCGTGCCAAAGCCGGTATCACCAAACCGGTTATTCGTCTTAACCTTCATGTATCGAGTCAACCCACTATCTCGTCTATTCCTACATCATACGCCAAAGCATTGTCTGACCCTAACTGGCAACAAGCCATGACCAATGAATTTAAGGCCTTGCAAGATATGGATACATGGGAATTAGTACCTAGACCATCGGAACAACCGGTTATTCGATGCATATGGTTGTTTAGACATAAGTTTAAGTCCGATGGGACTCTTGAGCGCTACAAAGCGCGGTTGGTAGCTAATGGTAAGTCTCAGACAGTGGGGATTGATTGCTTAGATACTTTTAGCCCGGTTGTTAAACCAGCTACTATTCGTACCGTATTATCGATAGCCACCTCACGAGGATGGCCAATTCATCAGTTAGACGTAAAGAATGCATTTTTGCATGGTGATTTGACAGAGACAGTATTCATGCAGCAGCCTCCAGGCTTTGTTGATCAGAGAGCCCCAGATTATGTGTGTCGCCTTAAGCGATCTTTATATGGCCTAAAACAGGCTCCGAGGGCATGGTATAATCGTTTTTCATCATTCTTGTTCTCCATGGGATTCAAGAACAGCATTTGTGACACATCTTTATTTGTGTATCGCCACGGCATACACACTGCTTATTTGCTACTATATGTTGATGATATTGTTTTGACTGCCTCCGATCCGATGTTTCTTCGGACGATTATCGCTACTCTTTCGAAAGAGTTTGCTATGACTGATTTGGGTTTATTGCATCATTTTTTGGGCATTACGGTTACCCGAGACACATCCGGTTTATTCTTACAGCAGTCCCAGTATGCTCGAGACATCTTACAGCGTGCATCTATGAGTTCGTGCAAACCGTCTCATACCCCGGTTGACACTAATTCGAAGTTAAGTGAAACTGATGGTCCGTTATTGGCAGATGGCACTTTATACCGCAGTCTCGCTGGGGCGCTTCAGTATTTGACATTTACTCGCCCGGATATCACATATGCTGTTCAGCAGGTTTGTTTGTTTATGCATGCCCCTCGGGAACCACATTTTAAGTTTATGAAGCGCATATTGCGCTATATACAGGGCACACTTGATTATGGTGTTCGTATAACACGCTCCCCCACTGTATCTCTCACTGCTTATTCAGATGCAGATTGGGGGGGCTGTCCAGATTCTAGACGATCTACATCTGGTTATTGTGTATTTATGGGGGATAATCTCATATCTTGGTCGTCAAAACGCCAAGCCAGAGTCTCTAGATCGAGTGTCGAGGCTGAATACAGGGGTGTAGCAAATGCTGTTGCAGAGGCTAGCTGGATTCGAAATCTGCTTTTGGAATTACATGTCCCAGTTCGTAGTGCTACAGTGGTTTACTGCGATAATGTCTCAGCTGTTTATTTATCAGGTAACCCAGTTCAACATCAACGCACCAAACATGTTGAGATAGACATTCACTTTGTTCGAGAAAAAGTTCGTGTTGGTCAAATTCGCGTATTACATGTCCCGTCAGAATTTCAGTATGCTGATATCTTCACTAAAGGCCTTCCTCGTCCGCTATTTACAAGTTTTCGAGACAGTTTGCGCGTTAGGCCTCCTCCCGCTCCAACTGAGGGGGCGTATTAGTTATAGACATTATTCATTGTATTGTTTATGATAGTATAGGGGTGCGTTGTGTATTTATCTAGTCTATATATAGGGCATGTAATCTTCAATAAGGAGAGGGAAGAAATACATTTACTTTCACCCTATGCTAATGTTGTGGGGTCCTTAATGTACCTAATGGTGTGCACTAGGCCAGACATTGGTCATTGTGTAAGTTTGATAAGCAGGTATCTTTCTTGTCCTGGAAAATATCACTAGGAGGCTGCAAATGGTTGTTAAGGTATATATCTGGTACTACAACAGTTGGGCTAAATTTTGGTAGAACAATTGAGTCTAAGTCTTGTGTACATGGCTATGTGGACTCTGATTATGCCAAAGACTTAGACAGAGGAAGGTCTTTAACAGGATATGCATTTCAAGTGTTGGGGAACTTAGTCAGCTGGAAATGTAGTTTACAGCATGTGGTAGCACTATCCAGCACAGAAGCTGTGTATATGGCTCTTGTAGAAGCTGTTAAAGAGGCTTTGTGGCTAAGTAGGTTCTGTGATGAGATGGGCTTAATAGTCAGGGATACATTGATTAACTGTGATAATATGGGAGCAGTGCAGTTGTTAAAGAACTTAGTCTTCCATGATAGAACCAAACATATTAGGGTCAGGATGCATTTCATAAGGGAGGTGATTAATTTAGGTGAAGTTTTAGTGAATTATATTCCTACTAGTGAAAATGCTGCTGATATGCTCACAAAATCTCTTACTAAGTTGAAGTTTAGTAAGTGTTTATTGATGCTGGGAATAGGTTGAATATGTATTGGGACAATGTGATGCAGGGTTCTTGTTTGATGTTCAATCACATTAGGGTACTCAAGACCATTGGTTCTCTGTTGCTCAATGATGATTGAGTGCTAAGACAGGTTCATAGGTCATCTACATTGGTTTGTTTAACATTTTCAATAAGCTCCATGGCGGAGATTATGAGAATTGTAGCTTATTCTAAGTTTGTGAGAAGCGAGGTTCGAACTTGGGTTGATAACCGGGCTGTATACTTAAGTCTTTTAAGTTCTTGCGGAAGGGTGTATTTGTCATAAGATGGTAAACTTGAGGGGACTTAGTGAAAGTATTCAAGCGGTTGTTAATTGTTTGTTAATCACCGTTTTCACGCTGTTTATAGTCGTTAAGCTTGGGTTGTGAGTAGTATATAGCTTTTAGATTCCGTTCATATGTTAACCTCTCGAACTCTTGTTTCTTTCATATCAATTTGTAATCAGTTTGCGATTAGCTTGAGTTGAATTTGATTTTCTCTTTCGGTTTGTATTTTGTTGATTTTGAATTTCCGTTCACATATTTTGTAGGATTTATGCTTATAATTTTTTGAGTAGTGATACATCATTTTACCACTAAAATGTCTTTTTATATATACAAAAATCTTTTATTTATGAAAGTGTTTTTTCTCTAGTTATTTTTTTCTTCTAAAAGATAATACTCTAATTTCTATTTTATGATTGGTCTACGTGCTTACATATAAGACATAATAAATTGTAATAGTAACATCAAAAACCAGAGACCAGACAAAAAAACTATTCTAATTTCTAACGTCTTTCCAATCAACAACACCACACCTTAAATTCAGTGGAAAATTCATTGGAAAATAACTATTTTGTCTATTTCTGCACCTTAACTTTCAATCAACACCATACCACCACCCAAGTTGACCTAAAGCAACATGCATACCACTAAAAGTTAGCTATCTAAACGAATCAAAAGAACACGAATATGGATATGTTCGTATTTGTTCATTTAATTTTAAGCGAACATAAAAACGAATATAAACATTAGTTGAACATAAATTTCTTGTTCGTGTTCGTTTATTAAGAAAATAGATATGTTTGTGTTCGCTAAGGATTAAACTAACGGTTCAAAAACATAAACGAACATAATTTTAAACGAGCATAAACAAACATAAATTTAAGTAAACATAAACAACCACATCGTGTTTCAACAGTGCAATAATCAAGAAAAACATCAAAATGAACTTTTCAAATGTTCATAATTCATTTCAAAATTCATAAAGACTCGTCTAAAAATCTTAATTTGAGTATTTTATTATTGAAATTATTGAAATTATTATATTTATAAAATTAAACGAATGTAAATGATCGAACATAATTGAACATAAATAAACATGCATACATGAACATAAATAAACGAATGTTCATGAACATAAATAAATAAACAAGACATTTGCTCATGTTCGTTCATTTTATAAATGAACAAAAAATTATATTCGTATTCGTTCATTTATTAACTAAACGAACAGTTCATTTACAGGCCTACTAAAAGTCATACTTATATCACATCTTGTAGAGTACAACTCAGCTATAGGAGAACATATATTTCTGTAAAACAAGTACTCAATCTGCAAATGTAAAGTGTATAGAAATCAGAAAGAATATACAACTAAATCACCCCAAAATGTGAACCATGTATACATCTTAACCATCAGGATGTCCTTTTAAAGAAACAGTCTAATTAATCGTTAAAAAACTATACGTATCATGAAGCGGTTAGTAGCGAAAACCAAATTTAACCCGCTTCCCGGATGCAGTTACCGGGCAAAAGATAACCGTATTCATCGACATGATTCAGCAGGTGCAACGGAAGGTGGACGGCCGAATACGAATGAGGAATCGGCCCCATTCTCGCTATCATCTTCTTAAACGTGTGCTCCTCGGGCAGCATATCGTACAAGTCATCGCCATTGCAGATGACCTTCTGGATCCTCTTCGGGTCAAGAAATCGCGCGAATCTCACCCGATCCGTGTGGCTATAAGCCTTCATCTTGTACACAAAATCACTAATCTTTCTAAAGCAAAAGCTACAATGCCACCCCGAATCCGCCAGCAAGTAATCCGTCTGGCGGTAATGAACGTATCGCGTTTTACCCGTTTGATACCGGTGAACCGAAGCCCTCCAACTGATGTGATCAAGCCTGAACTTATAAGAGTACAAATAGTTGTTTAAGTTTAGGTGAACTATCCGCGGCGGGCCATCGCACCATCGCAAAAGATCGATGGTGTGCCCGCTAGGGATCTCGTCGAGATCCGACATTATCAACAAATCACCGTCTTCGATCCCCGCCGTTCTAAGCAGACGCTCAAGCGCCACTCGCTGATACGCCTCTTCAACAAACGGGTTCTCGCCTTTTTGAAACCGTCCGCCAATCGTCCCGTAGGTCAACCGGGGCTCGACGAAACCGAACCTTTCTCGGTTGATCGCGAAGTAATGGGGTTTTGGTATGGCGGTGAAGGTGGAGTTGGATTCGAGAAGCACGAATTGGGCGATATACGGGTGAAGCTCTTTCCATCTGATCGTAAGCATGTCGACTTCGTTGTTGAACAGAACCGCATCGAATACTTTTCGAGGGCGGTCCCGTAGCTCCCAACCGTGGAGTTTGCAAAGAGACGCCATCGAAACGTTTTCGTGATAGTAATGGGGAATGTGGATGAAAGATTTGGGAGGTGATTGCCATAGAGGTCTTAGGAAGTATGTGACCTTTTGCCCATGGAAGTAAATCGCCATGAAACTGATCGGAAGGACTAGAAACAACACGAAAAAAGTTCGTATATCGAGGGCTTGCATCGCGTAACGGATTCGGGTCGTTTTGCCTGCCTCCTGCAAAGTAGGAAACCAATAATCATATGTTAAAAGATTCAAAAACAATCCCGGTTTTATTACGGATGATTTAGGGTGCGTTTGGTTGTGGAAAACACATCCTGTTTTCCATTTCTGTTTTCTAAGAAAACATGGAAAACAGAAAACGCGTTTAAATTGTAGTTTTCCAGAAATATTTCTCGGGAAAACAGAAAACGTGTTTTCTAACTTTTAAACTAAAATTGGAAAACACTTTTTTTTTGTTTTTCATTTTCCGTTTTCGTTTTCTAGTTTTCTATTTTGGAAAATGGAAAACCCATCTATTGGTTTAGAACGCGTTTTAAAAAATTATCATGTGTTTTCTAGAGATGGAAAACTCATTTCATTTTCTAAAAAGCTGAAAATGGAAAACTGAAAAACGTTTTCCACAACCAAACGCACCCTTAGGCTCAAGTTAGACTCGTTAATTAGAACTAAAAAAAACTCGTTTTAAAGTTCAAATTTGATGAGAAATTTTGAGGCAAATTGATAAAGATGTAGTAATGAAGATATACCTGACCACAAACGTCGTCACAATGGTCATCTTTCTTTTTTTTGTTGGAAGACGAATAGGCAGCATCATCAGGCATAACGAAATAAACGGTTAAAAAAAAAAAAATCGTTAAGATTATGGAATGCTGATTTGAGCCCTCCACAGTGTTGTATATATAGATACGGATTCTGTATGTATACGTATGCCCGTTTGCGTCACTCTCGGTTTGTTAAGTAGATAAAGACATATGGCTAAGGAGATTTTTTGTAGAAATGGGATTTTAGTCCGTTAGTTGACGGTTTTGTTTTATACTAAAGGTGGTTTACTTTGACTAGTGCATGTTGCTCTCTAATATCACCCATCTTCTATCTTTTCCTCTTATTTCCTAACCTCTTATATCTCATCTCTTGCAATTTCTTTTTTCTAACTTTTAAACAAATAATAAATTTATTAATTTTAACTATGGGCTGTTCATGAGTGAACCGAGCCGAGGTGGTCAGTGGCGGATTTACATATAGTCCAGGGGTAGCGCCGCTGCCCCTGAACTTTTACCCCGACGTGCTATTTTTTTTTTTTTTAAGTTTTTGGTTTTTCGCGACCCCTGAAACGAATTTTTCGCGACCCCTGGAAGAAATTTTATGGCTTTTACTTAAAAATATGATCAAAAGCCTCTTAAAAATATGATTAAAAGCCCGTTAACTACCTAAAAAAATTTTACGGGGGCGCTGCCCCCGAACCCCCGTTAGTCCCCGCTACCCCTGATATTCTTTCCTGGATCCGCCACTGGAGGTGGTGTTGGTTTGTGCTGAGCTCGGTTCATAAACGAGCCGAGTCAAGCTAGCTTGATCATGAGTCGATTTTGAGTTCATTGTTTTAGAGTATTTTTAATTGAGTTTTGAATCACGAGCTATTTGAACATCATAGACTTAGTATTAGTAAATGGGTAGCAATTAGTATTGGAGATTTGACTAAAACTAAGACATAGATTAATTTGTATATAATTATTAGGGGGTTTTAATGGCATGTTGTTGGAGTGGTTAAGGTGATCGTCTTGTGTCCAAGTGACCCAGGTTTTATCCTTGATCCAGAGAGCGACCAGGTTTTACCACCAGTGGGCCTTCGGGCAGGTGGGTTTTTTCCGGAACTAGAGATAATTTGGGTGTGCTTAAGGGCTCCGTACGGCTGGGTTGGGTCAGCTGGCAGTGGCATTTTGCCATTGAGTCACCCCGTACGAAATACCTGGACAATTCTAAGTTTGTTGGCCGTTAAAAAAAACTAAATAAAATGAATTAGAGTTTACCCCGTTTCTATAAGAGAAAAACACTAGGGGGCGTTTGGTTCACGGAATTCGTTGGAATTTGAATTGGAATTGGAATTGGATTTGGAATTTGAATTCAAAGGAATTGGAATTTGAAGGAATTGGAATTCAAAGGAATTGGAATTTAAATTCAAATTCTAATTCCATTGAAAATCGCGAACCAAACACACTATGGAATTCAAATCCAAAATAATTGGATTTAACTTTTAAAATTAAAATTCAATAAAAACCACGACTAGACCCGTCTCACAGACCAGTCCGACCTAACCAGACCCCTAGACCGACCGGACCCGACCGCCCAGATCAACCAGACCCGACCCCTGGACCAGACCGATACCCAGATCGACCCGAACCGACCCGATCCCCGCGACCCGACCCGACCCCGACCCCACCCGAGACCAGGAGCAACCGACTCCACCCGACCTCGGACCGACCGGACCCCCGAACCCGACCTCAGACCGACCGGACCCTCGAACCCGACCGGACCCCCGGACTGGACCCGACCCCCGGACCCAACCCTCGGACCCGACCCGACCCCCGAACCGGACCGGACCGACCCAACCCCACCCGAACCCGGACCGGACTGACCGGACCCCCGAACCTGACCGGACCGGACTGGACCGACCGGACCCCACCCGACCCCTGAACCCGACCGGACCCCACCCGACCCCTGAACCCGACCGGACCCGACCCCCGGACCGGACCGACCAACTCGACACCCGGACCGACTGGACCGGACCCCTGGACCTGAACCCTAGACCGAACCCGACCCCCGAACGAACCGGACCAGGGTCGGTCGGGTCCAGGGTCCGGTCGGGTTCGGGGGTCGAGTGGGGTCCGGTTGGTCCGGTCCGGACTGGACCGACCGGACCCCACCCGACCCTCGAACCCGACCGGACCCGACCCCCGGACCGGATCGGACCGACCAACTCGAAACCCGGACCGACTGGACCGGACCCCTGGACCCGAACCCTAGACTGAACCCGACCCCCGAACGGTCCGGGGTTCGGGTCCGGTCGGTGGGGACCAGGGTCGGTTTCAATCGCTCGGGCTTAGTCGGTCCGAGGTCCAGTCCGGGGTTCGGGTCCGGGGTCTGGTTTGTTTGCTCGGTCCAGTCAGTCTGGGGGTTCGGGAGTCCGGTCGGTCCAGTCCGGGGTCGGGTGGGGTCCGGTCGGGATCGGGGTCCGGTCGGTCTGGTCCGGGTCGGGTGGGGTCCGGTCAGTCTGGTCCGGTTCGGGGGTTGGGTCGGGTCCGGTGGTCGGGTCGGGTCCGGTGGTCGGGTCGGGTCCGGGGGTCGGGTGGGGTCTGGTCGGTCCGGTCTGGTCCGGTCCGAGGGTCGGGATGGGTACGGTCGGGGGTCCGGCCGGTCCGGGAGACCGGTCTGGGGTTCGGGTCTGGTTAGTCGGGTCCGGGGATCGGGTCCGGTCGGTCGGGTCCGAGGGTCGGGTCTGGTCAGTCCAGTTCGGGGGTCGGGTCGGTCTGGTCCGGTCCGGGGTCGGGTGCGGTCCGGTCCGGGGGTCGGGACGGGTACGGTCGGGGGTCCGGTCCGGGGTTCGGGTCTGGTCAGTCGGGTCCGGGGATCGGGTCCGGTCGGTTGGGTCCGGGGGTCGGGTCCGGGGGTCCGGTCGAGTTCGGGGGTCCGGTCGGTCCGGTCCAGGGTCGGGTGGGGTCCAGTCGGTCCAGTCCGGTTCGGGGGTCCGGTCGGGTCCGGCGGTCCGGTCGGATTCGGGGGTTGGGTCGGGTCCGGGGTTGGGTGGGGTCTGGTCGGTCCGGTCTGGTCCGGGGGTCCGGTCGGGTTCGGGGGTCCGGTCGGTCCGGTCCGGGGTCGGGTGGGGTCCGGTCTGGGGGTTGGGACGGGTACGGTCGGGGGTCCGGTCCGGGGTTCGGGTCTGGTCAGTCTGGTCCGGGGATCGGGTCCGGTCGGTTGGGTCCGGTCGGTTGGGTCCGGTCAGTCCAGTTCGGGGGTCGGGTCGGTCGGTTCGGGTGTCGGGTCCGGTCAGGTCTGATCGGTTCGGTCCACGGGTCGGGTCCAGTCGGGTAGTTGTTTTCGGTGTGGAAGAAATGTGAAATCCTTTATTATTATGAAGTAGTGTGAAATCCATTGAATGAAAGAATTTGATGGAATTTAATCAAATTCCAATTCCAATTCCCTTATTAACCAAACACATTAAATATGGAATTCAAATTCCAATTCCACTGAAATCCGCGAACCAAACACACTATGGAATGGAATTCGAATTCCAATTCCAATGAATTCCCACGAATTACATCATACCAAACGCCCCTAGATGTTAAGCTAGGCTGACTTTTAAATATAGACTAATTAATAAAATAATATGTGGGTATTGAAAATCAAATAAATGTGTGTGTGTATATATATATAATAAACTAAATATAAAATAACTTGAGTCAACCAAGCGAGCTAATAAGCCAGACCAGCCAAGCCGGCTCACCTAGATACAACAAAACCGATTTCGAGCGAGCTTCGAGCTATTTAAACCATAATTATAAAAAATTACTTTCTAAACAAAAAAATCGACACTTGGACAGGTTTGCAATTTCAAATGATGAATAGAATTCTGATATAACTTTCAATTATCTACCACCAGGTAAGACGCATTTTGAGAGATGACAATGCTTGTGTAAAGTAAGGGTGTTAATATATTATTTTTAATTTTTCTTAAATTTGATTATTCTTTATATATTACATAATATTTTTGTTCTTGCAGGAACATCGAGAAATGGTTAAAGAGATCCAAATCCGAGAGAAAGAACTGTCAGAATGATCAATGACGTCATACATACGGCTTTATGGGTTTCGATGAACACCTTATCTGCTTGGTAAGCTAATCATATCTATAAATTTTAGTAATAGCAAGTGGTATACCCCGTGAAGGGGGCGTTATTGCCCATAACGGACGTGGAACACCGCCTGGCGGGGCGTTAACGGGGCGTGGAGCTGTGGGGCGTGAAGATGTTAACGGGCGTGTATGTGGATATATTACCGTTGAACGGTAATTTTTTTGACCGTTATCTATTTTTTTTAATTAACTAATTGAACATTTTATCTCCTATAAATACCCCACAATCTTTTATAAAACACTCACATCTACCCATTCTTCTATCAACTTTCTATTCTTTTAACTTTAAAAATACCATGAATCCAAACACCACAAACACTCCCAACGACAACGAGTTCCAACAAAACCCGTGGAGTTTTCCAACGTTCGGTGGACAACCGAACCCTTTGTTCATCGGTTCTTCCAACTTCAACCCGAGAAGTTGAGGAACCCGAACCCGAACCCGTAGTTTTTTATTTATTTATTGTATGACTTTTTAATTTTATTTGCATTTTATAATGTTTTTTAATGTTTAATATATTAGTTTTTATATTTATGTTTTAAAATGCAAAAAAAAAAGTAATAAAAAAATGGATAACATGAGTTGGATAACATGGAGTATACCCCTCCCATGTTATCAAGTCATGTTATCCAGTCAGCGCCTACATGGCGGATAACATGCCTCCATAACATGGAGGTATACCCCATGCTATAATTGTTTGTATATTTAACACCTATCAATGTTTTATGTAGGAGAAACAAAAGGATATGATGAGTGTGTTAGCTAGCTACAAACACTAGTACAAAAATGACCTTCGGTGACACTAAAAAAGTGTGACTATATGTGATTAGTGACATTTTTTTCCCGTCTAATCCGTGACCAAAAGTCGCACCATTTTAGGCATGATATGGTGACATTAAATTTCAGTGACCGTATGGTACCAACAAATGTGACCGTAGATAAAAAGTGTGACTATAGAGTAGTGATTTTTCTTTCAGGATCAATAAATTTATCGAATAATGTCACCGTAAACCCATTTTTGGTAACACTTATTTATTTTGTAGTGACAAAGTGTTCCCAAATGGTGACATGTTGTTCGTGTTTACTGTGACGTTTTACTAACAATTGGTCACATAACTTATAATTTCGTGTGACTATTGTTTAGGTTTTAGAGACACACAATTTTGTTATGTGTGACCATATCACGATAGTTGATGTAGAAAAAGTAGAAAGTGTGACTATTTCATAGTTTATAGTGACACAAAAATGTCTTAAAGTGACTATTGGTTGGAATATGGTCACAGTTAAACACCTAGTTGTTAATATAAAGTAACCATTACATCTCTTTAGTGACATAATGTTGCCAAGTGGTCACATTTTTCACGTTCACTATAACGTTTTGTTAACATTTGGTCACATAACAAATATTTAGGTGTGACTATTGTGTAGGTTTTAGAGACACACAATTTTGTTATGTGTGACCATATCATGATAGTTTATGTAGATATTGTTTGAAGTGTGACTATTTCACAGTTTTAGTCACACAAAAATTTCTTAAAGTGACTATTGATTGGTATATGGTCACAATTAAAGACTTAGTTGTTTATATAAAGTAACCATTATATACCTTTTGGTCACATAAGAGAAATATAAATATGACTAGAATATTTCTATAATGACATTAAGTATGTGTAAGTGTCATTTTTTGCTAACCTTTAGTCACATTATTTTTAAGCTTTTGTTATTAAATGCTCACTTAGTCACATATGTTACTTAAATACATCACCCTAAGACACTTTTAGTCATACTTTTAGTTTCTATGTGACTATTTATGTATTTTAGACTCAATTAATTACGTAAATTGTGACTATATGTTGTTAATAATAACATAGTTGTTAATATAGAGTGACCATTTCATACCTTACAGTGACATTGAACAAATAAAAACGAGACTTAAAACATGTTATAGTCACATTAATTAGTTGTAAGTGTCACTTATGTTATAGCTTTAGTCACATTAGTTTTGAATATTAGTTTTCGCATTTGCTATATAGTCACATTTGATACATGCAAAAATGACGGTAAAAGAGTTATAGTCACAGTTTTATTATTCGGTGTGACTGATCTGTGTTTTAGATACACAATTGTTAATATAAAGTGACAATTGTGTAGTTTTTAGTCACATAAAACACAATCATATAAAATGACACCAAAAATGTAAAATAATAACATTAGCATACACTATTAAAAAAATTTTGAAATTGTTCCACAAATATAAATTCTCGTGTTAAAAAAACATAAAATGCATCCTAATCTAAATCATCCTAGGCCTTATTCTTCTTAGATTTCTTCATCTTCACGATGTCGTCTCTCGTTATAAATTTCCTTTTCATCTTTTGCCCCTGGACGAATTCATCTTCATTCTCTTCTACTGGTGTAGTAAGAACTGGATCCTGAATCAACAACATTCATACAGAAAAATTGAAAGAATTAATAAATGATAACTAATTTAGTTTGAACAATAATATAATGTACTATGAAAGGTAAGTAATTAAAGGAAACTAACATTTGATTGATCAAGGCAAAGGTTCTTTGGCCAAGGAACAAAATTGTTTAGTGCTTTTTCCATTGTTTTGACATCATCTACCTCAAATGGTAAAAACGATGCCGGTACTTTAACTTCATCAACCGACACCTTGTAACACTCATCTTGGAGTGGAACTCCATCAATGTATTGTCGTTCTTCGGACAGGTAAACGGTACCTAAACCAACAATTTGTCTCTTGGTCGGGTAGGCTAGTTTACATTTGATCTGCTGCAATGATTTTGTCATATTAACATAAAAAGGGAAAACTAAAACACACATATTCGTCAAATTACATACCTTTATGATTCCAGGTGAAGGTGTCGTTATCGCCACAGGAGTTAAAGCATCTTTTTTTTTTGCTTCAGCCTTATTTTGCCTTGTTTTTACTGCTTCCTAAATATAATTACACAATTCAAACACAAAAAAATAGTAATTGCTGATTTCAAAATAAAACAAATAAAATCTAAAACAATTACTTACTATGGATCCAACCCTCGTTGAATCCTTCCGTGTGAATTTATCAGCAGTCGCATTCGATGGGGCCTTTTTTTGGTTTTCTTTGTGGCATCCTACATATATATAATATTACATAAGCAACACATTGCAGATTATACATCACTGATCTAATGTAAAAGAAGTTAAATTTTAATAATTAACTTACTGGAGTTACTTCTGTATCTGCTGATTCTTTCTGACTGATTATATCAGGTTGTGAATCAGCTCCCGATGGAGTTACCGGCACATTTGTAATCGAAGGACTTAACTGAGCTGGAGACGTATTGGCAGGAGTTGCCCAATTTCCCTGATCAGAAGTAAAGTAGATGTAAAGTTTTATAAATGATATCCATATATCCAATTAAGTTGCATTTATAGTCAGATTCACTTACCTGCTGCCCCTGAGGTGGAAGGGTGGCTAATAAAAAAGCTAACTATTTTTCATTTTCAGCCATCCTTTCATTCAACGCGTTTATTTGTTCATTCTTTTCCATATTTTCTTGTTTCTCCTTCTCTAGTTGAGCCTGAAGCACATCCAGCTGCTGTTTCATGGACCCTCACTGTCTTGGAACATTAAAAAATTTACTAGGGTTGACTCCCGTGCCAACACCTCTCAACGACCCACATTTTCCCTTCCCTAAGACAACTGTCATGGCATCATTGCCTGGATCAAGTTTGAGTTGTCCATCAGTGATCTTTTTTTTCAGTTTTCATCTATACAAAATAAAACGTCATAGACATTAATACAATTTCGTATATATTAATCACAGTGATAGAGTTAGCAAAAATAAAGCTGCAGTCAACTCACTATTTCTGCTGCTATTGCTTTAGCAACTTCATCTTCTATTTCGTCCGCTTTATTCTCACGCGCTTCGTACCACAACAGTGACCGGGAATGCATTGTGCCTGCATTGATTACTTTAGTTTCAACCTTGTCATAATTGACAAAAAAAAATCATATTAGTAAGAAAGCACAGCATTTGATGTTTTAGTTCTAAACATGTAGGTAGTGTGAAGGCTGAACACCAACCAGTTTCTGTTCAAGCCTAGCATATCCACCCCGCCCTAAGCGGTGGTTATAGATGGACATCGAACGAGCAGTTTTCGACCTCCCCGAAACAGCCTTACAATAAAACAAGATCGACATTAATTTCTTAAATCAAATAAATATTAAAATGGCATAAATTACATTATGGAGGTAAAAGGAAGTTTTAAACCTTGTATTGATCAGATTGTGTGTAGGCGACAAAATTGTCCCAGTCTTGTTGGTTACGGAGTATAGTCCTGTACCGTCTTGGGATTTTTGCCAACTTGTTCGGTTTACCAAGGTTAGGTAGTATGTCTTTTTCGTACAGCTTATTTCTAAAGCTGCGCAATAGCATCCCGAGGCGATTCATAACATACTTTTTCCTACCTTCATCAACCTCGTAATAACGCTGAAATAAAAATTACCAACATATTATAATTTGAATGCAATTGCAATGTATAATATTAATAAAATTCGCTGCAAGTGCAAACAAAATTCTATAGTTATACTGTTATCAAAGCCCATAGCTTGTCTCTCAGTTCCTTTGATACGTGCTTCCAATTGAAAACACTTAAACCTATATTCTCACGGACTAGATCTCCTAGAAAACTTATAAACTCTGAATTATACCATCCGCTAAACCTTCCATAGGCATCAAACTTGACTCGACGTTTTTTTCCACCCGAGTTTGTGTACGCGTTTTTCATCTTGGACAGTCTAGTCAAGCCCCTCTTGGCTTTAATTTTTTTGGGATTTAGACATTCCAATCCAGTCGCGGTAATTGTTTCTCCGTCTGAACTTCCTTCACTGTCACTGTCACTCGAATCAGAAATGTTGGCTTCATTGTGTTCCTCATTAGCTTCTCCCAAATCATAATCGTATGCGTCATCATCACTGTATGCCTCATCGTTTTGCATGGTGCGTAATTCGTTATTTTCCATTGTGTTTTCGGGTTCCATGATCTAAATTACACAACAGATGCTAATCACGATTGTAAAATCATAACCAAATTACATCCATGTTCAACAAATAAATATAAAAAATATCACGTACCTCTGTAGAAGATGAGGACTAAATAAAAATTTTTCCGACGACTGCAGTGATTCCCCAATTCGTGAATATAGTTTTGGTGAACAAAGTTGGTTTATCATGGTAACGTGTAAATCGGAGATTGAAAACATCACGACGGTAAAACGAAATTCCAAACTCATAATTGGTTTCGGAGGGAATAGTTTAGAAAATTGATGAAACCCTACTGGAATTTTCAGAGGGAAGATTTGGATTATGAAATTTTCGATTCCGAAATTAAAGTTTATGATGATTTGAAACATGTTTGGAAACTGGGTTCGTAAATATGGGAACAGATCGACCGACAATTCTTGAAGATAAAAACCTTAAATGTTTAAAAAAACAACGAGAATTGGGAAAATAATACTATATTTTGTAAAAGTATGTCAATTTAGTATGTTTAATAAACTATTATTATACCCAATTAAACTAATATATTTTGTAATAAAAATTTATAAACTTACTCATAATTATCTCTTAATAAAATAATATACTAAAAAAAACATAATACTATATTTTATAAACGTATGATCAATTTATATATTCAAAAAAATATTATTATACCCAATTAAAGTATTATATTTAGAAATAAAAAAATACCCAATTGGGTGTCTCATTATACCTAAATGGGCCTTATTATACCCGACTTGGCCTCATTATGTCCAATTAAACCTCATTATACCCAATTAGGCCTCATTATAGCTAATTGGGCCTCATTATACCTAATTGGGCCTCATTAAAACCAATTAAGGTCTTGAGGATCATTATGCCCAAATTATGATGATTATGCACAATTGTGATTAGTATAGTCAATATTAGAGCATTATGTCCAATTTTAATGATTATACCCAATTGTGGTTCATTATACCCAACTAAGGATAAGTGTACCCAATTGAGGATCATTATGCACAAATTATGTTCATTATGCCCAAATTATGATGATTATTGCCACTTGTGGTTCATTATACCCAACTTAGGATAATTACATCCAATTGAGGGTCATTATGCCTAAATATGTTGAATATGCCCAATTGTGGTTCATTATACCCAATTGAGGATCATTATGCCCAAATTATGATGATTATTGCCACTTGTGGTTCATTATACCCAACTTAGGATAATTACATCCAATTGAGGATCATTATGCCTAAATATGTTGAATATGCCCAATTGTGGTTCATTATACCCAACTAAGGATAATTGTACCCAATTGAGGATCATTATGCCCAATTATAATTATTATGCCCAATTGGGCCTCATTATACACATTGGGCCTCATTATACCCAATTGGGCCTCATTATACCTAATTGGGCTTCATTATGTCTAATTGAGGATCATTATGCCCAATTGTGGTTCAATATACCCAATTGAGGATCATTATGCCCAAATTATGATGATTATTGCCACTTGTGGTTCATTATACCCAACTTAGGATAATTACATCCAATTTGAGGATCATTATGCCTAAATATGTTAAATATGCCCAATTGTGGTTCATTATACCCAACTACGGATAATTGTACCCAATTGAGGATCATTATGCCCAATTATGATTATTATGCCTAATTGGGCCTCATTATACACATTGGGCCTCATTATACCTAATTGGGCCTCATTATACCTATTTGGGCTTCATTATGTCCAAGGTTGCAAAACTCGCTAGGTGCTCCCCGGACGGCCAACTGGGGAGTTGAGAGTACTCGGCCTAGGCGGGGAGTACTCGGAGAGTACTCGGAAATGGTATATTATGATGAAAATATTTTTTTTTAGAAATTATATACATGTTCAAATGCCAATATTTATAATAAAATGCATAAATATTAAAAATTTAATATTGATATCATCATTAGTATTTCAAAAACTTATACCAGTACCCTTCATCATTAGTATAATCTTAAAACCTATGATAAATTTTGTTTAAGGTGCTCTTTAGTTGCGGTTGATGCAGTAGATGAACTCGATTGCTTGACGACGATGAACATAGAACGACGAACGACAATAGGGTTTGGGAGTCCGAAGTTGCGATGAACTCGTTCCAGACGTTAGATGTATGACTGTGAAGTGAACGACAAAGAATATTTAGGGTTTTCTTTCAATTTAGCGCCTGGGAGTTGGGAATTACTTTTTTTGTCTTTTTTTTTCAATTAGTTATTTTTTTTTAATTTAAAATTGCGTTGACCGAGTTGGACCGCCTAGGCCGAGTTGGACCGCCTAGGCCGCCTAGCACCGAGGTTGACCGAGTTTGACCGCCCACGAGTTGCTCAGGCGAGTTGCCTAAAAGCGCTTCAGTAACATTCCGCCTAGCGCCTAGGCCGAGTTTTACAACACTGATTATGTCTAATTGAGGATCATTATGTCCAATTGTGTTTTATTATACCCAATTGAGGATCATTATGCCCAAATTATGATGATTATTGCCACTTGTGGTTCATTATACCCAACTTAGGATAATTACATCCAATTGCGGATCACTATGCCTAAATATGTTGAATATGCACACCTATGATTATCATGCCCAAATGTGGTTCATTATACCCAACTAAGGATAATTATACCCAATTGAGGATCATTATGCCCAAATTATGTTGATTATACACACTTTAACCTCAAGTCATCTTGATTATAGCCAATTGAGCCTAATTAGATAATTACTTTATTTTAACTGTGGATAGTGGAATATTATTCATTTAAGTAGTATTATTAACTTATATATATATATATATATATATGTATATTTAATTTATGTTATCCTAAAAATAATTTGATTATAAAATATAACACTTTAAATGATGGATTTATGTTATCCTATAAAATAATTATATAAAAAAGATAACACTTTAAATGAGGGATTCTCATACTTAATAAAAAAAACACCTTAATTGAGGGAATCGTATATTCATTAAAATAAACCATAATTAATAACCGTTAACCTATTCACAATTCGAGCACAACCCCTTCGAGCCAAAAATGATGAACACACATTCACTCACAGCAAATTCGGTCAAAAAAATTTCTGAAGCCATTCGATCGAAATACAAGGTATGTTTGATTTCCCCATCATTTTATTTACATGATTTTTTAATTTTAATTTTCTTCGATTTAGTGAATTTAACTGTGGTTACGATTTGGTACTGATGTTGGAGATGGACAAATCTTGGATGTTGAAAGATAGAAACACAAAACCTTATATCGATGGAGTTGGAGCTTTTATAGATTATGCAGTTCGAAACATAAAAATATCACAGAATATGGACACACAAAAAAGTATTGAAAAAATTAAAATTTTCATGTCCATGTACAATATGTTTAAACCACATGTCTCTTGATGTGGAGGAGGTATCTCTTCACTTATTCAGACATGGAATAGATTAACTCTATACCTTATGGATTAAGCACAGAGAGAAGGCTGATGAGCCTTATGAAGACAGCTACACGAGTGATTTTACGTCGGGCATTCCAACTGATGCCGCCGAAACAATTGAAATGGTTGAAGCTACGGAAGAAAATTTCATGAATCATGAACATGAGAAGTTCATAAAACTGATTGAAGATGCTGAGAAGCCACTTTACAAAGGGTGTCCCGACTTCACAAAGTTGTCCGCGCTGGTACACCTCTTCAACTTGAAGAGTAAGTACGAAATTTCGGATAAATGCTTTACAGAAATATTAGTTTTGGTAAAGAAGATGTTGCCCGAAGACAATGAGATGGTGAACAGTACATATGAGGCTAAGAAAACGTTCAAAGCAATGGGTTCGGGGTATACGAAGATACACACATGTATCAACGACTGCATACTATACAGGAACGAGTACAAAGATTTGCAAATATGTCCCACTTGTGGAAAATCCAGATGGAAGGTGGACGACATAAAAAAGGTTATATACGAGAATGTTCCTGCAAAGGTGTTGTGGTACTTTCCCATAATACCACGGTTGAAACGTCTATTCCAGTCACCGACAACTGCATGTAATTTGAGATGGCACGCAGAAAGTAGAATACAGGACGGTGTTTTACGTCACCCGGCAGACTCAACCGCGTGGTCTGTTATAGATGACAGATATCCAGAGATTGCTAATGATCCAAGAAGTTTGCGTCTAGGCATTTCCGCTGATGGGGTAGACGTTAATCGAGGAAATCGAAACCACAGTGTATGGCCAATTTTATCGGTTATTTACAACCTTCCACCTTGGTTGTGTATGAAAAGGAAGTTCACCATGCTTGTATTATTGATATCGGGAACACCGGGTAACGATATTGATGTTTTTTTAGAACCGTTGGTTGAAGATCTACAAATCTTATTTGAAATAGGAGTCGAAACATACGATGCATATTTAAAAGAAACGTTTACACTACGTGCTGTTGTGTTATGGACGATAAACGATTATCCTGCCCTTGGTACACTTTGTGGCTGTCCATATAGTGGATTCAAAGGTTGTGTAGTGTGTAGGAAAAAAACACACTGTATTAGACTACCTAAGTCAAAGAAACAAAGTTATGCTGGACATAGACGTTATCTACCCTATGAACATCCGTTCAGACGTCAAACTATGACATTCAATGGACAAAAAGAGCTAGAAATTGCAAAGGAACCTATGAATGGGGAAGAAATATATAACGAGGTACAATATGTTGTTAATAAATGGGGTAAGGGTGATAAGATAAATAATGATCTTGAAACACAAAAATCAAATGGAAGAGGTGGAAAGATAAAAAGGAAAAGGAGAGCAAAAGAAGTAGGTACATGAAATGATACCAACAAAGAAGACACGTACTGGAAGAAATTTAATATATGGTATCGGCGTCTAAAGTATTGGCGGTATAATTCTGTCAACCACTGTATAGATTTTATGCATATAGAAAAAAATGTTGCTGAGAGTCTCATTGGTACACTGTTACACATCCCTGGAAAGACAAAAGATGGATTGGAGGCTCGGTTGGATTTGGAGTCATTTGGTTTAAGACCAGAATTACAAGCTAAGAAAGATGGCAACAAAACAATACTTCCGGCAGCTTGCTACACATTAACATCCGAGGAAAAAGACAAATTATGTGATACTTTATACAAGTTAAGGATTCCACAAGGGTATTGTTCTAATTTTTCTACTTTGGTTAGTCTAAAGGATAGGAAGCTTATCGGACTAAAATCACATGACTACCACATGCTCATGCAACAGTTTTTGCCCGTTGCAATACGGTCTATTATGCCGAAACACACAAGAAATGCTATTATAAGGTTTTGAATTTTATCTTTTATATATCATTTAAACTTACATTATGATTTTATGTCTCTGATTGATTTTATTTACGTTATACATTTTGCTTTTGTGTATCAGATTTTGCTTCTTTTTCAAATCTATATGTAGCAAGGAAATCAAGGTGGAAGAGCTTGATAAATTGCAAGCAGAATTATGTGTTACATTATGCCTTCTAGAGAAATACTTTCCCCCCTCATTTTTCGATGTAATGGTTCATTTGACCGTGCACCTTACAAGGGAGGTAAAGTTATGTGGTCCGGTATGCTTTAGGTGAATGTATCCTTTTGAAAGGTGTATGAAGGTTATAAAGGGACACGTGCGAAACAAAAACAAGACAGAAGGATGCATTGCCGAAGAGAATGTTGCAGAAGAGACGATTGAGTTTTTGAGCGAGTTCCAAAAAAAACTGACCACTATTGGTTTACCACCTGACATGCATAAAACATTTGCAAATACTGACATTATTGAAGGTAATAGGGACGAGAATCCACTATCAGCGGGTAAACCAACGGAAGTATCTTCATATCTTCATGAAAGCTCATTTCTTTGTGATGCAAAATACTTCTGAAGTTGAACCTTATATCGCGTAAGTCTTATTTACATGTATTTTGTTACTTTATATATATAGGCGAAAACACCATAGATCTTGGCTGTTGGATGATCTTGATGGACGCCCCAGATCAATCCGCAGTGGATGTAGTGTTTTCGCTGGATGTAGGATAACTCGACTCATACATATATATATATATATATATATATATATATATATATATATATATATATATATATGTATGAGTCGAGTTATCCTACATCCAGCGAAAACACTACATCCACTGCGGATTGATCTGGGGCGTCCATCAAGATCATCCAACAGCCAAGATCTATGGTGTTTTCGCCTATGGCGTTTTCGGGGGAAATAAAAAACACCATAGGCGGAAACACCATAGATCCTGGCTGTTGGATGATCTTGATGGACGCCCCAGATCAATCCGCAATGGATGTAGTGTTTTTGCTGGATGTATTTTACCTTAAACTTATATGTATATATAATATAATATTTATTTTACAGTCGGCACATGAAATATCTAGAAGAAAAACACAATTCTAAAGGAAAAGGATGGCTAGAGAAGGAGCATAGTAAAACATTTAGTCAGTGGCTACGAGACGAGGTGAACTGTTTTCATATTATGAATTGAAATAATGTTCCTCGTATTATTATATTGGTGTTTTTTTCGAAACTCAACTTAGTAAATAATTTTAGGTTGAGAGCGAGTTAGCTGTCTCCGAAGATAGTATATCAGAAACTGTAAGGTGGATTTCACATGGACCAAATAGGAACGTTGTGAAATACGAAGTGTATGACATCAATGGATTTACATTTCGCACAAAATCCCGTGAAGGTAAAGTTCATCAAAATAGTGGGGTTAGTGTAGTGGCGACCAACATGCACATTTCTAAAGAGGTTGTATCCTATGACCAAACTTATTATTACGGCGTTTTACAAGAAATATGGGTACTCGACTATCATTTTCGAAGAATTCCTCTTTTCAAGTGTGACTGGGTTGACAATAAGAATGGGGTAAAGAAAGATAGTCTTGGCTACACATTGGTTGATCTTGGTAGATTAGGCCACAAGGATGATCCTTTCATATTGGCTTCACAAGCCCAACAAGTATTTTACGTTGCAGACCAACTTGAGAAGAGGTGGTCAATTGTCTTCAAAAATCCTGCGAAAAACTACAAAGATGCTTATGAAGATGAGGAGTTTAGTACCGTGGTTCTTCCTGAAAATGATAATATACTGTCATCTTTAGACCCAATAGAGTTGCGTAAGCAATCCAGGAACAACTATTTCCGGGACGACCGTCGGGGTATAGTTATACGAAAGGTATGTATGGTTATTATTATTTAATCATTACAATTTTCCTATTTCAAACATAAACAAATCCACATTAAAATTTTTACAATCTAGTATTCTATTTTCCAAATTAATACATCATCTTACGCTAATATTTGTTTGCTTCAGGCACATGAGAGCACTTAATCACGACGTCATTTCAAGACGCTCAACCCTTCTCGATCACGCACCTTCATCACCAGCAGCCTCCTTCAACAGCTTCACCCTTTCTTCGTTCAGCCCCTCGATGATGGATAACATCTGATCCATCTCCACATTGATTGCTAGATCATAGTCACCCTCCTTCTCCAAATACTTGAAGCACGATTCTGCAAAACGAAATCCACGAGTCTTGAAGTGGTCAACCCTGGCCTCAACCACTGCTCTGCTCTGAGAAGCTGCTTCCAGACGTCGGATGTTGTTTCTCAACACCGTGATAATCTCCTCTATCCGGCGAAGTTGGCCCCTAACGTGGGCTTCAACTTTTTCCATTATCTCATAATCAGGCATCCGTGGGACTGGAGTATATGAACTCGAATTTCTCATGGCGCCAACGAACTCATCTTCCCGAGAAATCTGATTGACTGTTGAAGAAGACGACATTGCTGCAGTGATAAAGCTTTTCGGTGTTTGATGTGCAAAATTAAAAGATATGGTGAAGATATGGCCGGTGTACTTATAATCCTGTTTGTAGCTATGATAATTACCTAGGTTATTTGAGAAAGCTGCAAGAGTCGGCACACGTCCTTTCGATTCTCCACACGTCTCCCCACAACCCGATCAAATCACCGATATACATTTAAATATTAATTAAATTAATTAAAATCAATTATTTATATATCTCGATTCGGTTTTCCACGTTAATTAGGTTTAGTTTCCCGCCAATTAAATTCCTATGTCTATTTGAGATTCTCATCCTATAAATAAATGATGATCGAGAAAGAGAATTAATAATTAACCATACTTTTCCTCCCCAAAAAAATCACAGTTTCAGTTACCATGGCCGGCCATGATCACACTTTCACATCCCTCCCCAAATACAAAACCACAGAAGATGCAACCGATGCTTGCAAAGAGTATCAACAAGCCAAGTACGTGGACGATGGCTTGATCGCCGCTGATATGGACGCCGTCACCTACAAACAGCAGAAAATCACGAAGGAGATGGAGGACCTCCTAAAACATGTTCGTTTGAGTGAGAGCCTGTACTGCAGTAGCCCCTCGATTGTCCACCGTCTTACTATGATCCAACAAGAAAACAAACTTCTGCAATCAAGGCTGAAGGAAATCGGTCCAACCATCATCAAGAACCGTCCAAAGAAGAAAGAATTTGCTATGAGGGCTGATGCTTTCTGAAAATAGTCTAGGTGTTGATGGTTTTAATTTGTGTTTTTTTTAATGAACTAATGAATGTTATGAAGTACCCAAAATTATTAATGAATTAATGTTTTCTGATTTTACCTGTTTAGTGTATGTTATGAAGTACCAAAATTATTAGATGTTTTTGTATTTAACTTTTTATTAAGCAAGTTGGGATGGTTATCCATAAATGGCTTAAAATTTAGTTAACAGAAAACAAAAAAAAAATTGTAGGGATCTGGGGTTCGAACCATATTCATACTTATAAGTTATTATTGTATATTGAGAGTACAGGTTAAAGATTTGGTTATTGAAATACATTCCGTTCTCAGGGGCTCGCCCAGCGGGTTGGTCTTTTGATTTTCTTTGAAAGGTTGTGAGTTCGATCCTTGGCAAATGCCAACACCATATAAATATTTTTACATGTCTAATATCATGAAATATGACCAAAAAAAACTTATAGTCACATATATTTTTTATCTAGTATGACTAGAATTTATCTTTAGTCACAATTAAAATTTTCATAAAATGAAAGATGTGACCAAATTACACTTATGGTAACATATTTTATTCATTTATCATGACCAAAATTAATCTTTAATAACTCACTAAATTGTCATAAAATAAATATGACCAAATAATACTTATAGTCACAAATCTTGTTTTTCATTTACCATTACTAGAACTCATCCATAGTCACACATTAAATTTTATAATATCATGAAATATGACAAAAAAAAACTTATAGTCACATATATTTTTTATTTAGCATGACTAGAATTTATCTTTAGTCACAATTAAAGTTCTCATAAAATGAAAGATGTGACCAAATTACACTTATGGTAACATATTTTATTCATTTATTATGACCAAAATTAATCTTTAATAACTCATCAAATTGTAATAAAATGAAATATGACCAAATAATACTTATAGTCACAAATCTTGTTTTTCATTTACCATGACTAGAACTCATCTATAGTCACACATCAAATTTTCTAATATCATGAAATATGACCAAAAAAACTTATAGTCACATATATTTTTTATTTAGCATGACTAGAATTTATCTTTAGTCACAATTAAAATTCTCATTAAATGAAAGATGTAACCAAATTACAATTATGGTAACATATTTTATTCATTATAACATGACAAAATTATACTTATAGTCACACATACAGAAATAAAACTGTGACCATAAAATATTTAGACTGGAATTTTTAGTCACACCTAAGAAAATGAACTATGACCATATGATACTTATAGTCACATGTATGTCCAATTATTGTGACGAGTATATATCTTCAGTCACACATCCAAATTTGAAATGTGATCATAAATTGTAACTTATAGTCACACCAATAACTAATTGCCACCAAAAAATGTTTAACTTACTGTCACACTCAAAAGTAACGT
>JBCNJP010000017.1:13948284-13965833 GCA_039602395.1 Deinandra increscens subsp. villosa
CATAAAAAACAAAAAGCTGAGCAAAGTCATGCGTGTCGCAGGTAGCGTTGTGAAGGCTGGAGCTGTGAAGGCAATGAAAAGGTTCGGTGTGAATCTGGAATCCGAGAAAGTGTTTGTCTCGTTATCGGAATGGTGCCCTAATCTCTACGTGAATCCGAAAGATCCGATCTGTTCCGGCTACATCCAGTATTTTCAGCACAGAGACAACATGGAAGCAATCGGTGCCGGAAGAGTTGAAAGGATCGCGACCACAGTCTCGACTGGAAGTCTGTTTTCGGGCCTAATTGGGAGGGATTCCGAACCAATACATATTTTGCCAACTGCTTATGTGACGGTGAACAATACGCCGTCGGAGGACTTCCGTGGAGCCCACGGCATCGCTCAATGGCGGCAGGAAGATTTTCAAGGGCAGTCAACGCTACACAGGTTCGAAATTACCGGGTGAGGTTAAATCTTTTGCATGGTGGACGGTAAAACTGTTATTTTCCTTACAATAATTAAAGCCGGAGTAGCCGTGCGGTGTAGGTTTTTTGGTTAATTTAGGTTAAACTTGATGTTGTTGTGTCTTTTTGTGACGTTTGTTAATTCGGTTGGTGTTTGATCTAGTCTTTTGCTTGTATTTCAAGGTTCTAGCTTCTTGCTATGCTAGCCCTTGTTTCAATAAAAAAGCTGTTCCAAAAAGACTTATCCTGCTACACTCTTAATTCCCGAATAGCCTCTCTAATTAATTAGCATGATAGGCGGTATATAAACCTGTAACGACTAGAGCAAGCATGAATAGTGGCTTCAGTTTCAAGAAACTATCGACGAGCTAGCTGAAGTGATCTGGTACAAACCCGAAATCACCCCTAAAGATATCTCAAAGTTTATATATATCGTATCACCTCTAACGAAATCACCCGAAACACTATTTTGTATCTTAACAATTAATTAACAAAATCTAGCTTGTGTAATCGTATCAAAACTTTTATCTAACTACAATAAGTGGGTTTCTAATTGTTTTGAAATGAATAAGGTTTGATAATTACTCTGGAAAAATTAAAACAAATAATCATGTGAGGAGGGGATAGCGTATAGTTTCTTGTGTGGGATCTTGTGTTGGAATTTAAAGAAAGAAACGAGAGAGATGATTTTTAAATAGTAGGCAAGTATGGGGATATATATATTTGTTTTTATTTAGAAATATGGTCACTTTTAGAAAGATGGTCGGTTAGTACTCCCTTAGGTTTTCATTATTATACTGTAAATAAATGAAATAAGCTAGGTTAGTGGGGGCTACGGTCACATGGGAGATTAGACGGACGTATACCAAGTCTAAAGCATATTAATGATGTAACTTTACCACTAATGAAGTAATCCTTATCGTTAAGCAAGAATTGTCCAAATTAAGAAAAAAAATATTAGGGAAAACATTCAAATAAAACCTATAATACATTTTAATTAAAAATTACAACACATTAATTTACCATTGGTTATTTGGCCGTATGGTATTAGTGATTAGTGAAAGACTCTGGACTGAAGTGTTAAGAGTTCGATCTCTGAGTTTAATAGGTTTTTCATCCGACCACTTATAGGAATGGTTTCTCTGAAAATAGGCTCAACTGATGTAAATGATAATTAGTTGAACTTTTCATAAAAATAACACATTAATTTATGAAAAGTTTGTGTCATAGTTCAAGTTTTAAAAAACATAAATTTTAAAAGGTATAAAAACCATTAGATACGGAGTATGTCACAATTTTTTTTAAAAGAAGTTAAATAAATATAAATGAAATTGTAGCTTTTTCTTAATTAAGAGCTTTAAATAGAGTAATAAAAGTTTATTTGTTAAAAAACATTTATATAAAAATTGTAACATATGTTATAAGTATTAGTAAAAAGTACAAGTACGTGAAATTATAGAGGGGGGGGGGGGGGGGGGGGGGGTTACTCCATGACTCCAAATCTTAGAGACATCGTATGTATTTTGAAATTCAATAGATTTAATTACAAGTCACGTATATTTCTATACATGATGCATTGTGGTTCCAAATAAACAATAACTAAACACTACTATTATGTAATGTGTAATAATCAGAGAGTCTAGCTAACAATTGGAGTAGTACAAAAGAAGCTAAATTTTACTTCGAGTCAAATAACATATGTCAACCAAGTTGCATTTTTTGGGTATACATTCCTCTAATTATTCATTAAAAACCTTGAGCATTTTCCCACCTTTACTATTAAAAGTCAGGGCATGGACCACCAAATAAAGCAAATAGGGGGTCGACACTCACCTTATTATTGATGCCAAGTATATTGACTTTTATAGAATTCAGAATTCGAATATTCATTCCATTTTTAATATCTCTATTCCATTCCATTTAGTCAAATAATGATCATCTCCCATAGGATCAGAGCGAGGTGATCGAGAAGGCGGCGGTGCTCGGATGTAAAGTTAGCGACATCCCTTTTGACTACCTTGGTATGCCGGTTGGAGCTAATATGAATCATAAGAAGAATTGGGGTAAAATTATGGACATCTTCCAAAAACGGCTTTCGGGTTGGAAAGCTAAACATTTGTCTATGGGTGGTAGATTGGTCTTAATTAAATCGGTCTTGGATTGTCTACCGAATTACTTCTTTTCCCTTTTCCGGGCACCCGCGGAGGTGTTAAAAAAGCTTGAGGGGATCCGGTTTAATTTTTTATGGGGTGGAGATGGTGTCAAAAGAAAGATCCATTGGATTGGGCGGGATAAAATTTTATGCCCAAAGGAGAAAGGCGGGCGGGGCTTGTCTTCCTTTAAAATGATAAATTCTTGCCTTCTTGCGAAATGGGTGTGGAGGCTCAAAGTGGAGCAGAACCATTTGTGGAACAAGGTTATTATGGGTATACACTACAAGCAGGGTCAGAATCCTTTTATACCCATTGGTTCGAAGGCTACTGGTGTTTGGAAGGGTATTAAAAAGTCTATGGAGGAGCTTACTTTTTTTGGTTTCAACATTGAAAATTATTTGGTGTTAGATCAAGGTAGGTGGCGCTGGTCGGTGGAGAATTCTGGAGTCTTTTCAACCAAGTCCCTGCGATTGGTTCTTACAAGTTTGGAGAACAGGGGTTCGACCTTCAATTTCGAATGGTGCAGGAATGTTCCTTCGAAAATCAACCTTTTGGCTTGGAGGGCTATGCACGATCGTCTTCCGACCCGGGCGGCCCTCACACATCGGAAGGTGGCTGTGGAAAATATGGAGTGTGGACTATGTGGTGAAGGTTCGGAATCGGTCTTACACCTATTCACTGGTTGCATGTTCTCGACTCAGGTTTGGCAGATTCTGGCGATGTGGTGCCGGCTCCCGGAGGCGATTGTCTTTTCGGTTGCGGATTTGGTCAACATGCATAAAGGGTGTAGTATTTCGGAAAAGAAATCTAAAGCGGTGAATATCATCTTTCTAACTGGACTTTGGTGTATTTGGATTGAGAGGAACAAGTGGATTTTTAACCATCGTCCCCCGTCGTTACAAAGAGTTTTTAGTGAAGTCAAAGTTTGGAGTTACTTATGGTATGTTAATCGTTGTAAGTCTCAGCCCATTAGTTGGGTTGAGTGGTCATCTTTCTCTTTGTAATGTTTCTCCTTCTGCGGCCTCTAGCGCCTTGCTAGCTGGTTTCGCTTCTTAATAAATTTCGCCGTTCAAAAAAAAATCTCCCATAGGATGTCAAATCCTTTGCTGAACAACATTTATAATATATGTTTTCTTAACCTGATGAAATGCAGTGAAAAAAAAATAATCACAAAGGAATCTCTAAGGGCACGTTTAGTTGTGGAAAACAAAGGGTGTTTTCATTTCTGTTTTTAAGAAAATAAGGAAAACAGAAAACGCGTTTAAATTGTATTTTTTAGAAAACGTTTTCTAGGAAAACAGAAAATAATGTTCAAAATAGAAAATAGAAAACTAGAAATGAAAAACTAGAAAAAATTTTCCACAACTAAACGGCCCCTAAACGCCCCTTGAGATCAATAGAGTTCAAAATTGTTAGGTTTACGAAAAAAACCTACAAATTCCCAAGAACTAAAAACGATTACAAAAAAGGAAATATGATTACTAAATAAACGAAAGACAATTTGGAGCAATTTTCCTTATTCTTCATTAACTTTTCATTAAAGAGCCAAAACACTTAAATAGCCATTACGTGTAGTACGTAAAACATGAGATGAGGATTCTAAGTTAAAGTAAACATGGAGAGAAAATGGAAATATGGGGTACATGGGATCATGCACATCATAGGATAACTCCCAAACTAGGTCAGCATGTCGGTTGACTGTATCAAAAATCTTCTAGGTTAAGAATTGCTTACTCGTTGTTGCTCCTTATGATATCGTTTGCTGCTTATATATGAATGCAAATAAGTAACTCTAAGTAAGAAAACACATGTCAAATTTTATTAATGTTTTCTTTTGAGTTATAACTAACTTAAAAATAATCTAAAAATAGATTACTATAATGATTTTGAAAATGAGTTTAATATAAAAAAAATTATAATAACGTTTAAAATACCTGGCAAATTTAAATACAGGTTTACTTACCTGCAGATTTCAAATCTTGATCCTAATAAAACAATAAAATTTATGCCACATGTTTCATTTATAAAGGGTCCACATCACCACCGCCACATGTCAAGCTCACATTGAATTACAAATTTAGTAAATCATCAATTAAGATTAATTACCAATTTTGTCAAAACTAAATTTTCATTTTAAAATTTTGATAAAATTAATATAGATTTGATTAATTACTCAATAATTTTAATCTTTTGTGGATAATAATGAACAACTTGTCAAACATAATAAATTTCTTAAATGTATTAAATTATTATTTAATATATTATAAGAATTTTATATCAATCATAACTTTCAAATTTCTTAAACATTATCTTTTATTTTTGTATTTATCTAATATTATAAATCTATCTATATTCAGTCCGTGTAATACACGGGTTACTAACCTAGTATATATATATATATATAATATATATATATATAATATATATAATATATATATAATATAATCATATCTTCTATATTCTAATAAATAAGATTTTTTTTTCTAAAAGATAACCTTTAATCCAATAAAAATAGGAGAGACAAAGTGAAGTTTTTCAAAAAATACTTATTTTAGTAGAAAAAAAATAACTACACATACTTGATAAATAAGTTTTCTAACTACATTGGTTTGAACCAATGGGCATTTGTCCCAATGGTATGGGGATGAAGGTTAGAGCTTGGGGACCTTGAGGTCTCAAGTTAAAACCTAACTCAAGGGGGTTTTTCTCAAGTGGTGAGTTTCCTCCTTGATGGTGTTCCTGAGTGAGCCAAGCCTGGAGTGTCAAAATCAGTATGGACGGTTGCAATCCCGTCTCAGGAAGGCTCACTCGGGTATTGGAGATTTGGGGAGTAGTCCAAACGCCGTTCAAAAAAACTACATTGGTTTGAAAAAAAAAAAAAAAAAAAAAAACTCTCCTCCCTTTCCATGATCGACAACGTGTTTGTAGTATGTGAGGATCGAGGGGATATCGTCCAGTTTCTTGTGTGGGAATTTAAAGAAAGAAATTAGAGAGATGATTTATAAAGGGATAGGCTATTTGCACCCCCTTTATTACTTGTTGCACTTCTTTTCTCGCTGGATTTTTTTACATATTTTACTCCTAGACTTAGTAATAGATTTGTAAATAAAAACAAAATATTAATATTTTTGTTTTTCCTGATTTGATTATCAATACCAAACAGTATTTATATTGATAAAAACCGAAAAATACCTATCGAGTTGGATTGCAGAAAATTTGAGTAGTTACTTTCTAAAAATAGTAATTATCTAATAAAGAATTTTAATAGTCTTTTTTTAAACTTTATATTTTCAAGCCATTTGCGGTTATGGTATTGATATACAAACCAACCAAGAAAAAGTTATTAAGGAGTTGGTAATTTGGAGTCTACTTTTAGTGTTTAGTGATTGCATATTTGTATGTTTTGTATTCTACTTTTAGATGGTAATTTGGAGTCTTTGATCAATTTTTAGTTATATATATAGGCTTGGTTGGATGATCATGATAATGAGAGACACAGAACTTCTGATTGTACCACTAGTGGAAGTGGATTATGTGGGAGTCATTCATTAATTTATCTCTTCATGAAGAATTACGTAGATTGAACATGCTAATTTTGGAGTTTTACGTGGAGTTTAGTTGTTATTAGTGACAAAAACATGGAAATAACTAAGGATGATGTTTTTAAATAAAAAGTTAATAAAAAGGGATGAAATTGTATTTCTTTTAAACTCTAAGGGGGAAGTGCAACAAGTAAAATTAACTTTAGAGAGGGGTGCGAATAGTAACACCTTTTAAAATAGTAGGCAAGCATAGGGATATATTCGTTTTTATTTAGAAAGATGGTTACTCGCTTAGGTTTTCATCATTATATTTGTGTAAATAAATAAATTAAGGTCAGTGGGGGCTACAGTCACATGGCAGATTATTAGACGGACTTATACTAAGTCTAAAACATATTTATGATGTAACTTTACCACTAATGAACTATAATACATTTTAATTAAAAATTATAACATATTAATTTACCATTGGTCCTTTGTCCGTATGGTATTAGTGATGAGTAGAAGACTCTGGACTAAAATGTTAAGACTTCGATCCCTGAGTTTTGTAGATTTTTCATCCGACCACTTACGGAAATGATTTTCTTTAAAAATAGCATCAACTGATGTAAATAGTATTTGGTTAAACTTTCCAAAAAAAGAACACATTAATTTATGAAAATTTTGTGTCATAGTTAAAGTTTTAAAAAACATAAATATTAAAAGGTACAAAAACCATTAGATAGAGTGTATGGCACATTTTTTTTAAAAGAAGTTAAATAAATATAAATTTACTTGTAGTTTTTCCTAAAAGCTTTAAATAAAGTATAAAAGTTTATTTGTTAAAAAACATTTAAATAAAAATTATAACATATGTTAAAAGTATTAGTAAAATGTATAAGTATGTGAAAATATAGAGGGGGAGGAGGGGGGGACAACTTTACTCCTTGATTCCAGATCTTTGAGACACCGTATGTTTTTTGAAATTTACATGACCTACACATCATGTATAGTGCTATACATGACGTATTGTGCGGTGTGAAAAAATTTAGGGTCATATATACTACTACACTTGATGTATAGGTATGGTGTAAGGTATCCGGGCCAAACCTTCATGCCCTACCCTTTACGTATTAGACCTACCTTTAACGTTTAGGGCATATTCTTGATGTCGGATGCGTCAGAGGAATGTCGGCTATACGGGACAAAATTATTTAGGGTTAAAGACTCTTCACGTATAGCCCTATATGTGAAGGATAGTTTAAAAAAAAATTGTTTTGGTTTCATTTGGGTGAACAAAGATTTGGTACAAAACACATTAGAACTATCTAGTTTCCACTTAATTATTATTATTACTATGAGTTTCAATATAAAACTAGTTTTTTGTTTTGATTATCGATAGAACTATACGTGAAGGATAGTTTTAAACTTTTTATTATTATTTTTGTTTTGGTATCACTTGGGTGAAAAAGATTCGGTATAGAAACGTTAGAAATTTCTAGTTCACTCTTAATTATTATTATTACTACGAGTTTCAATATAAAAGTAGTTTTTTATTATCGATAGAACTATACATGAATGATATACTTAAAAAAATATTTTTTTCTTATTTCAATATCACTTGGGTGAACAAAATTTGGTACAAAAACGTTAAATGTGATGTATAGGTGATCAGAGTCGAAGCCCCGATAAAAAAATAGAGATGTTTTGATATTAAACTAAGTACCTTATACTAGATAGGGTAAGTAGAGTGTCGATTCCTCAAGGAGTTCTTGGTTAGTGATTATCGATTGTTGAACTAAAGATATAATCGAAAATTTGATTTTTTTATATATTTTTTTATTTTAAAGTAACACTTGACATGCAATTAACTTTAACAAAGTAATTAACTTGAGAATTCGATGAAGATTAAGATCACTTCCAGGTTTGTAACACAATTCACACACATGTAACTTAAGGTATGGTGCAATTTGATAATGAATCACATAGACATGGTACCGAATAACTTCAATGTTCATAGAAAACTAGCTAAACAAACCACATTAATGGGACAATCTCTACTTATGCTAACTATGTAGATTGGCACCTTTAATTGGTTCAGATGAGTACACTAATAGAATATTCCTATTTTAACCTAACTAGGATGAACATCACCATTGGGTAAATATGAATAACATGAAATCCATGAACACATCCATCATCACAATGATAAAATCAAAAAGTATTCACTAGCAAACTAATCAATTGTACCATTGTTTACCAAAAAGACACCAAACCCTATGTAACAATGCATAAATTGGCTCTTCACCTGGTTGTGATTGAAAGAAATTAGCCACACATGCATGATTACAAGATGGAAAACTAGATGATTTCGGTAATTAATGGTGAATTCGGAAGTGATTAAGGCTTTGGATCTTCAAAAATATCTCCTTCCTTCGTTATCTAGTTTTCTAGGCATCTCCTTGGTGATGAATGAGTGAAAAATCCCGAACTAGCTCTTAAAACTCGTTCAAACTCGTAAATAATCGCGTCAGATCGTGGAGGGACCGTACTGATTCACCCAGTATGTTGGATATAGTATGTCCAAACTCGGCATTTAAAGTACTCCAACCGTTCTTTGAACTGTAAGAGTCACACTAGGGTCAACATGTCATAAACTCGATTAACGAGTTAGCTGGTAACGAACAAACTATATATATAATTACTATTTTAGTAATTATGGTGGATTATTCATTTACTAAATTTATTTTAGTAGCTAAATAAAATATATAATTAATAGTTTATTAATTTAAATGATTAATTAAGTGGATAATTGTGAAATTAATTAGTTGATTAATTAATAAGGATAAACGAGAATTTAAACTAGTTGTAGATAGACTACAACTTCTTAGGTGGTTATATAAACACCACAAAAGTAGAGTTTAAGGGTTAATTGATTTTCGGATCTCTTAAAACACCAAAAAACTCTACCTCTCTTTCTCATCCCTCTACCTCTCAGTCAACACCACCAGCGGCAACATCTTTCCATCGCGAGCTCCACCGCATAACACCACCATGCCGTCGCCGCTAGCCCCTGCAGCCAATCACTCTGGTGTCGCTGCCTCGGGCTACCAGTCGTTGTCCGCTTGGTCTGAGCAGCCCGTCCCGACACCAACCACCATGTTGCATACGTCACTCCACCCTTTGTCGCTGCCGATGTCTCTGGCCACCGCCAGCGTCACCGGAATTCAGTTCGGGTCTCTCCCGACATCTGTGATTCCCGTAGACAATGATCCACCGATCTCTACGATGAGCGGAGACCCGAAGCCACTACCACCATTGCCGATGTTACTATCGCCACTGCTGCTTCTGCTTGCCTCTGAGAGCCGTCGATTGTTTGGCTCGCCGATTTGAGTTAACCATTTCGTTCAAATCTAGCAACGACATATTGAATGTTTGTATCCGAAAAAGGTATATCTAAACTATATTAGTTTAGATTGTATTAATTTATTTATTTTCGTGTTAACATGTTTATGGTGATTTGATCCTGCTATGGTTTTGCAATATTCGCATCTATAAATGTTTTGCTACGTTAAATTTGATTTTATATATAGGTGATATATATAAATGTATATTTAGTAATATAAAAAAATTACTATAACCGTGACACGGATATCCAGTGTAAAACCCAATAATGGTATCGCGTTTCTATAATCGATGATTATCATTTTGGATTCAATTCCAAATCCCGAATTTAAATTATTTGATAATTTAGTTTATAATTTTTTTTTGAATATACATATATACTATGTGTGTTAGGGTCCGAGCAACGTATTTTGAATTATTTAAATTTTGTGACATGTTTAGTTGTTTTTGGTTTTGGCCCAATTGTTGGCTCATTATTGTAGTAGAGTAGTTTTGGTTTGGGTAGGCCCGCTGTTTCGGGTTCAAATTTGTAAAACTAGAATTACGGTTTCTATTTATTGGAAACTATTTAATTTTAGAAACTGAAGACTAAATACCAAGTTATAAGTCAAAAGGAAGATAAATAATTCACAAGACATACAAGATACCTACCATGTGGTTATTTACCTTTTATTATATTAATTAACCCAATTTATCTTGCCATTCAGGCTCTAGCAAGATTAAAGACCTCCAAGGCTATTAACATAAATGTTTGTTCATTCACGATCGTATAGATAATTATAAATAATAGGTTATTTAAATCTAGTGTCCCTACTGAGGTGCGGGTGTTGGAGTTACAACACCGTACTTGCACATGGGTTCGTTTGTGACGACTATTCTTTTCTTTGCAAATAACTTTAGTATTGGAGCTACAACACCGTATCGTAAGTGTTTGTAAATAAAGTGAGCATAGATGATGATAAATGTATCTTAAACAAGGACACTCGTTGTGACTGTTTTTCACAATTGACACTCGTTGTCAGTTCCGTTACCCAATTGTTATCACTAATAGAAACAAGGACTTTCTTGACACGCGAACGATGACGCACACTAGTTTTATGACGCCCAAAAATACACTTCATTAAAATTCTGTCATAATTTATAAAATCTTAAGAGTAGATGACCAAAAATTTATTAGTCATAATATAGAGTATATATTTAAATTAATAAAAATAAAATTAAACTATTATATTTAATATATTCAAACTCTTTATTAAATATAGATATTTTATTAAAATAGTTGAAATATATAAAAATACTTATATCTTAATTATAATAGTTTAATTTTCTTTTTTTATTTTTATTTCAATCAATAAATAATTATTTTTGAATAGTACAATATATTTGGAACTAATAAAAGTAAAAATTTCAACTAATAAAAATAAAAATTAAATATGATATTTGATAGGTATATAATTTAAATATTTGCATTTTAAATAAATAGGTATGTATTGATAGGTTTTGTTGGATTTGGACCATCATATTCGGGATAACCGTCACCATTTGTTTGGTGATCATGACAGCCATCTTGCGACCTGAGTTGCCTTTACGTTGACCGACAAGTTTGGGAGGCATTCAGGAGAGAAATGAAAAGAAAGTCGTCTGTGAGATAAAAGATGAGTCATGATTGATGATCAATTTAGAATACGATGGATCATTAGTGTAAATCATGTGAAATCGATGATCATGAAGTGATGAAACATAGAGCATTGAAAACTATTGATAAACATAGAAATTACAATAATATGTAACATACGAAATCATGTTGACATAGATAAAACATAATGGAATGGCCCTCGTAACCCATTTGGGAAATTACAGCCGTGACTAATCAGAGTTATTTGGTGGTTTCTAGCAAACATGCTTTGGCCTAATAGGTTCAAGCACTCTCATCAGGGCGTCCCAGGCAGGCGTCCAGGTCCATCGGTTGATTCGGATTTATACGCAACACCTGCCTGATGGAGACCCCAAATCACGGTGCCTTCTCCCTTCCAGTTACTATATGTCTATTGTTAGAAGCCTAACCTTGACGAGAGTATAAAATCAAGAAATCGATTTCCTAAATGGCATGCAAGACACCATTACTAAGGAAAGAGACTAGGAAGCCTTGAGATTAGTGCATAAGTGTGTGTGTGTGTGTGTGTGTGTGTGTGTGTGTGTGTGTGTGTGTTGTGTGTGAGGGATAATGTGAGTTTGAGAAGGCATGTCTAGAAAGCATCTAAGAACAAATAGCAAAGTAATGCATTGTATCATAATCTACTCATGTGGGACACCTAAAGTATACTCTAGGTTATCCATTTCTAATAACCTAAATCCCTATAGCCAAGGCTCTAATACCAATCTGTCATACCCCAACCAACGGCGGAATACGTTAGGACACGGGGATTGCTCAGATGCTCATGACAACTAATAATAGTTACCGTATATAAATATGCCATTTATTAAACATAAATAATGTCATACAACTAATAACATCCAAACAAAACAAAATAGACAGTCTTATTTAAATCATAATCTAGGTCCAAAAGCATGTCCTAATTGTCCACGATAAATCATCAGTTATGTCTTGCAACATGTACAACATAATAAAATCAATCACTAGAGTTGGTGAGTAAACGTATATTTAATATAGAATGAAAGTGAAAAAAAATGTGATCTAACTTACGTAGGAATGCACAAGTATGAAAGAACATGTAATGAAATAAATCAAATACTAGAGTGGTGCATAAACCAATCATGACGTTTAGGTTACCAATCACTCGATGCCAAAACCAGTCAAGTCAAGTGGGGCATCACCTAAATAGATCTATTACTGGAATCCATGCATTTTAGAGTTAATGTTACGCGAATGATCATGAAATATAATGAAATAACAACATGTGATATGACATACAGTTCACATACAAGCAAAACACATTATAACGAACACGAATCACATTTGAATTAAATGAAAAATCTATAGTATTAAAGTTTGATAAGTCATACAGGTTACACCCCAAAACATAAAAAAATGGGGATATGAATACTAACCTCATAAGCTAAGCAGGTGACAAAGAACGAGCAATGCACGATGGGAAACTAACTTGACGAAAACCTACAGATTCGAAGGACTGACAATCGTAAAGACTAAAATGATCAAATAATGGTTTACACGATTAATTGGGGGAAATAATAAATTATTTATGGCAAAAATATTTTATTCAATGGTTAATGTTACTAAAAGACCCATTTGTGAACATAAATACTATTTTTGACAATTATTCAAAGTTTAGGGTTAAAAATGCAACTTCCCAAACTTAGGGGTTTATTATAACAAATCACTAAAGTCATTAAAGTGAAATTTTCCAGAATTTAAGCTTCATTATATAATTATTTAACCATCATAGCAAAACTGAAAATTAAACATCTTTAGCAAATTACTCTTTCTACCCTTAAGTTTCAATAATTTCACAAATGGCCTAAAAGTTACAACATTTAACTTTAGTCATATTTTAACCTAAAAACATCATATTATAAGTTTATAAAAAGTCCATAAGTGTGTTGGTATGTTCAAACTATTACTAAAAACGTTAGACCAATGATTTATACAAAAAAACTTACTTTTAACAGGTCAAAACGCATAGTTCTTATATTTGTGACCAAGATTCAGCTTTGATGTGTTGGGAACACCTTATTATGTTTATAAAACTGTTTAGAATAGATTAGAACCATTGGTTAACATTAATTTTGATTTTACGTGATTTTCCCTATTAAAGTGTGTATGTAACGTTTGACTTTTTGCATTAAGCTCCAATATCCAAAACCAGTAGTAGGGTTTAGAAAAGCATAAGAAAAAAACAACTTTGATGAAGATACTTACTCATGAAAACCAATGGAAGAAGGTCAAATCGGATGGTCAAATTGCTAAACTTTGACTTTTGAAAACGCAAACGGGAGCATTTGGAACGAGATTGAGAGTTGAGAAAAGTTGTGCAAGGTTTTCTATGTCCATTTGAGCTGGTATTTATAGTGGAGGTATACATCTAGGGTTTCAATTTGATAACATGAAAATCTTGGAGAGAAAGTTTAGAAAATTAAGAAAGGAAAAGATTGAAATTGATCAAGGAGATCGAATTGGACATCGTATTAACTTGGAAAACACATTTAGAGATTTTAGGAGGGAGTTGCAGAACAAAAATGGGCCAAAAACGAGTTAGAAACGAAGATCTTAGGCGAAAAAGTAGCCCAAAATGGTGCAGGTCGCGATCAGGTCACGACCAGGAAGGTATATAATCATGGAATTCACTAACGTGATCTTGCCTCAGTGGTCAGGCGCATGAAACACAACCTGTAGGTCGTGGGTTCGATCCCAACGTCTGACAACCTTTTTTTTCTTTCTTTTTGAAAAACCGTATACGGATCGTTTCTATGGATGAGACGGAAGTTTTGTCATTGAATCATGTTGAATGATTACATAACGAAGGAGTATACAATGATTAAGCTCTGGGGGAGGTCGGACAGAACCTCCCCTCTCAACACACAGAAACAAGACAGAAAACTTGCAAAGAAATACAAAGACGAATCTATTTATACTTCTTCATAAGGTCCGAACTTTGCACCTCCGAACTCTGTCCGAACTCCCTCCGAACTTGGAGTTCGGCCATCAAGGTTCGACCAACTCCGAACCTAGAGTTCGGCTGAGGTTCGGACCTCAGTTCATGTCTTCGACAAATCAGTCTGTTTGACAATTCGAACAGTAACGGCCACACAAGGTTCATGCATCAACAAATTCCCCCTTGGACGTTACTGTCGAATCCAGACATTGATCTTCTAGCAATCTTCAGTCAGCTTGCTGCAGACATCTCTATCTTTAGCAAACTCCCCTTGACCGAATCATCAGGTATGCAGGACACAATTCGAATCTTGTACAATCTCCACAACCAATAAAATTCCCCCTAGCTTCAAGCACAACCATCCAATTGGAACCGGCATGTATGATAATGGTTCACTTCATAAGTTGTATCCGGAAATTGTAAAGACACACGAACATCACTGCATCTTGATAATAATCTTCAATCTTCACCGAATTGTAACCCATTCTGATCTTTATGAAAACAGACACGATCAGCATCTTCAATCACGAAAATTCCCTCTCAGCATCAAATCCATCCCAATATATTACTCCGGTAAACGTATATCTCGTTGCAGACTAGAATCTGACCAAGTCTTTCGACAACTCAAGAAAGTATCGGGCATAAGACAGAGAGTTCCAAACCATAACTGAAAACTTTGACATATCGGTTCGCACAAACATCAGAAAACACCACCTTTCCATGAAGATCAAAAACCACCATCATCCCTGAACTGATTGCTTTTGAATATTCACTTTTTCAATTAAGGGTCCCATTTTCCCCCTAAACAAGTGAAATATTCAAATCTTCAACTTTCTTCGATTCCAACCCCGTAGGAATAAATCCTTTTAGTGGAATGATAAACTCAATTGGCCCGCAACGGAATCTTTAATCTCATTTAATCTTCAGTTTGTGTAGAATGATAATCTCCGACAAACGTTCCAAATAATCATAACCATGTTTCAGAATCTCTGTCCATCATCAGAAACACGCGTTCTTGAATCTCTGTCCATCATCAAGAACAATGACTACTCACAAACACATTTCTTGAAATTCGATCACTAACTCGTAACAAGTATCGGAATCTGGATTTTCTTCAAACATAACACCCCACAGCTACCAAATCAAGGGTAAACTCGATAACTGATCCGCTTCTGTAAAATTCCCACCTAACGGGGGTTCGGGGGCAGCGCCCCTGAGAAGCATCCGAGCTCGTCCGAACCTTGTCCGATCTACCTCTGAACCCGATCCTCCGAACCCTCTCCGAAACTGACCTTCGGACCTAGTCCGAACCTGACCTTCGGAGCCATCTCCGAACCTGACCTTCGGACCGGCCGAACCTGGAGTTCGGAGCGGTTATGCCGAGCGTACTCCGAACCTGGAGTTCGGAGCGGTTACACCGAACGTGGAGTTCGGCCGAACGCGAAAAACAAAAAAAAAATTTGGAAAAACTCACTAGATTCAGAATTTGATCGAATTTGAACATCCAGATGCTTCTGTTAGGTAAAAACATGACTCAGGAAGACTCGATTGATTAAAAACCAAACAGAAACACTTCCAATCACCCCTAACCGAAGGTTTAACGTCTCAAAATGAAGAAAAACAATAGATTTCCACCATAGAAAGAGCCAACAGCTCTGATACCAATTGAAAAACCGTATACGGATCGTTTTCATGGATGAGACGGAAGTTTTGTCATTGAATCATGTTGAATGATTACATAACGAAGGAGTATACAACGATTAAGCTCTGGGGGAGGTCGGACAGAACCTCCCCTCTCAACACACAGAAACAAGACAGAAAACTTGCAAAGAAATACAAAGACGAATCTATTTATACTTCTTCATAAGGTCCAAACTCGGCACCTCCGAACTCTGTCCGAACTCCCTCCGAACTTGGAGTTCGGCCATCAAGGTTCGGCCAACTCCGAACCTAGAGTTCGGCTGAGGTTCGGACCTCAGTTCATGTCTTCGACAAATCAGTCTGTTTGACAATTCGAACAGTAACGGCCACACAAGGTTCATGCATCAACACTTTTCCTTCCTTCTTTTTTTTCTTTTCGTTCGTTCTCCTCCGTCACTTATTGAAATGACCTCAAACTTTAAACAAGCTGATGGGGTAAGATGGGATGTTTAGCCACTAACGCTTTCAAAGTATCATCACCAAGGGGTGCAACTCCCGAAGAGCATAAAACTTTTACCCGGGAAGTAAAATGACCATCTGCAACTTTTTTAGACATTGCTTAACATTGTTGCTCTCCTTAGAATTATCATGCCCATGGTTGTTCCCCTCACGGTGCTATCTCACCTTAGAGTGTTGTTGAAAAAGAGATAGGATGAGTTCAGCGGAACCACACCCATATTCCCAACCAGCCAAGGCCCGGTGAATACTAAGAAATTGGAGGAATTTTCTATTTTCTAACCTACGCTCCTATCGGTTAGAAGGCTTGAAAACCCGCAACTTGCAATGAGGTAATAGTAAAAGTCTTACCCATGCCTCAATAGACTCCAGCCTAGTAGCCACTTTCCATAAGGAAGTAGTTAAGGCCTAGGCAAAAGCCATGCGACAACTATGAAGAGTGCTTTTAACAGTTTTGATAGGAAGCGAGAAGACACGGTCAAGGAGGATCTCATCCACAACCATCGACTGCAAAGGATCAGACCTTCCCACCCCATGTGGTTTAGGGATCCCCATAACGAACTCCTCTACCTCCCTCGCGACACACTTGAATTTGACCATCCCACCCTCATGGTGGCAGGCACGAGCGGGGGCGTGTAAGCACATACACTCTCCACACAACCATTGGTCAGCGACCTTAAGAGCGTTACCAACCGCATCAAATAAATCCAAATCAATGGAAATCACATCACGCAAACCCCATTTTCGCTCGTTAGAAGACAAATGAAGCCGTCTGATACACGCCATCAACCTCGAAAATTCTTTGGCCCCGATAGCACCATTCGGGCAACATCCCTTTGAATGGGCATGGGCAAATACTTGTCGAGGAGCTAATGCCAACCTCCACGAGAGAATGCCCACAGACAAACCGAGCCTTAGGCATATTCCGCGAAAGGACTGATGCCTTCCAAAACCAATCTCGAGTTGAGTTTGAAAAACTAAACACAAATAGAGGGGTAAACGAGAGTAACAACGAGTTGCCCACCCCATGTACCCTAGATTTAGACCCAGATGCGAGGAAGAAGAAAATAAGTTTTGAAAATGTTTACGGCAAAATTTCGAAGTGCGTTGTACGACAATGAAGGGAAAAAAAGACGAGAAAGTGATTACGACAAAACAAGAAAAAAAGCAATGGTTTACGGCCAAAAAAGAGGTTTCCGGCTGATTTTTTTTTGGAATTGGGTTTATGGTCGAAAAAGT
>JBCNJP010000017.1:13966333-13999333 GCA_039602395.1 Deinandra increscens subsp. villosa
TAACTGACGTTTTATTATGCTTCGTTTTCCTTGTTAACAGCTTACATATAAAAAAAAGCTACATATGTAACATTATAACTATAGCTAAACATTTACGACAAACAGTTGTTGAACTGCAAATGTGCAACTAATTCCAAAAACATAAACAACTTAAGACACAACCAAAAAAGGTCACATACCATAAGTTGTGGAGTAGTGTTGGTTAGCTGACTAAATACCATACAGAAAAAAGCATAAAAGAAAAGTAAAAGAACAAATTGTTTAGATAAGTTAAACTGGGATCGTGTTTCTGGTGGTTATTATAGACTACTGCAGATAACAATTGATCTTGGACTTCAATAGATTGGCATCAGACAGCATGATCACCGAAACATACTTCTTTCGCAGCTTCCTCAACTGAGCTTTCCTTGTAGAACCATGACTTGCAAACTCACATTCAAATACCTCGTTCCGCCCCATATACTTTTCCATGTGTCTCATACAAAAAATAATATTGTCAAAAAAGTTTGAAGCTGTAGCCCAGTCTATTGCAACCCTTTCAATAGATGACGACGTTATTTTGTCAGACTTGGGGTGTTTGATGTTGTCTAAGTAACCGCAAAAAAAGTTGTTTCTGCACAAATGATAAATCAGTTATATATCAAAACTTACATGTACAAATAAAAATGTAATGAAACATAAGTTACCATCTTGTAGGCGGAACCATTCTTTTCATAAGAACCATGATCGGTTAAATTGATCAACGGCTTGTTTGGGCATAAACTGTCAATGACAGATATGGCTGGATACTTGAGTTCAAAAACAAGTAGGTAATAGAGTTCTGACTCTTCAACAGGGATAAACACCATATCAACACCCTTAAGATCACAGTGTGATGTTATTCATTTTAACTAGTCTGTCCACGTTTTTGACAAATGTATCAAGCCTAGCAGCTTCATCAGTGTCAACATCATACAGCGTCCACTGATCCTTTGGAAAAAACATTAAAAAATGTTATTGATAACAATAGGAAACTGACGTAACTTTAGTATACAGTGTACGAAAAGTGACATATGTAACGTCACCACTATATATGTAACTTTTTATATACATATATAAAGAACATGTATTTTCCAGAAAATGCTGTATAAATGTTGACATGTGTAGGTTTTTGCTAAAATGTTAAGCATGTAAGATTTAGTATTCTTCATAAAATGTTGGTTAAAAAAACTGTAAGTAAATCAAAGAGTTACATATATAAGATTTCAAGACAACTTGCTACTTCAAAAAACTTATATAGTATATGGATAGTTACATATGTAACGTTATATATATATATGTAACTTTTTAAAAACATCTGTATAAAACATGTATTTTCCAGATAAGGTTAAGCTGTACAAATGTTACATGTGTATCATTGTACCAAAACGTTACAAATGTAAGATTTGGTAGTACCCAAAACTTGTTTAACAAGTGTAGATATATTAAAAAGTTACATACGTAACATTTTAATAAGTTACATTTGTAGAGTTGTGTAGAAAAGTTGCATCTGTAACTTCAGTATACAAAGTATAAGTTTAATAAGCTCACAATGATATGGGGATATGTAAGATTTCAATAACTGTTGCTACTTCAAAAAACTTGCATATTTAGTAAGTTACATTTGTAGATTTGTGTAAAATGTTACATGTGAAGGTTTTACTAACTTTAGTATGGAAAGTTACATACGTAACGTTATAAATATATATGTAACTTTTTACAAACATTTGTATAAAACATGTATTTTCAAGATAAGGTTAAGCTGTATAAATGTTACTACATGTGTAACATTGTGTCAAAATGTTACATATGTAAGATTTAGTAGTACCCAAAACTGGTTTAACAAGTGTAGATATGTTAAAAAGTTACATAACCCTACGTAACATTTTAATAAGTTACATTTGTAGAGTTGTGTAGAAAAGTTGCATCTGTAACTTCAGTATACAAGGTATAAGTTTAATAAGCTCACAATGATATGGGGAGGCAAAAATAAACGGTGAGGAGACGAATCAGATCGTTTCTTCTCATCCCAATTCATAACATCAGTGAAAGCTTTTAGTACATTAGAGTCAACATTTGAAATGTAATTGAGTGTTGACATGGTTGACTTTGAAACTTTGACACCAGTGATACTATAAAATACCAAATCACTGCTCAAAAAGAAATTAAAAAAAAAATAAGTTAACTCACATAAAGAAATGTTATTAAAAATACATAAGATAATCTGTAACTTATTTTTTCGAGATATAAAATGGACAATGTTATGAGAATACCTTGCATCTAGAAATTTCCTTGTATTATTGACAGACTTCCTTTTGTTCCTGTACCACGGAACAGTATAAATTGTAATTGTTCCACCAATAAAATAAGAACATAAAATGTAAATTAACAATTATATCAAATACCTTAGGGGGGGGGGGGGGAGTTTCTTTCATTATTAGATCCCAAAGATTGTTTTCCTCCTTGGTGAATGGAATTTCAATAGTTACACCCTATCAAAATAAGGGGACCTCAGATAGCTTGAAAAAGCTATTTCTCTTTGTGTGCGAACTCTTTTTCCCTTTGGATCATGATCAGCTTTGTCCAAGTTATGGGAAGATGATGTATGCTGTTCATCAAGCTCTGTTTGCCTCAGAGGGTTTAATCTTGTAGAATCAAACTTTTTCAAAACTTAATCCCATGAAGGCACAGAAGTTAGAGGCTTGGCATCAATACATTTAATAATGTTCCCATCTAATAGACAAAAACTTATTGCAATAAATTACATTTGTATAAGTTTAAACAATTAAACGAAAGAACAAAAAAAATATTAAATATTAAAAGGCCTATGAATAAAAGTAACAGTTCTTTCTAGTACCTGGCTCTGCAGAAATAACACATGGATATATATCTGCTGAAGTTTTAATATTTGGGCAGCCTAATAAAAGTACAAATAAATAAAAGTTACATATGTAAGTTTTTATTGAAACTCAAATTAACATATATATAATATGAGACAACAAATATCTACTATGCTGAGAGAAATGGGTATCAAGCCAAATACCAGGTAATTGTAAAGTGAGACCCACAGATGAATCTATAGGAAGTGATGATTTGTTCTCTGGTGTACCTATGTGAGATGGTTAGCAAATTAGAATAACATTTAAAAAAAATTTACTTAATAAAAAAGAACTTACCCAAATCTACAATCGGGATTATTGCATTAGAATAACTGGCTGTCGTACTGTTATCATCAATGACAGGGCTATCCACAGGGAGAGGGATTTGGCTAACTCCCAAACTGAAACCATCCATATCAGAAGGCAAATTGGGTTCAATAAAAATGTCCTCTGAGGTGGTATTTATATCCTTCAACACATCAGAAATTATAACATTAGGTTCAGCTTGAGCTGAAGTATCAAACAAGATCGGGGAACCTTCATGGACATTTGAACCACCAACATTGGACTTTTCAGCATCATTGAACTTTTCAGCATCATTGGTGGTAGCACATTGTTCATCTTCATATGTATAAAATAAATAAATTAAATAAGAAAATCAGAGTGTGAGCATAAGTTACAATTAAATTCAAAAACTTATACACATAAGCAAATTTACAGTAATAAAAAATAAACCTGTGTTAATTTCTAGCTTCTCATTCTCAACTGTTTCATTGTGAACAACAACACTGTCAGGCTGAACTGCTGATTCTTCTCCAGCCTGTATAATGTCGTCAATAACTGGATGGCACACATGAGATTGATCGGATTGCATATCTACTGTTTGCGGCATGAACTCTGGTAGAACAAAAATTTTGAGTTTCAATGTAATATGTAAGAAAGTTACATATGTAGTATTTTTTACTCTATAACTAACTAAAATATTAATGTTTATGTCAATTGAATTTAAAAACCTGATGTATGACCTTGTGACTGATTAGGCTCATGAATGTGGCTATCTTCATTAGCAGACCTGTGATGGTCCTCTGACTGAGTATCTTCATGGTTTGAAACATTAGCTTCTTCTTTTGATAAGTCATTTGCACCTGAACCTTTATAATCTTCACACATTGTAACATAGTGTTGTTGAAACTCCCATCATACAATTGAATTTACTTATAATAAAAAATGGTTCCGTATATATACATGTGAAATCAAAAAATGTTACATGTGTAACTATATTTTAAACCTGAGATGGGAGTTTGAAACAGGGGAGAACCATGATGATCATAAGCATTATTTTCTGAGTTAGATTCCTCCTCTGATCCACTTGATTCATACCTGACTTTGATTCTTCCTCCGACTGAACTTCTTCATCTTTTTTTTCAACATCCAATTCATTATCTTCTTCGTCATCAGATTCTTCTTCACCTGTAAAATGATAAATTGAAACTTATTATATATATATATATTTATAAATGTTACATGTGTAACTTTAAAAAAAATATTAATATTTCATATATAAAAGGTATAAAAGGTATAAACGATGGATATCATTAACTGAATTGATTCATCACCTGACTTTGACTGCTCCTCCGACTGACTATCTTCAGTGCCTGACTTAGTGGACTGCTGTGACTCACTTTCTTCACCGTCCGATCCATTATCTTCTTGTTCGCCAGTATCTTCATCACCTGATTCATTTGTTTCTTCATCATGGGGGTCATTCACTATAAAAATAAGAAAAAATGAAAACCATATATATATATATATATATATATATATATATAATTCATTATGGGAACCCATTCATATAGTACAACATGTGGTATTAAAAATAAAAATGTATAAGTATGGAAAATAAAATAAAATTTTGTGTACAAGTTTGTTATTACCTTCATTTTCATTGTGATCTGAATGTTCTTTCTCATCACCATCATTGCCACTATCAGTATCATCATCTGATTGATGATCTTCTCCGTGATTTGCATCATCTCCACTATCATGCAGCTCTTCTTTATCTTCATCATCTGATGCATCTTCTGATACATCTGATGCATCTTCTGAAGAACTGTCATCAGACTGAACAGCATCTCCCCCCTGGTTTTTTTTAGTTTTCTTTAACAAGCCTATTAATAAAAAAATAGATGAACACATTTGATTAAAAATATAAAGAATAAAATCTAACATAAACAAAAGAGTATATATACGATTGCAAATTTAATATAAATATTTACCTGCAGAAGTACTAGCTTTGTCCTCAAATATGGTGTCATATTTTTTTTGTAACAAAATAACCTCAGGAGCTCCGGGGAATTCTTCAATCAGATTACGTATAGATGTGTCAGCTGACTCAATGGCTGATAATAGATAATCAATGTTCTTCGATGCCTCTGAAAGCATATCCTATAACAACAAAAATCATAATTATGGTTACACTTCAAGAGATAGATAAAACATATATAGTTAAAAGTAATCAAAATTGCAAAAAACATACCAATAACGAGACAAATAAACCAGATTCATCCAACACTGAGGTACCATCATCCACTACTACAGACAACTCTTTTTTTTCTCCTCGGCCAAAACCACCATTACGTGCCTCCATCTTTTGCCTAACCTGCAATTTGTCCATGTTCCAAAAAGAAATAGCATTTTTGTCCTCATCAATATCCATACCTTCACACACAAAACTGTCAACATACAAAAGCTGTATTCACAATAAATGAAAACAGAAAAAAGTTAGAAATTGTAAAATTTTATATATAAACAATGAAGGAGGGAGATAGATGTAAAATAACTAACCGTGAGAATTGTTAAAGGACCATTAAAATTCGAAGAAGGCTTCCAACCATTCTTACAATCCTTCAACACTTGCAAAATGTATTCACAGAAGTTTATATCTGACCAATCAATGTCAAAATATACTTTCTTGGCGATCTTTTGTTTCACTCTGCCTTGACTGGAGCAGTCAACCATGACACAAATAAAACACATCAAAAAATCCATGCGGAAATTACATGAATCCTCATCGGGAGAATTCATAACCTGGTCAACCAACTGCGTCGGGGACACATCCTTGTTTGGGTAACGCTTCCTCCAATCATTTACAGCAGGATCTCTACGCTTAGATCTTTTACTCTTCAAAAAACTTTTAGAACCCATTGGAACACCCAATAATTTGTTGATTGAAACACTATCAACCTTAACAGAACTTGTGCCAGCTTTAATCTCCATTTCTTTGGGATCGAAATTGTCAACAACAAAATAACCAATCTTTGATGGAATACCATCACACTTAAATGTGAGCAACTGGCCAAATCCCATGTTATAAACAGAATCCCGTTGCTTAGGTTTAAGAATAGATATCAACCTAGCAAATTGAGCAGGAGAAGACCTAGTTTTAAGGCCAGGCATGGTATGTAATGATATTTTTGGTGCTAGATGAACCAATACATCCTTGTGTACACATGCTTTCCTTTTCTTTCCTCTATTCTTTGAACTTGAAACTGCTAATAATAACAAAAAAGTTAATGGATGTGAACATACTAAAAGTTACGTATGTAGATATTCAATAAGTTTATTAAAAATCAACATATGTAAGATTTTTTGCAAACAGTTACATATGTAACTTTTTAAACATTAAGCAGAAGTTAAGTTGTATATATGGAACTTTTTACACTAACATATGTGAAAAGATAGAATATGTAACTTTTTTCAAACAAAAAAAAAATAAACGGTATAACTTGTGCAGATATGGAAGCCAGTGAAAACATAACAAATATTAAGCTTCTAAAACTATATATAAAAATGATTACCCTTTTTCTTTCTGTCAACCAAAGCTTGAAGTGGAATATCGTCAGAATCATCATTAGGTTGTTTATCCATATCATCATTTTTCCCTATGTTGATGATAAATACAAAAAATGATAATGTGTTGTCAATGATAAACTGTAGAAAAAAAAATGTGATCCAAAAGTAACATGTGATGTTTAATAAAGGATCACAAACAAAATTACTCTTTTTCTTTCTGTCAACCAAAGCTTGAAGTGGAATATCGTCAGAATCATCATTAGGTTGTTTATCCATATCATCATTTTTCCCTATGTTGATGATAAATACAAAAAATGATAATGTGTTGTCAATGATAAACTGTATAAAAAAAATGTGATCCAAAAGTAACATGTGATGTTTAATAAATGAGAAACAAACAAAATTACTCTTTTTCTTCTTCACGTGTTTGATCACTTGGGCGTCCTCAGGAGAATCAGGAATTGTTATGGTAGCAAGCCGACCTGAAAGTTCATAATAATCTAAATCAAGATATTAAAACAAAAACAAAATAACCATTCTTATCTTTGACTGTTTAAATTTTGTATAACAAAATAATCTCATTAAAATACTAATTTGTGATGAAATACTCTACAAAATCACAAATTTGAATTATATAAAAAATTGGGGGAAATCTAATTATTACAATGTATAATGAATTACCTTGTAATTTTGCCTTCCCCTTTCCAGTAACATGATTAAAATCATCAGTAACATCATCTATGGGTTTGCTGTTACACAAAAAAAAGTCGATTACATGAGAATTAATAACATAATATCAATATATATAATTCAAAAAATGTTCCGTGGGGAACAAAAATCAATACATTACGGGGGGCGACTTTGATGTACAGGGCATAGATGAGGAAGGCATTGAAGTTGAAGCAATAGATGTTGATTTGTTATTGTGCTTCTTACTCTTGATATACATTGGGTTAACCTTTAATTTCTTCTTCCCCTTGTTAGAACCAGAACGAATCATACGATGAAATGACTTCATCTCAAGGATGGTTTGAAATCTTGAATGTCGAAGAGTAGGAAGGTTTGAAACTTGAATTTTGAATGAGAGAAATTAGGTTAGGCTACTGTGATGGTTTGAAATGTTGAATGTCGAAGAATCGGAAGCTTTGAAAACTTGAATTTTGAATGAGAGAAATTAGGTTAGGCTAGTGTGATTAATGGAGTTGAAAGAGGTGTCCGTTTGACAGGACTGGTAAAAGAAAAAGAAACCGCCAACAGGGTGTTGTACGGTGGGGGTGTACATTGGGAGAAGGGACAAAAACTTTCTCCATAATACCCCTAAAAGTAACTTTGATAAGTAATTAAGGTAAATAAATTAATTCTAAAATGAAAAATAAATAATAGCCATTGGATTAACTTGATCAATGGATAAAAAGTGGGTTCCAATGTTTCTCCAAGTAAAGGAGGGTTCCAAAATATCTTTCTCCCCTTCCCCTATATATATATATATATATATATATATATATATATATATATATATATATGGCACTACGAAGTCTACGAAAATTGTGTCAACAATTTAAAGCAAGTATTAAACTTGCGTTTGACAGCACATAAAGTTGACTAAATGGTTGGTCACGTGAATTGGCTTCAGTTTAATGTGTTGTCATTTCATGGTGGGACCCCATATATTTACAGTTATTAGACGGTTTTTGGATGGAAGATATATTATTCGATTTCTTTCTTTTTCACAGACATAAGATCATCTTCTTCCTCTATCCCCAATTCCTTTCTCTGTAAAATTTCTTAGTTTTATCCGATAAAACGGTTTGGAGTGCCACAAATCGATTTTATCTGAGAGTGATTCTATCACGACTCTAAGATAATCCAAGTATTTCATTCATCATTTTCGTTTTTTTCGTTCCTCACATAAATCCATTCCAAAACTCCCCAACATTAAACACATTAATTTCATCTTCTCAGATGATTCGACGACACCAATTCCCATCTTCTCTTGAACACATCAATTTCATCTTCTTGGAGGATTCAAAGGCGGTATAGGACAACCGGTGCCCTAATCTCCATCTCACTCGACGTGAGTATGTATCCCTTTAATTTTGCAAATTTTTAGTGACCTAGTTCGATGTGTTTTCTTCAATTTCACGTGAAAACTCAGACTAACTGCAAAGTGTATGTTCTTTGTTCATCTGGTGATGGTATGAATCAATATTCTTTTGGTTCCACCAGCGCTAATGATGGGGAGATTTCTCGATGGCTTTGTTAACAGGTACTGTTTTTCCCTCCATTCATGTTTTTTAAAAATTCAAACCTAGATAATTTATGGATTGGGGAGGGGTTGGCTTTGCTGTATAGGGTGAGATGTGGCTGTATGTGAGATCGAGTTTACAGGAAAGGAATGAAGGCTGTTGTTTCATGATGTTGCAGGATAATGGCTGAAGGATGGCAAAACCTATTACTAGACGAATAAAATATGCATATTTATACCTAGATTATACCTAGATTCAATCACAAGACATATACTGAAGATGTACACTTCACCTCTGTGTCTTCTCATTTGGATATTAACAAGGCTTGGAGTATGTGTCTTAGAGATGTAAGTTTGATCATGTTATTCGGATTTGGTAAGGGGCGATACAAGTTTGGTGGTAGATAGTAACCTTTAGCAATGTCAAAATGATGTTTTGTATGTGCCTTATGATCTTTTCTACTTTGACGATTATAGTTATTTTGTTTCGATGTGTGATTGTAGATTGTAGATATGAAGGGTGCCAAAGGTAAAGGGCCTGCAAAAAGGGATGTCTTGAAACCTGTTAAGGACAGGTTCAATTCCTGTTTGTTTTAATGTTCTAATCACTGTTGCATAATAATTATTCATCATATAAACCTTCATAGACATGGTTTATGAAATCACTTGTGTATAGTTCATATTTATAGTTAATATGGAATTTTATTGATTTAGTGAGATCACCACGAAAAAGTCAAGTTTTCAATGCTTCCTATTATATATTGTATTGTGTTTCACTGTAGTAGCAGGTCCTTCCATCAGTTTGTGTCAAATAAAGTGCCCATGTTGAGGCTAGATTATGAGGCTTGTAATATTAAATAAGTTGGGCTTGGGCTTGGGTTTAAGATCCAAAAGGGCCCAATTGTAAACCCATTGGGGTGCCTATATAAACCCCAATGGTTCTCCTAGTTGAGGGGGCTGATTACGATTCTAGGAGTAGCCAAGTGGTGTTCACGATCGTAAACCCGAGAGAATCTTGTTTACGATTTCTGAGTTGTACCCGACAAGTTCATCTTGTGTGCAAAGATCAAGTTTTTATTGCTTTAATCATCGTATTCTTGTGTTCTCTTCATCTCTATTCTTGAATCACTAATCTAAACGGTTTTCGCACGCTTAGATTAGTTAGATATCATGAACGGTTGTTGTTTCTGGACCAACAATTGGTATCAGAGCCAAGAATCACTGATTCGAGGTTCTCACGGTATTGGATTCAAGCTTTTTTCTGGAAAAAGGTTCGATTTTTGAAGGTTTTTGAAGGTGTTCTTCGTGTTTACGATCAGTTTGCTGCTAGGTTTGAAGGTTTACAATTGTTTTCTGGGTTTTTCACGGGTTTACGACTGCAAGTTCTTGAAGATCATCATCGGAAACATGTTTACGACTTAAAGCTTCGATTTTTATCAGTTTACGATCAGGTGTTCTTCATCAGTTTGCGTTTACAATTGAGAAAAACGAGTTTACGACTTCAAGACCGGAGCTTTGGGAGTTTACGATTTTCTCAAACGGAAACGAGTTTACGATTTTATTCAATCGGAAACGAGTTTACGATTTTATTCAATCGGAATCGAGTTTACGATTTTATTCAATCGGAATTGGAGTTTACGATCTTTGTTTACGATCGGAAACAGGGTTTATGATCGGAAACAGGAGTTGCGGCAAAAAGTCACTATTTCACACTTTCACGGAAACGGTCATAACTTTTGACTCATTTGAAGTTAGAAGCTCAAATTTTAACACGACGTTCGTGACAACAAGCCCCAGAATTACCCCGGACTAATGTCCAAGGGATCTCGTTTGGACCCCCAAATTCCACTCTGAAGGCCTCCGTTTTCGCATTTTAAGTTTTTGACACTATTCTTTGAATAGTACTTTTGCCGATTTTGCCGTTTTTGCCGATTTTTCAAAATTTTCAAAGGCTGCATATCTAAAGAAATAAAATGAGTTCAGTGGTTGAAGAAAAGAATATGGTTGAGAACAAGGATGCTTTTGCAGCTGAAGTTGATGAAACTAAGATATGCCCCAATCCTACTTGTGCTCGATTAATTCCTGGCTTAAGACAACTCTGGAAAAATGCCGAAATCGAACTTTTTGATATGCAATGTTCTAGGAGTTCATTTAAAGGTAGGTGGGAAAAGAGTGAAGAGAAAGTAAAAGCCCAAAAACTAGACATTGAGAAATATCAAAAGCTAGCAACGGAGAAGACTATTTTATATGATCGAGCTAGGATTGAGATATCTGAGCTGACACAGAAATTAACTGAACTGCAACAAAAATATGATGCGCTGCAGGTCAAGTATGATTGCAATCAAGAAATAAATAAGCGAATGCTAAATGCTGGAAAGGAATTGTCACATGCTGTTGTAACTGGTCAAGTTGGGAAAGACACAACTGGGTTCGGATCAGAGAAATCTGATAAGTCCTTGGCTGCAAACAGCATTATTTCTCCACCAGTTCCCAGAGACATTATAGGAATACTTCTTAGTGAGGATCAAGTTGAACGAACCAAGTCTGATTAAGAAGCTGCACCTCCTATTGATAGTGTTTTGATTGGAACTACACCATTGACGCAAGAGGAAATAGACAACGAGGCAAACATGACATATGGTGAAGGGAGAATAGAGGATGTATCAAGAGATGATGCTGAGTGCCAGGAGTATAACAGATGTCATAGCTCCAAGCATGATGATGCTGTGTCTGAGATAAAGCTGAAACAGTATCCTAAAATTGAGACTCCATACTTCAAGGTTGTTGATGAAGTGAAACGGGAAAAGGTGATCTTGACGACACAGCCTGAGGGGAAGATCTTTATGACATCTGGATCAATGTTTGACCAAGAACCAGATGTTGGATATGACTTACCATCCTTCTCCTCCAAGTTCAAGGGAATAACTAATGGAGTAAAAAGTAAAGCTGAAGTTGAGAGGCCAAAGATCACCATCAAGCATCCGAGTATGAAACCAACGGCTGGAGTGAAGAATGAAAAACTCAAGGGAGTAGTTGTGTCTCCCATTTCTTAAGTTGGATCATGCAGTTGTCGTTGTAATTGCAAGAATGGTGCTTCAACGTCAAAGAATCAAGGAAGCACGAAAACAGTAAAGACAGGTTCAACACAGGCTTCGAGGAACCAGCAGAAAGTCAAATCTGAAGCTGCAGCCAAAGCAAAGAAGCAGACACAAGGCAAACCAGCTCCATATCAGCCACCAAAGACAAATGGGTACACGTCTGACTTCTATCTAAAGAAGCAGACTTGCTTTAATTGTGGCAATGCTAGTCATATTGCTAGAAACTGTCTTTATCGCCCCTATGAACCCTATTTTCCTAAAAGTCAAAGGGTTTCATCTCAGGAGTCTGTAAAGTCTAAGCCGATGATGGTGCAAACACCTAAGGAAAGGAAGACTGTTACTCCTAAGGTTAAACCCTCTGATCAACATTGGGGTGCTGCCAAAGCTGAAAGAAAATCTTTAAATCAAAACAACAGCTTTCCAAGTTACCAAAATTTTCAAAAAAAGGTGAAGAAACCATTTTCAAAACAACCAAAGCTTGAAAAAGCCATAGTTACCCCACCCAAGGTAACTAAAACTGTTTTGGAAAATGATTCTAAAATGAAGAAGGTTGAAATACCTAAAGTCACAACTCCAAAGGTGGCTAAAACAAAAACTGTTTTGAAAAATGAATCTAAAATGAAGAAGGTTGAAATACCTAAAGTCACAACTCCAAAAGTGACTAAAACAAATGTTAAATCACCTAGAACTTGGAAACCAAAAATCAAGGCAGCTCCATCCCAACTTCCTGATTTCTCAAAGGGGATGTTCTTACAAGAAGTATCTTTTATTGATTCCTCAGGTGTACCCAGAAAAACAATGGCCTGGGTACCAATGGCTAACTAATCTCTCACTATGTGCAGGAACAGTCAAGGAGGATTATCACTAACATTTTTATTATTAATTTGTTTGTTGATAAGTGATTGTTCCAGGCACATTTTAGGAGACGTATCTTCATGTCATGACAAGCAATTTTTTATGGAGGATATGTTTCGTTGAGAGGTAAAAGGTCAAATTCAGCATGAAAGGTACTGTTCTTAACTTGGTTGTTCAATTAAAAAAAAAAATTGAGGTATGTATGCTATAAAACCCATTTTTTCTAAAAATTTTCAAATCCATACTTGGAAGGTTAGCTTGGCCAGATGTGTGTGAAGTAATTTGCTTTGCTTATGTGTTCGTGTTTTAAAAAAAATATATATAAAAAAAATAAAAAAATAAAATAAAATAATAATAAAAAAATGATGTTTACAAAAGTTGTGACATTAAAAAATCAAAAAGCAAGGGGAAGAAATGTAAAGATGAAGAAAAAGTTGACCCCTAAAAAATAGTGTCCTTTTCAATTCTTAATAGTTTGTTTGTGTTTGTTTCTGAGAAAGGTAGGGGAAGTTAAATATGTCAGGATTGGAGATGTCTGACACGTTTAAGGCGGAAGTGGAAGGCAAGCTCCATGGTGATATGCTCGGTAGGCTCGACCCAATCTTATGACCACCAATGTAAGTGCAATGAACTTAAAATATATATATGTTTAGTTTCCCATCTCAGTTTGCATGGTTTAAAAAACTGAGTCCCGACAAAAACTGGTTGAGAGTGTAATTATACCTAGTATTCACTTTCTCACACGCCATGTTTCTGATGTTATGACTACACCACATAATGAAAAAGAAATGAAAAATAAATGAAAAAGAAATGAAAAAGAAATGAAAAAGAAAAGAAAAAGAAAAGAAAATGAAAAATAATCATTCAGTTTGGTCTTCTTTGCGTGCTTATTCGGCCGACCTGATCATCGACTAATGATTAATGAAATAAGTGGTAGTCATAACGGTGTTACATGGTTCCTCAAGTTGGGGATTTATGAATCCTTAATAAACTCTGAGGTTGGGTAGGTTTTTCTATGCACAATTGGGTGTGGGGACGATTCAACATGCTGGTAATTATTAATCTTTTAAGCATGATGCATTGGTTGAGTTTAAACGGGTCTGAGTTTAAAGCGGACAAACATACTGGCAATCACCTGGACTAGTCAAGTAACCAAAGCTGAAAAGGGTTCCTCAGTCAGATTCACATGGTTTGATCCCTTGTAAACTTTCTCATGTTTGATATTGGTAAGTATTTGTTTATTTTTATCTTTCGTGTGTTTGTCTTTAAGTTCTTTTTGGTTGTGTTTACGTCTTGGCCAGGTTAATTTAACAAGTCAAAATGTGTTTTCATGGGTTTTGATGCATGACAGTATGCCCCCTGCAGATCTTGACAAACTTTTAAGGGAAGGAGAGGGGATAATAAGTATTATCCGAAGGGAACTCGAGGATGATACTTATTATCTAATGAAAAGACTTCAAAATACATAGTATCTGAAGGGAACTCGAAGATAATATGTATTATATCATGGGAAGTCCTTAGTTGAGGGGAAGTTATCAACTAAGGGGAAGTCTTTAGAGGTCTTTGGGTTCAGGAGAAGTTTTATAGAAAACCCGTAATCTATATTAGGGTTTTTGGTTAAAATAATGTTAATTTGAATCAATCGAACAGATGATAATTACCTTCTAACCCAAGGACCAGTCATCAAATGTCTGGTGGAGTATTTTTTTCAAATGAGTGTTAGACAGGTTGATGATAGAAAGATGTTGCTGCTGCTCAAAGTTAAAGAACCAGCCGGATAAGACTTCGATCTGGAAAAGCAACTGTTCAGGGGAAGTTGTTGGTGTCTTTACAAGTTTTCAAAAGCATCAAAGAGCTTCAAAGAAGATGTTCACGTGTTTAGGGGAAGCTGAAGATTTCAAGTCAATCTTTGATACAGAAAATGATACAGAGAGCAGTCAGAGATCATGAAGATCCAAGATCAACAATCAAGTTCTTCATAGTTAGAGGTTTTCAAAATTTTACCCTCTAATTTTTGGAGATTCAAGATAGTTACCGAAGATTCAGCAAGAACCAGTTCTTTCAAAAGAAGCAAGTCAATGAGAATCCTCCATCTCATTAGCTTGTTCATTTCAAGAAGTTCAAGCTGATGCTGATCAAGAGGAAGTCCCAAGTGCCCGTCTTGAAACCCATTGAAGATTTCTGCGGAAAGAATCTTCATCAACATCTATGCCAGCCAGTCAAGAAAAAGAATTTCAAAGATTGAAGACATTTAATATCACAAGCCTAGGGGAAGATTGTTGAGGCTAGATTATGAGGCTTGTAATATTAAATAAGTTGGGCTTGGGCTTGGGTTTAAGATCCAAAAGGGCCCAATTGTAAACCCATTGGGGTGCCTATATAAACCCCAATGGTTCTCCTAGTTGAGGGGGCTGATTACGATTCTAGGAGTAGCCAAGTGGTGTTCACGATCGTAAACCCGAGAGAATCTTGTTTACGATTTCTGAGTTGTACCCGACAAGTTCATCTTGTGTGCAAAGATCAAGTTTTTATTGCTTTAATCATCGTATTCTTGTGTTATCTTCATCTCTATTCTTGAATCACTAATCTAAATGGTTTCCGCACGCTTAGATTAGTTAGATATCGTGAACGGTTGTTGTTTCTGGACCAACAGCCCATCAAAATGACTTAGGCCTGATTAAGGTATATTACATAGAGCTTGGTTCTTTGATGCTTGGCCTCCAGAGGTGGCAGGTGGGTCAGGTAAGTTTCTATTTCGTTTACTGTAAACACTTAGACTAGGCTTTATTTATTCTAAGTAATGAATGTCCTAGATATGAACCGTTTTGTATCCTACACAAATATTGACTTTCTTTTGTACTTTTTTTTGAAGGGTTAAAATACACCATCATAAGTTCGTGCTTTTTACTGAACAAATGTCAACAATTGGATTTTTTTTCCCAAATAAATACTTACATCTTCTTGGAGTTTGTTTTAAAAAAAAGCACTTAGAATGCTCACTAAAATACCTGTTAGTGTTGTGAAGAAAATGCCTTGACCTCTGATATCTTTGTGGTTTGTTTGAACATACATGTTAGTCTAAAAGATGGTCTGGAATCATTCTAGGTTCGGTTTTTTATTCATATGATGTTTTCTGTTGATTTTAAGCCAAGAATTGGTCTGTTTATTATTTTCTTAACATTATGTTTATGTTACAATTATGATTCATAGAGGTTGTCTTAATTTACTTATTAAGTTTTGAATTCTTAATTTGTCTATTTGATTATGATTACATTTTCCAAAAACCAAATATTACACTTGGATCATATAATTTGGAGTTTAGTTTATGTATCATTTTTGGATGAGTATTTGGAGGGTTTTAATCACTATCACTGAGATATTCGGATATTTGCAACTTCAATTAATATGAATCAGATAGCACAACCGCAACTTTAAGCATCAGCTAGATCCACCAAGAGCCATCAAGCACCACACCTGCAGCAACAATACCAACCACAAGCGCCCAAGTGAGACCCAAAGTCAAAAGGAACTGTTGTTTGTAGAAAATGAATCCGGTCAGGTCAAAAAAAACCAACAATGAAGACAAATAGAAAGGCCATTGCAAAAAAAATAAAACACCAATGCTGCAATATTAGTCCTTGAACAGATTTTACTTCCATATCCATTTTGTAAAGCTTAATCCCTTTAAAACCAATGCTGCAATATAAAACACCAATGCTGCAATATTAGTCCTTGAACAGATTTTACTTCCATATCCATTCCTATTTACTATTCTTATTAAAAATGACATTGAGTTTTATATTTTTAGGAGTGAAAGTGCGTTTAAATTCAGCTGATTTTTCCTATTTTATGTGGTAGGTTTTGTCACAAGCATTAGTAGGGTTTTTCTGTATGTCGTCACATTCTTATTCTACTTGATCATGTGACATGTTTCAAGTTCACATAGGCTTCGTCATCTTTGTTGTAGTTGCTCCTCCTGTTGTTTTCAGAGGATTCTTGAGAGAAAAACTATCTGGACAAGGACTGGCATTCATCGTTGGGGCTGGATATGGTATGTTTAAAGCATTCTATGAAGACCAACCAACTCTTGAAGACATATATCAAATTATATCTAGCTGGCCAAGTTTTCAATGGTACTAGTGATAACGGTTGTCGTGACCGCTATACAAATATCTAACTTAAATGTAGTGTGGTAAGCTAGGGTTATCGAACAAAGGGAATAAGTGGATTCTAACTAGTTGACTATAACTACTGATTAACTACCGAATTAACCTAAATTACCTATTTGGCTGTTTTTGTTTGAAATTGGGAATTAACTAATTTGTGAACTAAATTACCATCTACTAATTTTAAATATAACTACGAAATGATTAAAGGAAATTCTTATGTGAAAAAGATAACTACTTCTGGATCCTGATCTGCTATCTATCTGGGTAAAACCAATTGGATGCTAGTACTACATAGACATAATCTCATGTTGCTTAGTCAACCTAATAACATAAATCTTTAGTGGGCTGCTTAATTCCTACCGCAAGGAAAGACTGAAATATGACAGTTAACCACTACCAACCTAGTTTACTAGTTAGTTAAATGAGTTCAGCATGCGGATGCTCTACAGTTGTAAGGACAACCGGAACAACTAGCATACAATCAGTTAAAGACAGAAAGATTCACATGATCATTTACCACAAGTAGTTATAGAAGTTTAACCGGACATGGCTAAAACCGAAAACATGATTAAAATAGAGAATTGCATAAAAACAAATACCTAAGTGTCGAAATCTTCAGAGAATTTAATGAAACCCTAGGAAAGCTTGAAAATTCATAAATACTGGTCTCTGGATGAAAATTGCATAAGCAGATAACAAAAACATAACCCGAATGTATTTATATTAAAACCCTAAAATCTTCTGCCGACTTGTTTGCGGCGTACCGCCCTTATGTAGTAATGCAAACATGGTGTACCGCCTGGGTCTTCAATTCAGTGATCTTCTAACATTTAGGGCATACCGCCTTGATCTTTAGTATAGCCCGGGTGTACCGCCTAGGACCTCTTCTTAGAACTTTTTTCTTCACTTCTTCTCTTGATTCATTCGTTTCCCAACCTCGGTACCGATCAGCTTTTAGCATCTTCGTAATTTGCAGGATTTAGCTCAGTTAGGCTCCAAGTACCTCAAGACACAAAACATAGGGAAACATGATGCAATCCAACCAATGTTACTAATAAAACTAAACAATTAAGACTAATAAACCATGACAAATTGGACTGACATCACATCCCCACACATATTTTTTTCCGTCCCGAAAACTGCAATGGAATCATAATCAGGAAATCAACTTCAAATTCATTTAACTTTTCAAATTAACAACCTTCCACATTCCAATATGTAATCACATATACTAACTGCAACTGCCGATATTTCGGTCCGGCTAAACCCAACCACTGACCTTTTGTTAGCCCCCAAAGTGTTTATATAATTTATCGAATAAGGTACAAGTCTGCCTATGTGTCCCACATTCAAAAAGTTCCAGATCAACCTACTCCCAAATCATACTCAGTCAAAGCAAAGGTTTTAATTCATACTTATAGATTTTTCCCAACCCCCGGCCTTAAACCAGATACTCAGATGTCTAAAGAATAATGAAATAGATTGATAATGAATTGCTTGAGCATTTATTTATCTCTAATCTAACTATTTTTTTTTCTTTTTTTTTTTGCCAACAAGCATCATTAGAGGCACTCTTTTGCTAGTTACTATCCCCAAAATTGTACATGAGTGTTATGCTCGAGAGTTCCAAGACATCATCAGAGATACGCTGCTGCTGGATACCATCCTCAGAATTGTACATGAGTATTTTGTTCCTTCGCTTCTTTATTTATTATTTATTCATTTACTAACTAAGCTCTATATGGAAATATGGGGCGCCACTTCATTGGTGTGCCAATTAATTCTAAGGACATACGCGTTTCTAGCCTAAAGTGGTCTTTTTCCTCATAATCATTAGTTTCAATCTCCCCATCACCCCTAAAATTGGAACCCACTAGTAGACTGATTTAATTACATATTTATACAAAAATAAACACAATGAGTTATTTAAGCTTTTCATAAGTCAGCTGGGCCTATCGACACATCACAGATTAGACACGTTTTTCATTCTCTCCTCTTCTATTACTTTTCCCTTTTCTTTCTTTATTTTTATTTTTGAAAACTGATCCCCAATTTTTCTATCATTTTCCATGTTTTGCAAGTAATTCCAAAGATATTTTTCAATTTTTTTATTTTTTTGGACTTTTTAAAATACCAAAAATAAAAACAAAACTACCTATAAAATAAAATAAAAGACGTCATGTCCCCCTCCCCACACTTGAGTTCAACATTGTCCTCAATGTGATACAAAGAAACACGCACATTACTTATGTACATACAAAAATAACTAAAAATAAAGATAAAACGAAAATAGGAAACGTACCTGTATTCGGAGAAAAGCAAAAAACAAACCCAATTTTCTGGCAGCCATCCCTGGGCGTACCGCTCAAAATGGTCGATCAGACCTGAGCGTATCGCCGTGCCCACTTTTTGGCAGAAAATTTGTAAAATGTTCGATACTTAGGATTTTTTTTTGTATTAGTCAAAACATCTAAAAAGTACTCACCAGAACCTGATGCAATATCCCTAAATATACATGGACCTTGAAATTTCGCACATTTTTTCTCTCCAAAATCTGATCCAAATCCTGAAAAACACAAACACATGCAAACACACAAAAACAACGAAAATTTAACTAAACAATTAACTCACCACTAGGTTGTCTCCTAGGCAGCGCTAAGTTTAAGGTCTTCAGCCAGACCCAACCTCCTAATGGAGGTTCAAATATATGCCTTTCCTCCTACCTTGACTTGGTATATAGATCTTGCGCATACTTCTAATTTCCGTCTTTGCTCCGTCCCCACCCCTCGACTCTACCTTCCACCTTCATCTTCACCGCTCCTCGACCATTATCATTACCTCGGTCATGCTTTGAATCACCATTTGATTTCTTCGTGGTCTTTGATCCCTTCTCCCTTTCTTTGCGACCACTTTCAGCATCCTCATGACAAATAGATGCCACAACTCCAACCGGAGCACCCATATCCCTACACTTGGGATTATCCATCTCTAAGCTTGCAAACCTGTCAAACACAATATCACCTTCCATTGTATCCCTCTCATTTTTATTAGGAGGACACTTTTTAGTAGCAAACAATTTTAAAATAGAATTAATAACCGAGTATTGAAAAACATGATTAAACAAATTTAAGTGTAACAGTAGGCTACCAAATTGCATTGTGCGTATATTTGCTTAGCAATCAATTTGTGTATCTGTGGTTGACAAAAATGGTCTTCCAAGTATAATCCGCGGTTGGTGTCCTGTATGCTCATTGTCAACTACTAGAAAGTGCTCGGGATAGTAAAACTCACCAACTATAACGACTATACCCCTTAACATACCATGGGGTCTCTTTGACGATCCATCAGCAAATACAACCTTTGTGCTCAGCCCTTGCACTTCACCCAAATTGAATTGTTCACAAATACTACTCGGAAGAACACTTACCGACGCACCAAAGTCCAATAGTGCCTTGTTGGTTTCGAATTCTCCAATCTTGACAGGAATTAGTGGTGTCTTCAACTCTTCAAATTCTTCCTCATTGTCACTCTCGTTACCCTCTACCAACATGTTGATTGCACTGATAGGAATTCCCCCTGATATTCTTTCTACCCGAAGTGGAAGCTTGATGAGCTAGATTAACATTTGTATCACTAGGAAACCTACCTTGATCTCTTCATGATATCTCATTGGCTAATTGACTAACTTGCCTTTCCATTACATCAAATGAATTGAACTTAATCTCAACATTTTTCTTGAAGTCCTAAAACTCCTTGTTCATGCCCTTGATTGCATCCATGATACCCGCCAGTTGTGCACCTATTCCATCATCTTGCTTCGGTTGTGCTTGCTGATAGCTCCTTTGCTGCTGATTACCCCTTTGATTTTAACTATTCCTTTGATAGCCCCCCCCCCGGTACCCTTGGCGGTTTAGGTACTACTGTTGTTGTTGTACTCCACTCTGCACATTAGACCCTTGAAAATCATGATTCATTTAATTATTTGGATTTTCATACCTGAAATTCGGATGGTTTCGCATGTTCGGATGATAGGTGTTGGAGTTGAAATCGAAGGGCTTGCCCTAAACATAGCCCACTTCCTCTTGTGTCCGAACCTTGCGCAAGAGGGCCGTCCTATCCACCAAGTTGAAGGCATTGGAAAAATCCACGGTAAGTAGAGCCAACGCCCCATCAGAGTGGAACTCATGTAAAAAACGATTGTCACCATGGAGCACAGCCTCCGCCCCACAAGGGACACCCACCCCGAATTGAAAGTCAGAAATGTATGAAGCCATCTCCTTCCAGACCCCCCTCAAGGCCACTTTAGAAACCAACCTCCTCCAAATGGCACCAACCGCAATAGGCCGGATCCCATTATCAGGTTTAAGTAGGGGAGTGAGGGGGCGGACACAACAAAACCTGCAAGGACCTTAGGGCACCTCCCCCCCAAACATAGGTTAACCACCCCAACAATGGCACCAAGAAGCCTATCCGCAACCGCAGAACCCTCACCATATAAAGCATCTATAATGTGTTGGGCCATTTCCAGAAATTCCTAAGTTGTCTTGTAGCTTATCTATGTTCCCTTTTTGATTTGTTTTTTGTTGTCTCTTTTATGGAGAAGTTTAAATGAAAAGTTTGTTTTGGTTAAGTAGGATAAGAAGGAATTTCAGTCATTGGATCTTGATCTAATTAAAAAGGAAAGAAATGTATTTTAGTCTTAGCCACTTTTGTTGACTTTTTATCTACTTCCCCTATTTTTTAAACATTCATAACTTTCACATACGACATTATTAAAAAAAAAAAAATTAGACCATAAAAACGAGCATTTTTTTATCTTTAAAACGTCTATAGTGTTGCTATATAAAAAATATAAAAAAGTACTCTTTCGATTTTTTACACTATGTTAAGATCATTGTGTCAAAATGTTCAGATCATTGTGTCATTGTGTCGTCGTGTCAAAAGTATATATAGTGTTGTTATATATAAAATTAAATACTCTTTCGGTTTTTGGTAACATATGAAACAATGATCTGAACATTTTGAAATAATATGACACAATGCACTGAACATTTTTGACACAATATGACACAATGACACAATGATATAAACATTTTGATACAATCGAAAGAGTAAAAAATATTAATTTTATATATAACAACACTGTACGCGTTTTAAAGATAAAAAACACTTGTTTTTATGGTGTAATTTAAAAAAAAAAATAATGTCGTATCTAAGAGTTGTGAAGGTTTAAAAAATGGGGGGGGGGGGGGATTTGATAAAAAGTCAAAAATACCCTCTTCTATCTATTGTTTTCTTTAGTTTTTCTCTCTAATTTTACATAGGAAAATTTTGGACCATAGATCTTCATTTAATTGAAGATCTAATGGCTATGACTCCTTCTTATCCAAACTTAATTTCTCATAATAACCTCACCCGTCTCCTTTAATATATATAATTGTTATAACCATTTTTGTACAATATATTAATCAGTGACGGGTTCCTTTTTTAGAAAAATGAGACGACGCCTATAAAAACAAAAGAGAAATATGAAATATCCGTAGCCCGTAGGAGTCATACATTGATGATATATATAGTGCATTTCAGAAAAAAAAAACAAATATACATATATACATTCATCCATTTTAAATGGATCATTATTGTCCAGACACTTAATTAAATTTATTTTATCAAATACCAAGGAATATATATACATGATCGATCAATACCTCAAGGATAATACGTACGAGAAAGAATTAATTAAAGAGGTCGAAATATATATGAATTGTTGAGAATTAATTAGCTCTGAAGACTCTTAGGTGGCGTTTGGTTCACGGAATGTAATGTAATTGGAATTGTAATGTTTTCCTTTTAAAGTTGTGCTTAAGTCGGGTAAGGAAGGGGTTTGAAATACAATGAATTCCTTTACTCAATGGAATTTAGAAATCCTTCACTTTAACGAAGGAAAGTTACATGAACTCAAATTCCATTGATTAAAAGAATTCATTGTATTCCAAACTCCTTCCTTACCCAACTTAAGCACAACTTTAAAAGGAAAACTTTACAATTCCAATTACATTACATTCCGTGAACCAAACGCCACCTTAATGTTCTGGATTTGCTTCCCCGGGTTCAAACCCTTGGGGCAGGCGCGTGCACAATTCATAATCGTATGGCAGCGATACAACTTGAATTCGTCGTTAACTGCATCCAAGCGCTCTTTCGTGTACTCATCACGGCTGTCCATTATCCACCTGATTACAAACAAAAAAAACGATGATCAAAGTTATTAGATTCATTCAACTTGAGCTTGCAAGTATGGATTCAAAAACATCAAGAGAAAAAGAAAGATTTCAACATTTGATAATTAGCTTTAATTAGCTAATACTTATATATCAAAAGGCATCTAGTTTTTCAACCAACCGAGTGACTTTTCAACATACTTAAATCTATCAAGGGAAGGGAAGATAACCAAAATGTCTACTTTTTACCAGAAATTTTGTTAAAATGACCGCACTATTTTAGTCTCACAACTTATGACCTTGTCCACTAGCAACTAGATGGCGCCACATAGGCTGACATAGCTAAGGAGACTACGCATTAGCCTCCATTCCAATCATTAGAAATTCATTGAGAACCAATTTTAAACTGGCACATCTTCTTAACGGCTAGAGCGTCGCTCGCAGACTAAGTTTTAGACAGAAGGTACTGGCTAGGACGCTACCAGCATGCTAAGTTTTAGTTGCATAAGCTAAAAGTGGCCCGCAGATCACCAAAAAGCCCACTTGACCAAAAAAATCTGTTAAAATGACCTTATTATTTTAGCCTGACAACTTATGACCATATTCACTGTTAAAACCATTAAGATAGCGCCACATAGGCTAAGAAAGCTAAGGAGGCAACGTCCAAGCCTCAATTCCAATCATTGGATATTCTTTGGGATCCACCTAGTAACCAATTTGAAACGACACATGTCCATAACAAATAGGACGCTGCTCGCAGACTAAGCTTTTGACAGAAGGTACCGGCTAGGACGCTTCCCGCAAACTAAGGGGGCGCTTGGTTCACGGAATGTAATGTAATTGGAATTGTAAAGTTTTCATTTTAAAGTTGTGCTTAAGTTAGGTAAGGAAGGAGTTTGAAATACAATGAATTCCTTTAATCAATGGAATTTAGTACTATTTCAACATTCCTTAGAAGTCCTTCACTTTCACTTTAACGAAGGAAAGTTACATGGCCTCAAATTCCATTGATTAAAGGAATTCATTGTATTTCAAACTCCTTCCTTACCCAACTTAAACACAACTTTAAAAGGAAAACTTTACAATTTCAAATTCTAATTACATTACATTCCGTGAACCAAGCACCACCTAAGTTTTAGCGGCATCTACTAAGAGTGGCCTGCATACTGCCTCCTAGCCGGTACATTCGGGCTAAAATAGGGCGGCCAATTTAGCAAGTTTTATGTTTAAAACAAGTATTTTGGTGATTTTCCTTAAAATCTGCGTTTGAAAAACAAAGCAAACCTGTTAGCGTGAAGGAGAGCAGCAGGTCCAAGATAAGATTCTAGATTCCACCAATAACTAGGACACGAAGTGCTACAACATGCCCACAATATACACTCATACATCCCATCCAGTTTCGCCCGATCCTTCTTACTCTGAACAATCTCCTTCCCCGCCGGGGCCGGCGACTTCCGCTTCAGCCACGGCTCAACACTCTTATACTGATTATAAAAGTTCGTCATATCCACCACCAAATCCTTCACCACAAACATATGCGGCAAAGGCGTAACCATCGTCGTTTTGTGAAAATAACAAAGTCAACGGGTTCATTGAGTAATAACGAGTAAAATCAAGGGTGGTACGGTAATCTCTATAGGGGCGGTTGGAGGAGATTAAATCTATTAAATAAGTTTAAGTTTTAGATTTATATCTAAGTATTTATTTAATAATATAGTACGTCGGTTAGGAATGCCTTGGTGGCCAAGTTTATGGTTCCTATATATATTAGGTTTATGATTTGTAGTTTATTCATTCCAATAAGCAATAGAACGTGTTTTCTTTTCTGTTATATTTTCCGATCATAAGTCTCATTCTGGTTCAAGTCGTATTCGATTGATCTTTGTTTGGCTCTACCAGTTTAACAATCTGGTATCAGAGCCACGCCAAGAAGGAGTAACGGTGAAGCACGCGGCGGGAGCGATTGAAGACCGTGGTTTCGTTCTATCTCTTCAACTCGCAATATAGAAATAACCGACCGCAAGAACCCTAATTGCTGAAACGGCATGGCAGACTTTCAAGTTATTGGTGGAATTCGGAAGTTGAACAACAACAATTACAACACCTGGGCCACGTGCATGAAATCATACTTGATCGGTCAGGACCTTTGGGATGTCGTCAGTGGAGCCGAAACAGTGCAGCCAAGAACCGATCTTAACGGGTCAATCCACAAATGGCAGGTGAAAGCCGGTCGAGCCTTGTTTATCATCAAGACGACAATCGAAGAAGACATGTTGGAACATCTTCAAGGCATCGAATACCCAAAACCCGCTTGGGATACTTTCGCACGTTTGTTTAGCAAAAAGAATGATGCCCGGTTACAACTTCTTAAGAGTGAATTAATGACGATGTCTCAAGGAGAGTTAACGATCCCTCAGTTCTTCCGTAAAGTGAAAACGGTGTGTCGAGAGATCAGTGAACTAGACGCGGAGTCAAAAGTGGGGAAGCTAGGATGAGAAGGATTATTACTCACGGCTTAAAACCGGAATACCGAGGGTTCATCACAGCGATTCAAGGATGGCCTACACAACCTACCTTGGTCGAGTTCGAAAATCTACTCGCAGGTCAAGGAGCACTCGCCAAACAACTAGCAGGAGTCTCGATTAGAAAGGAAGAAGAAGCTCTATATGCTGATAATAGTCGATACAAGAAAAGACCAGGCAAGGTACAAAACAGAAGATATGACAAGCAAAAAGGAAATCATAATGAACCAAAGAAGCCTCAAGACAAAGATGATGGAAACAAAGATCAAAAACAAAAGCAGGGAGGTAAAAGATTTCCTTATAATTGTTATCATTGTGGCAGGAGAGGTCATATGGCCAAAGACTACAGGAAGAGAGCACAAGAAGAAGGAAACGCTGCCACAGTCGAGGAGGAACCGGGTTGGGACATTGATGCCTACGTTGCTCAAGTCGTCGACAACAACCAATAACATGCATACACGGTTAGCGTTGAGACTCATGAAAACAAGTTAGATGATTGGATCATGGATTCGGGGTGCTCGAATCATATGACTGGAGAACGAGGTAAACTATCTAACCCGATTCAATATTCTGGTAACCGAGTGGTTGTGATTGCAGATAACTCAAAGCATAATATTGCGAGCATCGGTGATGTGGTGTTTCCATCAAAGTCAGATAAACAAGAATTGGTTCTCAAAGATGTTTTTCATGTCCCAGGGATGAAAAAGAATCTAATTTCAGTCCCTCAGATTACTGATGCTGGACACTATGTTGTTTTTGGTCCAAAGGATGTTAAAGTGTTTGAAAATTTTGGGACTAACTCAAAACCAGCGTTGCAAGGTCACCGGAAAGAGACGGTGTATGTCCTCTCCGCGGAATCAGCGTATGTAGAGAAGACAAAGAATAATCAAACAGTGGACCTATGGCATCAAAGACTCGGACACGTTGGCTATGAGAAACTAGGTATGATCATGAAGAAAGAGTTAGTTGCTGGGATACCAAATCTTGAAGTGAACAAGGAAGAAGTGTGCTCCGGTTGTCAGTACGGGAAAGCCCATCATTTACCTTTTGATAGAACCACCTACAGAGCAACGGTCCCACTCGAAATAGTTCACACGGATGTATGTGGACCGATGAAGACGCCATCGTTGGGTGGTATGCAATACTTTATAACGTTTATAGATGACTATTCACATTTTTGTTGGACCTACTTCATGAAACAGGAAAAGTGAAGCGTTGACAAAGTTTAAAGAGTTCCGTTTAGAAGCCGAACGAGTCACTGGATGTTCCATAAAAACCCTCCGGTCGGATAATGGTGGAGAATACACTAGTAAAGAATTTTCAGATTTCTTGAAAATATGTAAGATCGGGAGACAACTTACGTGTGCCAACACACCTCAACAAAACGGGGTAGCGGAAAGAAAGAACCGGCATTTGCAAGAAGTGTCCGGTAGTCTTATGCATGAAAAGAACATCCCCGAACGATTCTGGGCAGAATCCATACGAACTGCAACTTATGTTATCAACCGAACCCCTCTTCAAGGTCTTGGCTACGTATCTCCTTTCCAAATTCTGCATAAAAGGAAACCAAATGTGTCATATTTCAAAGTATTTGGATGCGTGTGCTATGTGTTCGTGCCAAGTCACTTACGACAGAAACTCGACAAGAAAGCAATTCGATGTGTGTTTGTCGGGTATGATGAAGAGAAGAAAGGTTGGAGGTGTTCCGAACCAAGTACCGGCAAGTGTTCCGTGTCAAGGAACATAATATTCGATGAAAACTCTGCTTTGGTAGTCACCCCGAAACGAAACACTACCAGATTCGCCAAGTCTCGTGGAAAAATTAAAAGAATCAAGTGTAATCTTACAACTTGATGAAGTAGAAGAACAATCTGAAGCAAAAGTCCCCTCACAATCTGATGAAGAGCCACATGATCAACACAGTAGCCCTCAACCTAGGCCAAAACGATCTGAGAGGATCAAACGTCCAAATCCTAAATATGCAAATGTAGCGATGATTGAAAACAATGTCCAAGAGCCAGATTCATATGAAGAAGCTTGTAAAACTGCAGAATGGGTTGCTGCTATGAAGACTGAGATCGAGGCGTTAACACTTAATCAAACCTGGGAGCTAGTTACAAAACCGGAATATATTAAACCTATCTTGTGTAAATGGGTTTACAAAACAAAAAGGCGTTCGGACGGGTCAATAGAAAGGTATAAAGCCCGTCTAGTTGCTCGGGGTTTTTCTCAAGAGTACGGACTGGATTATGATGAAACGTTTAGCCTGGTAGCAAAGATCACAATTGTCCGAGTGTTACTCACACTCGCTACAAGTAAGGGTTGGGACCTTTGGCAAATGGACGTTAATAACGCGTTTCTTTATGGCAACCTTGATCGAACAATATACATGGAACAACCCAAGGGATTCAAAGGAAAACCGGGTCACGTGTGCAAGCTAAGGAAGGCGCTTTACGGGTTAAAACAATCACCTCGAGCTTGGATCGGAAAGATGGCCGAGTTTCTTGAAGTTAACGAGTTTACAAGTACCACGGCTGATGCAAGTTTGTTTGTAAAAATTAGTGGAAACAAGATAACAGCGGTTTTGGTCTATGTAGACGATCTTGTAATCACCGGAAACTGGTCGGAAGAAGTAGAGCGATTGAAGGCAAATCTGAAAGTTCGTTTTAGAATGAAGGATCTGGGAATTGTAAAACATTTTCTGGGTTTAGAAGTGCATTATTCCAACGATGGGATTGTGCTGCATCAACACAAATATGCAACTAATCTACTTGATAAATTTGATATGAAAAATTCAAAGGATGCGGCTACACCAATTGATGTTAACACTAAGTTACGAGCTGATGACGGCAATATTCTTGAAGATCCAACTGTGTACCGAAAGATGGTTGGGAGCTTAATTTACTTAGCCCTTACCCGACCCGATATCTCTTTCGCCGTGGGTGTGTTGAGTCGATTTATGCAAGCTCCAAGAAGACCCCATATGTATGCATTAAAGAGGGTACTCCGTTATGTTAAGAGTACAAAGAATTATGGGGTCAAATTTAAATATGGTGCTGAAGTCAAATTGGTGGGTTTCTGTGACTCAGATTTTGCGAGTGATCCGGATACTAGGCGATCGACCACGGGTTTTGTTTTCACGATTGGAGGAGGTGCCGTTTCTTGGTGCGGGAAACGCCAACCTACTATTTCGTTATCAACCACAAAGGCCGAGTATAGAGCCTCGACAATGGCTACTCAAGAACTTGTGTGGTTGATTAGGTTGTTGGAGAATTTGAATGAAAAAGTGGATTACAAAACTAAATTGTTCTGTGACAATATGTCAAGTATCATGTTAGTCGAGAATCCAACTTTTCACGCTCGAACCAAACACATTGAGGTCCATTATCACTTTGTGCGAGAAAAGGTACTTCAAGAAGAAGTTGATCTAGTGTATGTTGAAACCGAGAATCAACTCGCAGATGTGTTGACGAAGGGGCTAACCAAGGTGAAGACTTTAAAGTTGTGCTCAAGTATGGGAATGGAAGATGTTGACTTTGAGGGGAAGTGTGAAAATAACAAAGTCAACGGGTTCATTGAGTAATAACGAGTAAAATCAAGGGTGGTACGGTAATCTCTATAGGGGCGGTTGGAGGAGATTAAATCTATTAAATAAGTTTAAGTTTTAGATTTATATCTAAGTATTTATTTAATAATTTAGTACGTCGGTTAGGAATGCCTTGGTGGCCAAGTTTATGGTTCCTATATATATTAGGTTTATGATTTGTAGTTTATTCATTCCAATAAGCAATAGAACGTGTTTTCTTTTCTGTTATATTTTCCGATCATAAGTCCCATTCTGGTTCAAGTCGTTTTCGATTGATCTCTGTTTGGCTCTACCAGTTTAACAGTTTTTTCCTCCGACGGAATCTTCGTCAAACACGCCAGCCCGTTACATCCGTCGATGTTCATGGTGCATGATCCGCATATCCCCTCACGGCAAGACCGGCAGAAAGTTAACGAGGGGTCGATCTCGTTTTTGATCTTGATGAGAGCGTGGAGAACCATTGGCCCGCATTCTTTGAGGTTGTTCCGGTAGTTTCGGAGCTCCGGTTTTTCCGGACCGTCCGGGTTCCAGTGGTAGATTTGAAAGTTTTTGGTGGTGGGATTTGGTTGTTGGTCGGAAGTGTGGGCTCGGGAAAGCAGAAGGTTAGCCGCCGGTGTTTTGTGAAGATGGTTATAAATACATGTACGGACTAAACCAGTCGCCATAATGCGAACGTTAAGTTGTTATATATTTTAAGGGAATAAACCGTTATATATAAAGTGGGTGGGAGATGTAATTATGGTGGTTTCTGAAGGGTGGTTTTGGGAAAAAAAAAAGTGGAGGTTTAAATGGGTATGATATGGTTGTTGGATAATGGATGTCCAGACCTGAGAACACCAAGAACCCGACCCGGTTAGACCCGTAAAGAGTTACATTGGGTGCAACCAGATAAAAATACGCTTACTCGGCTAACCGGTAATTTACGGAAATATATATAATTAATTTAATGTTTATTCATGATTAATAAACATTTAATTAATTACAAATAATTATTCTTGAAATAATTAAATAAACAGAGAAAAACATTTTGATTAATGTTTTATGGTGAAATAAATAATTAGTTATTTATGTTTCTCGTAGTTTGCGACTTGAGAAATTAATAAAGTTATTTTATTAATTTATCCCAAACTAAAAGGCGTTTAATTGTAATATTCAATTACTTGGAGAAGGGTTAATGGACTGGATCCTCATGGGCTTAGGTTTTCCATAAAGCCCAGGATCCATCCATTATATATAGAGGAGCTAGGGGGGGGGGAGTTTTGGTTGTTCATTCCTCCACACCCTCTCCCCTCTCTCTGCGCCACTCTTAGTGCCGCCACCTCCCTTCTCTCTCGTCCCTTCCCTTCACGCAAACCAACCTCCTCTAGAGCTTGGTCGTCTTGCTTCCTTGGTGGAACCCTAGAAGACGGTGTTAGACGAGAAGCAACCGGATGATCCCTTTCGCGTGATTAATCAAGGTAAGACAATCACCATCGTCCCATGATTCACCATAGGCGACGCCAACCCCTTTTCATAGGGTCGTCGCCGCCGTCAAACCAAAGGTCGCCGTCGCGACCTAGCGTAGCTCCGTTTCACTACGATGCGTTTCCATTACCACTCATCGGTACAATCGTCGTTGTCACGATTTTACGAGTGCGAGCCCTCGTCGTAATAATCGTGGTAATCGCCCGGCTAAACCCTAGCCGCCGTCACAGTCTCGATTTGATTGGTGCTCGCTTGTCGCCACCATAAACGGAATCGTTGCTATTCTCAACTAATCCGTTTGAGACGGTGCATGCGATTTGCAAACGATTTAATCCGCCGGTTCGGATTATTTTTCCGTGAAACCCTAGCGTCTCGTGTGTCTCTAACGTTTGTTAGAACACCGCGAAGGTATATCTAAACTCCGGTTTCAGTTTAGATATTTAATTTCGATTAATGTAATCGTTAGAGTTTTCGCGTTAACCGGTTTAACGCGAAATGGTGTTTGCGTGATCGTTTTGGTGATCATGATCCTGTTGACATGATTTCGACACCAACGGTTTACGCGTCTAAAAATCAGTAAATTTATTTATTCCGCTACGTAAACGGATTACCGGTTTAATCCGTTTTAACTCTCAATTTACAAAACCCGATCGGTAATGTTTTAATTAACGGTCAAGTTTTTTTTAACGTCACCGGACACCCGTATACCACTGTAGAAACCCAACAGTGGTATCAGAGCCTAGATCACCACACGCAAACCCTAACCGGTGGTTTTCGCGAACTGGGGTTAAAACCTGAAAGTCGCAAAAGTTAAACGAATTGCTTTTTCCACATGTTTGGGCGATTTAATTCCACCAAACATTTCAATTCGTTAATTAATTGTTTAAACGCACGTATTCGGCTAGACCCATATTTTGGTTATGATTGCTTGTCGTGTCTTGTTTTGGCCCATTTTGGCCCACTAGTATTTTGGTTTTGGATTGGCCCACTTGTTTATGGGTTCAAAAGTTGTATCTTAAATGGATTAGTTTTATTCTATTTTTCTCGTAAATGCTCACCTTCGCCCTTGACGAACGTGACGAGCATTGATGCGACTATCCTGTCGTGGCAAGTGTTTTTATCTAAAGACACTTCCCAGTATGGCGTGTATCCACAACCGGAAGACCGACGAATTCCATTCCATCAAGGAGAGCTTATGAAGCCAGTAGGAGCGTTAGTATCAACCGGATGACCTTTCCATACTCATCCTTGTGGTTGATTTTACTTTTGTCACAGACCTTCTTCGACATTGTCATTAGGCTCTAACAATGTCGAAACCTCTCAAGCCGAATATGTGTTTGTTTGCATGTGCGTTTTGGTTGCTTGTCTTAAATTGTTTAACGCGCCAACTAAAACTCCAAACTAAGTTTTAAACGGTTAAAACTCTTTTACAATCAATTGGTTCGAGTCCTAATATTTACTAAGACTCGATATTTCATAACCAATTTTATTCGACTATGAACTCGAATTTTTTGATCTTTAAATATCGAACTTTTAATAATTGGTTATTGCCTCGCGACGCGTAGTCTTTAATAAGGAGGTTATTAAATTGACTGTCCCGAGTGAGATAGGGTTCTTGAGTAGCTTAGTCAAACGTTTAATTAATTAAAACACTGACTAATTAATCCTATCTAGTAAGCCGCTAAACGGATAGATTATGCCGTCCTAGTCAAGTCTAACTTGGAACATATTTACCGATGCATCAGTGTTGGAGTATTTCAACACCGCACTTGGTGTTTAGGGTATCTTCCAAGGTGTGTGCATTGGAGTATTTCAACACCGTGCATGCACACTGACCACTGAGGACATCTATCATTTTCTTTACGAGTACCTTGTGTATTGGAGTATTTCAACACCGTACATTTGGTCATTCGTAGACAAAATTGGCATGGATGACGCTAAACGTATTTCGCGAATTAATTCGCGAAAGCCTCATAAACGGGAGTTGTGACTAGTTTTCACAAGAGACAATCGTTGTCCATCCGATTACTTAGTGGCCGGTGATTGCACTTAACGCTGCCTTTGTGGATCGACTACTAATTGGGTTCCCAT
>JBCNJP010000017.1:13999833-14039833 GCA_039602395.1 Deinandra increscens subsp. villosa
CTAGTATCATTAAAACCGACTCATACAATTATTAATTAATTTATCTTTCTGAATCTAGCTTTTGAAATTTAGAGTTTAACATTAAGATTTAACTTTTATGGTTTAGCGTTAACTTTAGGTTTTAAACCCATTCATGAATCAACGACTCAACGAGATAGTTTCAACACCGTTAAAATGAGTTCCATTAGAGTTCTTTTTAAGTCCGGTTTTCTTAATTCCTAAGGGTGGGCGGTGTGAGGGATACATTTTTTAGGATGAGTAAAATAGGATAAGTTGATGGACCAATAGGAGAGTGACAAAGGAGAGAGAAAAAAGTATATGTTTTTTTTGTTTTTTGGAATGGTTGGGTGGGATAAGTTAGGTGGGATAAGTTGTATAGTTGGGTGGGAAAAAGTATAGGTAAAACTCTCGGCAATTCTCGGCATTTAGTTGCCGTTTTGTGGAATTTTTTTGCCGAAATCCACACATGCCGAAGGCATGGTGTGGGTGCTTTTCCTTTGCCGATTTTTTCCTTTGCCGATTTTTTCCTTTGCCGAATCCTCACTTGCCGAAAAAATTAACCACCCATACCGCCCACCCTAATGAACCAACACTTAATGTTTAAGTTATGAGTTATCCTCCTCTTTTTCTGGATAAAAATGGGTTATATTTCTAAAAAGAAACAAATAATTTATTAGTGGATATACCAAAAAGCTGAGGGCAGGACTTTACTAATGTTGTTGGATTGGGTATACCTAACACTCTTCTACTTAATCCTAACATGGATTCGTATGACGTCTTTTATTCAAATTTTTTATTAATTTTAAAATTCTAAAATCTTCAACTTTATATACATCTAACCCAAGACATCTTCTGTCTTAACACACACTTGGTTATATATATAACTAGAGATCGACCGCGCGTTGCTGCGGTATTTGAGGTTGAATATAAATTTAACTTTATGAGTTTTGTATAATAAGATATAATAGAGATCAACCGTGCGTTACCACGGTCGTACAGATTTTCTGTATAAATTGGTAATAAAAATGAGTAAACCGAAGTATATAAGTTATCGACATTCGCAATGCCTATGAATGATGAAACATCACATGGCATAAGAACATACTGATATGCATCTAAGATTAGAGTGAACTCAGATAATAATACCTAAAGTTGCATTACTTCAATGAAAACCATGTGAAATCTTCTTATCGCAACAAATGAACCACCATGTCTTCCTTATCCTCTCAGCAAACCTGAACATATGAGACCAGTTTCCTATATCATATTTTTCTATATAAGAAATCACCTATTAATCTTCTTTAACAATCCAGAAAAGTAATAAACACTTCTGTAAACGATAAACAACTAAATGAATACATTCTTTCATTTTAAGATATCCCAATGTAATGATAACCATCCAATAGTTGACACTAAAAGGGATAATCATATTTAATAGAGGCCTATAGAGGAGAAAAAAATAAGATACAATCAAAAGCTAATACATAGTTCCAATAAAAGGAACCCAAGGACCATATTCTTCTCCAATTTGAGTTTTACTCACATTACGAATAAATTCAAAGACATATTCGAAGAAATTCTGACCGCTGGTCGGAATTGTTTGTGGGTTCTGAACAGCTAGAGTGGCTGAACCGAATAAGATAGCAATTACAACCCAAGAAGTAATAAAAGCTTGTTTTTCAAAGTGTAGTTTGTTTTAATGTCAATTGCTTCTGATTGACAAAAAATATATATAACTTAAACAGGAAAAAAAAGCCTCAACTGACCAAAAGGGCTTATACTCGTAAAAATTATAATAAAAAAGGGCTTCAAGCCAAGGTCTAGTTACCAAAAGGAAGACATTTGCTTATATTCGTACAATCATTAAGTCCATAGATGGAGGAGTTTTAAAACTGACATGTGTACATGTCTTAAACCTGGCCTATGTATGCCCTTTATACAACTCTTGAGTGCATACATCACCTGACTCAACAATTTCATCTTACCTGCCATCCATGCGTCCACTTTAGAAGTCGTTTCTTTGTAATTGCTTTATCCTCGAGTGGTTATTTAAGCAGCGTCATGAACAAAGTAGCTGTTGCATATTACAAAAATATCAAGTATATAAAACCAGAGATAAACATAGATACATTATTCTGGTTAAAGTATTGATAGTTTAATAAGGATACTAATTGTTTCCACAAACAAAACCAATTACCATGCCACGTTCTTTTCTCAGTGGTAAACTTTCCTGTGTCACTCCACAACACTTGTAGCATGGCATGCGATTTCCTTGAAAGTCTAATTTTATAACATACAATTTCATAGTAAAGACCTTGATTATCCTCTTGTGAATAAACATCTGAGCTTATAGCAACAAATCTGATGGCTCAACATATGAAATTGTATCTGTCACAAATCAATAATCAACGTCAAATTAAACTGCTTAACGGATACCTAAAAAGGTAAAATGACAAAGAAGATAATATGTGACAATGTGTGATTCATAAATTAAGAGGTATATGTGATCAATGGCTTGGAAAGCTGCATATGTAAAAGCAACAACATTAACTGGTTTACCTAAAATTGAGCCCTGTTTGCACCAACTAATAGTGAATGTTGAAGCTAAATAGAAATGGAAATGAACTATGCTTTAAAAAGTACCTCTGCTCCATGTATCAATCGAAAGTATCAATAGCCGCTCTGAGTTTTATCAAAAGCCATGACTGAGAAAGTGTGTTTCCTTCATTACTTTCGAATAATTCGATATGAAAGACAACCGAAGACTTTAAAATCTGACCACAAAACTAAAAATGAATCTCCTTTTGTTTACGAAATGGAGTTTTTGAAGCATACCTTTGATTGTCAAGGATGTGATGTTAATGCCCCAAGTCCCACTTGTCCACCGTCGACTTCAGCAACCTGCGGAACTCACCATCGTTAAACAAAAAGGATTTTATTTCTCTATCATTTTGAACCAGAACACACACACACACAAACCTCAATCCCCTGCATTTTCCCATCCATTATCACAATCAATACCTCCTATGTCAACATAATTCTAAAAAATGCTTGGTACTCCTGTCATGAGTAAGTGATGACAATCAATACCTCCTATGTCACATATTTTTTTACCTAGTAGAGCTATATTTTTGACCTAGTAGACCATCATAAATTTTAGATTTGGCCTCTAAAGGTCAAATATATGGCTCTAAAGTCTGAGCCTAGAACAAAATGAGGTATTGATTGTCATCACTGGCTCCTGCATTCCCAACACACAAACCTCAATCTCCTGTATTTTCCCATCCATTATCACAATCAATATGCGCGGTTGACATCAATTATAAAGTGTAGTCGTAAATTTTAATTTTTATGTCAAAAAACATAAAGACGTTGGAGACCTAAATTAGGTTTGCATTTAGTTTGAAGATCCAGCAGTGACTGTTAAAAAATATGTTTAATAGCTTTGGCATAGAAGACCATCATAAGTTTTAAACTGCAAGCGAGATTAGCATGATTTGCTTTTCAATCCATCTTTTAAAACAACTATTTTTGTTTCATTTGTTAAACTACACCCCGGTAAGAACCAAAGTAACCATGTTTCAACAACTTGTACCGAACCCTTCCCCACATCCATTTTGGAGGATGGGATCAGTTCCTAAAGGTGACATGAAGAACCAAAAGCAATTTAAATCAATCGGTAATCAATCAGGCCGACTCATATGAGACCTAATCTATGTCTCTGTATATGAATCAATAGATGTTCTGAACTCAGATAAGATCAACCCTGAATAAATCACAAACCTATCATAACAAATTGAAAAAAGCAATAAATTGATGAAACTGCAATAAAAAAGCAATAAATTGATGAAACTGAAAATTTGTTATTCTATGCAAACAAATGTAGCAAGAGAAATGCAATAAAGAAAGTATACCAAATTATATGCTTCAGTGATTTGTCAAAATTTTTACTTTTTAATAGCGAGATTGTCCTTTCAAACAAACCAACAAATGTGCATCTGCGATACAAAGGTTCATTAGAACTAAATCAACTTAATAATACAAACAATCCGAAGCATTGGCATGTACAAACGACATTTAGCAAGGTCCATTAGGTAGACTACACAAATTTACTAATCATGAGCAATTGCATACGACGATTTCTGAAAAATTAAAAGATGAAATACACAAATCTGTAACAAAATTTCAAAGTGCATAAGAAAACCAAGAAAAGTATTTTGACGAACAGTTGGCGGATATAACCTCACCACCTCCAACTATGGAACACCTACATTTTTCCAATTCAAGAATACCATTGGGGATGTAAAAATGTGAAACTGCAACCTTCCATTTTCTAATAGTTAATTTGTTCTATACATCTTAATAGCAAGACTAATCAGTAACTAATCAAATCAAAGTAATAGCCCCAAAATAAAGGTACCTTCTGCGAATATTTGGACGTTATAATACATAACCATTCAATTCGAACTAAATCCGGTTGGAGCGTGAAGCGCAAAATACATACTAAACCTGTGTGATCAAGAAAATTTAACTTTAGATAAACAAAATAGTTAAATCATAATAGAAAAATAACATAGATAATGATCCCAAACATTTCCTTCCACAGAGTAGTAGCTGAGATGGTGTTTCTGTTACATTTGATAGGCATAGGTTTGTAATATGTACACAAATCATGAGCCATAAATAGAAATAAAAAGGGGAAAACTGAATCTGGAAAATAAATAAACTTGTTATATTTCAATTTCCATAGTTATGAAGATGGACCCAATACATGGTCTGTAGACTAATAATCTTGGATAATAGAGATGTACCTTCCGTCTTTCAAAAATAAACGGACGTAAGGGGCCTCATCTTTTGTTCTAGCATCAACGACATGATCCAGAAGACCAATGAAATCTGTCAAAAATAGGGTGTAAGCCAAAAAGAAACAGTGTAAATATTTAATATGGGTCTGTATACCTGTGAAAACATGTACGGTATCTGTAGATTCGATAAGGTTGTCACATTCAGTGAAATCGAAATAAACTTTTGGATATATCACGAAATCTTCCAATGGAGTTATAACTGCAGTTGATCCGAATCTCTAAGAAACAGGATGATCAATAGTTTTCAGATAAGATGGGGGAGCATCGCAGCGGAAGCATGAGATTCTGTAGCAGCTCAGCAGCTCTAGTGGTGCATCATAATTTAACTTATAAGATGACGCAGCAACAGCATGAATACTGATCAAGCATTGAAATAATGTAACTTGCTCACAAAAGTTCATAAAAGTGCCTTTGTGGCCTATGCGGCAAAAAGTAAAGATAAAATGTTCTTTCAAAAATCTTTCCACAAATTTATCATTTTTTCAGTGAGGATTATTTCATGGTATATATTTAGTTGTAAACAATTGGACCTCTTCATCTATACCTCATCTAATCTCTCATCTTTTTAATAAGATACTTATGACTCGCACCTAATTTAAATGGATATTTTATTTTTATGACTTCCCAGTTCAACCGTATAGAACAAATGGCTTCCTCTATATTTTGAAATATATTTGCAACCTATCTTATATCATCTCCTAAATTTCCCCTTCATGTTTTCGAAACCTTATGTATTTAAAAAAAATATATATTGTGATTCATTATTATTACTAACCATTGGTGCACACATTCTATTCATAGCTTTACATTGTTCCCTGAGGCTTAACTTATACGTATGAATTTTTTGTGTGTGTTTGTCTTCATTTGTTGTCACTAATAAACTTTCTTACAAAACATAATTTCCTCTTCTTTCATACCATATACACAACAAAAAAATTCTGTTATCCTAGGTTTCTATGACTGTAACTTTAAACACCCTATTTAATAAACTCTTTGTGTAAGTTATTCTCAAACTCTCCTAATATATATTAGATATATTTGCGTGTCTTTGTAGGACGACGGTATTCAAGTTACATCTGTTCCCTCATATAAGTCAACAATCAATGCCTAACCTCAACTCCTATGCTGGTGCAGAATTTCAAAACATGTTCAACCGTATAGAACATGTGCTATTTGACATTTTCAGAAAGGCTGGGATTTCAGCCAAGAAGGAAGCCCCCGTCAACTTCTTAACTGACCCAAAAGAGGGGCGTTCGACCCTTAGACCGGCGGACATCTTGGTGTTTGGGTGGTCAAGGGGGAAGCACGCTTGCATCGATCTGACTGGGGTCTCTCCCCTTGTGGGCTTTGGCTCTGGAGTTTTCACGGCGGGGCACGCTGCTGCTAAGGCGACTGCGGGCAAGGTGGACAAGCACGAGAAGGCATGTCTCGAGAATCAGCATGTGTTTGTCCCCTTTGCTTTTGACACATTCGGGCACCTCGCGTCAGAGGCTGCGGACACGCTTGGGCGGATCCAGAAGGTTATGCATGGACATATAGTGACTCCTAGAGCTAAGCAACTTGTTTTTATCCGCTTAGGTTTTGCTATTCAAAAAGGGCTTGCGGCGCAGCTTGTTGCCCGCTTGCCCTGTATGTCGGACTGAGTTGTAAACTTTATTTTGGGTGTTTAATAAATAAGTTAAATTAAAATTAAAAAAAAAAAAAAAAAAAACATGTTTGCACAAAACCTCCATTATTCCTAAGATAAGAAAATCTGAAATACCTGTAAACTAAAAAGGTTGAACAACTAAAATGAAGCTATGTACAAGTGTTGTAAACTAAACCTGTATTAGTGGTAATTGCAAGTAAGAAGCTATAAACCCAATATGTAGGGCAAAATCTAAGAAAAAATCCACTATAATCGAGGTAAAATTCCACTATGGAAACCCCTATATGTTAGCAATATACCCAGAGATAATAAATTTAGATGAATTGCTCCAATAAAAAAGAAACAAAGAAGATTCTACAACCAAAATTAAGCGCTATATAGATCATGTATTCACAGTAAAAAGTATAGAGGCTAAACCCAACATCTAGGGCAAATTTGAAGAGATATTCCAGTAGAATCGGAGGAAATTTTGACAATGGAAACCTATATGTAAGCAAATTATTATACAACTATACACAGAGGTAACAATTCAGATGAAAGTAATTGGTGTAATGAAAAAACCCTAATCTTTGGAAGAGAGGAGTGAATCCGGAATTCAGATGAAAGTAATTGGTGTAATGAAAAAACCCTAACCTTTGGAAGAGAGGAGTGAATTCGGAAATTAAGACGCGAGAAGGAGAATGTGCGAGCAAGAAGAGGATAAATGTTGGAGACGATGAGCGAATTAGTCTATGAGGGCTAGGATACCAGAACACGTACACGTATTAATGTTAAGGCTGAACAAAGAACACGTGGATAGAGTATTAAAAAAATGTCAATATTATCAGTATAAATCTGAATCGGTTGCAAATAAAAAAGAAACCTTGCACAGAGTCGAACACGAGGCTGTAGGTTTAAGAAGTTAAGCTCCGCCGGATGAGCTGGAGGTGAACATTGAAAGATTTTTGGAGTAGATTTTATATATATAAAATCTGTTTTTTTGGTAGGGCACAAATCCATAGGCTACTTTGTCTATTGTATATATATACAATATTGTGTATCATAATAAGTATGCACATAGTTAATATATTAATACTAAAGGATTAAAATTATTGTAAGATAAATACAAATGATATACACCACTAGGGAGTTTTTTCGCGCGATAAGTAAGGGTCGTTTCTTAATAAAATTTAATCTCAGTTTGATGGATCGTACGTTTATGCTTATGTTAGTCACAACTCGAATTTAAATAAAATATATCTTAAAACATTAATAAAAATAAAACTTTTGGAATGGTATATGCGGCAATTTTTAAAAGTTATAAAAGAAAAGTAAAAAAAAAAAAAATTTTGATTCAGCATTAATTTTTTTATTATTTAACTATTTATCACTTATTTAATATAAATGACTATACAATGTGTTTGTTGTAATTACTTCAACTCTTAAAATGTTATAAAATTACATTCTTGTCCTCATATATGTTATAAGATTATTGGGGATCCATACGATGCTACCGGAATCAAAACACTAACTATAATCATAGCAATAACTTCAATTAAAGGATAGGCTTAACCATAAGCAAAACGTATTTCCAGTTATTGTTAAATTGGTTAATTTTTCGGCTAGTATCGGTTTTGGTCAATTTTGATTATCAGCCCATTTAAGATTTTGTTGTTTGGATATGAGGCCTCTTTAATTTATAAAATTTTAAAAAGGCTTCAAACTTTTCTTGAGGCGATATAGGATACCCACGTAACACTTTTATAAAGAGGAAACATAGGTAGAAAATTTACACCAATCCGATGAGGAAAACAAAAGATTATTTTAGCAATTCAACTGTTTTAATTTTTTTTCCTCACTTTTAAACATAACTTTTCTCTTTTAAACATGATTTATTTTCATCATCGAGATTGTAATTTCGATATTGATTTAAAATTACTATAATTATGAGTGTGGAAGTTTAGCTATGAGTTGGATCGGTCTTTGGCCTTCACTAACCAAAACCGAATTTTCAGTTAAGGAAAATTCACTTTGATAACGATAATCGAATGTCAGTTTAGCAAGGTTAGATTATTACTCTAATTTTGCATTTGGTTTTCAATCGATTTTGGTTTTGATATACCAATTAACTTGGCTCTAAATTTTGAAAAGGCTAAAGCCAAACTTGGGCCAAAAAACTCCAAAGATTTAACTTATGTTAATCCATCAAGTGTCTCCCTTTTTATAAGGAGGGTATAAAATCAATTTAGTCTTTCCTAATACGTGGGACGAAAGTCCTCCTTGATAAGAGGGTATGAAACACAATTTCAGTCTCTCTTTCTATATGGGATAACAACCAACAATGTAATAGTTGTTGCTTGTAATCTTTACAACAGCTGTGTTAAATGTAAATTAACAATTTATACATTTCCTAGTTATAACAACATAATCTAAATCCAAATCAAATTCTTTATCTAATGGAAACTATAAATGTTCACGACATCATATATTCTTGAAAATCAATAAAAGAAAATACAAACAAAACGGAAGCATAAACATGAGTAATAGTTTTGTACAGATGTCAAGTATGGAAAAGTAGAGTTATAAATTTTATCCAAGTAAATAAAATATTTATCACCTCTAACTTCTTGTTTACAGGTTAAAACATTACTATCTTGACCATAAACAAAGTTTTAGTTAATCAAAAGATAATAGCCACTTGATTTTAGTTAATTAAAAGAGTCAGCTCGGTGTTAGTCAGTTAATCATCTATTAGGTTAACCAAAATAAACTCGTGAGTAAACCACAAAAAACTAATAACCCAAAGTGGGCTTAAATAAATTCTCAATGGAGACTTTAATACTTGATGTATCTTTCACTTGATCATCCCCCTTTATCTTGTGGCAAAGTGTGTATTTTGACATCGGCTAGAAAAAGGATAGATGAGGAGGTTACATGTAGTATGGGGGATGTGGATTATAATATTGTTGTTAGTGAACATCAATACTGGACTCCTTCGTTCGATGCTCCTTGTGAGTCGGATGATGACTTATCGGATGAAGAGGAGTCTGAATGTCAAGAGGATGTGAATATTAACATTGAGGACGAGGGGCAAGGTAACGAGAAAGAGGCGGAGCAACAGGGAAGCGGTGAAGAGGTTAAAAACTCGGATCCGTTTGGTATTATGGATTTTCTCACTAACAAGTTCCCGGTACTTAATAAAAGCTATTCGGTGTCATTGTCGGTTCCTCCGGGCTTTGAAAAAAAAGATGACATTGAGGAGGGAGTTGTTGACATGGGCCATGAGGAGAGGGTGGAGACCCCGATATGTGAATTTTCTTCGAATAAGGAGACACATAATATTGGGGACGAGACTCACGTTTTCAGCCCCTATGTTGAGGATACCGTGGTGGGTGAGGAGGTCGAAGATATGGGGTCGGATAGGGGCAGCAATGATCGGGTCAGGTTTGGCGCAAGGAAGATGGGAACGGGTAAGGTTCCACTTAATATTTCACTTCTCGAAGCTTTTGCTAGTTACATTGATTATGGAATGTCCTTGGGCTTACAAATGGATGGGGCTAAACGGGATCTTCAATGTTGCATTGAAAGGATGAGTGCTCCACTGGTTTCCCAATGAAGATTCTCTCCATTAATTCGTGTGGTATTGGGGCGAGAGTGAAGAGACGTATCATTTCTAAAATTTGTGTCGAGGTTGGTGTTAGTTTCTTGGCTATTCAAGAGACTCATGTTGACTATGTTGATATCGGTTTGGCTCGTGAGCTATGGGGTAATGTGAATTTCGAGTGGGTTTGTGCTAGCGCCAATGGTAGATCGGGAGGAATTGTGGCTATTTGGGATCCGAGTTTCTTTATTAAGATTGATCATTGGGAGTATGATAATTTGCTTGTTATCAAAGGGGAGTGGGTTCAAACTCAAGTTAGTTGTTATATGGTTGTGGTTTATGCTCCTCAAGCAACCCGTGCTAAAAGAGACCTATGGAGTTTTATTTCTATTTTCATGAGTGCTAATCCGGGTGAATATATTATATTTGGAGACTTTAATGTTTCTAGGTATGATCATGAGAGACTTGGCGTTGAATTTAATAGAAGGGAGGCGGAGGACTTTAATGATTTCATTGATGCTAGAGACTTAGAGGATGTCAATCTCGGGGGTTTCAAGTTCACTAGAATGAGTGCGAATGGGCTTCAACAAAGTAAAATTGATAGATTTTTAATTTCATCCTCTCTTGGACAAAGTATATTGGGTTTAGAGGCGGTTATTCTTGGTGACAAGGTGGCGGATCATCGTCCTATTTTGCTTGGGGTTAGAGAAGTTGATTATGGTCCTATTCCTTTCAAGTTCTATAATTTTTGGATCAACTTAGATGGGTATGAGGAGGTTGTTAAAAAGGCTTGGGAGGATCCTATGCATGCAAGACATTCTAATCGCTTCATCAAGTTCAAAGAGAAATTGAAGTTACTTAAACAAGATCTTAAAGTGTGGAATAAAGAAAGGAGTGAAAAGGATTGTGGAGCTACTGTTGCTCTTAAAAACAAATTGAAAGATGTCGAGCTAGAAATGGAGTTGGGGGCCAATGTGGAGGAGCTTAACCGGCAAAAGGGAGATATTCTACTTGATCTTAACAAGATTGAAAAATGTAAATTCCTTGAAGTATCTCAAAAAATTAAAAATAAATGGGTGTTGGAGGGGGATGAGAATTCTAAATTTTTCCATGCGTATCTCAAAAAACGTCGACGTGTGAATGCGGTTCGGGGCATTAAGGTAGATGGGATGTGGTTGGATGATCCGGTTCAAGTGAAGGATGCATTTTTTACTTATCATAGTACTCGTTTTAAAGCTTCAAGTCCGATTGGTGGCTGGTCGATTGATGGGCTGCGATTTAGTAAGCTTTCGGTTTGGGTGGCGGAGGACCTTTGTAGGAGTCCGGGGTTAGGGGAGGTTCATGATGCTATATGGGAATGTGGTAGTAATAAAGCCCCGGGTCCGGACGGGTTCTCGTTTGCCTTTGTCAAACATCATTGGGGTTACTTAGCTAATGAGATTATGGAATTTGTTTCTTTTTTCTTTGATAAGAAACGTATTCCTCGGGGGTGTAATTCATCGTTCATCACTCTAATCCCGAAGGTGGAGAATCCTACGTTGATCTCTGATTTTCGTCCCATAAGTCTTATCAACATCCAATTCAAAATCATTGCTAAAATATTGGCTAAAAGGTTGGCGGTTAGTATTGATTGTTTGGTTAATTCGACTCAATCGGCTTTTATAGGCGGTAGACAAATTTTGGATGGCCCTTTGGTTCTCAATGAGGTGGTTAGATGGGCTATGTCTAAAAAAAAGAAGATGCTCCTTTTTAAAGTTGATTTTGCCAAAGCGTATGATTCTTTGAATTGGAATTATTTGATTGCGGTTATGGAAAAGATGGGTTTTCATTCGAGTTGGTGTGAGATGATAAAGTCGTGTTTAAGCTCGGCCACTTCTTCGGTTTTGGTCAACGGGAGTCCTACGAAAGAATTTATCATTGAAAGAGGGCTTAGGCAAGGTGATCCTATGTCTCCGTTCTTGTTTATTTTGGCTATGGAGGGGCTCAATGCTATTATTAATAGGGAAGTGGAGAATGGCAACTATAAACCGTGTTTGGTGGGTAAGGATAAAGTCCCGGTGTCTCATCTTTTTTATGCCGATGATGTGATTTTCGTTGGAGAGTGGTCGACTAGCAACTTGGAAGTGATTAACCGGATCTTGAACGAGTTCTTTGAAGGTTCGGGTCTTAAATTGAATAATGCGAAATCTAACTTGTTTGGGTGTGGTGTGGAGAACTCGGTGGTCGGATCTTTAGCTCATTCCTATGGTTTCAAAGTCGGGTCCTTTCCTTTCACGTATTTGGGTATTCCTATCGGGGACAATATGAAATATATCAAGGCTTGGGTTCCTATCATCAACAAATTCCGGTCACGCTTAGCCAAATGGAAAGCTAACCTTCTCTCAGTAGGGGGTCGCTTGACATTAATCTCTTCGGTATTGAGCTCTCTCCCTATCTATTTTATATCTATTTTTCGGGTTCCTAAGGGTGTGCGGGACATTTTGGAGGGTATTCGGGCAAAATTTTTTTGGGGTGGGAATGAGTCTAAATATAATATGCATTGGGTTAAATGGGATGATATTTTGGTGGAAAGGGATAGGGGCGGGTTGGGTGTGGGTAGTATTGATTCCCTTAACCGGGCTCTTCTTCTCAAATGGAAATGGAGATTTTTATCTAATAGTAACCTTTTTTGGGTTAAAATCATTAGTTCCATTCATGGGGGGAGGGAAGGGTTGGGGTCGGTTCTTAAAGCTTCTCGGGGTAATGGGGTCTGGAATGGTATTTGCAAAAACTTTGGTGATCTTCATGCTCGAAATATGGTTCCGGCTTCGGTTTTCAAGAGACAAATTGGTTGCGGATCTAGTACTCATTTTTGGACGGATACATGGTTGGAGGACTCTTCTTTAGCTTCTTTATTTCCTAGACTTTATGCCCTTGAAAATAAAAAGGATTGTAAAGTCTCGGATAGGATCATTGGCACCATTCGGGTTTGGAATTGGAGAAGAGACCTTCGAGGTGGTGTGGAAGAAACTCAATGGAATAGGCTGCGATCGAAGCTTAATGGGTTCGTGATGGGGGCGGGTGGGGACACTTGGGGTTGGGATCTTGATGGTAATAATTTTTTTGAGGTTCGTCATGTTCGGAAAGTGATTGAAAAAGCAAGTCTTCCGGGAAATAATACTAAAACTTCTTGGAATAAAGCGGTTCCGAAAAAAGTGAATGTGTTCGTGTGGCGTTTATTACTTGATAGGCTTCCGGTGCGGTCCAAGCTATTAGAAAAGGACATCCCTATTAACGATGTTCGTTGTGTTTTTTGTGATACTAATTTGGAAACTACAGCTCACGTATTTGATTCTTGCTACAAGACTCGCAATGTTCTCATCTCAGTCCGTAGTTGGCTGGGTATAGACATCCCTTTCGGCTCTCCAAGGCAGGTCTTCGAGTGGATCGATTTAGCTACTTTTAACAAGCGGCGAAAGGTTCTTATTAACGGCATTTGTAGAATCATGTATTGGCTCATTTGGAAGGCGAGGAACGAGATTATTCATCGGAGAAACGATCTATCTCCTATTCCCATTATTAATTCTATTGTACATTTTTCTTATACGTTTATGTCTTGTAGAGTTAAGTTTTTGAATATGTCTAGAAGTAGGTGGTTAGATAACCCTCTTCTGTTTGTGTAATTTTGTTGTTTCTTGTTTGTCTAGGCTTTTCTAGACAGCAAGGTTGGTTTTTAAGTTTTCTTTGCCGTTCAAAAAAAAAAAAATAATAATAAAAAAAAAGTTAAAAAAAAAATCAGAAAACCGGTTGAACCGGGCCGGTTGAACCGGGAAAAACCGGAAAACCGGCCGGTCTAACTCGGTCCGGTTATTGCCAAAAAACCGGCTAGAGGACCGGTCACCGGTTGAACCGATCAAACCGGCCGACTCGAACCGGTTTTTAAAACACTGTGCATAACAGGAGGGGAGGTTTGTGAACTTTGGGGGGGGGGGGGGGGGGGGGGGAAGCATCGAATTTATCTTGAGTTTGCTTATTTGTCTATGTTATTGGATTCTTTTTTAGCATAAATAAGTATATATCGTTTTTGGATAACTTTGGTGAAAAGTTAGACATATAATTGACTAATCCAAGAAACCGTTGACTTTTCTAGTAAAGGAAGTAGATGGTTTTGAAAAAGAATTATAAGGATTGACTACGAGCATATTTTAGTAATGATATTTTGAAAACATCTAGAACATGTAATATTTCATACAAATAATGGGTGGTTTGCACCAGGCCCGAACCAAGCACCAAACCCTAACCTAGTTAACTAGTAGACATTTGGGCTAGGTCACATTCGGTTCTCGATCGCGATCAGAACCCGCCCCGACCCGCAAAACACATTACAAAACCGGACCGAGATGTTGCTTATATGTTTCAGTTTCTGGGTAATATTATTTTTGCCACTAAACGGTTCTAGTTCTGATTCAGACACGTTGTTAGTTCTACCAACGACAATTTTTTTCTTTCCAACGACATCAACCGATAAGAAACCCGATTTCAAACCGTTTCATTTTCAGATACCAACTTATATCGATTCCCAACAGGTTACTTCCTAATCGATTTAAAAAAACAATTTAAAACCGATTTTAATTCGTTCGATAATTTTCTTTTTCAGCCACAACTAATCTCTACGCATAGATACTGCCATACTGGTACACTTTAATAAATGGGATTGTCTAACATGTGCCCTAAGGGCACACATAAGATGCAATAAATGCATCTAGAAAATTAAAAAAGATGCAATAAATATATCTCGAAAATTAAAAAATGCATTTTTCAAGAAGAATATTTGTACCTTTCTCATTTTTTCAAGATGAATCTTGGTATCTTTTTCAATTTTCAAAAAGAATCTTGACAACTTTTTCAGTTTTCGATGTGCATTTATTGCACCTTATGTGTGCCCTTAGGGCACATGTTAGACAAACCCTTAATAAATATATAAATTAATTTCCTTTTTTAATGTGAGAGTAAAGAGATAATTATGGGAGTGGTTAAAGGATGGGGGATCCAATGCCAAGAATCGGAATCCTAGGTATAAGATTCCTCTACGATTGTTAAAATGGTAAAAATTCTCTGGTCATTGACTTGTGTTTTTTATAGGTAGTTTTTTTTATTAAATGAGATAGATTATAAGATAAATGATTTTTTTTTAACGGCATAAGATATATGATTAATAGGGTGATATTTCTTAAAAATAGTGTTTATCTAAAAAGAATAAATATTTATTTAAAAAAATTTATATTGTTTTTAAAATTTTAATATTGGATTTGTATTTTTTTAAACCATATTTAGTAGAAAACATGCGTGATGTTGCGAGCGCAACAATCACTAAAGAAAAATACTCAAATAAAAAGTTCTAGTTTTCTAAGAAGGCTAAGAAGGCCTCTTGCGATGATACGTGTTCATTTATTATTTTTAAGGAAATATTTTAGTCTTAGCCAATTTTGTTGATTTTTATCAAGTTCATCCATCTTTTTAAACATCCATAACTTTACATGCGATATTTTTTTTTTAAATTACACCATAAAACGAGCGTTTTTTATCTTTAAAACGCGTACAATGTTACTATATATAAAATAAAAAATTAGTCTTTCGATTTCGTAATGCGTTTTTGTGTCATTGTGTCTTTTTACTTGTCATGTGTGTATTTCTGTTGGTTATTGTGTTTTTTTTAAATAATAAAAAGACACGTGTTTTACTTTCAGATAATTGTTTCTTATGTTTAAATCATTGTCTTATGTTTCAGGTTATTGTGTAATATGTATTTATCATTGTCTCTAATACCCGTCATTGTGTTTTATTTTCAGATTATTGTATCTTATGTTTCAGGCCATTGTGTAATATGCATTTATCATTGTGTTTTATGTTTTTAACTCATATCATATTATTTTGTTATTGTGTTTTATGTATTAGATAAATTTATCACAGTAATAACATAAAAACACAATGACGAGTATTAGACACAATGACGCATTAGAAATCGGAAAATAAATTTTTCTACTTTTATATATACCAACACTGTATGTGTTTTAAAAATAAAAAAGGTTTGTTTTTATGGTGTATTTTTGTAAAAAAAATAAATAATGTCGTATGTAAGAGTTATGAAGATTTAAAAAAAAATGAAGGAACTAAATAAAAGTCAACAAAAATGATTAGAACTAAATTTTTCATTCTTTTTGTCCATTAATTTAATCCCAATCATTAATTAGATAATCTAATTGCCTCAAATATTTTCTAGTCTTTTTAAATTGATCATACTTTTTAGTATAACCTTACTCTATCACTAGATATATTGCTTAAATTTTTATTTTTCATAAAAAGACAATTTTAATTCATTGTTTAAAAGACTATTATATCCCCCCCCCCCCCCCCCCCCCAAACTCTCAAGTTTTTAAGTACAAGACAAATTATCATACTTGAATTGATTATTGTGACGCCCACTCCCAGACTTTACACCAGGAGGGATCACGTATCGGATTTACTCATGAACACGTGGCACAACAGAGATAAGCAGCGAGAAATTGAAATTTTTTATTTATATAAAGCCAAATACGTAAAGTAATGAGATAATTTACAATCTATCTATATAGTAACTAACTATAACCATCTTTATTTATATACATCTAAGCCACCATGTCCAACAGCTCCTCTAATAGCTTGCAGGATCAATCTCATATCACAAATGCACCACCCTTGCTTCCAGACGTCTCACCTACACCTGACATACATACATTTTTGGGAAAAGATCAGCTTACGCTGGTGAGTTCTATATTTTAAAAAAACTTTACCTTGTTTGTGAGGTTAAAACCTTTGAACCTGCAAAATCTCTTATTACAAACATTTATCAAGTATACAAATAACAACGTCATACATAATATATCATTACAATCAAACACGTTTCCCTAGAAATATATATATCTCACTAATCTTCTTTCTCTATGACCTGTTTTTCATCTACCTTTATACCTTTTGGTTTCAGCTACTGCATCAGGTTGGATAGTGCTCCACCTAACGCGTCCATATCAGAAGATCCCTACACTACCCCTTTACTCCATCGGGTGTCTGACCCGGAGCCCTGCGCCCAGTTCTGATAACCTTACTTCTTAAGACGTTTTATGCATTCTATATCGAACATCTTTTTAACCACCACAATACTATTATCCGCCCCTAGTTAGATATCCAGATGACTTAGATGTGTTAATAAACATGATAATGCATTCATACACTGCAACAAATGAACATCCCCCAATTTACCTAGGTGTAAATATACAGGATGTACCAGCGGCGTATCCTCCACACTTTCGATATACCGGTAACTTATATTACTATGTATATATATAGGATGTACTAGTGGCATATCCACCATATATTAATACAGCAAATGCATCACCTGTTCTCATAAAATCATACATATTCACTTGTGCGTTTATTAACAAACCCTTATCATTGGATACCTAGTTTCAAATCAAAACACATAACCCTAATAATTATTTCACATGCATTATTCTATCATAATCATTTCATATATATTACTAACACGTATAAACATTCATAAACATCTTCATAACATAACACGTATCACTTCAAACATCTCATCAATTTATCAGTTAAGATAATCAAACTTTCAGATAAAAGCTTTTTAAGTAAACAGTTGAACATTGTATGTATATCAACCTGAAAATATTAAAACATTTAAAAGTGGGCTCGCAGAACTCACCTTATCTCTTTACTCGTTAAGCTCGGACAAAACCTCAGACAGAATCCTCGGTTAACCTAATTCGCGTATCGTATGGCATTAACACAAGGTTTAATATTATAAACACTTCCTATGTTTATTTCTATCTTTTATTATCTTAATAATATCTAATTATTAAGGTTTACTTCTTTTAAGGTTAAAATGACCAAAATGGCCTTATAGGCATAATATCCCTTTTTATTGATAATATGAAGACGCTTATTCCTATAAGTAAATGCTCACCCCGGGATCGCCCAATGAGGTATGCCAAGTCCCCGTTGAGATTTATGCGACACCCCCACTTTGCCAGAAACCCCAGGCGCTTACCCTTCCGGTCCGCACGAACTTCTAATATCCGATTAACTCGGTAGTTTGCATACTTTATTATTTGTCCATTTTAAACTCATATATACTTAATATATATAATAATATGTTATCGTACCAGAATTCAAGTCCCCATACCCTCCGAATTATTTTATATTAAATAATCATAATTCAAAACCCTACGTATTTCTCGTTTCCTTATCAAAACTCATTTTCTTTTCAAACAAACTTAGGGTATTATCTATTATAACATTTTATAATATACTTTAAAATATCAAAGTTTAGTTCAACACCGTTTACTCAATTTGGGTAGAATGATGTTACAAAAACCCTAATTTTGACCCGTTTACAAAACAATTACCAAAACTTTTCTAATTCTGAAATAAACTTAGGGATTTCTTAAAAAACATTATTTTAGGATTACCTACAAAAATTCAGACCCTAATTCCTAATCGATTATCCAATAGCAAAACAAGCTCAAGAACCATAATTTTTACATAATTTTAGAAACGATACTTAGACATAATATTATCAAAAACTGAAAGAAGTTAATTTTGATCACACATAGAGAAGATTAATTGCAGAATTTGAGCTTAAAACTCCTCACCGTTTACGCGTATTAAGCTGAAGAAGATCTGGGTTCGTTTTAGGGTTTTTAGGTGATGATTTGATAAAATTATGAGGATCTAAGCTGAATCTGATGGCCTATTTATAGTCATTTGATGCGTTCATGTCTCCTTACATGTGCGTAGTTGAGTAATCCATCGAAATCTACGCGTAGATCTGTAATCTTAAGCTCCAAGTTCGTTAAGCACCTGGTACTACTTATGCCTTCTGTTAGCTTCTCGCGTATCGCGCAAGGAAGGTGGGTGTGGCTCGCGATACGCAAGCCACTGATTTTCGGCCAGACTTTGGTTTTTGGCATATTTAGTCCTTGTACTTTGGTTTAATGCGTTTCTAGCCCCTAAACTTTTATCCTTTTATCATTTTATCTACCAAAACATTATGGGGCATATTTCTAAAGGTTTCTAAGGCTCGGGACTCGTACGGTAATATACATATACATACGTATATATATATATATATATATATATATATATATATATATATATTTATATATATCTTTCACTAATTTACGTTCTAGCGCCTCAAACTTTCACATACCTATTATTTTATGCTACAAATCATATTAGGATATCTTTATACTAATTTATAAGCCTCGGTATACTTGTAATAATTATAAACACAAATAATACTTGCATACGTTTATATCTTTACATAAATTACACTTTTAGCCCTTTTATTTTCTTTTAACTATTAACACACGTATTTACACGTATATATCTATAAGTTCACACATGTATCATCATGCTATTCATATAAACACATATCCATCTCATATTTTACCTTCTTAATGTTTAAGACATTCGTTATGCACGTTTTTATCACATTGGCTATCAAACGCATATTTCTAACACATGCAACATGTTCAATGTATAATCTTACCATATTCATCAATCAAACTCACATATTCATAATATAAACACGTATTTACTATATATATTTATAAATGTGAAATCTTGGGGTGTTAAAATTATGATATAACTGGTAGAAAACCTGCGCGGTGTTGCAGCAACGACAATTTACAATACGGTACTCGTTTCTGCATTTGAAAGATATTATTGTATTTGACTTACTTTTTACTTACTTCTATAAATCATTAAATTTCGATTATCATTTAATAGATCATTATAATTTCCGTGTTTCATTAAAAGCAATTTTAATTCCTTTATTTAAAAAAAAAAACTATTACACCCACTTAAACTCTTACTTTTATAAATAAATGACAAGTCTTCAAATGTATTATAATATAATAAAGATTTCAAATCCAGTAAAAAATAATAAATTTAGTAAAACAAACCTTTTTAAAGTTTTTAGATAAAAATTTGTTTTTAGTGTAAATTATAGTTTACGTCCCTGTAGTTTGGCGCAAATAACGGTTTTAGTCCAAAACTTTCAACTTGATCAATGTTTTCCTTGTGGTTTTCTATTTGTCCAAATCAAGTCCAAAGACTTAACATCGTCAAAATTTTCCGTTAAATTTTCATAAAAAGACTAAAATGACCTTGTATAAAAAAAAGAAAAATAGATTTTAATAATATAAGTTTTACCTTGTTGGCGGATAATAATACGAGTTTTAAAATTTCCTCACAATAATACGAGTTTTGTAGGTATTGGATTCTAATGATACACCGTTAGTTTTTTACTAACGGTGTTAGTGGTTTGCTGAGGTGGCATTCAATGTGTTTTTTTTAACAATTATTATAATAGAGAGACTGATTTGTAATATCTATAATTTATTTTTATTTTTCTACAAAGATTAAAATAAAAAAGAAAGAAAAGAGAGAAGAAGAAGGTAAGGGTGGCGGTGGTGGGTTGTGTGCTTCGGCGTCGCCATTCCGACGCCTCCCGTTTTTCCGGCAACATCTGACAGAATAGAGAGAAGAAGAAGAAGGTAAGGGTGGTGGCGGTGGTGGTTTGTGTGCTCCAGCGTCGCCATTCCGGGCACCCCTCAGCGACATTCCGGCACCCTTCGTTTTTTCGGAAACCATCAGATAGAGAAGAGAGAAGAAGGTAGGGTTCCACCGCTGCTGTCTTGTGTGATCCGCCGGAAGAGAGAAGAAGAAGGTAAGGTTCCGCTGCTGCTGTGTCTGTGTGCTTCGCCGGAAGAGAGAAGAACAAGCTAGGGTTCCGTCGCTGCTGTGTCTATGTGCTTTGCTGGAAGAGAGAAGCAGAAGCTAGGGTTTTGCCGCCGTAAAGGCGGCGGCGCTGTCATGTCTGTGTGCTCCGCCGGAATGTTGATCGGAGGAGAAGGCTTATAGATTTTTGACCGGGATTTTGCTATGTCTCCTTCTTTCTTTTTTTTTTCTAAGAAAATAAAATAAAACCTTTAAATTACACATCTAAAACAAAACAGTACATCCATTAAAAAAATTACAAAACAGTCCCTCAACATATGCCACGTCAGCAAGGGACTAACACCATTTGTAAAAAACTAACGATGTATCATTAAAATCCAATACCTTCAAAACTCGTATTATTGTGAGGAAATTTCAAAACTCGTATTATTATCCGCCAACAAGGTAAAACTTATATTATTAAAATCCATTTTTCCAAAAAAAAAGACCTAGAATCCTTACCAGTTTTCTCTGTCTTCCTTCTTCCGACTACAACCTCCAAATTCACTTTCATAACTTCCGGCAGCCACCTACTACCACCATCCATGTTTTCCGACCAGAAACACAAAAAAAGAAACCCTACACAAAAAGAAAGCCATAGATCGGAACAGACCTTCCATCTTCTCCATTCTCAGCTCCAATTTTCTCGTCGGAACTCTGTTAAATTCCTCACCGACTCAACAATCGAAGAAAACCCCCATCAAATTACCCAAATAAAAAAGAGTAAAAAAATCAAATCTCCTCGTAAAGAAAGGGTGTTTCTATTTCAGTTGGAGATTGAAACCCAAACTATCATATGTGTAATCGATTTTGAGTTGAAGAAAGAGGCTCTGGATTTGATCAACTTTGAACCTCCTTGCAAAATGAACGACACCCTTCCAAGGGGATACCTTGAGAAGTACCAAGTCACCGACTTTGAGTTCCAGGGGCTTTCGTCGCTTATCAACATAGCTCGACCAGGACCAGTCATTTGAGAGATTTTGTTAGTCGTTTCTTTTATTAGTTCAGGACCAGTGATTTGATCGAACTTCACGGACCTCGTTCCAACAAATGGGCGACAGACATTACGACCTTAAAGAGCTTCGTAAGGTGCCATTCCAATGCTCGTATGGTAACTATTGTTATATGAGAACTCAATCAATGACAGGTGTGAATCCCAATTGCCACCGAAATCAATGACATAAGAGCACCCGTTAAAAATAAAAATAAAAAATACTAAGCCTGTCAGGGATACCCGGTGTATACTTTTTCAACCTTAGTATCTCATTTTATTTTGTGCCACCTCTGTGTCACATCATCACAATTCAATTTCATTTTCTACCCATTTTAATACTCAACCATATTTTTTCAACCTCACACATTTCAACTCACATCTTTATTTTTTATTTATAATAAATTTTAAACTATATATTATTTCTTTTTCAATTTTAAGTTTTATCTATTTTAGACTCACGATGTTAAGGGTTAAAAAGTTAAAAATGAAATGTCAGGGATCCAAAAAAAATATATTTATCTTTTAAAAAGTTAAAGAAATGTTTAAAAAATAAAAAAAAGTAAAAAACACATCACCCAAAAATGTTTCAAAGTTAAAACATTAATTAAATTGATTTAAAACTTTAAAATTTACCTAGAATGCAATAAAGATTAAAAATAATGAACTGTATATCTCTCAAACTATTATAGCTAGTTGGTTTAAGATTATAGGAAATAATGATATAGTGATTTTAGGATAATAACGTAAGTAGCTATGTGTCCGGTCCATAAAGAACCGCCTTTAGTCTCCCAAATCGACTTACTTGTTGTAAAACAATTTTTTTTTAAACGGCAATTTATTAAACACAAGCATCAATAAAACATTACATAGAAAAAACGATCTAATCTTCTCAAGAGAGAGATAATTGAAGCCAAGCACCCAAGAGCCAAGAGGCTAGGCGGTATAATCATGTTGTGGCTTTCACAAAGGAGTAGGACCTACCTCAATGACACAAAATTACCATGACTTTATGCAAGAATAACGTTAACATAGTCATGCCAAAAACATCATATTCTAATCATGTCTATAAATGAAGAAGAAAGAATATAGAATGAGCAATATTATATGTAGGTCAAACCACTCAAACCCTATAAAAGCATGAAATGATAGGCAAGCTAGAAAGCAAGGCTTGTGCCACTCGCATCTAGTGTATAATAGTCAACACTTAGCCCAAAAAGATAACAAATACATTCACAAGAAAAGTTAGAAAGTCAAAGAAAATTACACTCTTGAAGAAAAAAGCCTATTTTTTTTCCACGAATTAATCAATCTCACACATAGAAAGGATAACATTCTAAAGGTAAATATTAGATATCTTCATGACACTCTAAGCTCTCTCTAACCCTTAACAATAATTTTTACCTTGTTAAAGAACTAATTACTTATTTTTACCCCAGATGTCGATTATAGGAGTCTCCCTCCTGTGGTGAGTCTGACGGTATTTTTTCCATCTTAGCATTCGTTTGTAACAACATAGATACATAGTTGGTGTAAGATAAAGAATGTGAGTATTCGTTGTTCAATTAAGTCGATTACACTCTCCTATTTCTCTCGATAAGCGACCGGCAGTTTCTATTCCAGAATTGGCAATGACCACCAACCATCGTGTCACACCCCCAAAAATCCCACGCGCGATAACGCGCCGCAGGGAGCGTGACAAACCAGGATCGATGTCCATTAGTTACACCAAACGACCAATAATTAATAAAAGGTTGTATATTTTATTAAAATATAAATACAGAGTTTTACAAATGCGGAAGCGTAATATACTGAAAGTATTTATTGTAAAAACACCGCCACCCAAGGTGACGTGGCTTGTTCAAAGACAATAAAAGGGTTTCGAAGTCTCATGCATGCGTAGTCGTGATACTCGAACATCTGCAACCTGAGAATAACATGCTAAAAAGTGTCAACACAAAGGTTGGTGAGTTCACAGGTTTATCAGTTGAAATACAGTTCAAGTTCAGTTTAAGATCGATTGTTCAACAACAACCAAGTTGAGTTTATGATTGACTATTCAACAATAGTCAAGTTGAGTTTAAGATTGACTGTTCAATAACAGTCAAGTTGTAAGAGCATAATCACTAATATATATCAAATAGCTAGCTAGGCTATATACATGAAACTTCGCACGTTGATGGTCACCGAAGCTAACAGTTGTTTACAGTTTGCGCAGTTTGCCTTGTTGTGTTTAGGACGAATATAACACCCGTTCGATATCCAATCGAGTCAGCGCGACTGACCCGGGTGGGGTTTGTCAGACCCAGTAGTACTACAATATATTTCCCGCTATCGTCATTAATATTAACGGTACCATAGGAAGGACTTTGTTGTATATGTGCTTCAAGTACTTCAAGTGATATATAAAAGTCTAATTATCTCAGTTGTATAATTCATGCATGTTAATCTCCCCCAAAAGGATTAAAGCAGTAAAATGGGGCCGTGAAACTCACCTTAGGTTGCACAGCAAAAGTTTCCATATAAACAGTTAATCCAAGTAGCAAGAACGAGTCTTGTGCGAGCAATCAATCACCTAACGAGCATACGAGTATAAGTGTGTGTTCTAAACTATTAAATCTAACGTAAGCGATAAAAACGAAGGATCGGGAAGTCCGGAATAAGTCGAGGATGGCACGTGTGCCAAATCCGAGCGAATATCGAAATAACGCGAGAAAAATCCAATATATGTCTTTAATATATATTTTCTAAGTAAATACATATATATTATATATATTTAAATAAATGTTCAAGTGACGTTAATAATAAAGTTTCAACAAGTTGCATATATATATATAGATAAATATGCTAAACCCAATGAGTTAAATATTTATTTTGAAAAGAAACAACAATTTATGGTGAATCATAATTCAAAACCGTGTATTTCGTGTTTCTAGTCAAAACAACGCTTTTTAATAGTTTTCCTAAAGACATTTTAATGTTTACACAAAATATTATTTTGTTTCAAGCCAACTTCATGCATATATATATTTCTCCTTTTTAGATAAACCCAATGTTTCATATCAATATATATATACATAGGTGTTAAAAACTATATTTTTAATTTACATTGACAAGTTAAACATGTTTACAACTAAAATACGATTTACAATGTTTAAATGTCTCAATTATAATTTTTACGGGTTTAAGATATGATATGGAACACATTTGGTACAAGACCTAGTGATCACATGCTCAAAATAACACAAAATAACCAAAAAAAACATTTTGGAGGTCACCGGGTTCGAACCCGTGACCTCCCAGACCAACAGCGGAGTTTTAGCCACCCGGCCAGCGCCCCAATAGTGTTCTGATATCGATTATATGTCTTTTGTGCGCAGACAGTGACCAGAATTCGATTACAGTGAAACATAGAGAAAAAAATGATGAGGCCGGGACTCGAACCCGCGCCTCCTGTGAAGAAACCCAGTGCCTTAACCAAACGTGCCAGATTGGCGTCTGTTATACAAACCCAACCCCAATTTATTTAACCCGAACCCGACCGACTTCATCTTCTTCATTAGAGAATTCCGGTGATCGGAACCCTAGTTCCGGTCGCCGGAAAATCGTAAAACTCAAATAAAACACATCAAAGTGTGCGACTAACACCCAGGGATGATTACCTCGAGTCGAGGACGAGAGATTGATACGATTTGATGACGAAAACTTGACAAACTCGAACAAGGCACAAACCGAACTCCACTCTGTTTGCACCAGTGGTTCGTTCTAGTTGCTCGGTGACTATCCACGATCACAGGGGGGAGGATTTGGTGGCCGGTTGGTGGAGTTTCTGGTCTGAATTCGATGATTTACGGTGGTGAGTTGTTGATGTCGCAGGGAGCAACCGAGAGAGAAATTGAGAGGAACCGAGAGAGAAATTGAGGAGTTGTAAGGGTGTATTGGTATGGGGTAATGATGGTTGAACCATAACCGAAGAGTGATGATGATGGAGAGTCGAAACCGTCGTGAGAGTGATGATCGGCTCATAACCGATCATCGACATTCAATGCCGTGAAAACAGGTTTCAAATTGTCTATGGCTCATTGACATAATCAGTCCCTCTCAATGATGTAAAGATGGCACAATGTTTATAGCAATTACAAGGTTAACCCCCACATTTTATGTTGCAAGAAAATGAGTTTGGAAACATGGCAAACTTAGTCCTTCAAGTTTTGTAAAAGCTAATGGTTCTAACAGAGTTAACGGGAAATGTTTTTAACAACGAATATACGAGGTACGTCCAAAATATATAGATCGTATAACGTTTATAAGAAGCATAAATCATAGGATAACAATCCCTAATTATTCATTTAAATTCTCATAAAATCATAGACTTTAAACCTATAACTTATATCTATTTAAGTCACATAAAACCATGAATAATAGTTTGTAACTAAATCATTAGGTAACATAAAATCATAAATATGATTGAGATCATATATACATATGTGTATGTACTACTTAAAAGGATATATATATAAATATATCACACAAAAGTAAAGGTTTAATTATTACATAAAATGACATAACGTCACATGAAATCATAATTTATGATTTACATAACATCCAAAATATCAAACGTCTAGACTTAAGTGCATGCTCGTAGTGATTACTACACAAAACCCTAATTGCTAAAGTCAACGCAGATAAGCACATAAATGTTCACACAACATTTAATACGTTTTACATTCAGTTAATGTCAGAAAATGACCTGCAAAGTTGAATTGTCACAGTATCCCCTTGTTGAAGAATTTTCGTCCTCGAAAATTGCGTTACGCGGTAAAAGTTAATGAGCTAGACACAAAGAAAAAGAAAAGAAAAATTCTCAGTTGTCACATCATCCCCTTGTTGAAGAATTTTCGTCCGCGAAAATTAAACCAGTACCTGAACTAGACGAAGGATGATCCTTAAATAGTCTGGGATATTTCTTCATCCTGATCTCCGCGTTCCCACGTGAATTCAGTACCATGTCTCGAGTTCCAACGAACTTTAACGATTGGGGTTTTGCTACGCTTTAACTGTTTAACCTCCCGGTCCATAATTTCTACCGGTTCTTCGATAAATCGAAGTTGTTCATCCACGTGCAACTCTTCGAGTGGAGTGATTAATGTCTCATCCGCTAAGCATTTCTTTAAATTCGACACATGGAAAACGTTATGGACCCCACTTAGCTCTGCTGGTAAGTTTAGTTCATACGATGATAGACCAACTCTTTTAACAACCTCGAATGGCCCAATGTATCTTGGGTTTAACTTACCACGTTTACCAAAACGTACTACACCCTTCCAGGGTGAGACCTTTAACAAGACCTTGTCTCCTTCCTCAAATTCCAAGGGTCTTCTCCGTTTATCGGCATAACTTTTCTGTCTATCTCGTGCGGCTTCCATACGATTACGAATCTGCACGACCTTTTCTGTTGTCTCGAGTACCAACTCAGGACCTGTGAGTTGACTGTCACCAACTTCCGCCCAACAGAGAGGTGATCTACACTTTCGCCCGTAAAGTGCTTCAAACGGAGCTACACCAATACTGGTGTGGTAACTGTTGTTATACGAGAATTCCACCAAGGGTAAGTGTTTATCCCAACTTTCACCAAAATCAATAGCACATGTTCGCAGCATGTCTTCAATAGTTTGAATGGTCCGTTCACTTTGACCATCGGTCTGAGGGTGATATGCGGTACTCATATCCAATCGCGATCCCAAAGCTTCATGGAGAGATTCCCAACATTTGGATGTAAATCGGGCATCTCGATCTGATATAATAGAAACTGGTACTCCATGTCGCGCAGACGATCTCTTTAAGATAAAGTCTTGCCTAATGTCTCGGAGGTATCAGTTTCCTTAATCGGTAGAAAATGTGTCGACTTAGTTAAGCGATCAATAATTACCCAAATTGTATCACATTTGCTTGCTGTACGGGGTAGCTTTGTGATAAAATCCATGGCGATTCCCTCCCATTTCCACTCGGGAATTTTTGGTTGTTGAAGTAACCCTGCCGGTTTCTGGTATTCCGCCTTAACCTTGGAACAAGTCAAGCACTTTCTTACGTAAGAGGCAATGTCTGCTTTCATCTTAGGCCACCAGTAAATCAGTTTCAAATCTTGGTACATCTTATCCGAGCCTGGATGAATAGAGTAACGAGACTTATGGGCTTCATGCCTTCATCCATAATCAATTCCCTCAAGTTTCCATACACGGGAATCCATATTTGGTTCGCACAATACCGGATACCATCTGATCTAACTTCCAATAACTTATTCATACCCCGCAACGGATTCTAACTCCAATGTTCTCATCTTTGAGTGCTTCGAGTTGTGCATTCCGGATCTGATCGGGTAATCCTGTATGAATAGTAAGTTGCAACGCACGAACTCTTCTAGGCTTGGGGTTATCCTTCCGACTTAAGGCATCAGCTACCACATTAGCCTTGCCTGGATGGTATCTAATTGCGCAATCGTAGTCATTAAGAAGTTCCACCCAACGACGTTGTCTCATGTTCAACTCCTTTTGAGCAAAGATATGCTCGAGACTTTTGTGATCAGTGTATATAGTACACTTTGTACCATAAAGATAATGTCTCCAAATTTTCAACGCGAAAATGACTGCTCCCAACTCCAAATCATGAGTTGTATAATTCTGCTCGTGAATCTTTAATTGACGAGAGGCATAAGCTATGACTTTTTCTCTTTGAATCAGCACGCAACCTAATCCTTGTTTCGATGCATCACAATACACCACGAAATCATCACTACCCTCCGGTAGGGATAATATTGGCGCGCTACAAAGTTTCTGCTTTAGTAGCTGAAAAGCGGCGTCGTGCTTTTCATTCCAATTATACGCCGTTCCTTTATGCGTTAGCGCCGTAAGAGGTTGGGCTATCTTTGAAAATCCCTCAATAAAACGTCTATAATAACCTGCTAAAACAAGAAATTGGCGAATTTCCGTTGGTGTTTTGGGCGCAGGCCAATTCTTAATTGCCTCAACTTTTATTGGATCAACGTGAATCCCCTGATCATTAACGACATGACCAAGAAATTGCACCTCACGCAACCAGAAATAACACTTCGAAAACTTTGCATACAATTGCTCCTTCTTGAGTAGCTCTAAGATCAAACGAAGATGTTGTTCGTGCTCCTCTTTAGACTTAGAATATATCAGAATGTCATCAATGAAAACGATGACGAATTTATCGAGATATGGCTTGCAAACGCGATTCATCAAGTCCATGAAAATCGCTGGTGCGTTGGTTAACCCAAATGGCATAACCATGAACTCATAATGACCATAACGAGTTCTAAACGCTGTTTTCGAGACATCCTCCTCGCGGACTCTCAGTTGGTGATAACCTGATCTTAAGTCAATTTTGGAATAATAGCTAGATCCTTGTAGTTGATCAAACAAATCATCGATTCGGGGCAAGGGATAACGATTCTTGACAGTCACCTTGTTGAGCTCTCTGTAATCGATGCACATTCGAAAGGTTCCATCTTTCTTTTTAACAAACAACACTGGAGCTCCCCAGGGCGATGAGCTGGGCCTAATAAATCCCTTTTCAAGTAGTTCTTGGAGTTGAGTATATAGCTCTTGTAACTCATTTGGTGCTAAACGATAAGGTGCACGAGCAATAGGCGCTGCTCCAGGAGCAAGATCAATCTGAATTCGATTTCTCGATGAGGCGGTAGACCTGGTAGATCTTCCGGAAAGACTTCAGAAAAGTCCTTCACGATCGGGATATCTTTAATTCTCTTCTCCTCGTTTGTTTTCTCTGAAATGTTAGCGAGAACAACAAAAGGTCCTTTACGCAAACACTTCTGCGCCTTGAGATAAGATATCACACCCATAACCGTACCACACCTTTCTCCTTGTACCGAGAGTAATTCTCCACTAGGCAATGGTGTTCGGACGATTTTCTCATGACAAACGATTTCAGCACGATTCTTGGATAGCCAATCCATTCCCACAATTATGTCAAAACTTCCCAAAGAGATGGGCAAAAGATCTATTCCTAATTTATGTCCAGCCAATTCCAATTTACAGTCTTTAACTAAATGAGTAGACTCAACCAGTTTACCATTAGCAAGTTCAACTACGTATTTAGCATCTAAAGGAGTCATGTTGGCGTTTATCATATTGCTAAATTTAGTAGATATGAAGCTTCTATCGGCACCAGTGTCAAACAAGACTAGAGCATAGTATCCATTAAGAGAAAAACTTACCAGTAACGACATTTGGATTTGCTCTGGCATCTCCCGAGTCTATGACAAAAGCTCTACCTCTGGCACCATTTCCTCCATTGTTCCCATTGTTGTTGTTATTATTGCCATTGCGATTGCAAGTGTTGGTGTTATTGTTGTTATAGTTGTTGTTGTTGTTGTTTCCACCGTTCAACTGAGGACAATTCATCTTTATGTAGCCTTCTTTCCCACAATTAAAACAACCTTTAGGGGCTTCAGCATCCTGAACTTGTTTCCCATTGTTCTTAACCCTGCAGGTTTTGGACTGATGACCATTCTTTCCACAATTTGCACACACATAAGAGTCACACACACCATAGTGATGGAAACCACACTTGTTACAACGTGGGGAATTTCCCATGTATGATGATCCTCCTTGGCCGCCTCGGCCTTGATTGTTCTGCTTCTGGTTGTTCGAGGAGAAACTCCTAGAATTATCAAACTTGCGATTCTGGTTTTGATGGTTCTGTTGATTGGAAGACTTGTTTCCAGACTGATTCCCAGAATTATCCAATTTGTTCATCTAACGTTGTCTAGGTATCCGTCCAGTGAATGCATGTCCAAGTTATCTCACGATCATAGAGTTCTAGGGATTGATATGGTCGGTAAGATCATAAAAGTAGAATTATGATTCAGGACGAGTTCAAACCAGTCAAGGGTTTCGTCGAGAGTGTTCGTAGTTAAGGAAAACTGGTCATTGAAATACACAAGTGTGACGGTGTCCTACCAGGACCAACTTTTCATAATATTCTCCAAAAAGGTTCACAAATGGATTAGAATCCAATAATAAAAAGGGGTCAGATCAGGTGTGATAGCGTTTACAAGAATGGAAGACTTTCAACCATCCGATTGAGGCGAACATGCCCGACATTCGGATGTCATGGGGTTTAAGGTAAGAGATTGCATCCTATACAACCATCAGCTTGCTGTTTCGGATTCCCTAAGATTTCCATACATTGCAAATTACATTTACGTGTGCACCCGTAACTGTAATTTACCCCATATGGTCACCCTAGTTCCTCTTACTTCAGCTACCAGGTAATGTGGAGTGCCTATGAGATATCCTCGAAGTTGGTATCAAGAATAGGGTCACTAACCGATAGTTATCCTGACAAGAATTCGTTAAAGAGACAAGTCTCGAGAACAACATGCTCACTTAATTGGAATGACCCACCCGAAGTGAGTCAGCCATAATTTTAGCTTAAAAGGATCTTAATAGGGTTTATTGCGTATACCGACGTAAACACCATCTTGCACATAAAGAGAAACTTTAGTCGGCCCACATTAGGTACCGTTTAGGTTATAAGAGTTGTTCGCAGGTTGCGTTATCTCGACGCATAATCCGATAGAGATGAGGAGAGGGGGATCTTAAAAGATCAAGGCAAATGGAAAACGCTCAGGGTAACAAAGGCAGATACAAATGACCTCATGAGCAACCAATTGGATTCAAACAGTGTTACCACTGCTGAAGTTGAATGATCGCACTATTAGCACGTCATGATTTTGTTCCCTGAACTAGAGAGTTGAGCTATATATGAAAGGCATGTATAACAAGCCCCTCCTAAGCTAAGTTAGAGGTTTTAAGGAAAAGAAGAGGTATTACACCACTTTCCCTATGCAGCATACATCCATAGTATGGGCATTACGCCCACTTGTTCAATCCGGAATAATCCCGAGTAGCAATCAGTTCGTCAAAAGTATAACCGTGATCCTTCAATCTGATTCGACGTCTCGTTGTACATAAATGTTAATCAAGAGGTACACAACTTAGAGATGTTAAGAAAAATTACTCAAGACTAATCGGCTCCTCGCCGTGAGTATAATGGCATTGGATGATGTATACGACATACCGTAAACCAGGTGCGCGTAGGAGTGAGTATCACGATGCATGAGAGAAATGCTTAAGTGCAACTAATGCAAAACAGTTACAGTCTAAGACGGATCTTAGTTCGCTGCAACCAATGGCTCTGATACCAATCTGTCACACCCCCAAAAATCCCACGCGCGATAACGCGCCGCAGGGAGCGTGACAAACCAGGATCGATGTCCATTAGTTACACCAAACGACCAATAATTAATAAAAGGTTGTATATTTTATTAAAATATAAATACAGAGTTTTACAAATGCGGAAGCGTAATATACTGAAAGTATTTATTGTAAAAACACCGCCACCCAAGGTGACGTGGCTTGTTCAAAGACAATAAAAGGGTTTCGAAGTCTCATGCATGCGTAGTCGTGATACTCGAACATCTGCAACCTGAGAATAACATGCTAAAAAGTGTCAACACAAAGGTTGGTGAGTTCACAGGTTTATCAGTTGAAATACAGTTCAAGTTCAGTTTAAGATCGATTGTTCAACAACAACCAAGTTGAGTTTATGATTGACTATTCAACAATAGTCAAGTTGAGTTTAAGATTGACTGTTCAATAACAGTCAAGTTGTAAGAGCATAATCACTAATATATATCAAATAGCTAGCTAGGCTATATACATGAAACTTCGCACGTTGATGGTCACCGAAGCTAACAGTTGTTTACAGTTTGCGCAGTTTGCCTTGTTGTGTTTAGGACGAATATAACACCCGTTCGATATCCAATCGAGTCAGCGCGACTGACCCGGGTGGGGTTTGTCAGACCCAGTAGTACTACAATATATTTCCCGCTATCGTCATTAATATTAACGGTACCATAGGAAGGACTTTGTTGTATAGTGTGCTTCAAGTACTTCAAGTGATATATAAAAGTCTAATTATCTCAGTTGTATAATTCATGCATGTTAATCTCCCCCAAAAGGATTAAAGCAGTAAAATGGGGCCGTGAAACTCACCTTAGGTTGCACAGCAAAAGTTTCCATATAAACAGTTAATCCAAGTAGCAAGAACGAGTCTTGTGCGAGCAATCAATCACCTAACGAGCATACGAGTATAAGTGTGTGTTCTAAACTATTAAATCTAACGTAAGCGATAAAAACGAAGGATCGGGAAGTCCGGAATAAGTCGAGGATGGCACGTGTGCCAAATCCGAGCGAATATCGAAATAACGCGAGAAAAATCCAATATATGTCTTTAATATATATTTTCTAAGTAAATACATATATATTATATATATTTAAATAAATGTTCAAGTGACGTTAATAATAAAGTTTCAACAAGTTGCATATATATATATAGATAAATATGCTAAACCCAATGAGTTAAATATTTATTTTGAAAAGAAACAACAATTTATGGTGAATCATAATTCAAAACCGTGTATTTCGTGTTTCTAGTCAAAACAACGCTTTTTAATAGTTTTCCTAAAGACATTTTAATGTTTACACAAAATATTATTTTGTTTCAAGCCAACTTCATGCATATATATATTTCTCCTTTTTAGATAAACCCAATGTTTCATATCAATATATATATACATAGGTGTTAAAAACTATATTTTTAATTTACATTGACAAGTTAAACATGTTTACAACTAAAATACGATTTACAATGTTTAAATGTCTCAATTATAATTTTTACGGGTTTAAGATATGATATGGAACACATTTGGTACAAGACCTAGTGATCACATGCTCAAAATAACACAAAATAACCAAAAAAAACATTTTGGAGGTCACCGGGTTCGAACCCGTGACCTCCCAGACCAACAGCGGAGTTTTAGCCACCCGGCCAGCGCCCCAATAGTGTTCTGATATCGATTATATGTCTTTTGTGCGCAGACAGTGACCAGAATTCGATTACAGTGAAACATAGAGAAAAAAATGATGAGGCCGGGACTCGAACCCGCGCCTCCTGTGAAGAAACCCAGTGCCTTAACCAAACGTGCCAGATTGGCGTCTGTTATACAAACCCAACCCCAATTTATTTAACCCGAACCCGACCGACTTCATCTTCTTCATTAGAGAATTCCGGTGATCGGAACCCTAGTTCCGGTCGCCGGAAAATCGTAAAACTCAAATAAAACACATCAAAGTGTGCGACTAACACCCAGGGATGATTACCTCGAGTCGAGGACGAGAGATTGATACGATTTGATGACGAAAACTTGACAAACTCGAACAAGGCACAAACCGAACTCCACTCTGTTTGCACCAGTGGTTCGTTCTAGTTGCTCGGTGACTATCCACGATCACAGGGGGGAGGATTTGGTGGCCGGTTGGTGGAGTTTCTGGTCTGAATTCGATGATTTACGGTGGTGAGTTGTTGATGTCGCAGGGAGCAACCGAGAGAGAAATTGAGAGGAACCGAGAGAGAAATTGAGGAGTTGTAAGGGTGTATTGGTATGGGGTAATGATGGTTGAACCATAACCGAAGAGTGATGATGATGGAGAGTCGAAACCGTCGTGAGAGTGATGATCGGCTCATAACCGATCATCGACATTCAATGCCGTGAAAACAGGTTTCAAATTGTCTATGGCTCATTGACATAATCAGTCCCTCTCAATGATGTAAAGATGGCACAATGTTTATAGCAATTACAAGGTTAACCCCCACATTTTATGTTGCAAGAAAATGAGTTTGGAAACATGGCAAACTTAGTCCTTCAAGTTTTGTAAAAGCTAATGGTTCTAACAGAGTTAACGGGAAATGTTTTTAACAACGAATATACGAGGTACGTCCAAAATATATAGATCGTATAACGTTTATAAGAAGCATAAATCATAGGATAACAATCCCTAATTATTCATTTAAATTCTCATAAAATCATAGACTTTAAACCTATAACTTATATCTATTTAAGTCACATAAAACCATGAATAATAGTTTGTAACTAAATCATTAGGTAACATAAAATCATAAATATGATTGAGATCATATATACATATGTGTATGTACTACTTAAAAGGATATATATATAAATATATCACACAAAAGTAAAGGTTTAATTATTACATAAAATGACATAACGTCACATGAAATCATAATTTATGATTTACATAACATCCAAAATATCAAACGTCTAGACTTAAGTGCATGCTCGTAGTGATTACTACACAAAACCCTAATTGCTAAAGTCAACGCAGATAAGCACATAAATGTTCACACAACATTTAATACGTTTTACATTCAGTTAATGTCAGAAAATGACCTGCAAAGTTGAATTGTCACACATCGTCTTGTGATAGGGCAACTAAAATTCCATGAGTGCAACTATGATAAGTTCCATGTCTTTGTTAGAATTACAGCAGCGAGGACAATGAGAGAGTCCCTATATGAAAAGCATTCACAACTTGTTTGAACTAAAACACATGTTTTAAATTTATCTAGTATTTTCTAAAAATCTCTACATCTTATTCCCTGTATCTATCTTTATTCAATTATGTAATACTCATTTATTTTATTTTATTTTTATTATTTTTTATCTTTCTATCATTCACGAAAAAAATATAAAATAATGGATATGAATATAAATAACGCAACATCAGTGTTGGGAGATGCAATTGGTTTCCCTTACACACATGAGGATCGGGTATGTAGGATGTGAATGGGACTGAGTCAATTCGATTGAGTGTGTTTTTAAGTGATTTTGTTAAAATTTAAGGATGAGATTGAGGATAAGGAATGAGATGTGAATGTTATAACTATTATTTTTAGGAAGTGGATTATTAAACAGAAAAAATATCTATCATTAGTAAAAAATTTATACATAAATAAATAGTAAAACAAAAATTAAACTGAGAATTTAATAGTAACTAAGTCAGCTGAATATATATGAAGTTAGGATACCAGTTTATTAGAATTTAGATGTAAACAAGCCAGGGATATAGATATAGTGCATGTTTGGTTGTGAGTTTGGAAATGACTTTTGGCTTTTGGAGGAGGCAAAAAGTCAAAAATACCCCTCCAAAAGCTAATAAGTCACAACATTGTGGCTTTTTGCTGCTTTTGGAGGGGTATTTTGACTTTTTGCCTCCTCCAAAAGCCAAAAGTCATTTCCAAACTCACAACCAAACAAAGCCATAGTTTGGACTTTGGGACTACTTTAAAGTTGAACTACTTTAATATAAAATTTGAGCTTAAAGACAAAATATCAAAATGTGGGTGTTGTCAATTATTGGGGATCCTTGGGAAGTCGTTGAGAGTTGATTGCCTGATAGATTTTGAAGTCGTGTAAGATCACTTTCAGATCAAATATTGGAGTGACTACCAATGATTTGATCGGATAAAATCAGAACGATTTCTAGATTTCTGTATAGTTTTTGAATGTTGTGATTTTTTTAGAGGAACCAAATGATTTCGTAAATCCAGAATGTCCGCTCTATTAGGGGAAGGAGCGTATTTGCAGTTATTCAGGTAACTACAAATACGAATTTGAATAAATTACACTTTTAGTCTCTCAAGTTTCAATAATGTAATTTTGGTCCGAAAATAAATTGTGATGCATTTTTCTTGAAGAACTTTTATTCAACCCTAGCCAGGGGCTCTGCCCCTTGGACCACGACAGGGGTTGCCACCCTTTAGACCCCGCTTCTCTCGGGGGCGTTGTCCTCTTGGATCCCCTGTTAGTCCCGATATCCAAGCAAGCGTGCACTCTTTTTTGAATGTTACACGCACTCTTCAATTACACTAAAATATCCAACACCAATTGATTACCGAGTTAAGTTAAATATATTTAATATAATAATAAGTTAATCGTTAAACATGCATAATTAGTTAACTGTTTAGTTTGATCTTTTTATTAATTGAAAATAATAAGTGGGCTTGAATTATTCAAATTAATTGTTTTTGTTTATTAATTAGTTTATAATAAGGTTTGTATTTGTAAAGTTCTAAGTAAATAATTCTTGAGAGTTAGGTGTCAAAATTTTCTGAGGGTTGAAATCAAAATTTTTATAGGGTTGGTGTCCGAATTTCTTGAGGGTCAATTATAATTTAGTATATATACGACTGCATAAAATAATATGGAGACGATTCAAGATTATAGGTGTGAGATCCCCTAAACAATTTTTTTTTTTGTCTAAAAACACTATAACACCTATTTACCGATTTTTTTTGTAATGAAGTATTACTTTTTTTTATCGGATTTGTATTTCTGTATCTAAATCCAATACAAAAGAACTATTTAAGTAAATATTCTTAAACAAAACAGTACTTTTTTTTTGTTCTAAAATAAAATAGAATCGTTCATAGGCTTTTGGAGAGAAAAATAATCAACAATAAAAATTAAAGGGTTATTGGATTTTATTAATCCAAGTTATTACCAATTGGCCAATATTAATCCCAATTTCAAAATTGCCCCACATTAATCCCAATTATTAAGGTGTTGGATTTCATTGGACCCCCTTTACAATTTTCTTCACTCCGTTAGGGATTTTACTCAAAAAATTCCCTTCGGGGTCCAATGATTATTAAGGTGTTGGATTTCATTGGACCCCCTTTACATTTTCCTTAACTCCGTTAGGGATTTTACTCAAAAAATTCCCTTCGGGGTCCAGTGAAATCCAACACCTTAATATTTGAGAGTAATGTGGGCCAATTTTGAAATTGGGATTAATATTGGCCAATTGGTAATAACTTGGATTAATAAAATCCAATAAACCATAAATTAAAAAGGTAAACTCCTCGAGTCCTCGTATGATTGGACAAGTGGGCCAGTCAAGGTTTTCAAATTGGGTATTGTGACCCTCATTATCTAAAAGATAGGTGGACTATGATCATTTAAATCAATATGTTGGGCCTAACTACTTGGTCCGGTCTAGTTAAGGGTAGTGATGGAAAAAAAAAACAAGTTTAGGAAATCGAACCGGTTTAAGGACTGGTCCTGATCCGGTTTTTCAAACAGGTTTCAGTGAAACCGAACCGTGTTCAATCCAAACGTCACTTTAGAGCCGGTTTTTAACCCTTCTCGGCTTCTCAACCAAACCGGTTTCAAGCAGGTATAACCTAACCCGAATAAATGCAAAACGGGTTCTAAAACAAACTGGTTTTTATTAAACCCGATTATTTTCCTTGTAAAAACCGATTTAAAACCTGAACCGGTCTCACTAAAACCGATTTTGACTTTTATGGACCCGACTCAAACCAACATGAAAAAAGACGGTTTGTATACCTATAGTTTATAGTAGGGGTGCCAATTTCTTACACGGTCCGACATGTATTGGGTTGGTACATGTAATACACGTGAAAAAGGGATCATGTATGGGTTAACTTGTTTAATTAAATGGGTCATATTCGGGTTTAACCTGCTTAATCCGTTTAGTTATACAGGTCCACCCGTCAACATGTTTAGGAAAACATGCCGACCCATTAACAAATTTCTGACTTGCGTATGGCTTGTATAACTCAATTTTTACAAACTACGAATCTGATTAACACTTTGACAACTTGATTGTCATCATCCAACCCACCAACATAGTTGACAAATTGATAAACATGTTAAATGAATCGTGTTGGGGTTACATAATTTTATATGTACGGTGTAAGATAAGGTTAATATTTTTTACATAAATAAAAATACAGACCGTGTTCAGGATGAACAATTTAAACAGACAAAAAGCCAACCCGTCAAAAATAAATTAGAAGCAAAAATATGGAATCTTAACAAGTGTGTAATATAACGTGGATCGCACTCTTCCTAATTAAATTCTATGCACACTAGTTTTTGTGGGTAAAAAGTCGGTGCATTTCATTTAGCTTTTTGTGGAATGATCAATGTTAAGAATAAGTTTATACTTTCCGCGAGAGCTTTGAAGTTGAGGGTTTAACCAACGTGATACAACATAACCCATAAACAACATTTTTAATCCATTTCTAATCTCATAAATGAATATATCAATGTTATTGAAATTCCAAAAACATGCTTATTGTTGGATTATTTAAACCAAAATCTCATCTAATACTACTCAAGTAGATTATTGTTTCTCTCAAAACTTTATTCAATCCTAAAAAGACATCTAAGCTATAGTTATATTGTGATGGGATTCTTTATCATTGCTGTAAAACAAGTCATCTAGTTTAAACATTTCTAAAATATAACAACTAATATATTTTTAAGTGATTATAAGCAAATTTAAATACATCAAGGTCCCATGGTCTAGTGGTTAGGACATTGGACTCTGAATCCAGTAACCCGAGTTCAAGTCTCGGTGGGACCTTATCTTTTTCGATTTTTTTTGGGCCAAAGTAAAATCTTTGATAACTTGCACACAAGAAATTCTTTAGATTTAAAACACTTATATTTTCTCAAAAAGAATCATGTGATTTCTAACAATTTATGATCTACATTTATAATCAATAACGGTTAATCATGAAACATTCTTTAAAATGAGTTGTCTTTAAAACGAGTTGTGTTACAAGCAAATTTCATTTACCCACTGACTAGTTACTAAAAAGGATATTATTCTGTTTTGCCTTGTTTACTAAATTAAAAAATATTTTATTAGTAACCTACGATATTTTGCAAGTAGTAAACTAAACAACTCATTAATCACTTTTATACAATCCACAAGTTAGTTAGCTCATTTACAACTTAATTATAATCTTTTCTTTATTTTACTACATGTAACCTATTTAACATGTTTATGAAAATGAATTACACGTAGGGATGTTCAAGAACCGTCAAAACCAACAACTTGATTATAATGTAACCTATTTAACATGTTTAGAAAAATTGATTATATGTAGGGATGTTCAAAACCATCAAAACCAACTGAAGTACTGAACCACCCAAACCAAGCAAAATCGGCCGATTCCTTAGGTTAGAGGTAATTTGATTCCCATTTACGATTTGAAAAAACTCACTTCACAACCGGTTGTGGTTCAAAACAGCTTGATAAGCCAAAATCGGCCAAACAGGTTACAGTGAACATCCTTAGTTATACGAGTCATGT
>JBCNJP010000017.1:14040333-14110047 GCA_039602395.1 Deinandra increscens subsp. villosa
CTCTTGTCTAGCTAGTAACAAAACTTGTTTTGTTCATCTATGAACACAGAGAAATTCCTAGACTGATAGCACTGCATATGGCAAATTTGGGTGGAGAAGTCAGTTATCATAAGTTCCAAAATCATCCAAACAAATTCCACCCTCTGCACTTCTTCACGAGTCCTGATACAGAAGCAAACCATGTAAACAAGACTTGTGAATCACATGCTACTAATACTGTAGGAATTATTAGGGCTCCACGTGGTGATGGGAAAGAAGCTATTGTGCTAGTGACCCCTTACAACCCTGTAAATCTTAGTCAGAATGAGGCTCTATCTTTAGGAATTGCGTACTCGGCATTTTCATTATTGACTCAAGTTAGTTGGCTAGCCAAAGATATTATATGGCTAGCTGCAGACTCACGGTATGGACAATATAACTCGGTTGCTGCTTGGTTAAAAGACTATCATACCCCTTCTTTTGGTGATTTTGGGAAGTTACATGGTGACGGCTGTCATAAAAGCAGCGATGTGCCTGAATCAAAGTTAGATATGATTATTAAAACAGAAGTGTCTGATACTCTTAGACGTGCTGGAACCATGGCAGCTGCCCTTGTAATTAAGGTTGCAAACCCAGGTGACGAAGGCGAGCAAGATGCGCTAAACATTTATGCTGAGGCATCTAATGGTCAAATGCCAAATCTTGACCTTATAAATGTTGTGAGTTATCTGGCAGTGCATGGACAGGGTCTTCATGTACAGGTGGAGAAAGTTGTTTCTTTGCTTGATTCCAAGTGGCTGAAGTTCATTGGTGAGGTGTTTGAAACAGTTGGGAAAATTGCTAGAAGCTTGAATCCTCAATGGAAATTTGGTATCCCTGTAAAGGAGTATGTTGAAGGCAGTGCTACTCTTGTCAGTTCACTCTATAACCAGGTTAATATTTCCCTGAATGAACAAAAGAAGAATATGAAAAAACTAAAAAGAAAACAGAATGAACGTATCACATAAACAAATATGTTTGTTCGATTAACTTAATTCTCTGCTTTCTGTGTTAGGCGTTGGGTGTCCCCACTGGTTCCCATGGTGCTTTCCGTGATTATCAGGTTGATGCAATTACTATGGAGATTTCACCCAAAATATCTTATACTAGTAAAAACAGACAAACACAGTTTTTGGTTCGAGGTGGCAGGTACATCTCATGATATATTATGTCATACAAATTGCTTATAGTTGATATCGTTTTAAATGCTGGTTAATGAAATGCATCAAGATATGGTTCAAAACTGTTCGACTTCATAATATAATCTAGCCTTCCAAAACCAGACCTGGACTATATTAAGTATGCTCTTTGTTTCAGTCCCTAAAACGTAAAGTGCAGTAGATGGGTTTGATTTTAGTTGAAAGAATCCGAAATCCTTAGAAAATATGTGCTTGGAATACCATAACCCAGAATTGCATAAGAACACCATTGTGAGGAAGATTCTATAAATATAAGTTTGTTTCTGGATATACAAGTTCCCATGAAACAAAAAACCAGAATTATATATGCCTACCAGTTAATTATAATTGAGATATACGTAGATTAAAAATACTTCGGTCATGCTATAAATTATAGCTGTCTCTTATCACAATTCACAAATAGGCGAGTATTATATTTCTGGCAAGAATTGTAAGGAAAACATAGACATTTTGAGGCTGTACATTAGAGGGAATATCAGGGTCTGTTTAGTTGCAGGAACTTTTCTTCATTTTTCCATATCCTTAAATCCATTAAAAATGTGGGGAAGGTGTTAAAATACTGTTGCATTTTCCAGTTTCGAAAATTGTAAAACATGTTAAAATGCAACTATTTTCAAATTATTATTCTTCTTTAAAATGAAAACAAATTATATAGAAGAGACCATGATATACAAAATACAAATAAACCACTATTTTCCCAAAATGGCCGAATCCCTGCATTTCGAGTTAATTGAACACAAGGCTGAATACAACATAAAAGAAGTAGAGAACATGAGATACAAAATACAAACATTCACAGTTTTATTCTCAGAGTATTATATGATCAAACAAAAAGGCTGAACTGCTGGTATTATCTCAAAGAGTATACTCTTTTCTCCCGTCACATGAAGATCTTATTAGGACTTGGGATCACCTGTAATACATTGAACCACTGATATTATCTAGATTCTAGAATGCTTTTTGTTCCAAGTGAAACTTGTTAATAAGTCAAATCCTCCTGGTAACAAATGAACGGGTCAACGAACCAAATGCTCATGATAAAAATCGCAACCGATCCAACCGGAGACCACACATATTTCAACAAATTATTGACACATCACCCTACATATATACATTTATAGTTTTAGCACACCCGTTAACCTAAGAAGACAAGAAAAGCCGTAAAAACGTTTTTTAATAAATTCAGTCGACTCGTCCAGTCACACCAACACATATCCCAGTTTTGGATAAATTTATTAGCTGTGGAATTGTGATTCTGAACACCCACCTATATTTATAAATAAAATTTAAAACTACAAAAATGAAGAACTAGACGGTGATACATACAGTAATTGGTCTTCTACTGCTTAACATTTACTTCTTGAAATATAATGGAAAGTTTACAACTCTTATTTCTAATTTCTTTAAATGCACAGGTTAATTGAAGGAGTTACACGGTCTGTCAATAACCTCCTGGAGAAATTTCACCAATCCTTTTTCTTGTACTTATTAACATCATCAAACAAATTTGTATCTGTGGGAGTCTACATGATTGCATTTTTACTGCTTGTTGCTCCCCTGCCCGTTCTTGCAGCTTCTCTATATTCTGATGCCAATCAATCAAACCTCGAATCAGAAAAAAACAAACCACTTAAATCTTGGAGATGGCTTTACCCAACAAAAACCGTATTTCTCATTCATTTATGGGGAGCCATCGTCTCTTTACTACCTTATTTCATATACCAAATACCCGACTCTCAACCAACTTCTCGCCTTCTTATCTGGGCTTCCCTTTCACTCTTTCTCCTAACTGTCCTGGGCTCATTTTCTGGGTCCCGGTCCGTTCAATGGACTCTTCTGAAATCAGTCACGGTATCAGCTGCATTTATCGGGCTGTGTTTGATGTCAGTTATAAACTTTGCCACTGCTGAACTTGGCGCATTACTGTTGGTTCCAGTGTGCTTGATGGTTAAGCCATGGCGGGTAGCAGGTAAAATTCACTCCGCTTTAAATTTAGTTTTGGTAATCATCGGGTTTCCTGGTGCTGCATTTTTTGTGGTGAAAAGTGCGTTTGGGTTTCAAAACGGGTCTAGTTTAGTCGAGTTTTGGTACTGGGTGGAGTCTTTGTGGGCATGGAATAGTGCAACTTACATCTATATATGCATGGTTCATCTTCCTTGTTGGGTTTTGTGTATATACATTTTGTTGCATCCATGTTAGATTTTGTTAACAACTATCTGTAGACTGTAGATGAGAACTCATTATATCTTTGTATGATCTTTTTTTCATTTTTTTGGAGTATCAGCTGATATATACACGAAAACGCAGTTACGGGTGTCCTTGAATCTATAGGCATGATATAGAATTTGTGTAACATTTGTTTAAATGTCATTTAAAACGTACTTGTTGGATGAAATCACTCTCATAACGTCTCACTAATATACGACAGTTATCATCCCTTCTCGTCAAATGATTACCATTCGGTTAAGTTTCATGAAAGTGTTTCTTCAAGGCTTAAATATACTGGTATTGGAAGACTTTTCTCTTATGAAAGATTATTTACACCAAATTTTTAGATTGCTTCTAAGTATAAATTATTGTATAAAAGTTAATAGAGTTTATGAACGTTTGAGTTTTTTGCCATAACAGGTGTAATAAAAAACCTATTTACCAAAATGGGTAATTTAATAAAGATTTACGATTTACGAAAACGGGTATTTTTTAAAAAGTTTATTTTCTTACTCTATTCGTCTTGGTTAAAAGGTTTTTTTATTTTAAAAGTATTTTCTAATATTCTTCTTAAAAGAACTTCGTTAGGGCTGATGTTTTTAAAAAATAAAGAGCAAACTTTGTTTTTAGTTCTCAACGTTTGCACATTTTAATAATTTCAGTCCCAATTTTTTGAAAATCCCAATTTAGTGTCTCAAAATTCATTTTTTTTTCAATTTTGGTTTCAATGTTAACAACCGTTTAAAGAGCCGTTAACATGCCCTCATATGGTCCCCATGTGATGAGTATTTTTGTCATTTCCGTTTGTTTTAAAGTATGAGTTAAAACAAACGGAAATGATAAAAATACACCTCATTTGGGGACCACATGAGGGCAGTCTAACGGTTTTTTAAACAACTGTTAATGTTGAGACCAAAATTGAAAAAAAAATGAAATGTCAGACACTAAATTGAGATTTTTAAAACTTTGAGACTAAAATTCTTAAAATGTGCAAAATAATTGAATGTTCCGTAATTATTTGAAAAGCAACATTGGTTTTTTTTTCCCCTCCATTTTTCAAAGAATCAAAAACAAAAATATTATAATAACTAGGATAGAACCCGTATATTATACGGGTTGAATCAATAAAAGTATATATATAATTAATAATTCATAGAAAGTTAGGTGAGTTATAGTTTTATTAAAGTTATAAACACATTTTGATTGTTAAGTATAAAATCTAAATTATTATCATAATATTAAAATGTTATTGTCATTAAAAAAATTGTTATCTATCTTGGTATACAATAGAAAACTTATAATTCTTTTTGTCATATTGTTTAAAATTTCTATATTGGATGAACATAGATCATTTGATATGAAAAATTAATTAATATTGGATATTATGAACATGATTTTTGTTGCTTATGAATTTCTCTATAAATAGTATCATCCACAATGTTGATTGAATTTGTAGAATAATATTAGGTATTTATTAATAGTATCATCCGGCAACAAGGTAAAACTTGTATTATTGAAATCCATTTTTCCAATATGATTTGCTCAATTATATTTGAAAACACACTAAATAAATGTTAAGTTTTTTTAAATATTTATAAAAATAAAAATAATAATCGTTTAAAAATAATTTTAAATAAAAATACGATGTCAATTAATATATGATTGTCATAATTCCATAAATATATAATATATGATTGTCATAATTCCATAAATATAAATAAATAAAAATATATCATGATTATAAAATAGGAAATAATTTCGAATCAAATATGATTTATTAGGGAGTATATTTGGGAGGGTAAACTTTTGTGAGAATAAATCTAGTGTTGACACGTGTCAACAATTGTAATTGTTTATTAGAGTAGGGAGATTATTTCTAAAGAAATGAAATATTAAAAGATAAGAAAAAACGTCTCTATTTAAATGAAGTTAGAAAAAGATTTTTAAACGAATTCAATAACCTGAAAGAGGTTTTTATAAAATATCATAGTCACATAAATGATTTTTTTTTTCGTTTTATTATAAATTTTTTGCTTAATTTTCTAAAAGAACATTTATAAAGAAAATGATCATAAATCGAACTACTAGGGCTGCTAGTTTAAACCGAGCAACTAGGCTTGCCAGTTTGTCCATTGAAGAAACACATGAAAACGAACATATTTGTATCTGTTCATTTACCTTTAATATAAAAAATTTACAATGTTTATTTTGTTTTGTTAATAGGCATACTCACAAATTGCAAATACTAATTTGTTAAGAATTAATCGGATTGAAGATATAGCGTCATCATTCTAAAATTAAGGCTCAAACTTATTTGTTAAATGAGCTTCAAATCGGGGTTCAAATTAACAAGCATTTTCTTTATAAATGTTCTTCTAGAATATTAAGCAAAAAGTTTCTAATAAAAATTTAAAAAACCATTTATGTGATTATGTTATTTTATAATAACTACTTTTATTTTTCTTAATTCTTGTAAAAATCATTTCTTTATCTTTATTAAAATAAATACGTTTTTTTTTTCTTATCTTTTTATTTCTTGAAGAATAATTATTATAATGATTTTTATTTTTATTCTTTGAAAAGGATAAAAAACAATGTTTTTTTTTTTCAAATAATTACGACACACTTTATACAAATTATTATTGAAAGTACCAGTATTATCGATATATTTTTTTTTGTTGTATCAAAAATTATTTTTAAAACAAAAAACCTTTTAACCATTAACCATTAAGAATAAAAGTGAGAAAATGCATCTTTTTAAAAAAAGAGTAAATTACAATTTACGTCCTTTGGGAAGTATGCAAATTTCACTTTTCGTCCTTTAACTAAAGAAATAACAGAAAACGTCATTTATATTTATGGTTTGTTTCAAATCACGTCCTTTCGTCTAACGGACATTAAATTTGTCCGTTAAACCAGGTCATGTGCAAGGCACATGAGGGCAATATGGTCATTTATTCTTTTAATATACAGCAAATTACATTTTACCTCCTTTAAGAATTACAAAAATTTCAATTTACGTCCTTAAACTAAGGAAATAACAAAAAGGTCCTTTGAGTTTATACTTTGTTACACCTTACATCATTTTCTCTAATAAACATTAATTTTTTCTGTTAAGCTATGTCAACTGCATTGCACATGAGGATATAATTGTCTTTTTATATTATAGGGTCATTTTGTAAATAAATAGAAGTATAAAACTTATATGAATATAATTCTTTTTATAAAATAAATGAAAAATCTGATCAGACCAAACTTCAATATCTCCAGTCTCCATCACAATAAAAAATCTGATCAGACCAAACTTCAATATCTCCACACATCTACCTCCATCGTAATACATCATGTCACCATCCATCCTACACCCGACCAATAAAAACCTATTCGTTCATGAAGATGAAACTCCCTCAGCAACAAGTCAGAAATACAGATCCCACAAAGCATTTACGATGCAGGAATTGCGATGGATGGTGATAGGAGGTATTACGATGGAGTTGGATGTGTGGTGTGGCGATGATCGGAAGTGGAGGTGGGGCGGTGACAGAGGGTTTGGTGGAGAAGCAGCGGTGCCATGAAGGAATTAGAATGTGGTGGACATTGGAGATATTGAAGTTTGGTCTGATCAGATTTTTTATTTATGTTTTTATTTATGTTATAAATAAAATTATATTCATATAAGTTTTATATTTTTATTTATTTACAAAATGGCCCGTACAATATAAAAAGACAATTATGTCCTCGTGTGCAATGCACCTGATATAGCTTAACAGAAAAAATTAACGTTTCTTAAAATAAATGATGTAAGCTGTAACAAACTATAAACTTAAAGGACTTTTTTTGTTATTTCTTTAAGTTAAGGATGGAAATTGAAATTTGGGTAATTCTTAAAGGACGTAAAATGTAATTTGTTCTATATTAAAAGAATAAAATGACCATGTTGCCCTCATGTGCCTTGCACATGACCTGGTCTAACGGAAAAAATTAACGTCTGTTAGACGAAAGGACGTGATTTGAAACAAACCATAAATATAAAGGATGTTTTTTGCTATTTCTTTAGTTTAAGGATGAAATTTGAAATTTGCATACTTCTTAAAGGACGTAAATTGTAATTTACTCTTAAAAAAATACCCATTTTAGTAAATATTTTTTAAATCATCCATTTGATAAATAAGTTTTTTTTATTACACTCGTTTGGAAAAAAAACTCCATATATTGTTTAGATCATTCACAATAGGATCTTTATCTTTATTTTTATAATTTATTAAAACAACACATTTATCCATAAAATTTAAATAGTTTTAAAGACACTCTACATCACATTTCTTAGCTCATCCGGTATACCGTGCGTGATGAGGGGTTCCACGACGCCATCAGGCGCGAACACCCCCCCCCCCCCTGCGCGACGTTAGCGGCGCAATGATCGGTGCCAATTGTGCCGCGCGCGTGATGGATGGGAAGATCGAGGGCAACCATCGAAATTTTAATTTTTTGATCGTTTGAGGTCAATTTACGGTAAAAAGGTAATATTCCATTTCCTAATTAACCCCCTATATATACTCAATTTTTACACACAATTTTTACACCTTTCTACTCATCTTCTACACTTCTACAACTTAACTATATATATTTTTTAAAAGTCACAATGAATCTATATACGCGGGTCAACCGAACCCCCTATATACGGGCCCAAACCCCCCTCTTAACATCTATAACCCCAACCCCAATTTTACCAACTACGCTCTATGGGGTCAACCTCAAACATTCCCCACTCTGTTTCAAGCTCCATCACATCCTCAAACGCCACTCTTCGATCAAGATGATGATAATGTTGAGGTGGTACCCGAAACGCATGTCCCTACTTGCGCAAACGAAGAATGCGTTTTGGGATAGAGTAAGCACCCGCTTTCATGACTTGCGCAAAGCTAAAGGATTCACGTTGTTTCGAAACAACGACAAGTTGAGCGGGAAGTGGGGCTCATGAAGCCGAAGATTTCCAAATTTAACGACATTATGTTGGGCACCGAGCGCACTCGTAAAAGCAGTGAAAGCGATATCGACCTCTTAAACAAAGCGATCACCCGTTATAGAGACGACCACAAATCCCACCTCTCATCGAACAATACAACCGAGGTGAGCTTGAACCGATCGTCAACAGAGATGGATAGCCCAATGAGTTCGGCTTCAACGGAGCGTTGCGGTATTAACCTCAACGATGAGGTGGTTGATTTGGAGGGCGACTGTGAGGAACCGCAAATGAATATTTTACGAAGGCCGATGGGAAAGAAAAATGCAACTCGTCAACAAAAAGAGCAAGCTCAAGATGGAGATTTTGTGCGAGTACTTCACGAATTCAACCTCGAGCAAAAAAAGAAGACGAAGATACGGGAAGAAAATACTCATTTGAACGAGCTTCGTGTGATTTGCTTGGACACATCGGGTTTTTCGGAAGAGCGAAGGGCTTTGGTCGAAAAAGAGAAGGAGGAACTCTTGGAGAAATTACAAAAAAAAACATAATTAGTTGGCTGATTTTTTAATATGTTTAAGTTGTTTAATTTGAATGTAATCTTTTTTTAAAGGATGTTTAAAAAAAATTGGTTCACTTTTCATTTTATTTTGAAGACTTATTTATTTGTTCATTAAAAATAATTGTAATTTAATGTTTGAAGAAAAAAACATTAAAAAGTTATTACCACACCACATGAGTATACTATCACGCGTGTGGTAAGTGCATGTGGTCCAGTCAGCGATGAAATGTCCACTACACCACCACCACACCACATCACATGAGTATACCTCATGACCTTACAATGGATCGGCCAATCTTGAATTAAACGTTGCTAATTAGGCGTTAAGAATGGTACTAACTCGTATATATTTATGATATTTTTATAAATTTGTGGAAAATTGGAATAAAATAATCCCAACTTTTGGGTATTGGCCTACAATAATCCCACTTTTCAATATAACCCACAACGGTCCCAACTTTCCACTTAATTATTTAGAATGGTCCCTCCGTTAAAAAAACTAACACCGTTAGTTTTTAATCTGACATGGCGCTGACGTGGCTTTTCAATTAATTTTTTTTTATATCCAAATATCCACATCATATAAACAATCGATGGTGACATGTTCCCGGCCTTCCACCACTTCCGTCACCATGAATATCATCATCATCCAATTAAATCGATAATAATAATACTTCAACATCTTCGGACCTTCAAGCGGTTACCTTATTTTGCCGGAACTGTCGAGCGGAGGGAGGAAAGAAACCACCACCACCACTGCTGTGGCTCGCCGGAACATGAGCGGGTCGCCGCTGCCGTTGGTTCAGTCGGAACAGAGAAGAAAGACGTGTCGAGTTCGCCGGTTTCTGGTTGCCGACAACGTTGCAGGTGGGTCAGAGAAACGGGAGACTGGACTTGGAGGGGGGTCGCCGGCGTCGGTTGAACAGAGTGACGGGGCCATGGGGAGGGTGTGGCTGTCGGGTTTTGCTTAAAGGTTGCCGGAATCGACGGCGGACACCGGCAACCGCTGCTACCTTGGAACTCTCTCAGACAGCGGTGCGAGGTGAGGGGCTGGGTGTTGCAGATTCAAAATGACGAGAGGAGGAGGCGAGGTGGTTGCCGGTTTCTTCGCCGGAAAGTTGGGAAAGTGGGGCTGGGTACTACCGTAAAAACGAAGAGAGAGAGAGGTAGGTAGCAGCTTTTTCTCTTTTCTTTGTGAAATTACATAGATAGTTAAGTTACAGTGGGGCTGGTGTTATTTTGGGGATGGATAGGGGCTAGCTGTGTTTTTCCTCCTCCTGGTTTTTTGTTTTGTTTTATGTTTGTTTCCTCAGCTTCTCGTTGAGTTGTTTGGTGTTGTTGTGGGGTTGCTTTTTGGTGTTTAATAAAGATTCCGTTCAAAAAAAAAAGTTAAGGGGGGGGGGAGGGGGAAGGGAACAACTCACCATCGATTGTTTATATGATGTGGATATTTAGGATATAAAAAAAATTAATTGAAAAGCCACGTCAGCGCCATGTCAGATTAAAAACTAACGGTGTTAGTTTTTTTAACGGAAGGACCATTCTAAATAATTAAGTGAAAAGTTGGGATCGTTGTGGGTTATATTGAAAAGTGAGATTATTGTAGGCCAATACCCAAAAGTTGAAATTTTTTTATTCCAATTTTCTTAAATTTGTTTACAAGTTGCATATTTTTGTATATATAAATCATAAAATTGGGAATTGGTGGTTGTGAGATAAAGATGTTAGATGCCTTGATAAGACACCTTGCCATTTTCAAATATTACATTCCTTTCAATAAATATATATTTTTATTATAGAAACTTCTATCAATTGAATCGGGGTGAAGTCTACATGGTTTTGTTTTTTCTTTTTAAAGCAATATCCTCCACTTCAACATTGTTACAATAAATTATTAACGTACTAAGTTATTACATAAAAATTTTAATAATATTGACATACTTAATAATAATAATTACTATCAATCTTAACAAAATTCATAAAGGATTTATTTGTATATATAAATTTAGATTTATATATTACTAGTATTTAAACCCACACATAGCGACAGGGACATCGAATCGTAAAAAATTAGCTTCGAAATGTTGATAAAATAAAGACGTAGATTTTCATTGTGAAGCATTTTATTTCCATTAGATATGCAGTTTGAATACTTATGTGGGTTTTATTGAATTTATAAAAAGGGATTCAAGGGGTTACAGATCCCAAAGGGGTGAGACTAATTTAAGTATTAATTAGGGTGGGTGGTACGGGGGATAAATTTTTTAGGATAAGTAAAATAGGATAAGTTTTTTGGCCAATAGGAAAGTGACACAGGAGAGAGAAAAAAATATATGTCTTTTGTGTTTTTTTAATGGTATGGGTAGGGTTGTAAACGAACCGAACAAACACGAACAAGACATGTTTGTGTTTGTTTGTTAACATGTTATCGGACAATCGAACGAACACGAACAAATAGCCGAACAAGATTTTTTGTTTGTGTCCGTTTGTTAAGCAAAAAAACTTTTTCATGTTTGTTTGTGTTTGTTTGTGAATTTTTACATTTCTTGTCAAATGAACCAAACAAACCGGACAAACCAAACCAAACTTAGTCAGAAACAAATCAAACCAAACCAAACACAACCACAAACAAACAAAATAAACAATCAAACCAAACGAACCAAACTAACATAAATGAATCAAACAAACAAACACTATATGCTTGCATAAAAACGAAGCATCCATCCAAAGGAAAAACCCAAAAGCTATGATTAAAATATTTTTAAAAATAAAAGCTAAATAGAGAATATCTTATAAATGAGATTATGAATATTTTTAGAAAATATTACTAGAAGTATTAATGTTAACAAACAAACACAAACGAACAATACGAACAAGCACAAACAAACGGACACAAAAGAACGTTCACGAACACACTTACCGAACGTTCACGAACACAAATGAACGAACGAGGACTCTTTTCGTTTTCGTTTGTTAAAATAAACGAACAAAATTTTTTGTCCGTGTTTGTCCATTTAGTAAACAAACGAACACAAACGAACTCCCGCCCGAACAATTTCACGAACTTTTCATGAAATTTCGGTTCGTTTACAGCCCTAGGTATGGGTGGGATAAGTTGGATAGTTTTTTGGGGTTTATATAGGAGGAAGAAAAAAACAAAAAAAAAATAAAAAATAAATGCTACGGTCATCGGCAATCTTCGGCAAGTGGTTGCCGTTTTTTTCATCTTTTTTGCCGAAAATTCCTTTGCCAAATGGTATGGTATGGTTGCCACATTTTTGCCGAAATTCCCCCTATGCCGAAATCCCTTTGCCGAAAAAAAAACTCCCCATACCGCCCACGCTTAGTAGAAATTAAGTAGGTAGTCAACACTCCTTCTAAAACGTTCGTGAAACCTCATGACAAGAAATGAGTGTCAAATTAAGATGTATCCAAGTTTTTTAAACTTTAGGAGTAAATACTTATGAGTTCATCTATATAATAGGTAAAGTCGTGTAACATAAATTTTTTTTTTAATTTCGATGAATTTACCTCTCGAGTTCATGGTGTAATAGGTAGAGACATGTAAAGTAACTTTTACATCATACGCTCAATACTCAATAGTTTCAGCGTTTTGGTTGTTATGCAACTACTTTTTTTTAATTTTTTTTTCTTTACTTAGCGTTATGCTTATAATGATTATATGTGTTCGAGTTATTCCTGCGATAAGCCGGCAATGCGCGGTTTGCAAAGTCTAGTTTTAAACAAAAGATGTTGCTTTATAATTTTTAAACTTAAATGACAGTTTCATAATTTTTAGAAACATAAATATCAACATTTATAATTTACTCATAATTCTATGGATATGCATGTTAGCATCATAAACAAGTCGACTTTAAACGCTTGTGTATCAACTACTTAAGCACACATATAATAGCTATTTCATTAACAATATCTTCCCTCGAGTCCCTAATAAAATTTACACACATATGTATGTGTCAATATATAAATTAAATAGCTAAGATCATTTGTGTTTTTAGCATGTTTAACACACATTCTCTAATATATTTAAAATTTTACAAATCTGTTCACCATAATACTTGAACCTTCATTATTCAAAAAAGAAAATTTATTTTTAACAATTTTATATCATTAAACTAAAAGCCTCTTCGTATAAGATTATTTGCTAAAACAACACCTTATGCTAAATTTATTATAAAACACAACCAATTGATAATAACTTGTCCCCAATTCATGAAACCTAACACTACATATATGTCACAATTTTTATTGAAGACTTTTTATAGAAATTATTTCATTTTTTGATGAAAGATGTAAAACAAACGGCAAAGTTGGACATAAAGTAGTAGGATACTCTTCCAATACCAAAATGTTTAACTTTATTCTTATTATATATGAAGAGGCTAGATGCAACTAACATTTAAAACAAATAGGATATGTTATATCATTTTATATGTGTTGTTTTTATCACACTTATTAAAGATGTATACTTATTTTATGATGTCTAATATTGTATTATAAAAGCATAAATACAAACATAAAACCAAAAGTAAATTTCAATTTCTTTAAGACAAACAAATGACGTCATTTGTGATTAGGTGTTGTTTCAAAACTTAACAATTAAAAAAATATGATAATTCGATTCTAAAGACTTTCGTAGAATAATAAAAATATGGATTTATTCAAACACCCTCATATTGTTATTGTATGATTTAAAAGTACAACCAAATGATTAACTCTAAAAATCAAACACTCCAAATCCATACCCAATTAGGGGTGTGCATGATTGGCATGTAAACCTCAATTCCTTACATCAAATCATCTAAATATAAATCCTTTATATTTGTTTTTTTATAATTTACTTTCTTTTTGTATTTTACTATAACAAAACATAGAAATATAATATTAAATAGAAGTAAAAATTTCTATATTTTACCATTTTTTATCACATTTTGTTAACTTTAGTATCAGGTTATCGTTTGAATCTATCTTTTATCATATTTGCTAACCTATGCATATTAGAGGTGTAAAAATCGGTTTCTCTAACAAATCGGTTAAGGTTCCAAACCGGTTTTGGACCAGAACCGGAACCGATTCTAGTCAATGCATTACAAAGGGTCAAGCTTGAAATTGGTTCGGTTCAGAACCTATTCTAGGTAAGAAAACTAAAAATGACCAAGACTGGTTCGATTCGGTTTTGGAACGGTTCCAGTTCGGTTTGCTTCACTTAATTGGGATTTCCTCGATGAAGTCTTGGCACAAATGAATTTTTCTATCCTCTTGTGTAAATGGATTAGTGCTATTATATCTACTACTAGGGCATCTGTTCTTGTTAATGTATCTCCTACATTCGAATTTTGCTTCAAAGGGGTAAAGACAAGGCATCCTGTTAGAGCATAATTCGTATGCGTCATAATGTCTCGTGTGTTGTAACGAATAGAGCTTTTAGTTCGGGTGTCTTAGTCTAAACGAACCATGGCCCGAACCAATGGTTCATGGGAAACGAACCAAACAGTTCATTGGGCAGTAGACTAGTATAAATAGTTTAAGCTAGTTCATTTGTAAGAACTTCTGCTTGATTCTTTGTGTCTAAGTGCCTTTGTGTTAGAGGTTAACCAAAGAGTTTGTAATTGCTTCTATTAGTGATTCAAGACACAAATTCTTATTTACTTGTTGATCTCGATTACATCCGATCCGTCACTCGTCATCGTTTTGGGCCTTTTTAGATCCGATCTCATCGGTTTTGTTCACCTTGCCATGTAAGCTTTAACAGGATTTATGAAAATAATTTTCTCTCCTATTTGCAGATGACGTTATTTTTACTAGCGAGTGGTCTACAAACAACGGATTAAATTTGAGAAGAATCCTTCGTTGTTTTTACATGATCTCTCACCTTGTAATTAATATTTACAAGTGTACTCCTTTGGGTATTGGTGTTGAAACTGAGGAGTTATCTTTTATGGCTAACTCAGTTGGTCCAAAGTCGGTCTTTTTCCTTTTAAACACTTGGGACTTCAAATCAGGGCCAACATGAACTCGGAAAAAATTAGGAACCGATTGTTAACACTTTCATGAAAAGGCTCTCTCGATGGAAAGCGAAGACTTTATCTTTTATTGGTTGTATCACATTGATCAAATTAGTCCTAAACTCACTTCCTTCTAACTATTTTTCTCTCTGTATAGAGTTCCTGCTCGAGTCATTGACACCTTGGATAGAATTTAGTAGAGATTTTTTTGGGGGCGATAATGGGGAGAAAAGTAAAATAAAATGGATAGCATGAAACAAGGGTGTCATAGTCAAGAAATATGATAATTTGGGACTTAGGATCATTAAAAGATGGAAACACGGCATTATTGGCTAAGTGGTGGTGACAGTTTAAACTCGAAAAAAGGATCATTATGGCGCAACATAATATCAACTCTCATTCAAGGTCATTCATTCCCACGAAGATTTCTTTATCAGGTACATGGAAGCAGATTCAACAATCATCTATTGTCTTAGAATCTTTGGATGTTAATCTTGGGAAGGAAATCAAAGGAATTCGTCGTAGATATGACATACAATTTTGGTTGGATAGCTAGCTCGATCGTTCCCCTCTTCATCTCAAGTTTCCCCCTCTGTTTGTAATTGAATGGAAGAAATCTTATTGTGTTGCTAATTGAATAATTGTCTAGAATAACTTGGCTCTGTGGAACTTCCTTTGGAAAAGACTACCTAGCTCACCCACGGATTGTATAAAACTAAACCAACTCACTTGACTACTGAATTCTCTTTCTCTACAGGGATGTGATGATAGGTGGTGGTGGGCACTGGATGACTCTGGAGAGTTTACAACCAAAATTATCAAAACCAGAATTCTGGACCTTCAAATTCAATTTGTGATGTGTGGTTTACATGGAATAGCTAGGTACCAAAGAAGGTTGCTCTTCTCAATTGGAATTGGAGAACGTCTTTGGATGGACTCCCAACTCTCAAGGCCCTAAAATGTAACATTCACTTCCGACCGACTTGCAAAACCCGACCCATTCTGAATTTCGTACCATCTTGCTTTTTCAGTTTAACCTTTACCGGAAGAATTTTGGGTATTTAATTTTTCAAAAAAAAGGTTTTGGATGTTTCATAATCGTTTTTCCAAAGCAAAATATTTAGTTGATAGATTTTTAAAGTAATTGGTTTGTTAAAACGCAAACAATGGAAGTTACGCTTTTCACGCAATTTCGGTAATAACTAGGAAATCTCAAAATTTGGACTTTGGTGTGTCAGTTAGAGTATTTAATGAGTATGGTATCCTTAAATTTCATCATAAAACATCACACACAAATTCGAGTCTCGAAACATTGGTGATTAACCAAAAAGTGATATGTACGACAATTTGCCTGAAAACGTGCTATGTGGAATTAAATGTTTAATCGTATTTCGTTATGTGGCATGTTTATATTCAAATTGATTGCCTTAAATGTGATTAATATGGTGTGAAATAAATATAGGTGAAATCGGAGAAAATGGTGGTCGAAAACGGCAAATAATAAGAACCGAGCTCAAAAACGAGAAAACGACCAAGGGAGGCTGCCTTGGGGGCTCGCGGAACGCGAGCCTGCCTAGGAAAACCTTTTGGGTCCGAGAAGGATCACTGACGGATAAAAAAACCCTATTTTCTTATATTTAAACGATCCAACCTCATTTTTACCTCATTTGCACCTAACCGTAAAAGCTCACAGCCTTTCTATTGCAATTTCTGAATTATTATATGATGAGTTTGAAACTATAGAAAAGAAATAGAGAGAGATAGACTAGAAATGACATCTGTTATGTTAGTGACACCAAAAGGATATAAAATGAATGGAATTGGGACATGGATGGAATATAATGAAATAGAGCCACTTTGAGGTTCCCTATGAAATGAGGCATAGAGGGGAGCCACTACGAAGAAGTTCCGTGAGTTACGAATGAAGCTTCGAGCTCATATTGGTCATGGGTTGAGAACGGGAATGGAACTATATGACTCCAACATAATGACTTTGATATAACTGGCCCTTTTAGGGACTTGAATATTGCCTAATTGCTCTGGCGTGTTCACAGTTATTGCTTATGTGAACATAGTAGCTAAATAATCCCAATGTGTTACATAAGGCAAATATTGTATAATGGTTCGATTTTCCGCAATTTTTTCCATACCTCTGTGTAAATAACCCTTTTCTACGGACCTATCTCATACATCACCCCTTTTTGAAGAATCTTGGTCATTTTGGTGTGAATCCAAGCCTATATCATCATCTTTCATTAATTTTTTTTATAGGTAAGCCCTAAATCTTTGTTTACTTGTTTTGCATGCATCAAGCTTTGATTTTTATGATAGATCTAGGTTAGATCTAAGGTTTGCATACAATGATATGTGAAGACAAGTTGTGATATTATGCATAAAGGTTGATGAATTATGTTGCTGATGATGGGCTTGCATGCTAAGTTAAAAAGATTAGATCTCGATGCATGAATGTTGATGAAGATGCTTCCTTTGTATTAAATCTAGGAGTTTGAGTGGTAAGGTAGCTTGCTTGCTAATGCATGATCAATAAAGAGCGGATTTTAGTAGCCATAGATGCATGTTTATAGATAAAGGTAGTATTTTGATGACCATATGCTTTAGAAATCAATAAATCTACGTAGGATCATGCATGCATGTGGGTAAAGTATGGATTTTGATGATGAAGATGCAATAAAGTTGGTGGCTTTGTATAGATCTATGCATACAACGTAATAAGAATCAAGTCTTGGCATGACTCGTAGCTAAGTATGCGTTATGATGAATAGTATGCATGAAACATGATGTATATGTAATCTGAATACTCAACATGTGATTGGAATGTGATCCTTACGTGAATCTAGGTTGATGTGCGAAAAATATATAGGTTATCATGTAATAAATATTCATGCATATAATTTGGGTGTCCGTTGCTCGATCGCATGTTAAGTCGAACTTATGTGTTTCGATAAATATGTACGTTATCACTTAAATAAATCACCAATGTGAAGTCGAGTCGACTAGATCAATCTTGTCGTTTTGGATCCTTTGTATCATTTAGTTTATTCGTTTCGTCATGGTGATCTCTGGGGTTGACCATTTCACTTTCGTGGTGTCATTCTCTACTACACAACACTAATACCAAGTGAGTATTCATAGCTCCTTTTCTTTTATTTTTTTGGGGTCTAACATGTATCTTTATTCAAAATTATTTCTTCAAATGTTTATGCGATTCTATGTGGAGTAGGTAAATTCTATGTATGTTAGACTCGTGTGGATTATGGTGGATGTGGTGTTTAAACTCAAATTCAATTTCAACCTCTACGCATAACTCATTAACACACCGAGCCGGGGTTACAGTAATAGATCTATTGGTTTGACAACACACCTGACTTGACCGGTAATTGACGTCTGGTGATTGAAAACCTATTTGTCAAGGGTTGATTACGCTATTATATATCATTGCTCGTTTGTCATATCATATGAATGTATCACTTGTCACATGAATAGCATTAATTAAAAAGATATATTCTATTAATCTGTGTTTACTCACCAACTACTTTGTAGCTGACACTTTATCTTTTACATGTTGCAGGAAATAAGTTGAGTTTTGTTTGATCGATCACGCTAGGATCATTGGACCTAGATAAAAGAAATGAATTTAGTCATTTGACGTTTATTTCGGTTGTAACTTTTAGCTATGGATTATGTAAGACTTTTACTTTATTTGAACAAATGGGTTGATTACGTATTTTGCTAACATAATTTAGTTGCCATAAGCATCTAGATAATCACTGTGTCCTGACGTTTCCATCTTTAGTTGGGGTCTGACATAAAAACCTCTATGAGTTCAGGTACACTCGACATTACGCCCGATCTGTAGCAACTTGGATCAAACAATGCAAAATTTCTGTTTTATGTGAATTCATACAATCAGTTTGGGATGCAATAAGTCAATGGTGTAAGTTACCAATGTTTTTTTTTTCTTTTGTTGTGTTGGATTTGATAGAGATGCATAAACATATAAACATATGAATTGTTCAAAAAAGAAGAAAAAGCTCATTAATTTCATCATACATACGTTTCAGTCTCTAAGCGAGGCTAATTGAGGAAATCAAAATCCTTGATTATCTTTGATTAAGGTATCGGTCACGGATATCTTTCATTCTAATAAAGCAATAAAATAATGTCCACATGTCACTTTACTAGGGTGTCCACATCATCCTCCACCTCAACAATCCACTTGTCAACACCACACTTAATTTCAATTTTTTTCATTTAAGAATTCAAAATTACCAAATATATATTTCAACTTTCTAAATTTAAAATTCAACATTACATTTAACTAAAATTAGTTATGAATTTGTGTTAATATTTATTACTTATATATTTACATAAATTATTTATTAACTAACTTACCAAATTTATATAAATTGTTTGAATTCAAGTAATCATAAATAATAATAACTTTTTATTGTAATTCTCAACACCACTTTAAAGTAACCATTAAACCATTTATTTTCAGCTGTGATATACAAAATACTCTAATTTACTATAAATGTATTTTTAACTTAACTACTATAAAATAACTATTTGATATGATCTCACAATTATATCATCCATATCCATAATTTTTAAATCTCATATCATTTTTTATTTTAGAGTTAATTGCAAATTAAGTCCCTATGGTTTGAGTGGAATTGCAGAATACTCCAAATTGAAACTTTTTTGCATAGGGTACTTTGTGGTATGGGTTTATTGCAAATTCAGTACAAAAAACTAACTTCGTTAGAAAACACTGTTAAATCCAGGGGTATTTTAGTCAATTTAACTAAGATACAACTTTTAATGCTAGAGTAAACATTTCTAAAGTTAAGGGGCTTGTTATATAATTTACTAAAAATATTAAAATAACATAGATTACCATCCAGTCAACATAAACAACAACAACCACTGTACTAGTCCCTTCCGGAGTCCAAATTCATCATCAAATCGACATTAAACACATAGATCTCTACACGCATGACGGAATCGGAAGTTAACACGAGTGTTCTTTCCTGAAAATGAAAAGAAAATACACGGGGCTTACCCCGACTTACAGGTCTGATGCGAAAGGAGGTCGGAATCCCGACGGCGGTTGCCGGATTCGCGACAACAAGCGCCCACTCTCAAAATGGCCACCGATCTGTAGCCGTACCGCCTTAAGTCCACCGTCTTACCAATACAGAAACCGCGCCGCCGCTGTTTGGCTTGGGCGGAGTCGGGTGTTAGCGTCGCTGCAGGTGAAGGAGGAAAGGGGAAAATTGCCGTTGAGTTCAGATTAGCACGAAATGGGGGACCATCGGAACATGCAAGTGGAGGAAAACCCTTCGCCGGCCATAGCCGGAGGCTGGCCGGATGTTAGCCGGACTTTGGTGACCCATCGGTTTCGGAATGGGATGGGGTTATTAGTTTTAATTAAAAAAATATGGAACCCACGTTATTAATTAATAATAAAATAATTATTATTACTCTTATTATTTTTATTTAAATTAGAAGAAAATTATACCTTGCATTAAGGACTTGTACTAGCATCAATTACTTATACCTTAGATAAAAGGACCAAAATACCCCTGGATATAACAGAATTTCACTAACAGTGTTAGTGTTTTGTATTGAATTTGTAATAAACCCAAACCACAGAGTATTTGATGTAAAAAAGTTTTATTTTGGAGGTTTTTACAATTTGACTCAAACCACAGGGACTAAATTTGCAATTAACTCTTTATTTTATTATACTTATCTCATTATTATAAATATTTATTCAACCCGTATAATACACGGGTTACTAACCTAGTTATTTATATGGGAGCAATACTATAGGCATAATATTTTGTAATGTTGATAGTTCTTTTGGTGGTCTGTTTTATTTGTAGTTTGTAACCTTTTCGTTATCTTCTTGGTAACTTGTTCATATTATTTCGTTTGAAGCAATTAAATTAAACTAAAAATAATACAAGACAATAACAGTATTCAAGTATTTAATAAACGAAATATAATAACAATAATAATTGAAAAGGGGATATAATAAGATTAAACTCGCCAAGAAATTGCAAAATATAAGCGCGTGTCGTACAATGCACTTGTAACTCGCGTGTGAGTAAATTTATAGAGAACCAAAGAGATAGTAGGTAGCAGCAAGATTATTTATGCCCTGAATTTGTTTTATAAATTTAGCAAATTATTTCAACTTTTCCAATAATTATGGACATAATCTTCTGCGATGAGCTCCTCCAAGAAATCTTCCACCGCCTCCCTCCTCCGTCGTCCTCCGCCGTCTCCCTCGTCTCCAAACGGTGGCGCCGCCTCCTCCTCTCCTCCCTCTCCTCCCTCACCCTCCGCCTCTCCCCAAACCACCCTCCCCTGCCTTCCCTATCTTCCTTCCTTTCTCACCACACCTACCTCTCCTCCCTCTCCCTCTCCTCCTCCTCCTCCTCCTCCGCCGTTGCAACCACCGCCTTCTCCGACAGCCTCCTTGTTTCAGTCTCCGCCGCCTGTCCTAACCTCACGCGCCTCCGCATCTCCACCGGCCCTGTCTCGTTGCTTCCGTTGCTTTCACTCTCCACCTCATGTCCTCGAATCTCATCTCTTTCAATTATCCTCTCCAGACCTGTTCTCTCTCTTTTCTTCTTATCCTATTTCAACTGTCTCAAATCGCTAAACCTAACTCTCACCGGAAACGGCTCGCCGGACTCCATTTCCGATCAATTCACCTCGTACTCAACTCCGTTGGAGCTAGAATCCCTCAGTTTATCCGGAATTCGCGCCGGAGATTACGCGCTCACCTGGCTATGGAAAAACTGCAGTTACCTCACCCTATCGAAGCTCGTTTTCGAGAATTGTGAAGGCGTAGGCGATAATCATTCGTTTTCCTGCTTCATCAAAGGACTGAAGAGCCTCCACGAAGCCGAATTGAAGACTTGCAGGTCAATCATCTCCTTAATTCTGCTCAATTTAGCCGAGAATCGTTCCGATTCCTTATCGTCGTTATCAATTCACGACGGAGGTAACAGAGAAAGTCTACTCCATTTCCTCCGCGAAACGAGGTGTAATCTTCGAAAACTCGATCTCCGATTACCTCTCGATTTAGAAGACATTCATCTGCTCGAAATCGGTACAAAATTCAATCAATTACATGTTCTTCGTTTGCAAAGTTGCTGTATGGTTACAGGTGAAGCTCTCAAAACCCTAGGGTTAGCTTTGAGCGATAATCTCGAGGAATTAGCTCTAACAAACTGTGATGTTATCAATAAACAAAACGGTTACGGATTCCTAGTGGAATTAGCTCAGAATCTGCGGAAGATCAAAATCCTGGATCTCTCGTATAATCACACTCTAGTTGATAAGGAATTTGCGTCAATGATCGGTTCTTATTGCGATTTACGAACATTGAAACTGAGAGGTTGCAGTAGGTTAACAAATGTATCGTTGATTTCGTTGGCGAAGAACTGTAGGCATTTGGAGAGTGTTGATTTGGTTTACTGCCATGGGATTGAGATTGAAGGTGTTGAGTTTATGATTCTGAATTGTTCGAAACTGAGAAACCTGCAAGTTGAAGATCGGAAGGTATCGGAAGCTGCTAGAAGATGGATGGCGGATAAGGTTATTGAGGTCCAAATCTGATGAAGAAGAGAGGTACATTTTAACAATTGGATTGAAATTGTATATGATGATTTATTGTTGTGTGTTTATGTTGTCATGGGAATAAAAATGTGTATTTATGAAATCATATTTCTATCTTATAAGATATAATTGAAAGTTAGTTATATGTTAATCAAAGATCATCAGAATGATGATAACTAAAGGAGATTTCCCTAATCATAAAAGCAAATTGTGATAATCGTATTGGGTTGGCGGGTAAACTGGTGAATCAAAACATGATCCTTGTATTAATTTGTTAGTGATTGGTACATCAATGGTTAAGTTTCACTCGGACACACTTTAATTGTGTAGCCTGAACATGACTCGTATATCTAAGGATGTTCACTGTAACTTGTTTGGCCGATTTTGGTTTACCAAGCTGTTTTGAACAACAAACCGTCGTGAAGTGAGTTTTTCAAACCGTAAATGTGAATCAAATTACCTCTAACATAAGGAATTGGCCGATATTTCTTGGTTTGGGTGGTTCAGTACTTCAGTTGGTTTTTTGACGGTTTTTGAACACCCCTACATATAATCAATTTTCCTAGACATGTTAAATAGATTACATTATAATTAAGTTGTTGGTTTTGACGGTTCTTGAACATCCCTACGTGTAATTCATTTTCATAAACATGTTAAATTGGTTACATGTAGTAAAATAAAGAAAAGATTATAATCAAGTTGTAAATGAGCTAACTAACTTGTGGATTGTATAAAAGTGATTAATGAGTTGTTTAGGTGGTGTTTGTTTTTCTGCAAAAGCTCTTCATGTCCTCTTCTGTCTGCGCCGCGCAGACCACGCGCAGACATTTAGGTCTGCAGACTGTTTGTTTTCTCGAAGACATTTCATTAAAAAATGTCTGCGCAGGCTCTTCTTGGTGCAGATGTGACCCAGTCACTTCTGACATCTTCTAACATCTTCTAACCTTCTCTTTAAACTGTTTTTACATTAAAAAAACATTTATAAACAGTTTTTTTTAATTCTTTTATAAAAAAACATTTTATTAAGTCCTTTTTAAAAAACTTTTTCTAAAAAAACTTTTTTAAAAGTTTTTAATATATTAAAAAACTTTTAAGAAACTTCTTTAACCACTTTTTTTAAATCGTCTTTTAAAAAAGTAAAAAAAACATTTTAAACAATTAATTTTAAAAAATAAATTTTAAAATGTTTTTTTTTAAATTAGTTTTTTTTTTATTTTTTTTTTTAAAAAGTTTTGTTTTTAAAAAACGTTTTTAAACAATTATTTTAAGAAAAAATATTTTAAACAATTATTAAACAAAACTTTTTAAACATTTATTTAAAAACGTTTTTAAACTGTTTAAAAAACATTTTTTTGAACAGTTTTTATAAAATATTTTTGATATTTTATTTAAAAGAAAATTGTTTAAAAAATAATTGTTTGCTAAAATATACGGAAAGAAATAAAATGATTGAATTATGTATAAGTTTAAAAAATGATTTATTTAAATTTCAGTTTATTTTAGAAGTCTGCATAAGTTAAAAAACAAACACTCTTCTTCGTACAGACTGCAGAGGTTTAGTCCACCTCTTCTGCTACAGATGTCTGCAGATGTGGTCCGCAGACTGCAGACATTTTACCTCTTCAAAAACAAACAGCACCTTAGTTTACTACTTATAAAATATCGTAGGTTACTAATAAAATATTATTCAGTAAACAAGGCAAAACAGAATAATATCCTTTTTTAGTAACTAGTCAGTGGGTAAATGAAATTTACTTGTAACACAACTCGTTTTAAAGACAACTCATTTTAAAGAATATTTCATTATTAACCGTGATAGATTATAAATGTAGATCATAAATGGTAAGAAATCACACGATTCTTTTTGAGAAAATACAAGTGTCTTAAATCTAAAGAATTTCTTGTGTGCAAGTGCGACACAATTATATCCCCCATTATCAAAGATTTTACTTTGGCCCAAAAAAAAAAATCCAAAAAGATGAGGTCCCACCGAGACTTGAACTCGGGTTACTGGATTCAGAGTCCAATGTCCTAACCACTAGACCATGGGACCTTGATGTTCTTAAATTCGCTTATAATCACTTAAAAATACATTAGTTGTTATATTTTAGAAATGTTCAAACTAGCTGACTTGTTTTACAGCAATTATAAAGAATCCCATCACAATATAACTAGAGCTTAGATGTCTTTTTAGGATTGAATAAAGTTTTGAGAGACAATAATCTACTTGAGTAGTATTAGATGAGATTTTGATTTAAATAATCCAACAATAAGCATGTTTTTGGAATTTCAATAAAATTGATATATTCATTTATGAGATTAGGAATGGATTAAAAATGTTGTTTATGGGTTATGTTGTATCACGTTGGTTAAACCCACAACTTCAAAGCTCTCGCGGAAAGTATAAACTTATTCTTAACTTTGATCATTCCACAAAAAGCTAAATGAAATGCACCAACTTTTTACCCACAAAAACTAGTGTGCATAGAATTTAATTAGGAAGAGTGCGATCCACGTTATATTACACACTTATTAAGATTCCACATTTTTGCTTGCAATTTATTTTTGCTGGTTGGCGTTTTGCTGGTTTGAATTGTTCAATTTGAACACAATTTGTATTTTTATTTGTGTAAAATATATCAACCTTTACTATCAAAAAGTAAGGTTAATGTAACACTTTTATTGACAAAAATGTTGTATTAGCTGAAGTTACATTAGATCTAATGCAACTTTTTGTTACATAATGCAACCTTATATAGCTAATGCAACCTTTTTAGATGCAACTCTTTGTGAAAAAAGTTGCATTATGTAATAAAAATGTTGCACTAAGTCTAATGCAACTTCTGCTAATGCAACATTTTTGTCAATAAAAATGTTGCATTAGGCTCGTTTTTTGGTAGTGCTTATTTTACACTGCACACACATAAAATTGTCTAACTGTAACACAACTAATTTAACATGTTTATCGATGTATCAACCGTATTGGTCGGTTGAATGATAGCTAGTAATCAAGTTGTCAACATGTTAATCAGATTGATAGGCTGTAAAAAATGAGTTATACGAATCATAAGCAAGTCAGAAAACGTGTTAATGGGTCGACATGTTTCCCTAAACAGGTTGACAGTTGGACCTGTATAACTAAACGGGTTCGTAGGTTAAACCCGAACATGACCCATTTAATTAAACAAGTTAACCCATACATGACCCCTTTTCACACGTATTACATGTACCAACCCAATACATGTCAGACCGTGTAAAAAATTGGCACCCCTACTATAAACTATAGGTATACAAACTGTCTTTTTTTCATGTTGGTTTGGGTTGGGTCCATAAAAGTTAAAACCGGTTTTAGTGAGACCGGTTCAGGTTTTAAATCGGTTTTTACAAGAAAAATAATCGGGTTTAATAAAAACCAATTTGTTTTAGAACCCGTTTTGCATTGATTCGGGTTAGGTTATACCTACATGAAACCGGTTTGGTTGAGAAGCCGAGAAGGGTTAAAAACCGGCTCTAAAGTGACGTTTGGATTGAACACGGTTCGGTTACACTGAAACCTGTTTGAAAAACCGGATCAGGGCCAGTCCTTAAACCGGTTCGATTTCCTAAACTTGTTTTTTTTCCCATCACTACCCTTAACTAGACCCGACCAAATAGTTGGGCCCAACATATTGATTTAAATGATCATAGTCCACCTATCTTTTAGATAATGAGAGTCACAATACCCAATTTGAAAACCTTGACTGGCCCACTTGTCCAATCATAACGAGGACTCGAGGAGTTTACCTTTTTAATTTTTATTGTTAGATTATTTTTCTCTCCAAACGCCTATGAACGATTCTATTTTATTTTAGAACAAAAAAAAAGTACTGTTTTGTTTAATAATATTTACTTAAATAGTTCTTTTGTATTGGATTTAGATACAGAAATACAAATCCGATAAAAAAAAGTAATACTTCATTACAAAAAAAAATCGGTAAATAGGTGTTATAGTGTTTTTAGACAAAAAAAAATTGTTTTTAGGGGATCTCACACCTATAATCTTGAATCGTCTCCATATTATTTTTATGCAGTCGTATCTTCCTACTCTAATAAACAATTACAATGGTTGACACATGTCAACACTAAATTCATTTTCATAAAAAATTTCCCTCTCAAATCTACTCCCTAATAAATTCTTTTTTCTATTGGAAATTATATCATATTTTATAATCATGATATATTTTTATCTATTTATATTTATGGAATTATGACAATCATATATTAATTTACATCTTATTTTTATTTAGAAATAATTTTTAAACTATTATTATTTTCATTTTAAAAAATATTTAGAAACTTATAAAATACCAATAAACACTTATTTAGTATGTTTTCAAATATAATTGAGCAAATCATATTCAATATTTTAATTAATGAATACCTAATACTATCAGCGTTGCGTTGTGGGTGATACTATTTATAAAGAAATTTATAAGCGACAAAAATCATGTTCATAATATCCAATATTAAATAGTTTTTTTCCTACCATATCAAATGAGTCATGTTCGTCCAATTTAGAAATTTTAAACATCGCGACTAATACAATTGCAAATTTTTTAATGTATATCAACATAACATTTTTTATTGATAACATTATAATCTTTTGATTATAATTTAGATTTTATACTCAACAATTAGAATGTGTTCATTACAAAATTTGATAAAACCGTATACTTATTTAACTTTCTATACAGACTTAAATTCTCAAGTTTGTCAATTCATAATTCATGTTAGTCGCTATTAAGGGTTTGATTGTTTTTTAAACATGGCCACGTTTATCTTGCATTTTCCAAATATACAAGTAGAGACATGCCCTAAATATTTTTTTATAAAGAGAGTAAAGTCACCAATACCATATCATGAATTATAACTATAGCTTTTTATTTAATGTAATGTAATACGTTATTCTGATAGTTTTAATTTTTAATGATTCAACCCGTATAACATACGGGTTCTATCCTAGTATATACTAAATTATAATTGACCCTCAAGAAATTCGGACACCAACCCTATAAAAATTTTGATTTCAACCCTCAGAAAATTTTGACACCTAACTCTCAAGAATTATTAACTTAGAACTTTACAAATACAAACCTTATTATAAACTAATTAATAAACAAAAACAATTAATTTGAATAATTCAAGCCCACTTATTATTTTCAATTAATAAAAAGATCAAACTAAACAGTTAACTAATTATGCATGTTTAACGATTAACTTATTATTATATTAAATATATTTAACTTAACTCGGTAATCAATTGGTGTTGGATATTTTAGTGTAATTGAAGAGTGCGTGTAACATTCAAAAAAGAGTGCACGGTTGCTTGGACATCGGGACTAACAGGGGATCCAAGAGGACAACGCCCCCGAGAGGAGCGGGGTCTAAGGGACGGCAACCCCTGTCGTGGTCCAAGGGGCAGATCCCCTGGCTATGGTTGAATAAAAGTCCTTCATGAAAAATGCATCACAATTTATTTTCGGACCAAAATTACATTATTGAAACTTGAGAGACTAAAAGTGTAATTTATTCAAATTCGTATTTGTAGTTACCTGAATAACTGCAAATACGCTCCTTCCCCTAATAGAGCGGACATTCTGGATTTACGAAATCATTTGGTTCCTCTAAAAAAATCACAACATTCAAAAACTATACAAAAATCTATAAATCGTTCTGATTTTATCCGATCGAATCATTGGTAGTCACTCCAATATTTGATCTGAAAGTGATCTTACACGACTTCAAAATCTATCAGGCAATCAACTCTCAACGACTTCCCAAGGATCCCCAATAATTGACAACACCCACATTTTGATATTTTGTCTTTAAGCTCAAAATCTATATTAAAGTAGTTCAACTTTAAAGTAGTCCCAAAGTCCAAACTATATCTATATCCCTGGCTTGTTTACATCTAAATTCTAATAAACTGGTATCCTAACTTCATATATATTCAGCTGACTTAGTTACTATTAAATTCTCAGTTTAATTTTTGTTTTACTATTTATTTATGTATAAATTTTTTACTAATGATAGATATTTTTTCTGTTTAATAATCCACTTCCTAAAAATAATAGTTATAACATTCACATCTCATTCCTTATCCTCAATCTCATCCTTAAATTTTAACAAAATCACTTAAAAACACACTCAATCGGATTGACTCAGTCCCATTCACATCCTACATACCCCATCCTCATATGTGTAAGGGAAACCAGTTGCATCTCCCAACATTGATCTTGCGTTATTCATATTCGTATCCATTATTTTATATTTTTTCCGTGAACGATAGAAAGAGAAAAAATAATAAAAATAAAATAAAATAAATGAGTATTACATAATTGAATAAAGATAGATAGAGGGAATAAGATGTAGAGATTTTTAGAAAATACTATATATATTTTAAGCATGTGTTTTAGTTCAAACAAGTTGTGAATGCTTTTACATATAGGGACTCCCTCATTGTCCTCGCTGCTGTAATTTTAACAAAGAGATGGAACTTATCATAATTGCACTCATGGAACCAAATGATTCATCACGAACCAAACAGCATTTCTTTATCATACAGACAACTTATTCATTCAGCACCAAATGATTCAGCACAAACCAAACAGTCCTAGTTGCCCTATCATAAGACGATGGTTGGTGGTCAAGGCCAAATCTGGAATAGAAAGTGTCGGTCGCTTGTCGAGAGAAAAAGGAGAGTGTAATCGACTTAATTGAACAGCGAATACTCACATTCTTTATCTTACACCTACTATGTATCTATGTTGTTACAAACGAATGCTAAGATTGAAAAAATACCGTCAGACTCACCACAGGAGGGAGACTCCTATAATCTACGTCCGGCGTAAAAATAAGTAATTAGTTCTTTAACAAGGTAAAAATTATTGTTAAGGGTTAGAGAGAGCTTAGAGTGTCATGAAGATATCTAATATTTACCTTTAGAATGTTATCCTTTCTATGAGTGAGATTGATTAATTCGTGGAAAAAAATTAGGCTTTTTTCTTCAAGAGTGTAATTTTCTTTGACTTTTTAACTTTTCTTGTGAATGTATTTGTTATCTTTTTGGGCTAAGTGTTGACTATTATACACTAGATGCGGGTGGCACAAACCTTGCTTTCTAGCTTGCCTATCATTTCATGCTTTTATAGGGTTTGAGTGGTTTGACCTACAAATAATTATGCTCAGTAAGAAAAACCCTTACTTTTTACACATTCTATATTCTTTCTTCTTCATTTTTAGACATGATTAGAATATGATGTTTTTGGCATGACTATGTTAACGTTATTCTTGCATAAAGTCATGGTAATTTTGTGTCATTGAGGTAGGTCCTACTCCTTTGTGGAAGCCACAACAGGATTATACTGCCTAGCCTCTTGGCTCTTGGGTGCTTGGCTTCAATTATTTCTCTTGGGAAGATTGGATCGTTTTCTCTATGTAATGTTTTATTGATGCTTGTGTTTAATAAATTACAGTTAAAAAAAAATTGTTTTACAACAAGTAAGTCGATTTGGGAGACTAAAGGCTGTTCTTTATGGACCGGACACATAGCTACTTACGTTACTATCCTAAAATCACTATATCATTATTTCCTATAATCTTAAACCAACTAGCTATAATAGTTTGAGAGATATACAGTTCATTATTTTTAATCTTTATTGCATTCTAGGTAAATTTTAAAGTTTTAAATCAATTTAATTAATGTTTTAACTTTGAAACATTTTTGGGTGATGTGTTTTTTACTTTTTTTTTTATTTTTTAAACGTTTCTTTAACTGTTTTGATCCTTGACATTTCATTTTTAACTTTTTGACCCCTAACATCGTGAGTCTAAAATAGATAAAACTTAAAATTGAAAAAGAAATAATATATAGTTTTTAAATTCATTATAAATAAAAAATAAAGATGTGAGTTGAAATGTGTGAGGTTGAAAAAGTATGGTTGAGTATTAAAATGGGTAGAAAATGAAATTGAATTGTGATGATGTGACACAGAGGTGGCACAAAATAAAATGAGATACTAAGGTTGAAAAAGTATACACCGGGTATCCCTGACAGGCTTAGTTTTATTATTTTTTTTAACGGGCGCTCTTGTGTCATTGATTTCGGTGGCAATTGGGATTCACACCTGTCATTGATTGATTTCTCATATAACAATAGTTACCATACGAGCATTGGAATGGCACCTTACGAAGCTCTTTAAGGTCGTAATGTCTGTCGCCCATTTGTTGGAACGAGGTCCGTGAAGTTCGATCAAATCACTGGTCCTGAACTAATATAAGAAACGACTGACAAAATCTCTCAAATGACTGGTCCTGAGCTATGTTGATAAGCGACGAAAGCCCCTGGAACTCAAAGTCGGGGACTTGGTACTTCTCAAGGTATCCCCTTGGAAGGGTGTCGTTCATTTTGCAAGGAGGTTCAAAGTCGATCAAATCCAGAGCCTCTTTCTTCAACTCAAAATCGATTGCACATATGATAGTTTGGGGTTTTAATCTCCAAACTGAAATAGAAACACCCTTTCTTTACGAGGAGATTTAATTTTTTTACTCTTTTTTATTTGGGTAATTTGATGGGGGTTTTCTTCGATTGTTGAGTCGGTGAGGAATTTAACAGAGTTCCGACGAGAAAATTGGAACTGAGAATGGAGAAGATGGAAGGTCTGTTCCGATCTATGGCTTTCTTTTTGTGTAGGGTTTCTTTTTTTGTGTTTCTGGTCGGAAAACATAGATGGTGGTAGTAGGTGGCTGCCGGAAGTTATGAAAGTGAATTTGGAGGTTGTAGTCGGAAGAAGGAAGACAGAGAAAACTGGTAAGGATTCTAGGTCTTTTTTTTTTGTAAAAATGGATTTTAATAATATAAGTTTTACCTTGTTGACGGATAATGATACGAGTTTTGAAATTTCCTCACAATAATACGAGTTTTGTAGGTATTAGATATTAATGATACACCGTTAGTTTTTTACAAACGGTGTTAGTCCCTTGCTGACGTCGCATATGTTGAGGGATTGTTCTTGTAATTTTTTATAATGGATGTACTGTTTTGTTTTAGATGTGTAATTTAAAGGTTTTTTTTATTTTCTTAGAAAAAAAAAAGAAGGAGACATAGCAAAATCCCGGTCAAAAATCTATAAGCCTTCTCCTCCGATCAACATTCCGGCGGAGCACACAGACATGACAGCGCCGCCGCCTTTACGGCGGCAGAACCCTAGCTTCTTCTTCTCTCTTCCAGCAAAGCACATAGACACAGCAGCGACGGAACCCTAGCTTGTTCTTCTCTCTTCCGGCGAAGCACACAGACACATCAGCAGCGGAACCTTACCTTCTTCTTCTCTCTTCCGGCGGATCACACAGAGACAGCAGCGATGGAACCCTACCTTCTTCTCTGTCGGATGGTTGCCGGAAAAACAAGGGGTGCCGGAATGTCGCTGAGGGGTGCTCGGAATGGCGACGCCGGAGCACACAAACCACCACCACCACCACCCTTACCTTCTTCTTCTCTCTATTCTGTCAGATGTTGCCGGAAAAACGAGAGGCGTCGGAATGGCGGCGCCGAAGCACACAGCCCACCACCGCCACCACCCTTACCTTCTTCTTCTCTATTTTCTTTCTTTTTTCTTTTAATCTTAGTAGAAAATTAAAAATAAATTATAGATATTACAAATCAGTCCCTCTATTATAATAATTGTTAAAAAAACACATTGAATGCCACCTCAGCAAACCACTAACACCGTTAGTAAAAAACTAACGGTGTATCATTAGAATCCAATACTTACAAAACTCGTATTATTGTGAGGAAATTTTAAAACTCGTATTATTAAAATCCATTTTTTCTTTTTTCTTTTTGTTGATACAAGGTCATTTTAGTCTTTTTATGAAAATTTAATGGAAAATTTTGACGATGTTAAGTCTTTGGACTTGATTTGGACAAATAGAAAACCACAAGGAAAACATTGATCAAGTTTAAAGTTTTGGACTAAAACCGTTATTTGTGCCAAACTATAGGGACGTAAACTATAATTTACACTAAAAACAAATTTTTATCTAAAAACTTTAAAGATGTTTGTTTTACTAAATTTATTAATTTTTACTGGATTTGAAATCTTTATTATATTATAATACATTTGAAGATGACAAACTTGTCATTTATTTAAAAAAGTAAGAGTTTAAGTGGGTGTAATAGTCTTTTTTTTTAATAAAGGAATTAAAATTGTTTTTAATGAAACACGGAAATTATAATGATCTATTAAATGATAATCAAAATTTAATGATTTATAGAAGTAAGTAAAAAGTAAGTCAAATACAATAATTATCTTTCAAATGCGAAAACGAGTACCGTATTGTAAATTGTCGTTGCCGCAACACCGCGCAGGTTTTCTACCAGTTATATCATAATTGTAACACCCCAATATTTCACATTTATAAATATATATAGTAAATACGTGTTTATATTATGAATATGTGAGTTTGATTGATGAATATGGTAAGATTATACATTGGACAGGTTGCATGTGTTAGAAATATGCGTTTGATAGCCAATGTGATAAAAACGTGCATAACGAATGTCTTAAACATTAAGAAAGTAAAATATGAGATGGATATGTGTTTATATGAATAGCATGATGATACATGTGTGAATTTATAGATATATACGTGTGTTAATAGTTAAAAGAAAATAAAAGGGCTAAAAGTGTAATTTATGTAAAGATATAAACGTATGCAAGTATTATTTGTGTTTATAATTATTACAAGTATCTCGAGGCTTATAAATTAGTATAATGATATCCTAATATGATTTGTAGCATAAAATAATAGGTATGTGAAAGTTTCAGGGGCTAGAACGTAAATTAGTGAAAGATATATATAAATATATATATATATATACGTATGTATATGTATATTACCATACGAGTCCCGAGCCTTAGAAACCTTTAGAAATATGCCCCATAATGTTTTGGTAGATAAAATGATAAAAGGATAAAAGTTTAGGGGCTAGAAACGCATTAAACCAAAGTACAAGGACTAAATATGCCAAAAACCAAAGTCTGGCCGGAAATCAGTGGCTTGCGTATCGCGAGCCACACCCACCTTCCTTGCGCGATACGCGAGAAGCTAACAGAAGGCATAAGTAGTACCAGGTGCTTAACGAACTTGGGGCTTAAGATTGCAGATCTACGCGTAGATTTCGATGGATTACTCAACTAGGCACGTGTTAGGAGACCTAAACGCATCAAATGACTATAAATAGGCCATCAGATTCAGCTTAGATCCTCATAATTTTATCAAATCATCACCTAAAAACCCTAAAACGAACCCAGATCTTCTTCGGCTTAATACGCGCAAACGGTGAGGAGTTTTGAGCTTAAATTCTGCAATTAATCTTCTCTATGTGTGATCAAAATTAACTTCTTTCAGTTTTTGATAATATTATTGTAAGAATATGGAATAACTGAATTGACTGAATGAATATTATTGATAAATGAAGGTTACATTATATAGAGTATATTAACTCTAAACTCTAATACCTAATGGCCCTGTGGGCTCATACCAAATAACCATAATCTAATAATAATAATATATTTCAATACTCCCCCGCAGTCGGAGCGCAAAGATAATGGAAGCTCAGACTGAAAAGCAAAAACACACTAAAAAACATAAACAAGTGCAATAAGATAAACTAGCTTCGTTCTCGGTCTTCGACTTGTAACTCTTAAATTCCATCAAAAATCCATGATCTTTAGAATAGAATCCATAATCTGCAACCCCAGGTTTGGTCTTGGTTCCTGAAAAAATAAACATGATCGGCTATATCCCAATCAAGCATCGGTTCTGTGTTAGTCGACAATGACGAAGTAGAGGAGGGAAGAGAAGCTGCTAAGAAAAGAAGAACTGGACAACCGCTGACCGTGGTCATATGAAGGTGTGTCAAGGCTATCAGAAAACGGTATATTAGATCCGTAGATCAAATAAGGAAAAATGACGAAGTTCGGTGTGTGTCAAGGCTATCAGAAAACGGTATATTAGATCCGTAGATCAAATAACGAAAAATGATGAAGTTCGGTGACCGTAGTCAAGCGAAATCTTCGAAAAAGAAAAAAAAAAGAAGGAGATTCGATTAAACCGTGGTCGAATATGTTGAGATAGGTAACAGCAGACCGTAGTCCGGTATGAATGAGTGGGATCAAAGAAATTGACAAACACAGGTACCGATGCTATAACAGTTTGCACCTTCATGAAACTGGAAAATCCTTTATAAAAATAGTTCAATAATCCAATATTAAAAAAAAAAATTTGTTGACAAAAGTCTTCAATAAAAATCCTTTCTGCAAGGAAATAATCCAATTCCAAGTTGACTAGAGCAAATCTGAAAAAAAACGTCCCCAACATTAATTTAATAGCAATAGATTTTGGTAACCAAAGATGATTGATAAAAAAAACGATTGTGAAAGGAGCCGAGAAGAAAACTTTATAAAGAAAGTCGACGACAATTGATATCTATCGAGACGGAAACCAGAGAAAGCAAATAAGTTAAGAGACGGAGATGTCAACTGCAATTTCCAATCAAATAGCCGGTGCATGCCCCAACCTAGGAAGAGAAAAAAAGATTGTATCTAGCACAAGAATAAAGTCGGAATCTTGAATCGAAAACGAAACTTTATTTGAACGCAAAACACGGGAAAATAAAAAAGAAACAAACGGAGAAACAAAGCTGGGACAGGGCGGCGGCGTGGCGGCACACCGCCCTGTCTAGAGTTTGAACACGGATGCGATGACTAGGGTTTGGATCGTTTGGGTTGTGATACCATGTAAAAATATGGAATAACTGAATTGACTGAATGAATATTATTGATAAATGAAAGTTACATTATATAGAGTATATTAACTCTAAACTTTAATACCTAATGGCCCCGTGGGCTCATACCAAATAACCCTAATCTAATAATAATAATATATTCCAATAATTATGTCTAAGTATGGTTTCTAAAATTATGTAAAAATTATGGTTCTTGAGCTTGTTTTGCTATTGGATAATTGGTTAGGAATTAGGGTCTGAATTTTTGTAGGTAATCCTAAAATAATGTTTTTTTAAGAAATCCCTATGTTTATTTCAGAATTAGAAAAGTTTTGGTAATTGTTTTGTAAACAGGTCAAAATTAGGGTTTTTGTAACGTCATTTTACCCAAATTGAGTAAACGGTGTTGAACTAAACTTTGATATTTTAAAGTATATTATAAAATGTTATAATAGATAATACCCTAAGTTTGTTTGAAAAGAAAATGAGTTTTGATAAGGAAACGAGGAATACATGAAATTAGGGTTTTGAATTATGATTATTTAATATAAAATAATCCGGAGGGTATGGGGACTTGAATTCTGGTACGGTAACATATTATTATATATATTAAGTATATATGAGTTTAAAATGGAAAATAATAAAGTATTCAAACTACCGAGTTAATCGGATATTAGAAGTTCGTGCGGACCGGAAGGGTAAGCGCCTGGGGTTTCTGGCAAAGTGGGGGTGTCGCATAAATCCTAACGGGGACTTGGCATACCTCATTGGGCGATCCCGGGGTGAGCATTTACTTATAGGAATAAGCGTCTTCATATTATCAACAAAAAGGGATATTATGCCTATAAGGGCATTTTGGTCATTTTAACCTTAAAAGAAGTAAACCTTAATAACTAGATATTATTAAGATAATAAAAGATAGAAATAAACATAGGAAGTGTTTATAATATTAAACCTTGCGTTAATGCCATACGATACGCGAATTAGGTTAACCGAGGATTCTGTCTGAGGTTCAGTCCGAGCTTAACGAGTAAAGAGATAAGGTGAGTTCTGCGAGCCCACTTTTAAACGTTTTAATGTTTTCAGGCTGATATACATACAATGTTCAACTGTTTACTTAAAAAGCTTTTATCTGAAAGTTTGATTATCTTAACTGATAAATTGATGAGATGTTTGAAGTGATACGTGTTATGTTATGAAGATGTTTATGAATGTTTATACGTGTTAGTAATATATATGAAATGATTATGATATAATAATGCATGTGAAATAATTATTAGGGTTATGTGTTATATTTGATTAGAAACTAGGTATCCAATGATAAGGTTTTGTTAATAAACGCACAAGTGAATATGTATGATTATATGAGAACATGTGATGCATTTGCTGTATTAATATATGGTGGATACGCCACTAGTACATCCTATATATATACATAGTAATATAAGTTACCCGGTATATCGAAAGTGTGGAGGATACGCCGCTGGTACATCCTGTATACTTACACCTAGGTAAATTGGGGGATGTTCATTTGTTGCAGTGTATGAATGCATTATCATGTTTATTAACACATCTAAGTCACTTGGATATCTAACTAGGGGCGGGTAGTAGTACTGTGGTGGTTAAAAAGATGTTCGATATAGAATGATTAAAACGTCCTAAGAAGTTAGGTTATCAGAATTGGGCGCAGGGCTCCGGGTCAGACACCCGATGGAGTAAAGGGGTAGTGTAGGGATCTTCTGCTATGGACGCGTTAGGTGGAGCACTATCCGACCTGATGCAGTAGCTGAAACCAGAAGGTATAAAGGTAGATGAAAAACAGGTCATAGAGAAAGAAGATTAGTGAGATATATATATATATATATTTCTAGGGAAACGTGTTTGATTGTAATGTTATATTATGTATGACGTTATTTGTATACTTGATAAATGTTTGTAATATGAGATTTTGCAGGTTCAAAGATTTTAACCTCACAAACAAGGTAAAGTTTTTAAAATATAGAACTCACCAGCGTAAGCTGATCTTTTCCCAAAAATGTATGTATGTCAGGTGTAGGTGAGACGTCTGGAAGCAAGGGTGGTCCATTTGTGATATGAGATTGATCGTGCAAGCTATTAGAGGAGCTGTTGGACATGGTGGCTTAGATGTATATAAATAAAGATGGTTATAGTTAGTCACTATATAGATAGATTGTAAATTATCTCATTACTTTACGTATCTGGCTTTATATAAATAAAAAAATTCAATTTCTCGCTGCTTATCTCTGTTGTGCCACGTGTTCATGAGTAAATCCGATACGTGACCCCTCCTAGTGCAAAGTCTGGGAGTGGGCGTCACAATAATCCATTCAAGTATGATAATTTGTCTTGTACTTAAAAACTTGAGAGTTTAGGGGGGGGGGGGGGATATAATAGTCTTTTAAACTATAATTTAAAATTGTCTTTTTATGAAAAATGAAAATTTAAACAATATATCTAGTGATAGAGTAAGGTTATACTAAAAAGTATGATCAATTTAAAAAGACTGGAAAAGATTTGAGGCAATTAGATTATCTAATTAATGGTTGGGATTAAATTAATGGACAAAAAGAATGATGATTAGCATTTTAGTTCTAATCATTTTTGTTGACCTTTATCTAGTTCCTTCATTTTTTTTAAATCTTCATAACTCTTATATACGACATTATTTAATTATTTTACAAAAATACACCATAAAAACAAACCTTTTTTATCTTTTAAACACATACAGTGTTGGTATATATAAAAGTAGAAAAAATATTTTCCGATTTCTAATGCGTCATTGTGTCTAATACTCGTCATTGTGTTTTTATGTTATTACTGTGATAAATTTATCTAATACATAAAACACAATAACATAATAACATGATATGAGTTAAAACATAAAACACAATGATAAAAGCATATAACACAATGGCCTAAAACATAAGACACAATAATCTGAAAATAAAACACAATGACGGGTATTAGAGACAATGATAAATACATATTACACAATAACCTGAAACATAAGACATGATTTAAACATAAGAAACAATTATCTGAAAGTAAAACACAATGTGTCTTTTTATTATCTAAAAAAAAAACACAATAACCAACTGAAATACACACATGACAAGTAAAAAGACACAATGACACAAAAAACGTATTACGAAATCGAAAGACTAATTTTTTTATTTTATATATAGTAACATTGTACGCGTTTTAAAGATAAAAAAACGTTCGTTTTATGGTGAATTTAAAAAAATAATGACGCATGTAAAGTTATGGATGTTTAAAAAGAAGGATGAACTTGATAAAAATCAACAAAATTGGCTAACACTAAAATATTTCCTTAAAAATAATAAAAGAACACGTATCATCGCAAGAGGCCTTCTTAGCCTTCTTAGAAAACTAGAACTTTTTATTTGAGCATTTTTCTTTAGTGATTGTTGCGGTCGCAACATCACACATGTTTTCTACTAAATATGGTTTAAAAAATACAAATCCAATATTAAAATTTTAAAAACAATATAAACTTTTTTTAAATAATTATTTATTATTTTTAGATAAACACTATTTTTAAGAAATATCACCCTATTAATCATATATCTTATGCCGTTAAAAAAATCATTTATCTTATAATCTTATCTCATTTAATAAAAAAACTACCTTTTTTTTTTTTTTTGAACGGCAAAGCTTTATTGAAACTAGCGAGAAGCTAGGAAAAACAAAAATGATACAAGAGAAAAACTCATAAAAAGTACAAAGCAGAGAGGCAGAACTTTTCCCAGTCTAAGTCATTACATTTCGCTCTAAATTTGAACCATAGGTACCTATAAAAAACACAAGTCAATGACCAGAGAATTTTTACCATTTTAACAATCGTAGAGGAATCTTATACCTAGGATTCCGATTCTTGGCATTGGATCCCCCATTCTTTAACCACTCCCATAATTATCTCTTTACTCTCACATTAAAAAAGGAAATTAATTTATATATTTATTTAAGTGTACCAATATGGCAGTATCTATGCGTAGAGATTAGTTGTGGGTGAAAAAGAAAATTATCGAACGAATTAAAATCGGTTTTAAATTGTTTTTTTTAATCGATTAGGAAGTAACCTGTTGGGAATCGATATAAGTTGGTATCTGAAAATGAACCGGTTTGAAATCGGGTTTCTTATCGGTTGATGTCATTGGAAAGAAAAAAATAGTCGTTGGTAGAACTAACAACGTGTCTGAATCAGAACCAGAACCGTTTAGTGGCAAAAATAATATTACCCAAAAACTGAAACATATAAGCAACATCTCGGTCCGGTTTTGTAATGGGTTTTGCGGGTCGGGGCGGGTTCTGATCGCGATCGAGAACCGAATGTGACCTAGCCCAAATGTCTACTAGTTAATTAGGTTAGGGTTTGGTGCTTGGTTCGGGCCTGGTGCAAAACCACCCATTATTTGTATGAAATATTACATGTTCTAGATGCTTTCAAAATATCATTACTAAAATATGCTCGTAGTCAATCCTTATAATTCTTTTTCAAAACCATCTGCTTCCTTTACTAGATAAGTCAATGGTTTGTTGGATTAGTCAATTATATGTCTTAACTTTTCACCAAACTTATCCAAAACGATATATACTTATTATATTATATATATAACATTAGAGATTACTAATAAATAGTAAAGTTTAGTAATTTTTAATTTGACCACAATAGTTTAGGAGTCTTTTAATTTGGTCATGATAGTTTAGAAGTTTTATATTTTTATCACAAAGGTTTTTGTATTTTAATTTTGGTGATTACTAAGACATAGTAAAGTTTAGTAGATTTTTAATTTGGCCATAATAGTTTGAGAGTCTTTTAGTTTGGTCACGATAGTTTAAAAGTTTTATATTTTTGACACAAAAGTTTTTATGTTTTAATTTTGGTGAGATAAACTTTATTGTTTTTAACTTTGGTCATAAAGTTTAGGGTTTTTAACTTTGACCATATTTTTTTTATAGTTTTATCCTTTACCACGAAAGTTTTGAACTTTTACGTTTTATGTCCCTTAACTTTTATACTTTTATTTTATTAATATAGTGTTTACAGTTTTATATTATGACCACGAAACTTTTAGACTTTTACGTTTTATGCCCATTAACTTTTCTATTTTCCTTTTTAGTATATTCTCAACTTTGGCCACGATTTTTTTTATAGTTTTATACTTTGGCCTCGAAACTTTTAGACTTTTCCGTTTTATACCGCTTAACTTTTTTATAGTTTTATACTTAACCACGAAACTTTTAGACTTTTACGTTGTAATGTTTATATCCCTTAAATTTTCTATTTTCTTTTTTAGTATACTCTTAGACTTTTTGACTTTGGCCACGATTTTTTTTATAGTTTTATACTTCAATCACACAACTTTTAGACTTTGACGTTTATACCCCTAAAATTTTCTACTTTCGTTTTTAGTATACTTTTTTTTATAGTTTTATACTTTCCCCACGAAACTTTTAGACTTTTACGTTTTATACTGTGTTTTAGTATACTTTTAGAGTTCTAGACTTTGGTCAATATTTTTTTATAGTTTTATACTTTGACCGCATTAAAACGTTTTTTTAAACAACTTAAAACGAATTTTACTTAAACTGACGGGTAAATGGGTGGCCGCCGCAAAGCGCGGACGGGTCACCATCTTGTTTATGCTAAAAAAGAATCCAATAACATAGACAAATAAGCAAACTCAAGATAAACTTCCCCCCCCCCCCCCCCCCAAAAGTTCACAAACCTCCCCTCCTGTTATGCATGTAGAATAAGCACACACTATCGCGATAGCAAAGGTTTAGATCCTCGCCTCCGTTTATGCAAAATCTATCTTGGTTATTGCATTTTTTGATACAAAATCCACAGTCTCGATACTCAATCTAGACATCCTCCTAGAGAATTACTAGAGACCCTATTCATAGCACTTTCTTGAAGCCAATAGAGAAAGATTTGTTATATACAGTATTATAAAACGTTAAACTTATTCCATTTTTACATCCCATATCGGCTGGATAAAGAAACAAAGTCATGGACATTTTAGGCGAGGAAGCAAGTAAAATATATATGAAGTATTGAAATCTTCATTGAGAATTCATTTTTCTTTGTTTTCAATACGACTTTTTGTTTATTAGTGCAAATATGGTAATTTTACACAAAATTTATATAATTTTAATTAATTACAACCTTCAAAACATATGGTACAGTTTTTTAAAGTTTCAAATTTAATTATTTCATTTCTCTATCTCACATCAGCGGGATGAAGAAACAAAACCATTGACATTTTTCTATAAATAAGAAGGGGAATGATCAAGTGAAAGATACATCAAGTATTAAAGTCTCCATTGAGAATTTATTTAAGCCCACTTTGGGTTAATTAGTTTTTTGTGGTTTAGTCACAGGTTTATTTTGGTTAACCTAATAGATGATTAACTGATTAACACCGAACTGACTCTTTTAATTAACCAAAATCAAGTGGTTATTATCTTTTGATTAACTAAAACTTTGTTTATGGTCAAGATAGTAATGTTTTAATCTGTAAACAAGAAGTTAGAGGTGATAAATATTTTATTTACTTGGATAAAATTTATAACTCTACTCTTCCAAACTTGACATCTGTACAAAACTATTACTCATGTTTATGCTCCCAATTTGTTTGTATTTTCTTTTATTGATTTTCAAGAATATATGATGTCGTGAACATTTATAGTTTCCATTAGTTAAAGGATTTGATATTTTTAAATCATTTAACACAACTGTTGTAAAGATTACAAGCAACAACTATTACATTGTTGCTTGTTATCCCACATAGGAAGAGAGACTGAAATTGTGTTTCATATCCTCTTATTAAAAAGGAGTTTCGTCCCACGTTTAAAGAAAGACTAAATTGATTTTATAGTCTCCTTATAAAAAGGGAGACACTTGATGGATTAACATAAGTTAAATCTTCGGAGTTTTTTTGGCCCAAGTTTGGCTTTAGCCTTTTCAAATTTTAGAGCCAAGTTATTAATTGGTATATCAAAACCAAAATCGATTGAAAACCAATGCAAAATTAGAGTAATAACCTAACCTTGCTTAACTGACATTCGATTATCGTTATCAAAGTGAATTTTCCTTAACTGAAAGTTCGGTTTTGGTTGGTGAAGGCCAAAGACCGATCCAACTCATAGCTAAACTTCCACACTCATAATTATAGTAATTTTAAATCAATATCGAAATTACAATCTCGATGATGTAAATACAATTATGTTTAAAAGAGAAAAGTTATGTTTAAAAGTGAGGAAAAAAAAACCTAAGACAGTTGAATTGCTAAAATAATCTTTTGTTTTCCTCATCGGATTGGTGTAAATTTTCTACCTATGTTTCCTCTTTATAAAAGTGTTATGTAGGTATCCTATATCGCCTCAAGAAAAGTTTGAAGCCTTTTTAAAATCTTATAAATTAAAGAGTCCTCGTATCCTTGAACAACAAAATCTTAAATGGGCTGATAATCAAAATTGACCAAAACCGATACTAACCGAAAAATTAACCAATTTAACAATAACTGGAAATACGTTTTGCTTATGGTTAAGCCTATCCCTCATTTGAAGTTATTGCTATGATTATAGTTAGTGTTTTGATTCGGGTAGCATCGTATGGGATCCCCAATAATCTTATAACATATATGAGGACAAGAATGTAATTTTATAACATTTTAAGAGTTGAAGTAATTACAACAAACACATTGTATAGTCATTTATATTAAATAAGTGATAAATAGTTCAATAATTAAAAAAAATAATGCTGAATCAAAATTATTATTTTTTTACTTTTCCTTTATAACTTTTAAAAAGTGTCACATATACCATTCCGAAAGTTTTATTATTGTCAATGTTTTAACATATATTTTATTCAAGTTTGAGCTGTGAGCCTGTGACTAACATAAGCACAAACGTACGATCTATCAAATTGAGTTTAAATTTTATTAAGAAACGACCCGTATGTATCGCACGGAAAAACTCACTAGTGGTGTATTTCATTTGTATTTATCTTACAATAATTTTAATCCTTTAGTATTAATATATTAACTATGTGCATACTTATTATGATACACAATATTATATATATAACCAAGTGTGTGTTAAGACAGAAGATGTCTTGGGTTAGATGTATATAAAGTTGAAGATTTTAGAATTTTGAAATTAATAAAAAATTTGAATAAAAGACGTCATACGAATCCATGTTAGGATTAAGTAGAAGAGTGTTAGGTATACCCAATCCAACAACATTAGTAAAGTCCTGCCCTCAGCTTTTTGGTATATCCACTAATAAATTATTTGTTTCTTTTTAGAAATATAACCCATTTTTAACCAGAAAAAGAGGAGGATAACTAATAACTTAAACATTAAGTGTTGGTTCATTAGGAATTAAGAAAACCGGACTTAAAAAGAACTCTAATGGAACTCATTTTAACGGTGTTGAAACTATCTCGTTGAGTCGTTGATTCATGAATGGGTTTAAAATCTAAAGTTAACGCTAAACCATAAAAGTTAAATCTTAATGTTAAACTCTAAATTTCAAAAGCTAGATTCAGAAAGATAAATTAATTAATAATTGTATGAGTCGGTTTTAATGATACTAGAAGTCAAGAATGATCGAATTCAATCAAAAGTTGTGGCTGTTTTTCGGTGAACAGCCTCAAAAAGCTGGTCTCGAATTCGATTTCTGGTGTGTGGGAGTTCCGGTTTGAGTGGTGCAAAGAGGTCCCCATTAAAGTGAACCTTCATGTTTGGAGGGCTTGTCTGGATAGATTAGCCACGAAGGAGGGGCTGAGAGATACCGTAACGTGCAGGTAAATAACGTCATTTGCGGGCTTTGTAATGACGGAGTGGAAAACGCTAATCACTTGTTGACGGGGTGTGCTTTCTCGGATATGGTTTGGCAATCGGTTGCTAATTGGTGTGGTCTTCCCCTCCTCTTTGCCTTCTCGGTTCTGGACCTTTTGAATGTTCACACAACGGTGTCTTCCCCTGATTGGAAAAGAAAGGCCATTAGAATCATTATGTTTTCTGGTTGTTGGTGCTTATGGATAGAAAGGAACTTGGTGATTTTCAATCAACGTCCGCCATCTATTATCCGGGTGGTTATGGAAATTAAGAAATGGAGTTATGTTTGGTTTTGTAATCGTTGTAAAGACCGGTCTATTAGTTGGTATGACTGGTCCTCTTTTCGTTTGTAATGTTATTTTGTTCTTGGGATCTCTAGCGTCTTGCTAGTGTTCTTCTGTTTTTAATTTAATCGCCGTTCCAAAAAAAAAACCAGAGTTTGATTGAACCACTCTAATGGTTCACTTTTTTAGTTCCCAATGAACCTTTGTCTAGGACTAGGAGTAATATGAGGATTTAACACAACTTATCCATGTCATTTTCTGTTTAATTTATCTATTTCTCACACACAAAATAACTATATTAAAATATGTTATTTATGAAAGAAAAGGAAATACATGAAAATATCTGAGAAACAAATAGAACTATATGAAAATATATAGAAAACATATGGTTTGGTTTCGGTAATTCGGTTAATCAAACATTCATAATTAAGACTATAATCAAGGTTTGGTTATAAAGATACACTTAATCATAACACTAATTACCAATAAACATTTAGTCTAATATTATTGTGATGTGTAATTGTTGTTTCACCTTTGAAGGTCAAAAGTTCAAATCATTTGGTAAGCACCAGTATATTAGTGTTTTACTAGTTAAATAACTGCAATTATAAAAAAACATAACAGTTTAATTAAAAAAAAAAGTTATTCGCTTCAAATAATTTTAACTATCAATTTTTGGTCAATAACACTCCCAAAAAAAGGTTATTGGCTTCAAACAATCCCAACTAGTTAGAAAATAGTTAGGATTATTTAAATCTAATAACCCAAAAATCATATATATATCGGTTTCTACTCAACTAGGAACAAAGAGGGGAGAATGGGCTCTGAAAACAAAAATCACACATTGGATTCTCTAGACTTCTCAGTTATCTCTGCTATTCCTTCTTTTACTGCATAATTCTTATTTTCTTTCTGACAGATCATTATTTCCTTGAAATGTATCATTAGTGTATATAAATTACGTACTGGTGAGAAAAAAAAACAGTATAGTTTATACAATAAAGATAAAATCATAGAATGGTGAAGCAAACACCCTCCCAGGGCATACAGAATTGGTGAAGATAATGGAAGAATAAATAAGTGAAAATGAAACTGGGTTGAGCAAGATTAGATAACGGAAGGGGTGGTACTAGGAATTTTTTATGGTGTTGAATTTTTTTTTTTATCTTTGAATGTCTATCCTTTATTTTATATTTTTTTCAGGTCGGGTCGGATCAGATTAAATAAAGAACTGTATAAAATTCACTACAAAAATAAATAATAAAAAAATATTATAAGAAAATGTATAATATCCAGTTGTTCTCTATGAGTTTTTATATTTTAAGAACGATAATTATATCTTGTAGCAGATAATCAATCAAATATAAAATGACAAATAATACAATTAACAACTTAATTAATAATGTAATGAACAAAATAGCAAATAACCACATAATATAGTAAAACTATATAAAAAAAAAGTTTACAAAATATCCAGAAAAAATAAATTTAATACAACATTATAAAAAGAAATACTCTGTTTTCAAACAAATTAACATAACAAGCCTAAAAAGGTTATGCAAAAAGAACATTATGTTTTTACTATTTTATCATTTTACTTATTATAATAAATGAAAAACAAAAGAAAACAAAAATAAATTTAATATTTTATAAAAAACCAAACATTACATATATATACAGTATAAGAGTTTTTTAGTTTCTTAATAAAAATAGTTTTTCATAAGCATTACCCTATAATATAAGGTAAACACACAAGGAATTAGTCTGGTTGAGAGCACATACATGAGAGTTTTTTTAGCTTTTTTAAATAAATAGAAGTTTTAATATGCATTAGCCAAAATTTAAGCACACAAATATTTTGTTGAATAGCATATTTGTAGAGATTTTTATTTTTTTTAGTTGAAGGTCTTGAGTGTAAACATTAATCATGTTACGGAGAATAAAATTTATGTTAAAAAAGTTAATCACACATATGATTCTTAGCTCAAGTGATTACGGTGAGGTACCCAAACACATTAAAATGATAATTATTTGGTTCAAGTCACACCTGTGACAAAAAAAAAAAAATCAGGTTGGGACAAAGAATTTGAGTGTAAACATTAATCATGTTACGGAGAATAAAATTTATGTTAAAAAAGTTAATCACACATATGATTCTTAGCTCAAGTGATTACGGTGAGGTACCCAAACACATTAAAATGATAATTATTTGGTTCAAGTCACACCTGTGACCAAAAAAAAAAAAATCAGGCTGGGCGGAAACGGGGGAGGGGGTATGGGCCGTAGCAGAGTGGGCCGAAGCAGGGAAGGAGTGGGCTGATGAGGTTGGTTGTTGGGCCGAGAGAGGAGATGAAGGGGGTGTATGTTGCGGGCTGGTAGGGTGAGCAGTGGTAGGGACAAAAGGCGGGTTGGATGTAAACACAGTGGGCACCGGGTCATCGAGAAACTCATATGTGTGGGTGTGGGTATTCGTCGGTTCCGAGAACGGGAAGGAGTTCTCGTCGAACACGACATGGCGAGAGATGTGAACTCTACCGGACGAGGGGTCAAGACATCGATACCCACGGAAATTTGCGGGGTACCCTAAAAAAATGCACCGAACCGAGCGGGGGGCAAGTTTGTGATTTTGAGTGGCGGACAAGTTGGGATAACACGCGCACCCGAACACACGTAAGTGATCGTAGGAGGGGTGGCGGTGATAAAGTTGAAAGGCGGGTGTTTGGAAGTTGAAACGTTTGGAAGGAAGTATGTTATGAAGGTGAGTGGCGGTGTGAAGGGCTTCCACCCAATAGGTAGGCGGAACATGACCATGGATGAGTAAGGCTCGAACAATGTCATTGAGACGCCTTATCATTCTCTCAGCTTTACCGTTTTGTTGAGAGGTTTGGGGACAAGAGAAGCGAAAGATGAGGCCATGAGTGTCCGCAAAATTTTTAAATTCATTATTGTCGAATTCCCCCCCGAGATCACACTGAAAAGTCTTAATTTTCTTGTTAAATTGAGTGTGAATGAGTTGATGAAACTTAACAAAATTGGTGAATGTTTCAGATTTAAACTTCAACGGGTATACCCACACATATTGAGTTAAATTGTCTATTAAGACCATGTAATATTTGTAACCATTATTGCTAGTTACCGGAGATGTCCATAAATCACAATGAACGATGTCAAACGGGGCATAAGTAATAGAACTTGATAAATCAAAAGACAATCGTTTACTGTTTGCAAGTTGACAAGACGAGCATATCAAAGATGACTCGTGTTTATTACATGGAATAATGAAATTACGAGACAAAAAATTAAGGATAGTGCCGCCTGGGTGACCCAAGCGGTTATGCCATGGAGCCTGAGAGACGGATAAGTTGATGGAGGCAGGAGCTGTGAATGGATATAAGTCCCCCGTGCTATTGTGACGGGAAAGGAGGTTGCCACTCTGGAGGTCCTTCAAAGAAAAACCTTATGGGTCAAATTCAATAGAAACATTATTATCTTTGGTAAATTGACGCACGGATAAAATATTTTTAAGGACTTGTGGAGAATGGAGAATGTTTTGAAGGAAAAAAGTTTTGTTGGGTGTTGAGTGAATGCCGTTACCGGATCCTAAAATTGGTAAACTTTGCCCATTCCCAACGAGAATAGGCGTTGTAGGTAATGATACGGGAGTTAAAATTTTACCTGGGTTTGCCGTGATGTGGTTGGATGCTCCGGAATCCAAAAACCAGGATTGATCTTGATAGTTGAACTGAGCAGTCTGCATAGCCGCGCCAATGTCATTCGGATTTAAAGCGGTAAGAACGGCCGGTGGTTGATGGGCTTGGTTACTTGGGCCGGCGCCATAAGGGGCTGGGTTGGTAAAATGTGGGGCCGAAGGGGTGTAATTTGGGTTGGGCCAGGGAATATGTGGGTTAGCAGCGGGGTAAGGGGCAGGGGGTAATGGATTGAAATTTGGTTGTGGGGAGTTGTAGTGTGGGATGGCGTTAGAGGATTGGGGTGGGTAGGGATTTTGGTTGTAGTTTTGACCAGGTGGATAATATGTTTGGCGACCGCGTCCGCGACCACGATTGAAATTCCGGTTGCCCGAAAAACGACCGCGTCCACGTCCACGTACAGCTTGGTTGGGGTCGTATTGGCGATAGTTGGGGTCGGGATATCGAGGGGGGTCGTCGTTGGGGCGGTTCTGTTGAGGCGGAGGGCGGTTTTGAGGGGGTTGAGGATTAGTAGGATCCGGGCGACGGTTAACAACGAGGGCGGTAGGATTGGCGCGGGCTTGAAGACGGTGAGATTCTAACTGGACCATACCGCGAGCGGTGTCCCAACTGACCGTGTTCTGATTAATCATGGCTGCTACCGTATCATATTCCGCGGGTAACCCGCGGATCATCTGCAAAACCAAACGCTCGTCCGAAACGGGACGTTCGACGTCGCTCAATTGTTCAGCGGTGTCTTTGAGTTTCTGAAAGTAATCTTCTAAAGAATTGCAAGCAGACAAGGTAAGCATGGTGAACTCGTGCTCGAGTTGAAGAGCACGAGAACCTTTATTGTTTAAAAACATAGTATTGAGTTTTACCCATGCGTCTCGTGCAGTAGTGTCGCTGTCAACCATGCGAACCAGGTATTCCGTGGAGATAGTGGAGTAAATCCACTGAAGCACCAAGGCGTCGATCTCCTTCCATTGGGTAAACTGTGGGCTGTCTTTTTCCGGAGCGGGTGTACCATCGATGTGGTTGAGCACTTGATGAGCCACCGCTTGAATTTTGAACAATTTCACCCAAGTAGAGTAGGTGATAGTCCTGCCATCGAGAGTCTTGATACGGGACTGAATATTGCTAACAAGATACGCCGGGTGGACAGAAGCACGATGATCAACAGGGCCAGACGATTCAGGCTTATGTGTTTTGGGATCGATATCTCCCATTGTGATCGAAACCGAAGATCGAACAGGAGGGAGAGGGCGAAGACCGAAGTCGTCGAGGGGAGCCTAGGGCCGGCTGGAAAAAAAAATCGAATAGGGTTTAGGGGATTTCCAGGATTATGCTCTGATTACCATATTAGAGTTTATGGTAAATAACTTGATTGATTTGAATTGATTCACAAGCCCCCTATATATACAAGTATAAGTTACAAACTATACCCCTCGACAATATAATAAGCTACATAAATACACTATCTAATAATTCTTAGCTCAAGTGATTACGGTGAGGTACCCAAACACATTAAAATGATAATTATTTGGTTCAAGTCACACCTGTGACAAAAAAAAAAATCAGGTTGGGACAAAGAATTTTCTCACCTACATTGAGTTGGACGGTGCTATTGGCCTGTTAGTAATCTAAATTTACCGTTCAAAAAATATTAATTAACCACATCTATGTAATAAAACACGTACCGGTTGTTTTGTTTTTGGGCCAACAGTCCCATGCTGTTCTTTGTCACTGTATTGTTCTTTGTTTGGGGGCGTCTTTGGCTTTGCTAAATAAAAAAAAACTAAAACACGTGTGTTGACTGTCTTCCTCTTCATTTTTCATTACTCCCATTCTCACCAACTTCAAACTAGCATGACATCATTCCACACGTAACCACAACTCCCATGTAAACCCTTATGCAAATCATCAAACCTCTTCAAGAATCAAGAATCCTTTTTTATATATATTCTTCAACCAATAACATTCAAGATTCAATCTTCTAGTTTTTTCCCCTTGAACATTAACACATCACAACTTATACTTTAAGGGTTCAAAACCTATAATCTTTTAATCAAAACTTCAATCATTGTATCATATCCTCTTGGGAATAAATTGTTTCAAGTTCAATAGTTTACATGAGATTATAGAAGTATATTTCCAAAATTAAATAAATAAAAAAAACAAGAAAAGAGGCAATCTTTTTATAAAATTAGCAAGAACAAGAAAACAATGTCATCCAAAACAAAGGGTGATAAACCCTATTGCAAAGTTTCCAAACATACAAGCACAAAACATCAAACTTGGCCACAAATATGGCTCTTTTAACCCTAAGAACAAACACCCATTTGCCCTTTTGGTTTAAAAGATTTAGGGGGTTTTAAAAACACCAATAAAACATAAATACCACACTTCAAACAACCCATAACAAAAGGATTATCTCATTAAACCCAAAACCTAATCAAGAATCCTACACTATACTACTATATTTGTACATTATTCTAAAACAAACTCTAATCAAAATCTAAGCTAATGAAACTTGAAGTACTAGAAAAAAAAATCCCTAAAAATATGCCAAACTTAATTTGGTTTTGAGAGGATTTCAAACAAGGAATCCAAATCCGGTGAGGTAAAAAACTCCATGTTCGCCTTGTTGTGACACGTGGACACCGGCCGGCGTTTCCTCGGCGGCGGCGGACACGGCAAAGCTTCCGGTATTCTCGAATCTTTTGACGTCGGAGTAGTGTTGCCGGAGTTTGAGGTGTTGTCATCATCTTCCTTCGTCTTTCTTGTAGATAAAGACTTCAATGGAGCTCTCATGGTGATTCCTGCAATCACCCATTTCTTATTCCCTTCTAAAGATTCCCCAAAACCCATATCAAAAACCTGAAAAAGATCGCTTTTTGAACGGGAACGAGATCAAAAATCCAACTTTAGGTGAGGAAATGGAATCTTGGAATATATGCTTCAGGAACAAGAAGAGGGGTAGCTAGCTAGCTTTGAAATGGAGGCGGTAAATTAAAGATAATTAGAGAGATAGAGAGAGAGAGAGAGAGGGAGAAATTGGGATTGTGATTTATTTATATATAAAATGAAATGAAACCTAGATAGGTAGATACTGTTTGCTTAGGATGCTTTTTTGCCCGTAAATGACGGGCAGCCTACCAAGAAAAACTTGGCGCCAATAATTGGCAACGGCTCTCTTTCCCGCGTTGCTGGGGTTTTGGGTTTCCAATGTTGTTGTTTGTGCTTGTTGGGATTGGTTTTTTAAGGACGGTAGTGAGGTGAGGTGAGGTGACCCATGGTGGGTGGCTGGCTGGCTGGCTAGCTTTCTTGATTGAGTCAGGGGTGTGGTGCGACTGGGCCCGGTGGTCAGAGCCGTCAGTTAAGTTAACCACTTTTACAACTCCTGTTACTTTAGATAGATTCTTGGGCTGGGTCCATTGAACATTGAACTTGGCCCACATTTGTACAGCATTAGTGGGTCAACTGGGCCCAGTGACTAGTGGTAGTTGAGACTTCGGAGTCGTTGGTTATATTGGGGTTAAAACTGGATTGGAACCGGAATCGAAATTGGTTTATAAACCGGAGCAGAACTGATATAAGACGAACCGGTTTGAGTAAAACCCGAGGCAATTTGGGTTGAAACTTTGAGTTTAGCTAATTTGAGTATTTTAAAATGGTAAGCGGTTATTTACGGGCTTTTTTTTTATAAGTAACGTACAAGGCTCAAGTAACCACGCAGGAAAGACGAGCAACAAGTTACGCTGCCAGCCATTTGAGTTATAACTGGTTATAGCCATTTGGGTTATAACTGGTTATAGCCATTTGGGTTATAACTTAGACTGCTATTTTATCTTTATGAAACGGCTATGTGATCATTTTATAGCCATTTTTTTACTATTGTTATATATGTTAATATAAATACAAATTTTATTTCAAACATTGAGTCATAAAACTCACAAACTGCCCGTGGTCAAGTGAGAAACCCAAACCAATGGCTCATAGGATAATCCATTTGAGTACAGATTCACTTGAAGATTAAAAGTCGCATGATGGTTGTTGATTGGATTGAATACATGGGTCAACGTTATATTTTTATATCTTAACAGTATTTGGATTTTTAATCCAAGTCCCTAAACCGTCCATACTAGATTTTATATTCGAGATTTGAATCACCCATAAACACCATAAGAAAGAAACACACACTTGAGAAAATCCCAATCCCATATTAAGTAGGTTTAAACTTGAGACCCACCACTTGGTTCAACGTTATCTAAAATTCTAGTTTGAATTTTAATTTCTTTTTTATTTATCTGGTATTTAAGTGTGTGTGGATAAACATTATCTTTAATTAGAAATTCTTTAAATACGTTTAGGGACTTGGATTAAAATTGGTTAATGAATTTTGTAAGTTTGACTAAATTTTCTTGTATAGAGCCTAGAGTTTCTAAAGTTTCCGTTTTATATGAGACTTTGGAAGTTTGAAATACGAAGTGTTTTTATCCATTTTAATTGATTCTATTCCTGCATTATTTGGTATCAAAAAGATAATGATAGTTAATCAAAATCTTAAGCGAACCAAAGGTTCAACAACAAACTTTATTCAAGGAAAAGTAAGAAAAAAATGGAGGATAAGCGACATCTTCGTTGTGCATTGCGGCCAATGAAAATGATAAAATATTAGTAAGAACCTTTACAAAAAAGAACAGAATTATGTTCACACTTGTTAATAATCTGATTTTTTTAGTGTATAAGATATAATATAAAAGAACAGAATTATGCGGTCAATGAAAATGATAAAATATTAGTAAGAACCTTTACAAAAAAAAAAATTAAAGTTATTTGGCTAAAGTGACAAAACCTAAAAGTAAATTGTTCAAGATCAATAGCAACATTTATATAAAAAACAAAGTTGTATGGTCATAACAAAAAAATACCTAAAATATAAGATTCTAGGTCATTCAATTTTAAATAATATAAAAACAAAGTTGTATGGCCATATAGTATTTCGAGTTGTTAAATAGTTCATTTCAACCCGACATAATTCCACATAATGTTATACAAATATCCTTTCGGAAGGTGTTCGATTCTTTTTCTTGGTCTTGATCATGATTTGGAAGCAACGCATGATCTTTACCTATCATAAACACCACAATCAGTTAGTGTTTATGCTTCACAAGCTTTGCAATCAAATATAAATCAACATTCATTAATAGCAAAGGAATGAAAACATTTCAGTTGGGTTCATCGCGTGTCATGACGACCAGCTTACCAGGGCTCGCGTGTCGCGACCCTAGTGAGCAGAACCATCTCGTAGAGTGAGGAGGGTAACATGACAGAAAGTTTCTTAAATTTCTGGTACTTAACCAAAAATCCTACATTTTCATATTTTGTATCAACTCATTCCTAGCCATCACATAATGCCTTGGGTTGAGTCTAATATCAATAAAACTCAATTTTCCCCTTCTATTGTTTAAGTGATTATATTTAGGTTATTTTAGGTTATACAACATTAGTCGCTCCTGATTTATATTTAGGTTATTCTAGGTTATTTAAAACCCAAACTCCATATATACATACATATTCACCCTCTAACTTCATGTAACCATCCAATTATTCAATTAGTTGATGCAATATATGAATTCAATAACACATTTAACACAAAACTAACAGAACTAAACATTTAGAATTCCGGATGTTACATAAAAAGTTAAAGATTTATTTTAACTAGTTGGTGACCCGCCGCGCGTTGCGGCAGCTTCACCATTTTTTTATCAAGTAACAACTTCAAACACACAATTGTATAAAATAAAAGAACGTGTGCAATAAAAATGTGTTTTGTGTAGCATCAAGAGTAAAATCTATAAAATAGAGACCAACCTCAATAAGAGATTCATTTAATGGTAAACATGTATAAAGACAGAATGATCTAATTAGCGCCACACAATACCATATGATATATGCTACAAACGTTTATGGACTCGCATAAACGATTCCAAGTAAATCAAGAACACGGATTATCATCCACAACTTACGAAGCTACTCTTTAGACTTAAAGCTGCATTTATGTAGGTTTTAAACATTTGATACATTGTCTAGCCTTTTCTTCAAACATGAACTCATTAAATAAAAAAAGTTATTTCTAGAATTTTAAGTTGGATTGACGGGTAGTCCATCTCTTGAAACTAAAAACACAACCTTGAATATGACCTTAGGTTAGGTTAAATTTAATACCCGTCACGTAGTTTAATATTATTACATAAAATTTTGTAGTTTTCTTTTATATAAATTAAACATGAAAAACTCAAACAAAGAAAATAAATAGGTTGTGTAACAAAAAGAAAGCACATGCAGATGAAAAGCAAATTGTCTGATCATTTATATTTATTCTTGTTAAATTCAAGAGGGCTTAATTAAATTAGTTGCAGCCCATGTAAAAAAATATCGAACCTAAAGGAAATAAAAGACAGGAAATCATGCACTTGAATGGCTGAAAAAGAAACACGGTAAAGTTCAGTTGAAACTCTAGAGGGTAACTGTTGTGGGGAATTTCTAGAACAAACTGGCAATGCAAGCCTCATAACACAAAACGCTACAGAAAATATAGACTACTTTCAAATGCCAAGAGGTAACTTTAACTGTCATGAAAATACAGATTACTTTCAAATGAACATGCAAATAATTATTTCTTACCGGATGGCAAATCTCATATATTTTCAAATGAACATGCAAATAATTATTTCTTACCGGATGACAAATCTCATATAAATGGCGACAATATCAAATGATCAGCGTAAGTAGCTAAAAAAACTTGATTTGCACTCTTTTTTGGTCAATTATATAACGGTTGAGCAAAATCATCAGGCATACGTGGAAGAAAGAATATAGAAAAGCAAACCTGCAAAAGTGAGCTTTTTTGGGGGGAACAAACTGCAACAATCTCAACCCGCAATTAGGTAATTATATTTAAAAAGTCTTCTATCACTTTGTTGTTTCATGCTTGTTGACCCATTTCGCCATCAAACCTAAAATAAAAAGAAAAATAAGCACTAAGCGCAGCAAAATAAGTACTAAGATCAGTTTACATTTTGCTTTTCACAAAATGTTTGTTGAGACTGATGGACATAAATCCATATTATTTTGCATCCCAATTGCAAAAGAAACCCATTCTTCACGGTTGCCAACCTTTCGTCTGCAGCTTCCCAAATCTTTCAGCAACCTGACTTATATGTAATAATCAAAATAAAAATCTATGGAGGTGACAGTTTCAACCTGCTTTATGGGTAAATAGGTTGCTCCTATCCAACAGGTCAAAGGTGCGAATTTTATAAATAATCAACTATCATTTTACAAAAGTTGTGGTTTAATCATATTTAAGACATCATTTGGTTATAAAAGTAAACAAATGCAGAAAGGACCAAGATTTGGAGTTTTGACCGTCCCAATATGACAAATGCTACAAAAGTACTTGTTTATTATGAAGCAATAAACTGTTACATGTACAGTTTAAGGGGTCGTAAGTAGCACAAAAAATATGAAATATCATCATGAACCAAAAGCTTCATCGCAATTCTTACCCAACCCGCATGGTGGGTTAATCGGCCGAGGTAAATCGATATGCTCTAATTGATTACAAATTAGAGCATTCAACAAAGGCAAAGCTGCTGGATATTAAGAGCCAAAATCATTTTTTTTCTTAATATTAACTTATAGGAACCAAAATCTAGACGAAGTTGTTATATTCTTTAATAAGTTACATTTTATTTGAACCCTCAAAGTAAAAATAGTTTAAAGCTCATGGTGGCCCTGGTGGTAAAAAAGGATCAAAGCTTGTCAAATGTAAACAGTAAGCCTATAAATTGAATTTATAACAGTAAGGGTTATGAATCTTTCTTTCAATTACTTAATCTTGTTTAAATCTTTTTTTATATGATAGACCAAAATATGGACCAAAATATAGAAAAATATGTAGCCACTCCCGACAAATACCATCAAATATCAACAACTTTAAGAGATAAATTAACGCATAAAGTTTTAACAAACGGAAAAGAAATTACCTCGACGAGCTTGTAGTACAGTAGCAAATTAGATGAACAGACGATGAGCACTAAGTACTATCAATTAGCGATTTCTGATAATCCAAAAACAAAGATTATACAAAACATATGCCCTAGAATTAAAAAAACTCAGCAGTAAACCATCAAAGATTATACAAAATATATGCCCTAAAATTAAAAAAAAAGTCAGCGGTAAACCATCAAAATTTAAACAACGCAGAGACATTACGCAAAGAAAAAATAAAAGCCCTCCGAGAAATCAGAGAGTAGCAGGTTAACCCACGATTAGTGGGAAGAAGGTATTCATGAGCGAGTTCTGATAAAACGAAAAAGAATTGACAGAGAACAGTAACTGTTCAAAGAAACCCTAAAAATCAAATATTTAAATTAATTGTACCTCTTTGGGGTAAGCCTCCGATTGATGTCTACACAACAAAAATCCCGTCAAATAAGAGCACAGAATCTCAGCACGCAAGAGAATTTAAGCTCTAAGAAGATACCTTAAACGCAAGTTTAGAGAAGACGAATGAAACGAACCGCACAGTCGAACCAGTAGAAGAGCATCATCCAGATCTAGAAGAAGAATAAGAAGAAGAAAGAGAGTTAAATCAGGGTCGTTTCCTTAAAAAAAGGAAGAACCGGAGGCCATATCTAGAACCATACCGTGTGATGATGAATCTGAAGTTAAAGCAAAGAAGAAAGTAGAGCCATTACCCTTGCACAGTGTTGGTGTACCTTTGCACAGTCCACCATGCACAGTGTAGCAGGAACGAAGACATGGATGTAGGGAATACAAACAGAAATGTAGGAAAAGGATACGTAGCTTATAAGCACGCTTTGTGGTCGCCATGGATAGACTCTCTCTCAAGAATCTGATGAAAAATTAGAAACCCTAGGGTAACACATTCGCTAGTACTTGTTTCACAGGGTCCAGATCTTCATATCTTCACTGATTAAGGGCTAGACTGAAACTTCTTTGTGTCAAAAATTAAAAATGTAAAACATCACTATTTAAAAGATTTAAAAGATGATATATTATAATTAGGTAATGGTGTAGCGAGTTGGGTGTAATTAAAACAAAAATAAAAGTCTAGGGACTGAAATGGCCAAATTTAAATTATTGGACTAAAATAGTTAAAATTGACAAACCATAGGGACTAAAATATTGGTTTAACTCTAGTTTTATATTAAACAAGATTTAACACCACGTAGATAAAACAAAAATAAAAAAATTGTGTAACAACTCAAATACTGCAGTTGCATTGCTACGACGAATTGACGCCACGTAAAGAAAACGAGAATATAAAAAACTAAGTAACGGCGTTAAAATTAGAATACAAATGCATACATTATTGACTCTACCACCTTAAAGCAAATTATACGATTATACCGATTAGAGAACTGAAGAGATAGGGAAAGAATAAGAGCAAAGCCCAATGAGCAAAACCCGAGACTTATAAGGCCAAATCTAGCAAGCCCAAAGGGGGGGCCTCGTTTAGAGACTTAGCCCTACTAGCCTTCATATAAATAGAGGGTTCACCTCCAAAAGGAAGGATCTTCTTCTTCTCCATAGCCATTGTAAGGAAAATAGCTTCAATGTTAGCTCAAATCATGAATAAACAATGAATCTCTGTTGAAATCTCTTAGTATTGTTCATCCCATCACTTTTAGATTTCTTCATTGGCGCCATCCGTGTTCGAATCACAAATTATCTACAGTAACACTCCAGATCTCGTTTCATTCATTCGGGACAAAATCAGATTTATGTCCATTTTCGCTTGATCTACGTTTTCTGGAGCCTAAACTCATAGATCTGCTAGAATTCAGGCTAGATCTACGATTTCGGGAAGGATGATTGCCAGATCTGTAATTACTCCTTTCTATTTTAATTTATTATTATTATATATATATGTGGGGTTCGAATGGTTTAATACCTACACATATTATAATATCTAATCCCATCATTCTGATGTTAAGCTACGGCCACTTGGTCCTATAGACCTAGCTACTATGCTCACGTGGTGCCGCACTGGTTCAGCCGGTTTGTTTTCTTTTCTCGATCTTACATGCATACATGGAGCATTTTCACGAGCATATTTTATTAGCAGTGGGTCCCTGCACTTATTATATATGCAAAGATTGAAGAAATACACAAAATGATGTGTAAATGATTCGGCTTCAGAGACCATGTTTGGTGTATACTCCATTTGTCTACGGAGATTATTTGGGGGGAGGTTACATCCTCGGGTCGACGGATATGTCCGGAAACCGTTGACGTGCGTATACAAGTTTGAAAGCAACAAAGGATAATGAGCGATTAGTGGCGTATATACGTTCGCCGATTTCGTCGCTCCGGGTGTTCCTTGCCGGAGACTTTATATTCAGGCGATGTTGATGCATTCACATTGGAAGCAAGCCAACGACAATTAAACCCTAAAATCAGTTCCGAGCGTCGTTAGTCTCCCAACTGCCGCATCGTTAACAGCTGGGTACCGTACTGATTAACCACCGGATTCCGCAGTATCAATTGATGCCACGCCGTTAGTCTCAGTTTCCACACGGCAGCTTTTCGACCCACGGGAACCCCGATCTCATCGGCCAGATCTCAGGTCGTTTTGGATGATTGATCTCGTCACCTCTAATTCGCAGCGAATAAGTACAAGTTATCTTGCTTTCGTTTTTTAAAGAGTCCGGCTGCCTCATTCATGTCGGCCGGAGAAATTTGGAAGTCCGGCGAGGTCCAACGCCAGCGCGTTAGATCAACAATTCTAAATTAGTCCGGCAAAGTCCTTTCCGGGTGATTCCACATCACAAACGTCACTTCGTTTAGGAGGTGCAATTGGTAAGAAGGGTGGTGACTTGATGTGGATCATTCCACTGTATGGGAGAGTATAAGGTAGGTCTCATTAAATAGGATAACATGAGAATACAAAAGCTGCATCTCAAATACTCTGCTACGGATACGTATTCTTTTTCGATCAACAGCCTCCAGGGATGACTTTAGTCCGGCGAGGTCTTTTTAAACCCGGTCACGACCGGAGACCACTCTTCTGGCTAGTCATTCCCGCGTAACTTCAACCGGAGAGTCCACCAAAAATAACGCTGGTGCGGTTGTACGGCCTAAACGCCAATGCGGCCGTGCGGATTAAGCGCGGGAGGCTGTACGGATCAAAACATTGGCACGACGGTACGAATTAAACGTCGGAGCATGCGCGGACTAAAGGCCGGAGCAATCCGGCAATCCTCCCTGCGTCGCCGGGGTAATTTCTGAGTCAAAGGTTGGTATTTGTGAATAATTTTTGAGGGGTGTGGGTCCTTTTCAACAATTAGGCGGTCTAAAATCTGCAAAAAAGGGAAGGTATCACTTGAAAAATTAAGTCGGTGTATGTTTCTTCCATCATATTTAGATCTAAATTTATCAGATCTGGGTTTGCGCGTGTTCAATCTACGAAGTCGTTATTAGGGTTTCTACCGTCTGCTCTGATTCTCATCAGATCTATGGTTGCTGCAAAAACGAAATTGTGCTCATAAGGATTGTACTGTACAAGTTTTATGAGGGTGCAACCAGTACTTACTGCACATTACACAAAAGGGATGTCGTACGAGCGACTCAGCATCGTTATTCGTCGGAGTCCGCGCCGGCGTACCGTTATTCGCTGCAGGCCGCACGGTTAAACTCCGGAGGCCGCGCCAGCGCATCGTTATTTACCGTTGTCCGTACCGTTATTCGCTGCGGGCCGCACCATTAATCGCCGGAAGCCGTGCCGGCGAACCGCTAGCTGCGGGAGGCCGCATCGACACACCGTTTGTTGCCGGAGTTCGTACTGTTAACCGTCAGAGGCCATAACACCTAGCGAAGTTCAGTAAGGTTATTCGCTGTGCTGTGTTTGAGAAGTACTGTACATGCCGGAGATACCGCATCCCCGCGCGAGTGCCGGCATGGGTATCCGGGTCACAGGGAGGAATTTTGCCGAGTCATACTTGTTATGTGATAAACCTTGCTGGACCATCGCCCACTGTATATGGTAGTGTCAATAACTGCTTCACTTTTGATCCGACGAACCGTGAATATCTATGTGGAAAGGATACAAACCCATGGGATAGATTGAGCCGTGGAACAACCATGTGATGGCAGGGAATAGTAGGTTACAAATACACTTTCACACTTCAAGTATATGGTGGGGACCATCGGAGACGTCAAAAGTGCCTACCGGAATAATTGTAGGTCCGGTGAGGTCCGGATATACGCACTAGGTTCCCGTTGTTTATCAACAAAGCCGAGCTACTATTGATGTCGCATCCAATATTACGTATGATACAATAGGGTTTTGTTTATAATTACTCGGAAGTAACCTCAAAGCAACAATAAGGTATCTAAACGGGTCACATCAATTGTAATTGCCGGAGGCCACTCATGCGATGCCCTCCACCCGCCGGATGAGTTTACGGAAAGTGCGGAGCCCCCGCCCATCAATAAATGGTGGACTTTCGTCAAATCAAGTATACATGCTCCCGGAGGATTTCAACTTGATTTTGTTTTGGTCGTCGTCACCGGGAACCGGAAAACGACAAATGGGTATATTATGCCTGGGGGTTCATTTTTCGAAATAATATTTATTTCACCACCCGACATCGTCTTCACCAAACGCCGGCACGGACGGAGCATCCCTCCTTCGACTCTTCAGTAACCAAATTGATGCGGTAGGAGTTCAGTGTTGCAAGGGATATGCTTAGGAATGGTGATTTGCTGGGGTGGTGACTTGATGGGCTCACTCTACTACACAAGATGGTACAAGAATATGGTGGGGTTTGATCCAAAGCCCACCTTTATAGGTCTCCGTGGAGCGCGGGACCAATTGCATAGCCCGGATCGATGGTTTAGCATTGACGAAGGCATACATATTTCCGATCGATGGTGTTTCAGACCTGCGGGAACCCATTTAGGAAGGCTGATTTCATCACTTTTTAAGTGACAGGCTGTAAGTTTGCAAAAAATACAAATTACCTTGCCCATGGTACAAGGCTTTGTATACACAAATTATTTATTGGGTGGGTACACCACGAATCGTGTTTATCTATTCCGCAGGCCTCCCGGAATCCACTCCGTAGTGTCATCACAACCCGGTGGGTCTTTCCGTTTGATTTTCATCTTAGATAACACCTCTTCGTATGTGGTAGTCTTTTCGGAATGACCTGGGTAGGACAGATCGCGATACCTAGCGTGCAACCTATACGACATGGTTTATGAAGTCTATGGGAAAGGTTAAGTGTACGGGTGCAAACAAACAATAGCAGGGTGCACCCTACTATGGTAATACGGAAGCATATTTCCGCTCACATTGTCAACCCGGGGCTATACGGTAGGGTATACCAACATCTGCTCGATCATAAATAATTCGTGAAGAACGCATCTCTAATAAAAGTTGTTAATGAAAGGATCTACTCATTCGCAAAAGAAAAGGAATAGAGTGGTGAAACATACAAGACAACCCACATGGCACATGTTCAGGGGGTTGGTAGTCTCGGTTGTTAAAACAATCCGGTTGGTTTTTCCCTTTTGATAAAAATCTATATGGAAAGACATATATTCCTAGAAAGCGTCATAGAAGATGACTTGTCCCGGATGATTTAGCCAAAGACTCGAATAAAAGCGGGCTAAAACTAGGGAACATGAGGAGGCAGATTGAGGAAAGCTTAGTAAATAAGCATACATGCATGGACATACCATCATTACACACTTGCATCTATAAAGTGGACCGGAGTGTTAATTTCAAAATATCGAAGTACGACTTACACAAGTTGGGTACCCAAATATTCCTATGACGTGCACGTCTACTGCGAAATGTCATGGCCACCTTTATTCTTGGTGTCGTGCGGCATGTGCCTGCCTACCACTACAGTTGGGTTTACTAGGAGCAGACAAGGTACATCGTTAATCCAAAAACCTATCTTATAAAGTTAAAAGCTACTAATATTGCTTAGTAGCATTGAACTTGGGGGCTGGGACGGTGTGACAGAGATATCACCCGACCAATTGTGTGCGTTAGGTGGTCTAGTCCATATATCAAATGTCATTTCTTAAAGGGTTAAATATTGCAGACTTTTTAGTCTCAACTTAAGTGATGTCCGGTTAACCTCAAGGCAAGCCCCCAAAGTCTTAAAAACCTTCATTCATGAATAAAAATCTTATTTTGAGTCTTCGCACTACAGCGTGACTACATGCACTATTATTACCCGACCATGGGCCGTATTTTTATATGACCACGTGTCTAATTTATTTTAATTTATATATATGTTTATGCGCACAAGGTACGGGTTAAGTAGAAGACCCAAAACGGACACGACTCCGGGGTGTAGTACTTATGTCCGCACCTACGGCGCACAATCACCCAGCGGGTGACACCTGAAGTCGGTGTCATTCCAATGTGGCAAAAATCATAAAGACCACCAGAACACTCAATAGATTTTACATTATTAAAGTAATCATTGAGAAGTGGCATTCTAAGACAAGTTGGCTAAGTAACATAAACTGTTAGGTGACGACCTGACCACTGCGATGGATGTCGCGTTACTTTTAAGCCCAAAATAGCTTGCACAAAGACGGTATAGTTTCCGCATAAAACAAAACAACTTGTACAAAAGACGGTGTAGTTACCGCATAAATAAAACTTGACGGTATAGATTCCGCATAAAGAAGTAAACAACACAATCATAAGATAGCCCAAAAAATTATAAATTCTTGGCAGGGACATACACTCGTGACGAAAATAAAGACGAGGTATTGGCTATATCCAGGAGCAGAGGCAAAAATATATGCAAAACGCATAAGATAAAGGGCCCATCCAGACAGAGCCTACATTATCACGTATGATTCGATTAAAGTATACAAGCCCTCGCAGAATCATAAAAGACAAGGGAAATCGTCTAGAAAGTGACGGCTAAAGGGAAAGGTTCACGTGACCACAAAGGACCAAAGAGGTTACATTCGGATAAAAGCTTGTTTATTCACCTATAATAAAGACGAAAAGCCCATCGGAACAAAGAACTCACATCACTCCAAGCGCACAAGAAAAGTATGCGCAAGTAACACAAAGGCATGAAAAATTGATATTATAACCATCCTTAGACAAATGTAACAAGCCCAAAGACAACATTTAAAGGCACCCTAAGCGGATTGATAAAGGATAGCTACTAATGGGCTTAATCATGGATACCACTATGAGATGTTTTCATGACCATTGTTGGCAACGATATACATGGTCGCATGCAATTACTTGTTAGAACGATACCCGTCAAGTAATCGAATATGTGGGAATCATCCACATAAATACGAAAACAAAAGAGACCAAATAAAATCATCATACTCTCCTGATGTTATTCAAGCCTAACAGTCTCTCTATGGCTCACCGGATAATGTGAGGGTCAAAAGGCTCACTGGAGATTTGATAGCAACTTAGCAGTTTATTTCCGCCCAACACCCCGCATAATACGGAAACTTTCTCAACTTCAGGTCGTCTCTTGCCAGGTGACTTTCTGAGGAACCGACCTTTCCGTCATGTTCTCAGGGGACAAGTCCGAGTAGCTCCGACTTATTATCTTCCAGAGTGAGTCGTAGATATCGGACCATCCACGGTATTTAGAAACTGTCCATAATAACTCCCCGGATAAGTCCCGTCGGGCGTCCTTTCCCAAACGCTCTTACAAACGAGGGAGGCGCCCGGAGAACTTCTGCATTGGGCTACATTACTGCCCGGCATCACCACTACAAAAGAAACATGGAGTCCCGCTACATCACGCGGGAGAAGGCCACGAACGAAAGATGGGCAACCTACGATGCGTCTGATAGTATAATGTCTTGAATGATTTTGAAGCACAACCATTAAAACGTAAGGGGCTTACGGGAAGCAATCGGCAGGTATCCGGATGTTCACAAGGGCTAGCTCGTTGAAACGCCGTGGATGAATTGTATGACGTTCTGGATGAATATGAGATCGATGCGACGGAACATATATTTCTGAACGCCTTCATTGCCGCGGGGTTCTAAGTTATAAGAACTTAGCGATATCACCGGAGGTAGCAAAACAAAGTAACCATGAAGAAGTGCTGCTGATTTACCCGGGCAGTCACGCTAGCTTGCCGGGTGACACCTATATTTACAGGAGGTTTCCGTTGCATACTCTTGACATCGTGTGACGTTTCCTGACTATCGCCGGCCCCCCATCTATCAACAGTTTTTTTGTTTAGGAAGATCCGGGAAAATTATTCCTCGCCACATGCCTTGCCTCGATAGTGGCGACAACCTGTAGGTAAACGGTGGTGACGTTGGATGTCTAAATTCTTACCGGAACATCGCCACAGTAAACCAGGGATACCCAGGCCATTGGGTGAATCTAGTCGGACCATCCAAGCTTTCAGGCGACTTCCGACAAAGTCTCTGTATCGCAGTCGTGCAGCCACACGGCTGTTACCAGAGCTCCCCAAAAGCGGGATTAGTTAAGATGATTCGGGATATGTAAACCTGTTCACTCCTCCGAGCAACAGTAACATATGAGTTCTGACCTTCACGAGTATTAACAGGTTAACAAGGGGGCAAGATATTGTCAGGGAACCGATGAAATCCGGACCATTGTTGTATGAAGTTATCTTTACCTGGTATGGTATCCCTCGATATAGGTACCATTGTGTCTCCAACACAGCCCAAGGGGGACACAACATCATTTCATGTACAAATGGGGCACGGGAAATTAGTGTGTTCCATCTCATTTGATTTAGAAGTTTGCATAAAAATCGAGGATACACGGCTAGGACGAATGAATTGTCTGCGTGATGCAACCTCTTTAGATCAAATCTCTCTCCGCGCACCACCCGCTACTTACGTTACCTTATCTAGGCAGCACGGCAGTGAGTCTTGTCCTCCGGAATGTTAACAAATCCGAAGGAGGTGGTACGACGTACCCATTACGAAACCACGGGATAAGATGAACCCAATCTACCTCCATAATTGAAAGAGCATTAGATTGCCTGGATAGCATATTTCCTCCACAACACCAAGTTTTAGGTCCAAATGGTTCTTTGAGGAGTTTCTAGCTCATCCGCTCACATTTAAAAAGGTCCTGCAAAATATGTTTCCGGCGAAGGATAGTCCACTAGACATGGTAATGTCAAGTTTGAGTAAAATTGACACAATCCAGAAAACCGAAGCGGCAGACTTCAGTTTCACCCGATCAAGATCATGCTGGGGTCTTTAAAGACAAGACAGGTTCAAACAACCACGTGAATGTAATTTGAATGCAGGCATCGCATTTACCTGAAGGTTCGGTTCACAAAGAGACTTGAACAAAAATTATAGTCACGAACCCAAGTGAAGTTACAATTTACCCCTTGGGAACAACCGAATAACTACATTAAGCGTTATGTGGCTATGAAAGCAGTGGTATCCATGTTCTTTATGCTCCACATTGCGCTATCGCCAAGACAAGTATCCATGGCGTTAATTGCCGACAAAGGGTATAAGGTGGTTCACTATCAACCCGGATATCGTCTTAGTCGGGACGCTGAAAGAGTGCAAGTCGGACGGCGCTAATAAATTGAAACTCCCAGCTAATCAGCTTTTCCGAGGACATATGAATGGGGATAGGAATTAAACAAATGAAACTCTAAGGAAACACATCGTCTGAGTCTGACCCAATGAAGTCAATGCTACCTTACGTCAGACTGGGGGACTTGAAGAGATAGGGAAAGAATAAGAGCAAAGCCCAATGAGCAAAGCCCGAGACTTATAAGGCCAAATCTAGCAAGCCCAAATGGGGGGCCTCGTTTAGAGACTTAGCCCTACTAGCCTTCATATAAATAGAGGGTTCACCTCCAAAAGGAAAGATCTTCTTCTTCTCCATAGCCATTGTAAGGAAAATAGCTTCAATGTTAGCTCAAATCATGAATAAACAATGAATCTCTGTTGAAATCTCTTAGTATTGTTCATCCCATCACTTTTAAATTTCTTCAAGAACCAAATGATAAAACCATAAAAGAACCAAAAAAAAAAATCAAAAAAATAGTGAATGACAAAACTAAAAGGAAAAAAAAAGAAAAAAGTAGCTGAGACGTCGGAGCCTTCAATTGGCCTTGGTACTAATTCAACTTTCAAATGTTAGCCTAATCCAGCTGATTTTACTATGGTGTATAACGGGTTTGAGTCGAGAACACGATACGAATCCAATACAAAATTTACAGATTTAGATTTTTAATATAAAGGAATTCAAGTAAAGTTCAAGGGCGAACCTTCAAACCCATGTAATTAAACGAGTCTTTATCACTAAACTAACTTTTTTTAAAAGCCCTGTTTGGTAACGTCAAAAAGCTTTTATAATATTTCCAGTTTTACCATTCCCAAACTTATAAATAAATATTTTTATTTACATTTATGACATGTACTTTTATGTCATTTTATATTTTTCAGCTAATCTAAGATTAATACAAAAAGAGTCAACGAAAGATGTTGAACAAAGAGTTTGATAACTTTCAGCATTATGAAATGAAAACAGCTAGTTTTTACCAAACGTTATTTTTTATCAGCTAACTTATAATTTATCAGCTAGCAGCTAGCTTACCAGCTAACAGCTAGCTTATCGGCTAGCTTTTCAGCTAGTGCGCCAAACACAGCCTAAGTCATTCAACACTACCGGCTCATTCATGTTCGAGCCTTTAGATTCTGCTCAAACCGGTTACGGTTTCTTTTTTTATTTTAACTTTTCCGAGGCCTCCGTACCTTATATTTTCCAACACACAAACATTTATTTTCTTTTATTTTTTGTTAATTTTAACTTTTGTAATTACTTTTAGATCTTAAACCTTTATAACACACGGACTTATAAAATTTCAAATACACCTTTGTGATGATGTGCTATTTTTCATCTACGTCTCCGAATAAATTCTAATCCAAACCGACTCGGGTTAGACATAAATCACAGATTTTTTTTATTACAAGTTTACAACGTAGTTTTTTTTTTTTAATTATTGAATAGTAAAAGTACTACTTAGTTTTTTTTTTTGAACAGTTTCCTTTTTTTTTTTTTTGTGTTTTCTATTTTTTAATAATAGCAAAGTATTTTTTGATAGTATTTTTGTTTTTCCATTTTTTTACGTATTTAATGTATTAAGATATTTTTTATCAACCAAGCGAAGTCACCTATTTCATATACCGGAAAAAGAAACAATCTGCCGGGTTTCGGATTGATCTCTGAGAATGGATCAGATCGCGCTAATATAAATCCGTTTTCTTCCATTTATTCCTATTCCAAGCCAAGGATTCAAGAATCCGTTCCTTTTGCATTACCGTGATAACGTGTGGGTTCTCGAAACCAGTAATAATAAACACATAGTAGAAGCTGTTTGTTTAGCAACGTAGAAATAAATATTTTATTAAAAATAACCGGCGCATGGATGGAAAACAGTAAACACCTTGTGTTTTTACATTTTACACCTTAAAATAAAAAGGTACCGCCAGGAATCCAAAAAATGATTTTCAAAACTTTTCCCTCCCGCCACCTGTCTTCCCCCTCCCACCACCCGCCAAAACAAAAAAAATTCAACTAAAAATACTCCTAAAAATCTCTCATCATCTCCCACCTATCTTCGAAGAAAACACACAGGCGTTCGCAAATGGAGAGTTCCGGAAATCGATCTATCTTCCAAAACATCCGTTCCAGAGAGCTCCACGGATTCAGAGGTAATTAATTTCCGTAGTTCCGACTGCATCGATCTCAAAATAAACCAGTCGTACAATCGGATTGTTCGTTTTGAGATCCAGAGAAGTTTTGCAGCAGTTTGCCTATTTTACTATTTTACTTATGTTGAATTTGCTGAAATGATTGTTTGAAACGATTATGCTTTATTCAGTACGGAAACGAGCGTGTTTCGCCGACGATTCGTCCCGATTTAGTCGACTTGGAGCTTTTGATTATGGAGTTGAGGATGATGTTAGTCCGCCAATGGCTCTATCCTTTTGCAAGGTTTGATTCTACTTGCGTTTCAATTTTCAATTGGTTAATGTTTACATAAGTTCTTCATGTGTTTAGATCTATTCAATTCTCCATACATGTAATCAATCTCGAAGCCCTAATTTTATGAAATAATCACAGTTATTCATTTCATGAGTTTAGCTGTATTCGTTTCTCCATACATGTAATCAATTGCCCTAATTTTACGAAAAAACACAGTGATTCATTTATAGTGATGAATATAATTGACAACTTCGTTGAACACAAAATTTGCAGACAAGCAAAAATGCTCATATTCTTGCTGTTACTGGTGAGGACGGATATGTTTGCTTATACAACACTAGATTGAAATTTTCATCCTCATCGACCAGTGCAGAAAATGCAGGTGCATATCTATTTACCAGATGATGTAAATATGTTACCTCTTTTGCTAGAGAGTAGAGTTTTGAAGGTGTTAAATTTTTTTTTTTTTTTTTTAACAGAGAAAGCTAGAAAGTGCGAGTGGCTTGCTCATGAGAATGCTGTATTTGATGTATGTTGGATAAAGGTAAATGAAATTCCAATTCCAACTATTTTATATTCTTAAATAATCTGGATCATGTAAACCAGTAACCAGTATGTGAACCATGGGATACATAGATGGCATTCTGTTTATGTGTTTAAATTTTGCTAATTGTATTTGATTTTTGCAGGATGACACCAATTTGCTGACAGCTTGTGCCGATCATAGCGTAAGTATTTACTAAGATGTTAATTTGGTTTTGTTTTCTGCTTAATTTATTTGATAATGTGTTATGGCCTTTGGACAGATTAAAGTATGGGATTCTCAAGAAAAAAAATGTCTTCTAGCACTAACTGGACACACAGGAAGTGTGAAATCTATCAGTGCTCACCCCTCCAACAATGGTATGCTTATCACTCTTTCAGTTATATTTCCTCCAGGAAAGGAATTGGATGTTTACCTAAATGATTATTTGTATATGGAAGATATAATTGTGTCTGGTTCAAGAGATGGTTCTTTTGCTTTATGGGATTTAAGGTGCTCTAAATCTACGGGGTCACACTCTGATACTTTGTAAGTTTTCACTATTCAGTTACAAGTCAGTCATGCTTTAAGACTACTAGTCGTTACTGAATACCATCATGTTTTCAGAACAATAGCCACCGTTCAAGGGGCTCATACTTCATCAAGTGTTAAAACGAGGGGCAGGCGTAGTAAGGTTAGTTTCAAGATACTTTAATCCCACTACATACTGAGATTTACTAGAATGGTTAACTAATTTTTGAACATTCCAGGCTGCTTCCATGAGTGTTACATCAGTTCTATATATGAAAGATGAGGTT
>JBCNJP010000017.1:14110547-14143233 GCA_039602395.1 Deinandra increscens subsp. villosa
TGTTGGTTATGACTATTCAATTCGTATTGTAATTTCTAATGGTGATTCATTAGAATGATAATCCGGGTTGTGAGAAATCATACCTACATTATCTTTTAACCTTTTTGAGGTGTAACATGTATCTCTATATCCAAATTGTTTCTCTAAACCACAAACGCGATTATATGTTGATTGGATATGTTTTATGTATGTTAAATATGTGTGGATTATTGTGATTGGTTGTACTCTATCTCTATCTCGAAGCGTACTCATTAACACACCGAGCCGAGGTTACAATAATAGATCTATTGGTTTGACAGCCCACTTGGCATGCCTCGGTGTGGCGCCTTGTGATTGGAAGCCTAGTTATCTAGGGTTTGATGCACTCACTTATTGGCTCTAACTCATTACTTGTTTGACTATATATATGAAAATATTTGGTTATACATATATCGCTCATATTGAAATTTATACGAATGTTATTTAAACATGTGTTTACTCACCAATTACTTTTGTAGTTGACACTTTATCTTATATATGTTGCAGGAACCTATACATGAGCTATGTTGTGATCACGCTAGGATTGTTGGACCTAGATTAAAGACTTTAAATCAGTTGATATGTATTTTGCATGTTTAACTTTATTGTACAATATTTGTAATTGATTAATGAAAAAGGGCATGTTTAAGTATTACAACTTAATTTAGTTGTCATGTGCATCTGGACAATCATTGTGCCCCGACATATTCCGTCGTTGGTTGGGGTGTGACACCCTTGTAGAGGCTAGATTATGAGGCTTGTAATATTAAATAAGTTGGGCTGGGCTTAGAGGGTTTCATTAGATTAGTAGGCTAGTTTTATTATGTTTAGGCTAGTTTTCTATTAGATTGGGCATGGGCTTGGGTTTATGATTGGGCTTATTGGGTTTATGATTAGCCCATGTGCTTGTAAGAGGTGGTATAAATACCACCTCATGATTATGATCAAGTAAGCTTTGGAAAACATAGTTCACGATTTCTTGTTGGTGTGTGTGATTCCGATCGGTGTTCTAAGCTTCATAGTAGACGGATTTCCATTCAAGATTCGATCTTTCTATAAGATCTAATCTCTTCATCTACTATTTTCTTGAATCAATCTCTCACGAGGATTCCGCACTCGTGTTAGATCATTATATCGTGGGTTTGGGAGATTTTAGGACCTACAATTGGTATCAGAGCTAAGAATCTTCGATTCGAGGCTCTCACGATATTGATTCAAGTGTTTTTCTGGGTTTTTGTTCAAGATTTTGAAGTTTCGAGAGTGTTTTTGGGTGTTTACGACCATTGCTGCTGCTGTTCTTCGAGATTTCTGGGTTTTAAGAGTGTTTACGATCCGTTTCTGTTGAAGATTGCTTGTTTACGAGTCTGTAGTTGGTGTTCACGATTGTACTTGTGTTTACGAGTTTGCAAAGTCGTAAAGGGTGTTTACGATTTTTCCTTATCGGAAACAGGTGTTTACGATCCGGGGTCGTAATCGGAAATCGTAATCGGGGTTTACGATTATTATAAGGCGGTTAACTGTTTACGACTGTGACGTGTTATCGGAAACAGTGTTCACGATCGTAATCGCTTTTTACGATCGTAATCCGGAGTTTTTTTCGTAATCTCACTTTTGGACGTTTGGACTTTAGTTTTAGGTTTCCTAAGCTTTAGTAATGGATTCGGTTGAAGAAAAGAATATATTTGAAAATGAAGCTATGGCAGCAGACCACACCAAGGAATGTTCTAACCCTGTTTGTGATCGTATAGTTACTACTCTTAGACAATATTGCAAAAACTTTGAATCAGAATTGTTTGAGACAAAGTGCGAGAAGAGCTCATTTAAAGGTAGATGGCAAAAGAATGAAGAAAAAGTTAAAGCCCAGAAATTAGATATAGCAAAATATAGGAACCTTGCAACTGAGAACGCCTATTTGTATGACAACGCTAAGTTAGAAATAGCTGAGCTAAGTAAGCAGATAGATGACCTGAAGCATAAGAACAATGAGATGCAGGTTAAACTTGATATGAATCAAATGAGGAGCAAAAGAATGCTTGATGCTGGAAAGGAATTGTCACATGCTGTTGTGACTGGTCAAGTTGGGAAACACACACCTGGATTTGGATCAGAAAAAACTGATAAGGCCTTGGCTGCAAACAACATTATTCCTCCACCAGTTCCCAGAGACATTATAGGAATACTTCTTAGTGAGGATCAAGTTGAACGAAACCAAGTCAGATTATAAAGAAGCTGCTCCTCCTATTGATAGTGTCTTGGTTGGAACTACACCATTGACTCAAGAGGAAATAGACAACGAGGCAAACATGACATATGGTGAAGGGAGAATAAAGGATATATCAGAAAATGATGCTGAGTGTCGAGAATACAACAGGTGTGATAACACCAAGTCTGATGAAGTTGGGGTAGAGTTGAAACCATACCCTAAAATTGAAACCCCATGCTTGAAAGTAATTGACAAAGTTAAAAGGGAAAAGGTGATCTTGACGACACGGCCTGGGGGGGAAGATCTTTATGACATCTGGATCTATGTTTGACCAAGAACCAGATGTTGGGTATGACTTACCATCCTTCTCCTCCAAGTTCAAGGGACTAACTGATGGAGTGATCAGTGAAGCCAAAGTTGAGAAGCCAAAGATCACCATTAAGCATCCGAGTATGAAGCAAACAGCTGGAGTGAAGAATGAAAAACTAAAGGGAGTAGCTGTGTCTCCCATTTCTTCAGTTGCTTCATGCAGTTGTAAGTGCAGTTGCAAGAATGGTGCTTCTTCATCAGGAAATCCAGAGAGCACAGAGACGATGAGGACAGGTTCGACACAGGCTTCGACAAACCAGCAGAAGGTCAAATCTGAAGCTGTAGTCAAAGCAAAGAAGCAGACACAAGGCAAACCAGCTCCATATCAGCCACCAAAGACAAATGGGTATACGTCTGACTTCTATCTAAAGAAGCAGACTTGCTTTAATTGTGGCATTGCTGGTCATATTGCCAGAAACTGTCTGTATCGCCCCTATGAACCCTATTTTCCAAAAAGTCAAAGGGTTTCATCTCAGGAGTCTGTAAAGTCTAAGCCGATGATGATGCAGAAACCTAAGGCAATGAAGACTGTTACTCCTAAGGTTAAACCCTCTGATCAACATTGGGGTGCTGCCAAAGCTGAAAGAAAATTTTTAAATCAAAACAACAGCTTTCCAAGTTACCAAAATTTCCAAAAACAGGTAAAGAAACCATTTTCAAAACAAACAAAGTCTGAAAAATCCAAAGTTACCCCTCCCAAGGTAACTAAAACTGTTTTGAAAAATATGTCAAAAATGCAGAAGGTTGAAATACCTAAAGTCACAAATCAAAAGGTGACTAAAACAAAAACTGTTTTGAAAAGTGAACTTAAAACGAAGAAGGTTGAAACACCTAAAGTCACAACTCCAAAAGTGACTAAAACAAATGTTAAATCACCTGGAATTTGGAAGCCAAAAGTCAAGGCAACTACAACCGAATCATCCCAACTTCCTGATCTTTCAAAAGGAATGTTTTTAAAAGAAGTTTCATTCATTGATTCCTCAGGTGTACCCAGAAAAACAATGGCCTGGGTACCACTGGCTAACTAATCTCTCACTCTGTGCAGGAACGATCAAGGAGGATTATCACTAACGTTTTTATTTACTAACAAGTTGGACTATTAGCGCGTTACCGCTAAAAGCCCATATATTCATACGGTAAAGATACAGAGTTCATAATGCAATTTCCGTCTATTCGATTAGGTCTTTATTTTATCAAAAAATTAAACAAACATGATTAAAACACCAACTTGTGTCCTTGCAAAATAAAGCAAATAAATACAAAGAACCCTAATATATTCTTCAAAGAAAGCATGCCTTATATGCCGTTCCAGCCTGTGTCCTTGCAAAATAAAGCAAATAGTAGATAGGGCCCTAATATTATTTTTCAAAGAAAGCATGGCTTATATAAATTCCTAACAATGGAGGTGAGGTGATAGGAAAAACTGTAAAAAATTGAAATAGACGATAACATAAATGATGTGTACCTGCTCAAATCTCTTGAAGCCATTTTAAAGTCTTTGAAACTATTTTTTTTTTTTTTTTTTGCAAATCAATATGCTTGGCCTTGGCTACTGTATATGTGAAGTCAAAATTTGGGAAAAGGAAAAAAATGTTTATATAGCCTTAAAAACCATTTTAAAACAATTGACATAAGATGAATTATAGACTCCATGTACAGTAACAGATAACCACTTCTTTTATTGCAATCATTAATTAACGCCTGCAATTACAAATAAGTGTGCTACAATTAGAATCACCCATCAGAAAAATAATGATAAGTGGCTATCAAATGTTATTTACCTTTTTGGAACATACACAGCAAGGTCACTTTCTTGAAGCTTATGACATATGTGTAAGAGCATCACAAATTAATTCTCTATTCAGGTCATAATTTAATAATGTACACAATGAAGTGAAATAGAAAACTAATAGTAAAGGCCTGCGTAAACGAATACAGGTGTATAAATGAAATCCAGCAAACAAATATTTTGTGGTTAGAATGATGTATGTGTAGAGTTTAGCAGAGAGCGTACGTGTTTGTCGATCAGAATGTATGAGCAGTTCCCGTTTCACACTTGAATCGGCATTGGTATTGCTATGACCCGTATATGGCTGATTCTCTCGTTCTCTGTCATCTCTTTTCTGTATCCACAAAATAGTTATGAGTAGTGGTTAATGCAAAATATAATACTATAGATGTATGATAATAGCATTTGTTTCCCTCTAACCTTAAGACACAAATACATATACCCCAACCTTATTAACAGGCCGCCTGATGAATATATTCATTTCTTACAAACATGTTAAAGGGGTCATAAGAATAAATGATTTGTGATCATATTATCACATTAATCATTTATAAGACTAAAAATGACCCAAGAAAAACTGTTAAATAGGCTAATAGTTATGAGTTTTCAAATCCATAAAACCACCTGAATTATTTTTATTTAAAGAATAAGTAGCATTCATCACAAAACATATATTTGAAACTGGAAAATACATGTAACTGAGAACCTTTATTAGCACTTCCAGTTTGAAGCTCTCCGATTGCAATAACCTCACCACCGCCACTGCATGCACCATCTCAAATTTGGGTTTTATTAAACTCTGATTACTTGTTGGGAAGCCTGCATCCAAGGTGAAGGGGACTAAACCCAAAATGAGAAGAAGATCCTAATGTCGAAATGAGAAAATCAAAATGCAAAACTATAATCGAATGATTCATAAATCATAATAAAAAAAATCAAACTGAAAACCAAAGAAGGGGCAACTTGAAACATTGTTATATAGAATAAAAATCAATTATGCTTGATTTTTGACCAACGGAAGCTAAAAAAATGTGTATTCTTTTATCAAGAACAGGATCACATTCAAAACCTGGAAAATATATTGACTTAGTTATGGTACGGATCAACGAATTGAGTAATGGATCAAAAGCTTTTTAAATACAACGGTCCGTATTCTGGAAAATATGTTGATTTAAATGAACAAATTTTTAGACACATAAGTGCAGCAAGTTACCTAGTGCCAAACTTTGATCATCAACAGCTTTTCAGCCTGAAAAAGAAAACAAATGAGATCTATTTACATGTATGAAACTTAAACATCAATAGAGAAACATCAACATGTTCTATATATATAGAGTGGTCAGGTTATTGAACTGTGAATAGTAGAACAAACCCACAAAAGATAAAGAAGTATTAGTGCAACTATCAGTTTAAGGTTTCTTTCTAACCCATAAAAAGGTGGCACCATTATCAAATTTAGAAACAATCACCATATAAAACTTAAATTTACGCATGGATCATAAAAACAGAGCCATTAATGGCTTTGAACCATCTAAAATAAAAACCCACAAAGTGATCTACAGAAATGCATCAAAAAACCATCAATTTCAGCAAAATTCAACATAAATAATGGCTGTATTCTTATAGGGTATTGGCATGTTGTATATCAACTTCAAGAACTTTGACAAAATCTTTGAAAGACATTATCATCGAACCTACATACATCTGTAAAAAATAATCAGTTGCTCACAATTTAAAAAGCCTCATAGGCACTATTCAAACAACAGGTGAACAAAGCAACTAAATTTAACCTAAAGCAAATCTCTTGTAAACATATTGCTGGTTTCATAAATCAATTTTCCTTTGAAATTAAAACCCCCAAAAATATACAGTAGGTAAAAGAGAAACCCTAAAAATGAAGAGCAAATACCAAATAAGAGGAAGATGATACCATGTTCTAACCTCCGGTGATCTTCTAATTCGATGGAACAATGATCACAAATAAGAACCTGAAATCGAAAGAAAGTGGGGGAGGAAGAAATCAGACACGAAAGGAACCGTAATCCTTCGTCCTCCAAACACGACACTATTCCTCCCCTTTCTCTCTCTTCTTGACACCGGATCCACGGCACAATCATACAGATTGTGGGGGTTAAAACCGAAACCAACACCGTCGGGGGACGACGCTCCGTCGCAGCTCCCCATCTCTGCTACTCGGTGATTTTTCATCCCCCATTACTCCCTCTCTCTAGAAATTGAATGGTTTGGATTTGAAAACTTGCGAGAATTGATAAGAGAAAGAGATTAGGCGAAGGTATGGCGATGGGAGCAGGCGAAGGTATGGGATGGGAGCAGGTATGGAGAGGCTGTGATGGTGATGTGAGGGAGTAGGTATGAAGACTTTCTTTGAGTGAGAGACATTATCACGTCTGTACGTTGATTGTAAGCTCAGAAACCACCATTGATAACCTCATCGGCAAGCAGCGATGCAAAAAAAACAAATTCAAAGAATTAAAACACGATAACAACAGTTTGCCATCGAAATAAACCCTAGTTACTGAAGAAGTGAGAAAACAAAACCCTAGTTACTGACGATGGAGCAGAGCAACAGCGCAGAGGTGACGATGGAGTGGAGCAACAACGCAGAGGCGGAAGCTGGGTGGTGCAAAAGAGGAAGAGGCAGCAGCAGAAAACCCTAAAAATTGGAGAGGGTGTGGTGTAAAAGAGAAGTCTCGGTAGGAAGAAGCAGGCAAGAAAGAAATAAGATATTCAAGATATTGAATATCTTCTTTTCACTCTGATGGCGTCAATCACACTCAAGAAAGAGAGCCACACAACAACACACGCATCAACAACTTGTAAATTATGTTGCAAGGGTTGTACAATAGTAATTTATGCTATTAAGGTTGTAAATTATGTTGCAAGGGTTGTACAATAGTTTGTAAATGTTATATAGGGTAATGTGTTTGTTGATAAGTGATTGTTCCAGGCACAGTTTAGGAGACGTATCTTCATGTCATGTCAAGTAATCTATAAATGGAAGGTATGTCTCATTGAGAGGTAAAAGGTAAAATTTCAGCACGAAAGGTACTGTTCTTAACTTGGTTGTGTGAATGAAGCGGCAAAGGGTGTTTTGAGTCAAACCAAATTTCCTAAAATTTTCAATTAATTGATTAAGTGGTTGACTTCAAACGGAATGAAGTGTGCATGTCATGAAACCCTATTTTCTAAAAATTTTCAAATCAATACTTTGAAAGATAGCTTGGCCAGATGTGTGTAAAGTCATTTAATTTTGTGTTTTTCTTTTAAGTGTGTTTGTGTGTTTTGTTTATTTGTTTAAAAAAAAAAATGATGATGCTCACAAAATTGTGACATTAAAAATCAAAAAGCAAGGGGAAGAAATGTAAAGAAGATGAAAATGTTGACCCCTCAAACATAGTGTGCTTTTCAATTTTTAATTGTTTGTGTCTTGTTTTTGAGAAGTTTAGGGGAAGTAAAATGAATGACCGGGTTGGAGATGGCTGACACGCGTAAGGCGGAAGTGAAAGGCAAGCTCCACGGTGATATGCTCGGTAGGCTCGACCTAAACTTATGACCTCCAATGAAAGTGCAGTGAACTTAAAAGATATATGTGTTTAGTTTCCCATCCTAGGTTGCATGGTTTAAAAAACTGAGTCCCGGCAAAAATGGGTTGAGAGTGGTAATTACCTAGTATTCACTCTCTCACACGCCATGTTTATGCTATCTTGACAACACCACAGAGCAAAAGAAAATGAAAAAGAAAAGAAAAAGAAAAGAAAAAGAAAATGAAAAAGAAAAGAAAAGAGAATAAATAATCACTCAGTTGGTCTTCTTTGTGTGCTTAGCGGCCGACCTGATCACCAACTGATGGTTAATGAAATAAGTGGTAGTCATAACGGTGTTGCATGGTTCCTCAAGTTGGGGGTTTGTGAATCCTCAATAAACTCTGAGGTTGGGTAGGTTTTGCTGTGTACACTTGGGTGTGGGGACAATTAAACATGACGGTAATATTGTACCATATTAAGCATGACGCATTCGGTTGGGATTAAACGGGTTTGAGTTTAAAGCGGACAAACATACCGGCAATCACCTGGACTAGTCGAGTAACTGAAGCTGAAAAGGGTTCCTCAGTCAGATTCATATGGTTTGATCCCTTGTAAACTTTCTCATGTTTTATATTGGTAAGTAGTTGTTTATTTTTATCTTTCGTGTGTGAGTTGTTAAGTTCTTTTTGGTGTGCTTTTGTCTTGGCCAGGTTGATTTGAGAAGTCAAAATATGTTTTTCAAGGGTTTTAATGCATGACAATATGCCCCCGACAGATCTTGCCAAATTTTTAGGGGAAGGAGTATGGGATAATAAGTATTATCCGAAGGGAACTCGAGGATGATACTTATTATCTAAAGGAAAAGACTTCCTCCGACAGATCTTGCCAAATTTTTAGGGGAAGGAGAGGGGATAATAAGTATTATCCGAAGGGAACTCGAGGATGATACTTATTATCTAATGAAAAGACTTCCATAATACATAGTATCTGAAGGGAACTCGAAGATAATATGTATTATCTCAGGGGAAGTCCTTAGCTAAGGGGAAGTAATCAGCTAAGGGGAAGTCTTTAGAGGTCTTGGGTTCAGGGGAAGTTTTATAGAAAACCCGTAATCTATATTAGGGTTTTTGGTTAAAATTATGTTAATTTGAATCAACTGAACTGATGATAATTATCTCTAACCCAAAGACCAGTCATCAAATGTCTGGTGGAGTATATTTTTTCAAATGTGTGTCAGACAGGTTGATGATAGAAAGTTGCTGCTGCTGATGCTGCTGCTGCTCAAAGTTAAAGAGCCAGCCGGACAAGACTTCCATCTGAATAAGCAACAGTTCAGGGGAAGTTGTTGGTTTCTTTACACGCTTCTAAAAGATTTTCAAAGAAGATGCTCACAAGCTCAAGTCTCGTTGAAGAAAGTGATGCAGAGAGCAGTCAGAGATCATGAAGATCCAAGTTCAACAATCAAATTCTTCAAAGTTAGGGGTTTCAAAATTTCAACCCTCTAATTTATGAAGATTCAAGACAGTTACCGAAGATTCAGCTAGAACCAGTTCTTTCAAAAGAAGCAAGTCATTGAGAATCCTCCATCTCATTAACTTGTTCATTTCAAGAAGTTCGAGCTGTTGCTGATCAAGAGAAAGTCCCAAGTGCCCGTCAAGAAACCCATTGAAGATTTCTGCGGAAAGAATCTTCATCAGCATCTATGCCAGCCAGTCAAGAAGAAGTTTTTCAAAGATCGAAGACATTTAATATCACAAGCCTAGGGGAAGATTGTAGAGGCTAGATTATGAGGCTTGTAATATTAAATAAGTTGGGCTGGGCTTAGAGGGTTTCATTAGATTAGTAGGCTAGTTTTATTATGTTTAGGCTAGTTTTCTATTAGATTGGGCATGGGCTTGGGTTTATGATTGGGCTTATTGGGTTTATGATTAGCCCATGTGCTTGTAAGAGGTGGTATAAATACCACCTCATGATTATGATCAAGTAAGCTTTGGAAAACATAGTTCACGATTTCTTGTTGGTGTGTGTGATTCCGATCGGTGTTCTAAGCTTCATAGTAGACGGATTTCCATTCAAGATTCGATCTTTCTATAAGATCTAATCTCTTCATCTACTATTTTCTTGAATCAATCTCTCACGAGGATTCCGCACTCGTGTTAGATCATTATATCGTGGGTTTGGGAGATTTTAGGACCTACAACCCTCCTCTCTCAAGCCTCCCTGCCTCTCACATTTTGGCACCATGCCCTTGCCATGGTTACCTATATTCTAAACATCCTTCCCACCAAAACTCGCCACTATCACACTCCTACTTCTGTTCTATATCATCGTACTCCCGCGTATGAGAATATACGGGTTGCCGGGTGCCTTCAACCCCGCTCTACCCCTTGCGTCTTCTTGGGTTATCCGCCCAATCATCGTGGTTTTAAGTGCCTTGACTTAGCCACCAACACCATCCTCGTCTCTTGTCACGTCACGTTTCACGAGACCGTTTTTCCCTATCAACAGCACCTTCCTCACCCTACCCCTTCTTCTTACCGATGCTTCACTGACGATCCCAGCCCCCACCTGTGGTACGTCGCTGACCCCCCCCCCCCCCCAAATCAGCCCGCAGCCCCGCCGACGCCGCCCCCTTCTCTGTCGGGCAATAGTGCTCCGCCTTCGTCCCCTCCTCCTACCCCCCTTCGGTGGTGTCTACCTCCACCGTACCTTCTCCCGCACCCCTTTTCAACCCAACAGTTCCGAACCCGCCCGCTAAAACGATCCACACACGTTCGATGTCGATATCCAGAAGCCTAAACATATCTTTGATCTTAACACATCGTCCATCGTTCCCATTCCGAAAGATCCCCAAGCTGCCTTGTCCAGTCGTGAATGGCATGCTGCTATGGCCGACGAGTTCAATGCCCTTCTTAAAAATAAGACCTGGGAACTGGTTCCACGTCACGAGAATATGAATGTAATTCGTAACATCTGTTATTCAAACACAAATTTAAGTCTGACGGGGCATTTGAGCGATATAAGGCTAGGTTGGTTTGTGACTGGCGTACACAACAAGTGGGTGTTGACTGCAGTGAGACTTTCAGCCCCGTCGTCAAACCGTCCACTATCCGGTTGGCCCTATCCCTTGCCGTCTCACAGTCTTGGAAGATTCATCAATTGGATGTCTCCGACGCATTTCTCCACGGGAATCTCAATGAGACGGTTTACATGCATTAGCCCATGGGTTTTCGTCATCGTGACTTTCCGGATCATGTCTGCCTTCTTCGGAAGTCTCTTTATGGTTTGAAACAGGCTCCCCGTGCATGGTACCAACGCTTCACCGACTTTGTCCTTACACTGGGGATTAGTCAGAGTCGGTGTGACAGCGCGCTGTTCATTGATCATCGTGGCTCTGACATTGCTTATTTGTTGATTTATGTTGACGATATTATACTAACCACGAGCTCTATTCAGCTTCGTGAGTCTCTCATGGGTTCTCTTTCAGGTGAGTTTGCAATGAAGGATCTGGGACCTCTAAGTTATTTCTTGGGTATTTATGTTACTCGCATGCGTGACAAACTGTTTCTCTCTCAGTCTGCTTATGCTCGGGACATTATAGAGTGTGCAGGCATGACGACATGTAACCCCGTCACCACCCCTGTTGACACTAACTCGAAACTCAGAATGAATCGGGGGCCGATTTTGATAATCCCACTTTGTTTCGTAGTCTTGTAGGGGCACTTCAACATTTGACGTTCACTCGTCCGGATATTATTTATGATGTTCAACAGGTTTGTATGCATATGCACGCGCCAAAGCTGGACAATTGGAACGCTTTGAAGCGTATTATTCGTTATTTACAAGGGACTTCTCATCTTGGTCTCACTTTGGACCGGTCTACCTCTATGGATCTTCGTGCTTACACTGATGCTGATTGGGCCGGTTGTCCCGACACGTGTCGCTCCACGTCGGGCTATTGTGTTTATTTTGGGACTAACTTGATCTCTTGGTCCTCCAAACGGCAGTCCACCATTTCACGCTCGAGCGCCGAGGCTGAATACCTCGGAGTTGCTAATGTGGTTGCCGAGTTATGCTAGATTCGGAACCTCCTTCTCGAGCTTCGCAAACCGCTGACACGGGCTTCTATTGTCTACTGTGATAACATCAGCGCGATTTATTTGTATGGGAATCTGGTTCAGCATCAACATACTAAACACATTGAGCTGGATATTCACTTTGTTCGTGAACAAGTACAACGTGGCTTGGTTCGTGTTCTTCATGCGCCCTCTCGTTTCTAGATTGCAGACATCTTTATAAAAGGGCTGCCACGCATTCTTTTCGAAGATTTTCGTTCCAGTCTCAGCATTCACCCTCCTCCCACTTCGACTGCGGGGGTGTAATAGCTAGAATATGTATTATTGTATTTCGGTTGTATATTCTAGTTAGTCTTTATTGTATAGGGTATATTTGTGTAAATATTCCTCGTATATATGAAGCCATGATTAATGAAATTAATCAGTTTGGAAATCATCCTTCAGATTCTATCGGTCATCTCGTTAATAATTTCAGGACCATTAAGCTGACTGTCACCCACCTCTGCCCAGCAGATTGGTGACCTACACTTACGTCCATACAAAGCCTCAAACAGCGCTGCTCTAATACTTGTGTGATAACTGTTGTAGAAAACTCCACCAATGGTAGGTGAGATTTCCAGTTGGTTTATACCCATTTGAAATCGATTTTGTTGAGCGGGGTTCGAGTTGAACTTGTTTTAGTTTTATCTAACCCGGTTTGAAAATCGGATAAGTCGTAGATTTTCCAAACCTTTTTTCCCACATGTACTCTGAAATTCCATTACGAGTGCTCTAAGTGCCTTAGGTTAGTTTCAAGTTGTTTCTCATGCTCGATATTATTTATTTAGTTAATATTTTTTCTATAAACATATATAATAATAGAGAGAGAAAAAACACTTTATTTATATAATAACAATTCTTTATCAAGTAGGAGGAAGAAACAAGACGGTTCAAAGTTCAAACTAGGGATGCATCGAAAATTGTTAGCAGTCACGCGTATCATGGGATGCATTATTGTAGCATGTGATGAAAATATACAATTCTTTTAAATATCGCCAGGTTTATATTTTATTTCATACGAAATTTAAAAATAAAACGATTTATTATAACTAATGCAAACAAAATCATGTAGCTTATATGAATAAATTTTATATTTAATAAAATATTGTAATAATGAAAAAAGGAGTTATAATAGCAGGGTGGGGTTATTGTGAGAAGTTTAGTTTGGATAAGAAGGATAAAAATGAATCAAAGTCATTAGATCTTCAATTAAATGAAGATCTATGGTTCAAAAATTTCCTAGGTAGAAATAGAGAAAAAAACTAAAGAAAACAATAGATTGAAGGGTATTTTTGACTTTTTATCAAATTCCCCCCCATTTTTAAAACCTTCATAACTCTTAGATACGACATTTTTTTTAAATTACACTATAAAAACGAACGTTTTTTATCTTTAAAACGCGTACAGTATATATAAAATTAAAAAAAAATTTACTCTTTCGATTGTATCAAAATGTTCAGATTATTGTGTCATTGTGTCATTATGTCAAAATGATTAGATCATTGTGTCAAAATTGTTCAGATCATTGTGTCATATTGTGTCAAAATGTTCAGATCATTGTTTCATATGATGCTAAAAACCGAAAGAGTATTTAATTATATATATAGCAACACTATATATACTTTTGACACGACGACACAATGACACAATGATCTGAACATTTTGACACAATGACACAATGATGTGTTAAAATGTTCAAATCATTGTTTCATATGATGCCAAAAACCGAAAGAGTATTTAATTTTATATATAGGAACACTATATATACTTTTGACACAATGACACAATGATCTGAACATTTTGACACAATGACACAATGACACAAATGCATTTTTTATATAGCAACACTATATGCGTTTTAAAAATAAAAAAATGCTCGTTTTTATGGTGCAATTTTTTTTAAAAAAGAATGTCGTATGTGAAAGTTATGAATGTTTAAAGAAAATGGGGGAAGTAGATAAAAAGTCAACAAAAGTGGCTAAGACTAATATACCCTTTTTTTTTTTTAACTAAATCAAGATCCAATGGCTAAAATTCATTCTTATCCTTTTACCCAAAACAAATTTCTCATTTGAACATCTCCCTATAATAGCAACCCTATCATTTCTAAACCTCCCATAATTTATAATTATTGTTGAGCCAACATAACTTAAAACGCCTCAAATAATGTTAATATGATGATTATTATTTTTTTAAAACTTTAATGATGTTTAAGTCTTTTTTAAAGTTAAATAATAAAGTGTTTAATAATATCATATCAAAGTGCATATTACTCAAAATTAGACTATATAAAATCCTAGCATACTTTTATAGTAATAGGTTCTTATATTTTTTTCAGCATTAATATAATTTTTAAACTATACTAAATTCTTATAAACTCTTACAAACACAATATAAACAAACGTACATGTAAAATGTAATTCGAAGCATAACTACCTCCAAAATCTATAGAGGACGAGATGAGAACAAATATTTCATCAATTTTAGAGAATAGAAACATTGTTTCTTTTTTAAAACTTTTACTTTACAAGACAAATATGATACGTGAATAACATGAAAAATAAAACTTTTGTCATTTGATTTGGAAGTATCAAGTATATATGTTATAATGGTTTGTCTTATTCTATATAATGTACTTTTTTCATTCTATAATTCGAACTTAACTAAGCAAAACTAAAAATAAAACATAATAATTCAAATATTTTGTAAATAATACTTTAAAAAAATATAATTGCAAGCCATCTTTTCAAACAAGTAGATTGCATTAGCCGGCTATTTTTTGTGTGCTAAAGTCAAATTTAGGAAACATTTAAATGTAGCCGCATCCGTAAGTAGACCACCAATTGTCAAAGTTATTTTCAAGAGGATCAAGTGAACAACGGCTATACAATTCTTTATGAAATCATTAAAAAAAACAAAATGAGGATACTTATCTATATTATAACAAAAATATTTACTTATCTATATTAAAATATGTTTGAACAATACAAACTTATTTTTTTACTTACAAAATTAAGAGTTTAAAAATGTATAATAAACTTTTAAATTGTCTGTTAGACCACCCACATCAATTTTTTTTTTTTTTGAACGGCCAACGAATGCCCCGGAAAACCCGGGGACTATTTACACCAGTTGAGCTCATTCCAGGGAAAATCCACCTCCGTGAGCGGCCGAGTGGCAAAACCTGGGAGCTCAGGGATCGAACTTGTGACCTTTCAGCCCCAAGTCTCCCCTCATCGCCAATGCCCCTTCCAAAGTGCTGCCTGTAGGAATCGAACCTGTGTCTCAAGTAGAGAACACAGACTTCCTACCACTACACCACAATGGAAGTTGCACCACCCACATCAATAACATCCTAAATACCACATTTTTGGTCCAGTCAGCATGCCACATCATGTACTTCCCACATACCACAAAACCCACTTTTTTTCCACATCAAGTACTTCCCCACATACCACCTTTTATTTCCACATCACCATTTTATTTAATCTTTATTTTAAAAACTAGTTAACAAATTAATTATTTTATTTAAAACGTATATTTTAATTATTTAAAAAAAAACTTATCGACATAATTAAAATAATATTTTTTTTATAAAATAAATAAATAAATAAATATTTATTTAAATTTTCAATCATTATTATTTGAATATTAAATCATTTAAAAAACTAACCGTTATAATAAGACAAATAAAAAAATAGCCGTTATTTTAAAAAAAAAATATTAAAATTAATGTTTTAATTAATTATGAATTTTAGAATTTTTTTCAGATTTTTTTGAAATTTATTTATATTTTATTTAAATTAATAAATGTTTAAAATAAAACAAAAAATGTGAGTTTTTAGAAAAGAGCCGTTAAAAAAAAAGAAAAAGAAAAAGGATTCTTGGGGGGCCCACAATTAGGGTGTACGTGGGTGTATGTATTCACGTACGTACGAGCCAACGTACGTACGCCACAACGACCGACGTACGTACGTGGCCGTACGTACCTCTTCACGTACCACCGATGCGGCGAGTCTTAATAATAAATAGAAATTTTAACAGTTTATTTAATAATAATCAAATTTTAGAGATTTATATAAAGTAAAAAGTAAGTAAAATATGAAAATTATCTTTCAATTACGAAAACAAATATCGTGTTGTAAATTATTGTCGTTACACATCGTCGAGTTTTCTACAGACTACAAGTTACATTATAATATATCTGAGGAGGACGAGATTGTCTTTCTATATAATTTTTTTAAGAGTTTAACGGCAATACCGCCTTGTCAATTATGCAATTAGATTTAAAAAAAAGTAACTTAATAAACAATTAATAGCGGGACTACTTAAGAGACTTCATTAAGAAACAATATTTACTAAATTCTGAAAATCTTTTAATTTTATATAAATATAAACTTCTATTAAGCTTTTATATCTATATTTTTTTTAAACTTTCAACTAAAGACTTATTTACACCAGTTCCGCTTATTCCTAGGATAAACCATCTCCGACTATCTAAAAATTGTCCGCTGAAAAACCTATCAAACTCAGGGATCAAATATATAAAATTTCAGTCTTGAGTCTTCCCCTTAGTCTTCCGGATATTACTGATACCATTAGACCGAATAAACTTTTATTAGCCACGGTTCTTCACCCACCTTTTTTCTCTACCTCTCTTCCCCTACTATTTTTTTTCTTTCTAAATTTAACCATTTATATTTATATTTATATATTATATATAAATATATAAAAAGTAGTAAAGGATAGTGTTGGAATTGTGGATAAAATAAAGTTGATTTTACCGTTGTTTAAACTTTAAAAAAAGCAATTATAATACTAACATAGAAATGAAAGAGAAAGAGAGTCGCACATGGTTAAATCCCGCAAGAAAGAAGATCTCTGCAACATCCTCACCTGCCTTCTGCTTCTCTCTCTCTCTCTAGAACACATTTCAAGTTTTTCATTTCTTCTTCACGATTTTCGGTGCTTAATTTCATCCGCGCTTCGCAGATTTCAGGTACATCCTGCTTCTTCTACGTTTGATTTCTGTTACTGTTACTGTTTGATTGTTGTTTGGATCAGAAGCTTGAGTTGGACTGGTGTATGACGCAAAGTAAGATTAATAGATTACGATGAGATAATAATTTAATATCGGAAACTTGAATTCGACAGGAAGCGATTCTGTTTGTCTGCTAGAGATCTCTCTCATATGATTATTTAGAACTCATAATCTCTGAAAGTAAGACGAGCTAGATTTTGTACTTGTACATACTTCCAATACTTCCAGTTGATTTGTGTACGATGAAATTAAGAGAACAGTTGAACTTAAAGGTTTGATTTAGATCAGAAATTTAGGAAGCGATTCTGCCCTAATTTTTTTGAATTTTGTGTTAGGGTTTTCGAAATGCTTTGGATTTTGTCTTCATATAACTGTTTAAATATTAAGATGGGCTGGATGTTGGACTAGGGGTTGTTCAGCAAACTGAAGGAACCTGAAAAAAAGGAACAAATAAAGAAGTTATATATGCAGAGAATGAAAATCATATAGATTATTAGATTCTAGCATCCTACAGTCTCTTCCCTATCTGTTTTTAACATTTGAATAGGATAAATCATAAGATGTACATACTGTTTAGGAATTTATGCGGTATGTAGTTTGTTGCCTCACAAAACACACACATTGTAGCATTCATGAATAACATGACTTGGGTAAAATCTTGATGATTTGGAAATCATCAACATAAATGCACGAAATGATGAAGCCAAAAAAAGTTCTTGTTGTATGTGTAACTCGTGAGATTAAGTGTTTAGGTATCTATTTTCTTCTCATTTTAATTGTTTGTTCCGTACTCGAAGCTTATATGGGTTGTCGGTTGTCCTTGCGGTATACTTTTTTCTAGTAATCGAGAGAACGCTAACCAACGAGATTGGGTAAAACACAACTTGTGCCTTGTGCTAGGCAAGTGACCTTCAAGCGATGGAAGTCGGGATCTCATTCTGAGACCTTTGCTATAGGAACTCAATCGCTTACCATTGTGTAAATGCCCTAAAGCTTTCCTTGTACTATACTTCTCCCAATTTCAAGTTAAATTACGTGTTATATGCATCTAAAGGGAAAACCCAGTGCATGAGGCTCTTGCATGCGCGAGGCGTGGTGGGGGTCTCGGGTAAACTTAGATTTGATGTACACATCCTTACCCTTCATTTCTACAAGAAGCTTTTTTCACTACTTGAATCCATTGACGTCCAGGTCACTTGTCAACATCTTCATCGTTGCTCCAAGACTCATCCATGCATTATGTGCATCTGTAGGTTGCAATATGCCTATGTTATATTGTTATAGTTGTTCTAATTATGTTGTTTTTATTGTTTATTAAACATCCTTACAAACCTAGGTGATGGTTATGATTTAATATATCAATGTACATGGGATACTCATTTAGTGCTACCAGTAGTTCTTGTATATCACAATAGAAAAGGTGAGATGATCTTAGAATAGGTGAGAAGAGCCTTGAAGAAAATAGGAAGGGTGAAAGTGGTGGGACCGAACAACATCCCCATCAAGGTATGGAAATGGTTGGCGAAAGGAGTTAAGTGTCTGACTAGTTTGTTCAATGTTATTTTCAAAACCGGTAAAATGCCAGATCAGTGTCGTAGTGTGTTAGTCTAAATATTAAAAAAAAGGTGACACTTAATGTTACGAGAACAATAGAAGGATAAAGCTTTTGATTCATATTATGAAAGTGTGGGAAAAGGGTGATCGAGGCAAGAATGAGACGAGAAACTCAAGTTACGACGAACCAACTTCGATTTATCTCTGGGCGATCGACTCAGGAGGAAGCTTATGCAAAAATATATGGAGAGGAAACGCGACTTGCATATGATGTTCATCAACCTCGAGAAGGCGTACGTTAGTGTGTCACGTCAAGTGATTTGGGATAGTCTTTAGGGTAGACGTATACCAGGAAAGTATATAGAAATAATTAGGGATCTGTATGGTCATACTAGACACAAGGTATGGCACTTGTAAGGGATGCACACTTCACACTTTTTCCCTGTGGAGGCAGGACTTCACCAAATATGTGCATTGAGCACGTTCCCCTTTGCAGTAGTCCATGACGTATTGTGAATGGCGATTCAGGAAGCCATCCCATGGTGCATGCTTTTCGCAGATGATAGTGTTACTGATGAACAAGAGGATAAAGGGGTGGCGAGCAACCTTAGAGCGCAAAGGACGTCGGTTTATAACCCAAGACCTCCATTCTAACTTCATTGGGGCTACCAGATTCAAGTATTTAGGATCGTCCAGCTAGAACCGCGGTGCCAATAGAGAGCAGCCATAGGCTTTTTTTTGCGAAAAGAGGTTCTCAGATATCTTAAAAAAGGAATTTTATAGGCCTATAGGGTTGCGGTTCGACCGGCTATGTTATAGGGAACCGAGTGTCGGCCAATCTAGAAGGCACACGTGTGAAAGTTAGAGACGATAGAGGTGAGGATGCTTTAATGGATATGTGTTCACATGAGGATGGACCGGATTAGAAATGAAGTTTTAGGGATAGATTGGTGGTGGCACGCATTTCAGATAAATATGGAAGAGGAGATTGAGATGGTTGGGCATGTACAAAGCAGGCGGAAGACGACAATCGTAAAGAGCGTGGGAACCCTCAAAGTGGTGGGAAGAGGAGCAGAGACAAACCAAGGCAAACCAAAACAAACATGAGAGGATAAGATTAGACAAGATCTCCTCTATTTAAATCTCTCTGAGGACATGATGAGTGATAGGATCTTCTGTAGCTTGGCTTGCACCGTACTTAGCTTGCCTTTAGTCGTAAGTGTAGTTACTAGCTTCTTTCTAGGTTTTCATTTAAGCTTAGGAGGGCCTTTAGTCTTAGGTGTGGCTTTTTAGATTCACCTACCATAGCCCTAGGTGACTTGTATGGCACTGTTCCCTTATGTTTTTTTATTGATGTTGACACTTGATGCTTGCTACTTAGTGCTTCTTGTATGTTTTATGTATGTTTCATACTTTAATCTTAGGGATTTCTATGTCTTACTAGTATTTCCATCTGCGGACAATACACACTCTTTTGCTGCGTTGTGCTTTCATATGTTTTTGGATTCTTGATTTCTACTACTTGTTGTTTCTTGAATGTTTTTAGTAGCCAATGCTCTCTAGGAGTAGCCACTTTATCCGAGGGATAGACAATGTTATAGAAATCGCTAGGCGCTAGTCGGGCGGTCAGGTACAACCTAGGGGTTAATCGGGATTAATTGGGATTAATCAGGATGCAATAGTGATTAATTGGGAAAAATCGAAAAAGGCTGGGCGGCAGACTACAGATTAGCGCCTATGCGCCTATTAACTGCCTACTAATTCGGATTTTTACAACCCTGTTTTTAGTGAGATTTTACTGGTTATGTTTGTTTGTTTAGCTTTTCTTGTTCATCAGTTTCCGTCGTCATGATATCGAAAACAATTTTTTTATCTCTATTTTCATTTTTGTTGCCCGTGAAGCATATTAAATGATGTATTTAGGAAGTGTAACGAGCTTTCTTGGAATCTGCTACACCACTTCAAGTTGGCAAATGATTATCCTATTATATCTCGTTCATGATTCATAAGAGTACTTTTACATTTTATGAAATGGTGTCATTGTACATTCTTGATTTTAGTTTGCGGTGTAAGTGTTTATACTGTTATCTGACGAAGGACCAAGTCATGCGATAGCAGGCTTTTACTAGTAATAATTGATAATTTGCTACCAAGTACTACTAATATTCATTTTGATATCACAATACGCCATCCCATCTTTTGAATAGTTAATTGACTAAAGCTCTACAATAATAAGTGATTTTGTACTTGACCAATGACACATGTGTAGTATATTGTAAAGTATGGGTTTGAACCAATGAGGATGCACTAGAATGAAATTTTTTCTTCATGCAGAATTGCAGATGCTCCAGATTCTGAGTGGTGTCCAAGTGCCATAAATATAATTTCTTGATGGCTTCTAGTGGAATGGCTCCTGCAGCAGCTGGAGAAGTTATTGGCAAACTGCCAAAGGAAATCAGTGACATGAAAATTAGAGATGACAAAGTGGAAAAGGTTGTTCTTTGTTGAGTTAGTCAAACTAGTTTCTAAAATGCTCTTATATTTTTCAGATGGGTCTGTACTCCAATTCTCACATGATTTCCTTTGCGTTTTTAGGAAATGGAGGCAACAGTGGTGGACGGAAATGGTACTGAAACGGGACACATAATCGTTACCACAATTGGAGGTAGAAACGGTCAACCAAAGCAGGTATTTTAGCAGAGCATATGGAACCAAGCCTAGATAGCTTTGCTTTCATGGTATTTGTATGATTGTATGTTAGATTGCTTGATTCAGTAAGTCTGATTTTATGATATGACGGATAGTAGAGAGGTAACTGTTTATAACTATAGATTTATAGTTTATTAAAAAACCGACACATATATGATGTCAAAGTTTATTGCTGTTTTGGATTCTAGAAGTCATATTGGCAAATGATGTCAAACGTTTTCCTGGTATCAAAATTAAAATATAATTAACGAGTTAAGGCATTAGAGGGTGGTACTTTCTTATGATGTATATTAATTTTTATCTAACAAAAAAGGTTGACTGAAATTTTAACCAATACTTTAGTCCTACACGGGATATACATTTAGTGCATGCAGTTTTTTCAGGAAGTTTAATGTATCTTAACTTTATCTTTGTAACTGGTATTTCAGACAATAAGCTATATGGCTGAGCGTGTTGTTGGCCAGGGTTCTTTTGGAATCGTATTTCAGGTAAGACATCACACATTGTTTTTACTGAAATGTCAACAATACATGCCATAAATCTAATGTTTCTATTCACTTGTGCAGGCGAAGTGCTTAGAAACTGGAGAAGCTGTTGCAATTAAAAAAGTGTTGCAGGATAAACGATATAAGAACCGTGAATTACAAACAATGCGACTTCTTGATCATCCCAACATTGTTTCACTCAAACATTGCTTCTTTTCAACCACAGACAAGGATGAACTTTATCTCAATTTGGTTCTTGAATATGTGCCAGAAACTGCTTATCGTGTAACAAGACATTACAGCAAGGCAAACCAGAGGATGCCTATGATATATGTCAAACTATATACGTACCAGGTTTGTATTTTGCATGTATATGTCAGGAATTATTTCCATCTTATATTTAATAATCTGTCTCATGTATTTTTCTTACATGTGCATCCCTCAAAGCCCTTTCCTTACATGCCGGTGTAATACTTAATATTCTTGATAGAAGTGGCAAAATGGGTGGGTCAGACTGTCATGTAGGTTGGTTAACAAGTCAAAACGTGTCATTTTTTGGTTTGGGTGAACGAGGTCAGATTGGGTCGATCCGAAAACTTCTGTTCCTAATTTTTTGTACCTTGATTATGTTCTTATAAATTCTCAAATTACTTATTAGTTGTCAGATGGCTAGAATTGGGGAGGGGGGGGGGGGGGGGCTTTGAGTTCTAATTTCTTAGTTTTTAGTAAATGGTTACTGCGTGAAGTATCATACAAAAGTTTATATTATTTTAACAACCGTATTAAGTGTTTGCATATAGTGATATAATTAGGAGGTTTAATGTGTTAAAAATACAATTTGGGAAACCTTTGACCTGTTTCCTTTTTATCTATCTATATAACATACCTGCTCGACTCATTAGATATAAGAATAACCTAAATTAACAACACATAACTAAACTTGAAACTTTTACGTATCACATAATTACAATGTGCACTTATTCTCAGAAGAATTAGCAGAGTTGGATTATGAGTAAAAGATGATTTTAAACATTTCCTGTTAAAATAGATCTTCAAACTAATGTCATGTATACTCTTTGAGTGTTTCAGATATTTAGAGCTCTGGCATATATTCATGCCATAGGTGTTTGCCACCGAGACATTAAGCCACAAAATCTTTTGGTGCGCTTTTCTTCATCCCAAACACCAACTTCCAATTTATTATTATTATTTATTTTTTACTAAGGTTTCCTGTTTGCAGGTCAATCCCCATACCCACCAGCTCAAATTCTGTGACTTTGGAAGCGCAAAAGTTCTGGTAATTTTTGGTTCAACCATAAATAGATTTCAATATACAAATTTTATCCATCTTGCTTGTTATGTTTTTACCCTGTAGCTTTTCTTTCATTTGATAACTTTTTCTATGTGTAATAGGTCAAAGGGGAGCCAAATATATCCTACATTTGTTCCAGATACTACCGTGCACCTGAACTCATATTTGGTGCAACTGAATATATGACTGCAATTGATATATGGTCAGTTGGTTGTGTCCTGGCAGAATTTCTTCTTGGACAGGTTCTTTTCAATACCATCTCTTAGGGTCTGTTTGGTTGGCTGGAAGCCTGGAATAAATGATAATTTGACTGAATGAACTATGTAATGAGACCAACATGGTAATGGAATGGATCGTTGCGTATCATGTTTGCTTGACATGTAGGCACAAAATTAGTTTTAAAATGATCTATATGTATTATAAAGTATAAAAGTAATAATGACAAGGTATAATGTTGTCTCTAATTTATATGTCGTTTTATTAATTTTTTTATAAACAAGCATAATAGATGTTATTAGAAGTTAAAACGTCAAAGAAGGTTTATAAGAAAAGGGCATATTTTATAGTTATTTTGGAAAATAAAGAAGTTAGTTAAAAGCCTAAATTTATTAAAAAAAATTTCAGTGAGAATAAAACTGACTTACATTATACCTTTTCATCTATTCCATTACGGAATGAGAAAAAACACTCAGCAGCTCAGGAATGAAATTCTGGTAAACAAAAGGAATCACATTCCTTCATGAGTGACCTTCTCCATTCCATTAGACAAGACAAATGGCTTTGTTTCGTTCCACTATTCCTTCTCAGATTTCATGCTATTACTTGCTATATATGCTTTTTGTTTTGTTTTTATTGTTAAAAATGTTCTTTGCACCATTCTGCATTCTTAGCCTATTTTCCCAGGTGAGAGTGGAGTTGACCAGCTTGTAGAAATTATCAAGGCAAGTTCATCGTCTTATTAATTTGCAAACTTCGTGATACATTTAACATTTTTTTATTTTTCAAAATGATTATTTATGTTGTTTGTATATTTATTTGTGACATTATCATTTTAGGTCCTTGGTACCCCAACTCGTGAAGAAATTAAGTGTATGAATCCGAACTACACGGAATTTAAGTTCCCACAAATCAAAGCACACCCCTGGCATAAAGTGAGAACCTTGATTTTCATTTCTTCTGTTATATCGTGATACTAATGTTTTATTAGTAGTTCAAAATTTTTAGGGTTGTAACGTTCATTGAACCGTTTGGCGGGAAGTTTGTTTATCTATGGTATGAACAAACATTAACGAGATTTTATGTTTGTTTAGCTAAATGAAAAACACGAACAAACTTCTCGTTCATTTACGTTCGTGAACGTGTGGTATAATGTTAGGTCAAGTATTCTTCATTTATGTATAGATTATATATGTACATCTTAAGAACTTAAGATGTACATGTTAAGTATATTTAAAGATATATTTTAAAAAAGGGCTAGCGGCGCAACTTGTTGCCCCTTTACCTTCCATTTCCATGTAAACTTTTAGGTATTTTAATAAAATATAAAAGTGTCACGAAAAAAATATACACCTAGATGTGAACAAACATAAGAAAATCAATATTATCTATATTCTAACTTTAATATTTTTTTGATAGGTTATTTTTTCAAATATCTTCAAATTTATCATGTATGTTGATCTACTATACAAACAAACATATTCTTAACAAATGAACATGAACAAAAAAGATATTTGTTTAAATCTTTGTGTTGGTTTGTTTGTTTGGTTAAACTTAAACGAACGAACACGAACAGGGAAATCCGTTGATTGAAGTGTTCGTGTTTGTTTGTTTGTTCCTGTTAAACTTAAACGAATGAACACGTTCAAAGGGCCACATTTGTGTTAGTGCGGTTCATTTACAACCCTACAAATTTTAATTCTCCAAACATATTTCTTCTACACAGATTTTTCACAAGCGGATGCCTCCGGAAGCGGTAGATCTTGTTTCAAGACTCCTTCAATATTCTCCTAACCTTAGGTGCACAGCTGTAAGTACATCCTACCTTTTCTAACTGCCATAACTGAAAAATACATAAATTTATTTACCTTTTAGGATCAAACATGATTCTCACTCACATTTTTTACTCCCATCTTTAAACAGTTGGAGGCCTGCACTCATCCCTTCTTTGACGAGCTTCGCGATCCAAACACCCGCCTTCCAAACGGCCGCCCACTGCCACCCCTCTTCAATTTCAAGTCTCAAGGTTTACAAAATAACAACCTTTTCCAGCATTTTTAACACTTTTAACAATTTTCTTGTGATTTTAACGAACACCTTTTGCTTGCAGAGTTGAAAGGCGCGTCTGGGGAGCTACTGGCTAAATTGATACCCGAACATGCTCGGAAGCAATGCCCCTCCCTCGGCCTTTAGGTTGTAAAACTGTTGTTGTTGTCAGTTGTTGTGACATGTTTAGATCTGAAATATTTGGGGCTGTTTTTTAGAAGTTTAACTGTTTGACTTGTACTGGTTGTTTAAAAACTTATTGGGTTGGTCGGCTTCTACAGGCACTTTGCACCAGCATTATGTTGGTGGTGCAAAGTAAGATATGCCTGTAGCTTTTGTATGTTGTTATTGTCTAATATATGTAACAAGAAGCAGTTATGGTTGATTTCATTTTAAGAGTGGAACGTTTCATAATACCCTTTTTAACTTTTAACTTCTCTGATGAGGAAGGATGTGCAGGTTGGGTCAAGCTGGGAAGATGGGCGGGTCGGGTCAAGTTGGCTAGACGGGCGGGTTGGATAGTTTGGGTTATAACGAGTCATATTTGGCGTCGACAGCAGAGTCCTTATATACATGTTAGATCTCACTGAAATTGAGCTTGGCGTCGACAGCAGAGTCCTTATATACATGTTAGATCTCACTGAAATTGAGCTCGAAACTCGAAAGTCAATAAGTCAGACTTGGGGCTTTAAGGTGTTGAATACTTGAATTCAGGAAATAGTATAAACAAGATGGGTTGTGTGGATGTGTTTTCTTAAATTGATTATTACAGTTTGAAATATAAAAAAACCCAGTTTGACAACCAAAACCGGTTTCAAACCTAACTTGGCCAGGTTTTTCAAACCGGAATCACTTCAACCAGATTTGTATGTTTTTATCCTTATACCCTTTAGCATTCACAATAGAATCCGAAAAATTGGTTTTAAATAATCCCAAGTTTGGATGTTTGGTCTGCAATAATCCCAAGTTTAAAAATAGTTCCTAGTGGTCCCACGTTTCCTTGTATTTGTTTCTAGTGGTCCCACCGTTAACATGACTAACACCGTTAGTTTTTTTGATGACGTGGCAAATGAGTTGGCTTTTTTCTTTTTTTTTTAAATACAATTTCCATGTGGATAAGATTTATCCTTTTATGTTATTTTAATTTAACAAGATCACGTTATCTCTTTTTTCCCCCAAGCCCTCATCGAACTTCAAAAAAATGTCCAGACACGTTTAGGAACCCTAATTCGAACGAGCAGTGCCTTCTTTCTTCAAGTTTCGAACAAGCTGATCAGATGATTTCGCAGATTATTTGATTTCTCACGTCACCAATTCGAACCCTAGATCGCTACCTTTCTGCCATCCAACCCAAGATTAATAATTTTGGGCCTGTTGTTCGAACCTGATGTCGAAGAGGAAGTAGCGCTCATCTTGGTGAATTGCTTTGAACCTAATGTCGAAGAAGAAGCAGCGCTCGTTAGGTGTATGGTTCGAGATTGAATTTTCTAGAAGAAGAAGAGAAGAAGCAGTCGAACCTGCTGTGGTAGAAGATGTCGATTAGGGCTTGAAGAAAACCCCCTGCGTTTTAATTTGGGGAAACAGGATACGTGCTAAACCCTTTTTATTTGGGGGATTCTTGTTAAAATTAAAAGAAAAGAATATAAATCTAATGACATGGAAATTGTATTTAAAAAAAAAAAAAGCCAACTCATTTGCCACGTCATCAAAAAAACTAACGGTGTTAGTCATGTTAACGGTGGGACCACTAGAAACAAATACAAGGAAACGTGGGACCACTGGAAACTATTTTTAAACTTGGGATTATTGCAGACCAAACATCAAAAATTGGGATTATTTAAAACCAATTTTCCATAGAATCCTCAAAACTTTGTGAGTATAATCCCTAAATTTTAGGGTGTGGTTGTAAGTGGTTGTGAGTGGAAGAGAGATAAAAAGTTATTCTTCATCCTTATATTTGATTTTTAAAAATTTGATGTTTGATGTGAGTGAAAAAGAGAGAAAAGGTAATGATAAGGGTATACAAAAGTATTATTTAATTGTGGTTGTGAATGGAAAAGAGAGAAAAAGTAATGATAAAAGTATAAATTATAGAGATGGGGATAGGGAAACTACTATGAATGCTCTAAACTTGCAGGTATAACCAAACCTGAACCGGTATTATACCCTATTTTTTGTTAAAACATTGTTTTAAAATTTCTAACATATGTATTTTATTTTTTGATAAAAACGATGGGGAACTGTTACATTTAATCCATGATGATGACGAAAAAAGTTAACTTTAGGGTGTTGATAAAAAGGACAAAAGTACTCTTAAATTTTAAATTTAGTAGGATAGTTAACGGTATAAAAGGAAGTATAAATGACAAATTTTTGAAACTATAACGTATTGTATGTAAAGATTTAAACAAATGAACTAAAATGTCAATTCTAATAAAACTAGATAGACTAAAGTTTAAACTAAAACTAAACATACATGTATTCTAGATTACATATATGTTGATTTGTTAACAATCAACATTTAATAACAACGAAAACATACTCTTAAAGTTTGTTGGGTTACCGTTTCCTTTTTTTTTTAAATCGCTCTTTGTTTTAAATATCTTTTATACAAACACTAAATTAGTAGATTATATGGTATTAGCCATTTATGGTCTCCTTTCTTGCTAACCCTACATCACAATATAAGGTTGTGTGTAGTGAACGTTAAAATCCACGTTTTTCAAGTATAGCGTCCCATAGTTCACCCCCCCCCCCCCCCCCCGGGTGCTATGGAGGAAAATCTATCGTTGGCGTGAAGGATATCACGCTCCATTTCGATGTTTTGCCCAAAAAAGAGCCGTTGAAGGGCTTGCCATATTCCCCTTAAATTATTATTTTTTTAACCATATCTCACATATTTAACAATTTTCTACACCACTATCATCTAATTTTTCACAACAATCTCCACTACTTTTCTACAACAATTTTTAAAAATGTTTCCCCGTGGTTCATCAAACTCACGTTTCCAGCCCCCATGACGTACGGGCGATAACGAGCAACAACAACCCGACGATTGGTTGTTTGCGTACATGGCTAGTTTGGGAGCCCCCCAACAACAACCCTTCCAACCATTTCTACCATTCCCGCTCAAAGAACCGACGCGATCACTCGTGATCCCAATCAAGGACGTCATCAAGAAAAAAATACAATATCTAGTTTTTTTATTATTATGTAGTTTTCTTTAACTATGTTGTTTTTTAATTTATGTAGGGTTTTTTTTCTCTAAATTATGTCGTTTTTTTATTATGTAGTGTTTTTTTTTTAAATTATTTCATTTTTTATTTGGTTTATTTAAATTGTAAATAAAATAATAATTGTGTAATGGTTATGGGGCTTTATCCACTACATCAATTTTATGATAACCCCCTTGTAGGTCCGAAATCTAACCAAACACACGATATCTAATCACAAACGAGTGCGGAATCCTCGTATGTGATCGATTCAAGAAGAATAGTAGAAGAATAGACTCAATCTAAGGTAAAGATTGAATCTTGAATGAACAATACTACTATCTTGAAGCTTTGATCCGATCGTGAACACCAATGAAGATGAAGAAATCGTGAACTTGTAATTTCAAAAGCTTGATCATAAACAAACAAAGAGAGGTATTTATACCATCTCATACAAACCCTAGGGCCAATCATAAACACTATAAGCCCAATCATAAACACAAATAAATCGGCCCACATAGCCCAAAATGTAAACTAAATAAGCCCAAAAACTAATGTTCATGCCTCTAATATAACTAGCCCAACAATCTTCCCCTAGGCATGAACCATTAGACCACCTATGGCAGCTGCAGATCGAATCTGAACGTGTTCTGCACATTGTTTGACCACCATCCGTTCTCCATGATCCGATTCGCCGTTCCATGAAAGATTCCCACCCTTATAGCATTTTCCATGTCGTTCTCATCCCCGAGAATAGGTTGGGAGGCGAGGAGCTTTATGTCTCTTTCTCCAAATCTTAGCAAATCGACCGGATCATAGAAGCGAAATTGCCCCATCCTTTTGTAGAGCACCACCACCTCATGAGTTGTTGGATCATAACACCAACAGTCAAAGTTTTTGACTAAGATTCCGTCTTCAATCTCATCCAACATGTTGATTACTCTTGTGCGCTTGGTGGGTGGTCTCCTTGCTTCACCTATGGACTCTCCAGTCACTGGGTCAGTGCCAGTCTCGACCCATTTCACTTGCTTTAGCTCGAAGTTTGCAAAGTTATTTTCTAGTTGGCTCAGCAAATTGTTGCGAATAAGATCTCCTTCTGAGCTGTTCCATCGGTTGATGTACGGAGCCCTTAGCAAACTTCTAATCTCAGGCTCAGTCCAGGTATGAAATTGGGCACGTGTTTTGTAGTACTCCACTGGACTGTAGCCGTCACGGATTACGGCAAATAATTTCTTCTCTGAATCATAGTGCCAGCACAGAATGGCTTCACGACTCCCTCTTCTGTCTATTGAGCTTTCACCCACATCAATAGTGTATTGAGTGGGGGCTGGTCCTTGAAAGAACTCCTTGAACCAGTTGTCGTGACCTTCTGGTGCTTTGGAGATGACCCTTCCACTACGGGCATAGTCAGACATTTCAAAACTGTCATCTCCATCATCCACACCCATTGCCTCTGTACTTTTCACTCCTTGAGATGAACTTTGACCTGCAGCACCTGAAGTGTTGGACTCCACAACACTCTTTAAATCAGTAAATTTCTTCTTCAAGTCCATCAGGGCCTCATAAAGATACTTCATTCTGTTCTTGTCAGCCACCTCCTTCTCTTTCATTCTTCTGTTCTCAGCTTGAAGTGCTTTTATCTCAGACTCTCTAATTCTGTTCTGAGACATCAGAAAGTTAATATGAGGATCAGTGCTTATCCTCATTTCGATTGGGAGCTTAGCAGCTTGGAATGGACGAAAGCTAGGCATGGTCGGTGGCAGGCTTGTCACAGTTGAAACGCTCACTCTCACTGGACTGGGTACAACAAAAGTGTTGTCAACCTCCAGAAATTGCCTTTCTTCCCGAACAGGGCTACGTTCGGTCAGAAGAGGACCTTCAGTCTGTACTTGGGCAGGTTGTTCTTCAACAATTGGGATCGTTGAATCTTCTTGAATAGGGCTTTCTTCTTGAATAGGTTGACTTTGAGAGCTAGACTCAGATGGATGGACCATTAACAGACTTGAGCTAGTCTTAGTAAATCTGAAACTTATGCTTCTTGGATCAGTCTTCTTCCTTGGTGATGGTTCACGAGCAGGGATGGGTTCTTCAAGAACATCCTCTATATTCAGACTTAGCTCGGGAGGGGTTGCATCGCTGCTCGAAGACATGAGCATGTCATCCCTTGATCTCTTGAGACTGATGGGTCCCAAATCCCCATATATGTCATCATCATTCACATTTTCATGAGCTGGAAAGATATCATCCATAACGTTTTCTTCATCTGAAGGAATCACCTCATCTTCATCTTGCACATTTACAGCTGGGGTTGTTGTTATATCTTGATCTTCAGCAATTGATGCATTAATAGTTGGCACATCGGCTTCTGGTTCAGACTCTTCAATCTCTTGTTCCCTTGCCACTTCGGGAAATGCACCCCTCTTGACCCATTCAAGCCTTCCTTGAAAACTATTTTTACCCCTTCTGTCTTGAGTCTGTAGCCCAAACACTCCACAATCCATAACCTTTATATCCAGCTTCCCTATTCTCTCTTCTATCATTGGGTACTTCTCCATGACCACCATTTGAACAAACCTAGGTGTCATCAGGAACTGTTCACGTGCGCTCAGGTCCGCATTGCCTATCCAGTCAAGTAACATCATCTTGGAGAAGTTAAAGTTCCAATCCAAAGCCAATGCGACGAATGCAGTTCCATGTAGCTTGTTGAGCTGATCGAAGCTTGTTCTTTTGCCCAGAAAAGATTTCTGCATGTAATGAGCCAGGCACCTCCAGTAATGTGGCAACAGCTTCTTAAAGATAGGCGGGAATTTTCCTTCATATCCCATGGATTGAGCACCCGCCAAAACAGCTTCCTTGGGATACTCAATCGGATCAACAGCTCGATCATTGATGTTCAGCCCTTTTCTGATATCTTCTTCCTCAATCACTACTTGTCGGTTCTGAACAGTTGCGGTAATACTTGTCTTATCAGCATTTGCTCTTGCTGTACCCCAAAACTCCCTCACAAGCTGCTCATCGATCAGCACACTTGTTCTCAGAGCGTGATTTATCTTGCACACATTCATCCCGGCCACTAGTGAATAGAATAGTTCCATATGCTTCTCCGGTGGGTCTTCAAGATATGCCGGAATGCAATGATCCGGTTCAAACTTAATCTCTTCGTCGAGCATCTCGTCTGCCATCTGAGAAACACAAGACACATGTATCAGACTTGTTTATCAAAGCTCAATTATGTTTGTCAACATCTTCTTGAAGTTCAATTGATTATCACGTTAAATTTTTCAAGTTCAGAAATTCTCAATTTTAAACTTTCAAGAGAGATATTTGATTTTGAATCACAAGTTAACAAAAACACAAATGATTTTATCTCAAGATGATTAAGTTTGATGAGATTTTAAAACAATTATTGTGTTTACAATTTTAATTCATCAATTTTACGATCCTACATATGTGATTACAATCCATAAATTGGGTTTACGATCCAATAAATTGTTTACGATCCGATTGAGATTTAAACAGTTTAAGCCCAATCGTAATCTCACGATAACACCTAAGCCCGATCGTAAACTCCATCGAAATCAGCATATCGTAAACACCGATCGCAAACGATGATCGTAATCTCCGATCGTAAATTACGATCGTAATCAACGATCGTAAACATCGAACAGTCGTCTTCAACCTCTCGATTATCGTAAACACAGTAACCTCCATTGACGAACCTGCAAAAGCTTCGGAAACTCGTTAAAACACCTCATACTCTCAAAATAAACACCCACCATTACCTTTAATGAGTTGTGAACACAAATCCGACTTTAAAAAACACGAGTATTTCACACCAATACACAAGAACTACAAGCCTGTTCTCGAACTTCTTAAAACCCGTGAAATCACCGGCATACACAGTCGATCGGAGAGGGGTTTGGGTGTTTTCGTGGTCGGAAATCGATTGCAAGGTTGTTGGTGAGCTCGGATCACACAGAGGATGGCCGGAGAAGGGTCGGATCGCTTTTCCGGTGAGGGCAGCGGCAGAACTAGGGTTTTGGACGAGATCGTAAACGCAGAGGGGTGAAAG
>JBCNJP010000017.1:14143733-14222925 GCA_039602395.1 Deinandra increscens subsp. villosa
TGTCATACTAACATGATGTCTCATGTTACATATATACTTATTAGCGTTTTAATATTTATTATTAATGCTATTAGTATTATCATGACTTTAGTTATATATTATCCGATTTTCTTTAAGCGTTTCCCTTTGAGAACCTAAATAGAAAATATGCCTCTGAAACGCCAAACTCGAAACCCCTTCGATCCCTCTAATGACGAATGCCACCAAAATTCGAGGAAGTGATCACCCAGAGAATCGCCGAAGCCGCAACTTCTAGCAAGGTATATCGTACCAACGATAGGCGTTAAGGTAGATCACCACGTAGTGTGCGTTACTGCTCCTGCAAGGACTTCATAAGAGGCAAGCCTATCTGTGAAATCTATCCTGTTGGTTGTGACAACTCAAACTCTTCACCATTGATCATTTCCGGTGAAGTTCTCCTTAAAGAACCCCTAGGATAGGAAGACGTGATGATTTCGAAGATTTCGGTCTGAAATCCTCTAAGATCAAAAGTTAGCAAACTTGTACCTTACTCTTAGCGAAAGTTCTTTTTCCTAACGAACTTCAGAAAGCTCTTAGCAACTTAAGGTCTTAGCGAACTTAATTTCCTCTTAGCGAACTTGAACTTAACCTTAGCGGATTTCTGCCTAGCAAACTTTAGCAGTGCTTAGTGAACTTAGACGTTAGCAGACTCCACAAGTTATTCCTAGCAGACTTGTAGATTATTCTTAGCAAACTCATACGACACCTAGAATATTACTTGCTGATTGATCATGATTACTTGTAGTTCCGCACTAGCTTTCGTATATTAGATAAGATCCATTGTCAAATAGATCCCGACACTATGAAACCCAAAGGCATGAAAGGTGCCATTGGACTAATCAGACGGATTGGGAAGACGGAGTCAGTATTTCACATAAACGACTACTCCGAAGACTACATCGTTAATTGCTCTACCTGCACAATAACCAAATGTGCGCTCACATGGTAGAACTTCCACGCCGACCCATAGGAACCAACTTAGCCTATGCCATGACGTAGAATGAAATCAAGTAACTTTTACGTGACAAGCACTACTCAGGAGAAGAGCTTCAGAGATCGGAAGCTAAGTTCTGGAGTTTGACTATAAATGGTACCGATATCGCTGGCTATACCAAGCAATTTCGTGAACTTGCTCATCTTTGTTCAAACCATGGTCACTCCCCTGTACAAGAAGGTACATCTAGGGTCTTACGCCCCATATTCAAGGAAAAATTCTGGCATCAAACCCAACCACTTTTCAAAGTGTTGTGCGCTGGGCACAAAATCTGGTTTATCAAGCCACACATAAAGGTGTGACTTTTGCCAAGAAGAATACTGAAGCTAAACCAGCAGACGTCAGTGTTACCCCCCCCCCTCATCAAACAAGAAGCCGAATAAAAAAAGAAAGCATGGTTGTTGGGAGAATAAGCCCAATAAGAATTCATAAAAGGTTCCCGAGAAGAATTCGGAACCAATAAAGGTCTATGTTGCCACTACGCATGTTCATGAGTCAAGAAAGACTGGTTACTCCACTAACCTATGCAACATGTGCAACCTTCACCACTCCATGGTTTATGAAAAACATCTATTGTAGACGTGCAAAGCCAAGGAGCACATCACGCAAGATTGCATCAAACTGAAGAACCAGACTCCCAACCAGGCAAAAGGAAAAGCACTCGTCATCAATGCTGATAATACCCATTGTGACCCTAACACAATAACGGGTAAGTTTCTACTAAGTAGCCATTACGCTTTTAGTTTAATTGATATGGTACCAATAGGAACTTCGTGTCTACCGATTTTAGTCAATTACTTGAAATCGCCTCTGTTGCCCTAGACACTAAGTTTACCATAGAATTAGCTAATGATGATAGAAACTAGAGAAATTACAAAGGATGAACTTTTGGGAGCATACATTCGACATCGATCTAATGCATGTCGAGTTAGGAAGCGTGGATATTGCCATTACGATAGATTGGTTATCAAGGAACCAAGCGGAGATCGTTTGACACGAGAAGATAGTCAGGAGGCCACTCACAAAAAGGCGACACTCTTAACGTACAAGGTGAAAGGAATGAAGCCCAACCCAATGTCATATTGCATGAAGACCCGAAAATACCTTCGTAAAGGACGTCATGCCATTCTGGCTCTCGTCACGGAGAAGAAGCCAAAGGAGGAGCATATTGAAGACATTCCAACAGTCTGCGAAATCCCAGAAGGCTTTCCTGAAGACTTACATGGCTTGCCACCGCCTCGGCAAGTAGAACTTCGCATCGACTAAAACACCTGGAGCCGCCCCCGTGGCCAAAACCCCTTACCGTTTTGCGCCATCCAAAGTGCAAGAACTATCTAAGACAATTACAAGAGTTGTTGGGTAAAGGTTTTATCCGGTCAACTCACCCTACATAGGACGCTACTGTATTGTTCCTAAAGAAGGAAGACGGAACATATTGGATGTGTATCGATTACAGAGAATCGAACAAGCTAACGTGAAGAACTCCTATCCACTCCTGAGAATCGACGATTTATTCGATCAGCCTCAAGAGTCAAGTTACTACTCCAAGATCGACTGGAGATCAAGCTACCATCAACCCTACATCAGAAATAAAGACGTTACGAAGACAGCGTTCAGAACACGCTATGGTCATTACGAGTTCATCGTTATGCCATTCGGTTTGACCAACGCACCTGCGGTGTTCATAAGCCTAATGAACCGCGTGTGCAAACCTTACTTGGATAAATTTGTTATCGTGTTCATCATTGATATTCTAATCTACTCCCGTAGTAAGAAAGAACACGAACAGCATTTGAGAATTATCCCGGAGTTGCTAAAGAAAGAAGAATTGTACGCGAATTTTTTTTTCAAATACGACATTTGGATTTGCGAGACTCATTTCTTGCATCGTGTGATCAACGATAAAGGTCTTGCTAGCGACTATCACCGATTCATTGAGGACTTCTCAAAGATAGCCCAGCCTCTGATCGCTTTAACTCAGAATAGATAAGAAGTTTATTTGGAATGCCAAGACTGAAGAAGCCTTCCAGTTGTTGAAGCAAAACCTTGCAACGCACCGATCCTATCCTTACCTAACAAAATCGGAGATTTTGTAGTATATCGTGATTCTTCGCATCGAAGTTTGAGATGCGTGCTAATACAACAAGAGAAAGAAATCACTTATGCCTCTCAACAACTTAAGATCCATGAGAAGGATTATACAACCCATGATCTGGAGTTTGGAACTGTTGTGTTCACTCCAAAGATTTGGAGACACTGCTTGTAAGAAGCGAAGTATTCACTGACCATAGGGGTCACCAGCCTATCTTTAATCAGAAGGAGCTGATATTGATACAACGCCAATGGATTGAACTACTCAATGACTACGATTGCGAGATTCGTTATCGTCTTGATAAAGCTAACTTTGTAACCGATGCATTAAGTAGAAAGGAACGCGTTAAGCCTCTTCGAGTTCAAGCACTAGGCACGACCATTCGTACTAGTCTCACGTCACAAGTTCGTGATGCACAACTCGAAGCTCTGAAAAGAGAATTCAAGCAATGAGGTGCTTACATGAAATCGAAAGGCAATTGGTAAGGAAACCAAATGGAGCTTACTCCTTGTAGATAAACTCGGAGTGTCAAACCTTAAAACGATAAGGAGATTGGTCTTAAAGGATGCCCACAAGCCTAGATATTCTAGTTACCAGGGATCCAACAAGATGCATGAAAGTATAAAGGAATTATACTGATGATCAAAGCAAAAGGAAAATTCAGACCTTAAAAAGGTACGTTGCGTAGTTATATGACATATTTTCATCACGCAAGACAAACCTAAGTAATGGTTGAGACAACCATTTTCCACTCGTCGAGTTTCCTTATAACGATAGTTATCGCTCGAGTATTCAAGCCACTCCTTTTCGAAGGATCGTATGGAAGAAAGTGTCATTCACTCCTTCGCTGGACCGAAGCCGGTAACAACCAACTGACAGGTTCAATGACAGTTCATGAAACTTCTAGGGGAACCCTTCAATTTAAGAACCTTTCGAAAGTCACAGGTAATCACCAGGAGAACCTGCGTTAACGCTCGACGCGAACCCTTAGAATCTCTAAGGGGGTTCAAAACCTTATAATGGGTTCTGTATTAGATAGAGATAGCTAGGCCTACAAGGAAAACTTAATCCTCGCTACATTAGTCCCTCGGAATCCTAGATCGGATTGGACTAGTGGCCTACAAACCCATCTTGTCTAAAACCTATTAAGATCCTAGACTGCAAGATCAATAGACTGGAGCAAAACCGCATTTTCATCTATCATCATTTAAAACTCCCGGGAATCAAGGAAGATCCCGTCCGGTAGCAAATCAATCTAAATTTTTCCATAAACCATCTTGTTCTCGATACATTGCGTACTCGAACAAAAATTGAAAACTCAAGTATGAGCAAAGCCTAGGCTGATCATGTAAGGTAAATCACAATTGTGGGTGCACACATAATTGTAATCTAAACTACATGAAAATCCTGGTAGAGCCCATCCGTGAGTAATCATGACTTGTCCAAATCATTCAAACTAGAACCTCATTCATCTATGTGTCTAACACTCATCTTGCTGACGAATTATTGTGGATGTTCTATCAACTCCACTTAGTTAGAAAATCATAAAGGACCACGAGATCCAAAGAAGGAATCAGAATCGCACTCCCAACAACATATATCGTTGACATACTTGTCAATAATAAAACTATCACCTGGGTAGGCAAGAATCAAACCAGACAAAATTAGCTTTAAGTTTTCCACCAATGCAGAGCCATCAATCGGCATTAATTAAATTTCGGGACGAAATTCTTCCAACAGGGGGAGAATGTGACAACCCGCCAAAAATCAAAGGTCAAACCTATACTTTGACCGTATATATATACGTATATACATGTGTATGACTTGATTTATTAATATCATTAATAAACACTATGCACGTAAACGTCCAACCTTGACAATTCCCACGTTTGTATAATAACCAACAGAAAGGTCCATCCTGGATCGATGGAACTTAAACAACAAGAAAGATAAATATAAAGAGTAACTTTTATATTTCCCTAATCGGTGCCGTGAGAAATCACAATAACGCCCGACAACGCTTAAGCGAATATTTTGAGTTATAATCTATTATGAGATTAAATAATGAAATATCCGAGCTCGAGCCGAAACGATAAAATCATTTATTTATTTCTTTACGCGGTGCCGCGAATAAATAAAGCAAATAAAAAGTAATATTTCTAAATAATTAAATTCACAACGAATTATAATTATATAACGATGTCGTGATCTCATAAATAATTTAGAAACTTGTTTCGGTCAAAACGGTGCAACGGTTTGGTTTAAAAGAGCCATTTACTAATTTGGGCCCGGTCCGGCCCAATAAACCAAAATAAAGCATCTAAGCCCAAAACACGGCCCAACGAGTAAAACAACACCTAAAAAGTATAACGTATCACTCACGAATAATTTTAGGAAATTATGAGACTGACCGCGATCAAAACGGAGAAAGCCTCGAACACCGGCCCGACACGAACCACGCCGGCCCATTAACTTTTACTCGATTTAATAAGCTCAATCTAAACCGTTTTAACTAACGATTATTATTTCTTGAGTACCCGATCAACCAGTAACGTTTATAAAAATTATGACAATTTAACGAGACATTCGGTAAAAGACTACCCTACGTAAATATCTAGTTAACCTAGGGTTAAAACCTAACTAACCACGGTTGGATTATAATATAATAAATATATATAAAATAAAACAATAAAATCAAAAATCTGATTTAAGATCAGATTGAATCTCAACTTGCATATTTCATATATCTATATATATATATGCACATCATACTACACCCATACATAACATACACACACTCACATTCACGAACACCCTCACCGCCACAGCCCCTCGTCCCGTCGATCGCCGCCCACATCGCCGGCGCACACCGCCACCCCTACCGGCGAACACCACCATCAACGCCAACCTCCACCATCGTCCCGATCAACCACCACCACAGCCGCTCTCCACCACCGTCGTGATCATCGTCATCATCATCCGACACCATCATCGCTATCGTAGATCTCTTTTCTCCTTGTGTTGTTTCGATCGGATCGCATATATATATGTATGATACGTGTATGCATATATATATATATATATATATAGAATGAAGAAGAAAGAAACTAAAACAGCCCCCTACCGTCGCGAATTCCATTTGAGCAGAAAGAATATTTCAAACATTCTTTTGTTTTGATTTAAAAACAGCCCCTTGAGCCATCTTTACACCACCGTTTCGCCACCATCGGACCACCATCGAGCCACCCTTTCACCACCGTAGGAAAGTACTCCCGGCCACCTTCTAAACGGCCTCAACGTTTGTCCCTAACGATCACCATACACCACCGAAAACTAGCCCGCAAAATGGCGCTTTACCCTTCGGGCCAACACGGTTAAAGACGATATTCTTCGATCGAGTCTACGGAGATATTCTCGCCTCTTTCGGTTCGTCACCTAGCCTAGTGCTAGAGGTAAAAGTTTAAACTTATCAATTTGATCATTGTTATTATTCATTTTTGATGTTTATAATCAATCCAAAACGAGTCTTGACACTCAACCCACTAAATATATAAACTGAACGAATCGTAATAAATATTAAACTAACGTTAATATTTAAAAAGCTGTGTCACAATATATATAAAACAATCGTTGAGAGGACTAAAAAGATTATAGATCGAACGATATAAAAACTAACTCGGGGACCCTCAAAATGAGACGTTGGACTTGAAATATATAAACAATATATATTTGGACATAAAATATAAAGAAATATATTTTGACTATGTGTTATAAAAATAGATTCATTTTTATAGAACGTATGTAATTCTAGATAACCGAGCACTTTGACTCATTATTGACATTTAAAGTGTTCCTACTTTTGGATCTAATTTTATTAACTTGAAATATTTATTTAAAATTATTACAACCTATTAATATTTAAGAGACTTAAATATTAGTTTTCCATATCATATTATTTGTCAAATATATATATTATAAACAATATATATTGTATAAATTCTAGACGTTGGACTGAAAAATATAAAATGTTATATTTTCGACTTATGCGACGAAACACATATATGACAAATATATCAACACCACTTCACACAAATATCTCGTCTTAATATTTTATTATTAAATATTATTTTCTAAACATAATTTAGAAAAACTATTTGGGAGATATCATCAACAAAATAATATTTACGGAACTAAATATTTATTATCATTTCGATCAATTATAGGATACTTGTATCTTATCGCGGCAAAGCCAACGACTAATTTCTTAAACATATAAATGTTTATATTTTCTTCTAAAACCTTGAGAATATTGAAACATATATCGTTTCTGTAAGTTATATATATTTATTTACATAAATATTTCTATGACTTATATATAATCATTGTCTGTAAATATAGACCCGGACTTAAATATATATCATGAACTTTAAATAATAAATATTTTATTATTTATCTCGATGTTCAAAACTTGATTGAATATATATTTTCGTAATCTTAAATAATTATTTGATTATAATTATTTCTACAAAGCTAAATATATTTATTCGACCATAAATATATCCATTAACGTAAATATTTATTTGAACGATAAATACTCCAAACGGACTTTCCAAACAATACAAACGGGAATATTATGTCAAGACTCGACCAGGATCATTTGAGTAACAGAACATTATCCAACTGAAACAGTACCTTAAAACCGTCTTATTAATTATTACTAGGACACGGTTTACTTGCTACGTCCAGCGCGATACAACTTTCATCATCACCTTAATCACGTGAGTTTCACGGCCCCTTTTCCTTTACTGTTTTAACTATGGGGGAGAAATACATGAAACATTAAACTTCATATATTTTCCAGATATATACAACGTGAGTTTCACGACCCCTTTCCTTTATAAACTGTTTATACTTTTGGGGGAGAAATCATGATCAAACAAATCTTTTTACTTGATATTATGGTATTACTGTTACGCTATTGATTATCTGTTCTTTCATACCCCTTCATAGTAATTTGCTAATAACATATTGCTACAAATCCCATCATCAATTGATTTCAATTAGTTCCGTAACGAAACGATGACTAGTGAATAGATCTATTTGGGTTGACAACCCTGCCCTATCTGGTCGCTCCAGTTCTGACACACGCGTAACAAGTCTGGGGGTACATGTCAGTTATTCTATGCCATTGGTATTTCTTAGGGGAAGTTACCATAGGTGGGTAAATCTGTTAGTGTTTGAAATCAAGGAACAAGTAGATCAATGCAACAACGAGTAACCTTTATAATATTTTGTGTATCATCAACATTTTACAAATACATTTTGTAAAGACTCAAACCTGTGAACTCACCAACATTATGTTGACCTTCTTTTTCAAACTCATGTATTTCTCAGGTAACTAAGATCGCTCTCGGTGTGCAAATGGGAAGTCTGTCAAACAAAAGGGCCTGCAATAGGAATGGAGTCATGGTCACCTTTTACTGTCTAAATAAATCATGAACAATTGTATTTCTTATCATAACGTTCTCGATTCAGTATTGTAAAACAATGTTATCTTTTATATAATCCGCTGCAACTTTGATAACATACTTGGTTTTCAAACGTAAACGAAACTAATAGACGTCGTTCTTTGTATCCACGACTATGACCCCATGACGTCATATGCCCACGTAATCATAAACATCGGGGTGTGACATTTGATGGCGATGCTTATTGTTCCGGTGATGCCCTACTGTTCTGATGATGCCTATTGTTCATATGGTTGTGATGCTTACTGTTCCGGTGACTTAATATTTTGGATCGGGCGATGATGATTTCTTTTTTTTGGCTTTGATGGTTGCCTTTACGGCGTGGCGCATAAACTCTTTGTTTATCGCAGCCGTGGTTTGACCTCAGTCTTCTATCTCATCTTAGTCTTTAAGACTGTGATGATCCTTTCAAGATCTGAGCTCAATATGATCCATTACCTGTTATGTTTCTTTCTTCTTACAATTTTCATTTTTTTTTCTATTTGCTGATGTTATTTGTTGGTTGTTGCAATTGATTCCGGATACCAATTACCCACTAGCTGCGGCTATGATGATTAGTTCAAAAATCTGAGCCTAAAAGGTTTTCATCACTTTTGGCTATTTCACTTCTTTAGTTTTTATAATTTTTCGTGTTGGTGAGGCCATCATAAATTTGTTATGTTAGTTTCTGTTTCTTGAGAAAACAATATATGTATCACTTTTGTTCAAGTAGGTATACATCCGGTTAGTAATATACAACCACATATAAATTAGATTAAATAGATTGAATGTTTAATTTAAATTTAAGGGTGATGGGACATGACCTAGAGGTGGAGACATGGGTTTGAATGTTTAATTTAAATTAAAGGGTGATGGGACATGACCTAGAGTTGCAGACATGGGTCACGGGTTAACTTTAATAACAGGGTAAAACTTGCATCTCAATTTCGGTTAAATAATTTGAGATTTATTTTCTTTTTATCTATTCTAGATTTAGCGTGGTACAAGTTTACTTTTCGCTTACACACATGATAACATAGCTTCATAAAGACTTTCATTTAAAAAAACACATTTGCAAATAATTGATTAAAAACTACCAACATATGTTAAGCTTCTTAGATTTTGTAAATAGTGAAGAAAAGTTAAATTTGAGAAAAAAAAATAAGGGAATAAACTTTTCAACGTATTATATCTTTTAAAAATTTTTATTGCTTTGATTTGTTTTTTTCTCTATTGTTTGCATAAAATCAGATACCAACGCACGGGCTATTTGAAAAACAACTTAACTTTCTACTATGACTTGCTTTATGTAAAAAAACAACTCTAATCTCTATGACTATAGTTACTTTTGTACTATATGAATGTATGCATATGTTTATAAAAACTTTCAACCCGCAGCATCGCGCGGGTCTTTTGCTCGTATCATATCAAAGTGCATATTACTCAAAATAAGACTATATAAAATCCTAGCATACTTTTATAGTAATAGGTTCTTAAATTTTTTTCAGCATTAATATAATTTTTAAACTATACTAAATTCTTATAAACTCTTACAAACACAATATAAACAAACGTACATGTAAAATGTAATTCAAAGCATAACTACCTCCAAAATCTATAGAGGATGAGATGAGAACAAATATTTCATCAATTTTAGAGAATAGAAACATTGTTTCTTTTTTAAAACTTTTACTTTACAAGACAAATATGATACGTGAATAACATGAAAAATAAAACTTTTGTCATTTGATTTGGAAGTATCAAGTATATATGTTATAATGGTTTGTCTTATTCTATATAATGTACTTTTTTCATTCTATAATTCGAACTTAACTAAGCAAAACTAAAAATAAAACATAATAATTCAAATATTTTGTAAATAATACTTTAAAAAAATATATTTGCAAGCCATCTTTTCAAACAAATAGATTGCATTAGCCGGCTATTTTTTGTGTGCTAAAGTCAAATTTAGGAAACATTTAAATGTAGCCGCATCCGTAAGTAGACCACCAATTGTCAAAGTTATTTTCAAGAGGATCAAGTGAACAACGGCTATACAATTCTTTATAAAATCATTAATAAAAACAAAATGAGGATACTTATCTATATTATAACAAAAATATTTACTTATCTATATTAAAATATGTTTTAAACAGTACAAACTTATTTTTGATTTTACAAAATTAAGAGTTTAAAAATGTATAATAAACTTTTAAATTGTCTGTTAATAATAAATAGAAATTTAAATAGTTTATTTAATGATAATCAAATTTTAGTGATTTATATAAAGTAAAAAGTAAGTAAAATACGAAAATTGTCTTTCAATTACAGAAACCAATATCGTGTTGTAAATTATTGTCGTTACACATCGTCGAGTTTTCTACAGACTAGAAGTTACATTATAATATATCTGAGGAAGATGAGATTGTCTTTCTATATAGAAATTTTAAGAATTTTAACGGGCAATACCGCCTTGTCAATTATGCAATTAGATTAAAAAAAGTAACTTAATAAACAATTAATAGCGGGACTACTTAAGAGACTTCATTAAGAAACAATATTTACTAAATTCTAAAATTCTTTTAATCTTATATAAATATAAACTTCTATTAGGCTTTTATATCTATATATTTTTTAACCTTCAACTAAAGACTTATTTAAACCAGTTCCGCCTATTCCTAGGATAAACCATCTCCGACTCTCTGAAAGTTGTCCGATGAAAAACTTATCAAACTCAGGGATCAAATATATAAAATTTCAGTCTTGAGTCTTCCACTTAGTCTTCCCGTTATTACTGATACCATTAGACCGAATAAACTTTTATTAGTCACGATTCTTCACCCACCTTTTTTCTCTACCTCTCTTCCCCTACTTTTTTTTCTTTTTAAATTTAACCATTTATATTTATATTTATATTTATATTTATATATTATATATATATATATATATATAAAAAGTAGTAAAGGATACTAGGATAGTGTGGAATTGTGAATAAATAAAGTTGATTTTACCGTTGTTTAAACTTTAAAAAAAGCAATTATAATACTAACATAGAAACGAAAGAGAAAGAGAGTCGCACATGGTCAAATCCCGCAAGAAAGAAGATCTCTGCAACATCCTCACCTGCCTCCTGCTTCTCTCTCTCTCTCTAGAACACATTTCAAGTTTTCATTTCTTCTTCACGATTTTCGCTGCTTAATTTCATCAGCGCTTCGCAGATTTCAGGTACATCCTGTTTCTTCTACGTTTGATTTCTGTTACTTTTACTGTTTGATTGTTGTTTGGATCAGAAGCTTGAGTTGGACTGGTGTATGACGAAAGTAAGATTAATAGATTACGATGAGATAATAATTTAATATCAGAACCTTGAGTTCGCAGGAAGCGATCCTGTTTGTCTGTTGAGATCTCTCTCATATGATTATTTAGAACTCATAATCTCTGAAAGTAAGACGAGCTAGATTTTGTACTTGTACATACTTCCAATGCTTCCAGTTGATTTGTGTATGATGAAATTAAGAGAACAGTTGAACTTAAAGGTTTGATTTAGATCAGAAATTTAGGAAGTGATTCTGCCCTAATTTTTTTGAATTTTGAGTTGGGGGTTTCGAAATGCTTTGGATTTTGTCTTCATATAACTGTTTAAATATTAAGATGGGCTGGATGTTGGACTAGGGGTTGTTCAGCAAACTGAAGGAACCTGAAAAAAAGGAACAAATAAAGAAGTTATATATGCAGAGAATGAAAATCATATAGATTATTAGATTCTAGCATTCTACAGTCTCTTCCCTGTCTATTTTTAACATTTGAATAGGATAAATCATAAGATGTACATACTGTTTAGGAATTTATGCGGTATGTAGTTTGTTGCCTCACAAAATACACAATTGTAGCATTCATGAATAACATGACATGGGTAAAATCTTGATGATTTGGAAATCATCAACTTAAATGCACGAAATGATGAAGCCAAAAAAAGTTCTTTAGTATGTGTAACTCGTGAGATTAAGTGTTTAGGTTTCTATTTTCTTCTCACTTTAATTGTTTGTTCCATACTCAAAGCTTATATGGGTTGTCGGTTGTCCTTGCGGTATACTTTTTTCTAGTAATCGAGAGAACGCTAATCAACGAGATTGGGTAAAACACAACTTGTGCCTTGTGCTAGGCAAGTGACCTTCAAGCGATGGAAGTCGGGATCTCATTCTGAGACCTTTGCTATAGGAACTCAATCGCTTACCATTGTGTAAATGCCCTAAAGCTTTCCTTGTACTATACTTCTCCCAATTTCAAGTTAAATTACGTGTTATATGCATCTAAAGGGAAAACCCAGTGCATGAGGCTCTTGCATGCGCGAGGCGTGGTGGGGGTCTCGGGTAAACTTAGATTTGATGTACACATCCTTACCCTTCATTTCTACAAGAAGCTTTTTTCACTACTTGAATCCATTGACGTCCAGGTCACTTGTCAACATCTTCATCGTTGCTCTAAGACTCATCCATGCATTATGTGCATATGTAGGTTGCAATATGCCTATGTTATATTGTTATAGTTGTTCTAATTATGTTGTTTTTATTGTTTATTAAACATCCTTACAAACCTAGGTGATGGTTATGATTTAATATATCAATGTACATGGGATACTCATTCAGTGCTACCAGTAGTTCTTGTATATCACAATAGAAAAGGTGAGATGATCTTAGAATAGGTGAGAAGAGCCTTGAAGAAAATAGGAAGGGTGAAAGTGGTGGGACCGAACAACATCCCCATCAAGGTATGGAAATGGTTGGCGAAAGGAGTTAAGTGTCTGACTAGTTTGTTCAATGTTATTTTCAAAACCGGTAAAATGCCAGATCAGTGTCGTAGTGTGTTAGTCTAAATATTAAAAAAAAGGTGACACTTAATGTTACGAGAACAATAGAAGGATAAAGCTTTTGATTCATATTATGAAAGTGTGGGAAAAGGGTGATCGAGGCAAGAATGAGACGAGAAACTCAAGTTACGACGAACCAACTTCGATTTATCTCTGGGCGATCGACTCAGGAGGAAGCTTATGCAAAAATATATGGAGAGGAAACGCGACTTGCATATGATGTTCATCAACCTCGAGAAGGCGTACGTTAGTGTGTCACGTCAAGTGATTTGGGATAGTCTTTAGGGTAGACGTATACCAGGAAAGTATATAGAAATAATTAGGGATCTGTATGGTCATACTAGACACAAGGTATGGCACTTGTAAGGGATGCACACTTCACACTTTTTCCCTCTGGAGGCAGGACTTCACCAAATATGTGCATTGAGCACGTTCCCCTTTGCAGTAGTCCATGACGTATTGTGAATGGCGATTCAGGAAGCCATCCCATGGTGCATGCTTTTCGCAGATGATAGTGTTACTGATGAACAAGAGGATAAAGGGGTGGCGAGCAACCTTAAAGCGCAAAGGACGTCGGTTTAAAACCCAAGACCTCCATTCTAACTTCATTGGGGCTACCAGATTCAAGTATTTAGGATCGTCCTGCTAGAACCGTGGTGCCAATAGAGAGCAGCCATAGGCTTTTTTTTTGCGAAAAGAGGTTCTCAGATATCTTAAAAAAGGAATTTTATAGGCCTAGAGAGTTGCGGTTCGACCAGCTATGTTATATGGAAATGAGTGTCGGCCAATCTAGAAGGCACGCGTGTGAAAGTTAGAGACGATAGAGGTGAGGATGCTTTAATGGATATGTGTTCACATGAGGATGGACCGGATTAGAAATGAAGTTTTAGGGATAAATTGGTGGTGGCACGCATTTCAGATAAATATGGAAGAGGAGATTGAGATGGTTGGGCATGTACAAAGCAGGCGGAAGACGACAATCGTAAAGAGCGTGGGAACCCTCAAAGTGGTGGGAAGAGGAGCAGAGACAAACTAAGGCAAACCAAAACAAACATGAGAGGATAAGATCAGACAAGATCTCCTTTATTTGAATCTCTCTGAGGACATGATGAGTGATAGGATCTTGGAGACACTGGATAAAGGTTAAAGATTTGTAGGGTAGAGTATAGATTTGGTTTTTGCAAGGGCTTCTGTAGCTTGGCTTGCACCGTACTTAGCTTGCCTTTAGTCGTAAGTGTAGTTACTAGCTTCTTTCTAGGTTTTCATTTAAGCTTAGGAGGGCCTTTAGTCTTAGGTGTGGCTTTTTAGATTCACCTACCATAGCCCTAGGTGACTTGTATGGCACTGTTCCCTTATGATTTTTTATTGATGTTGACACTTGATGCTTGCTACTTAGTGCTTCTTGTATGTTTTATGTATGTTTCATACTTTAATCTTAGGGATTTCTATGTCTTACTGGTATTTCCATCTGCGGACAATACACACTCTTTTGCTGCGTTGTGCTTTCATATGTTTTTGGATTCTTGATTTCTACTACTTGTTGTTTCTTGAATGTTTTTAGTAGCCAATGCTCTCTAGGAGTAGCCACTTTATCCGAGGGATAGACAATGTTGTAGAAATCGCTAGGCGCTAGTCGGGCGGTCAGGTACAACCTAGGGGTTAATCGGGATTAATTGGTATTAATCAGGATGCAATAGTGATTAATTGGGAAAAATCGGAAAAGGCTGGGCGGCAGACTACAGATTTGCGCCTATTAACTGCCGACTAATTCGGATTTTTACAACCCTGTTTTTAGTGAGATTTTACTGGGTATGTTTGTTTGTTTAGCTTTTCTTGTTTATCAGTTTCCGTCGTCATGATATCGACAACAATTTTTTTATCTCTATTTTCATTTTTGCTGGCGTGAAGCATATTAAATGATGTATTTAGGAAGTGTAACAAGCTTTCTTGGAATCTGCTACACCACTTCAAGTTGGCAAATGATTATCCTATTATATCTCGTTCATGATTCATAAGAGTACTTTGACATTTTATGAAATGGTGTCATTGTACATTCTTGATTTTAGTTTGCGGTGTAAGTGTTTATATTGTTATCTAACAAAGGACCAAGTCATGCGATAGCAGGCTTTTACTAGTAATAATTGATAATTTGCTACCAAGTACCACTAATATTCATTTTGATATCACAATACGCCATCCCATCTTTTGAATAGTTAATTGACTAAAGCTCTACAATAATAAGTGATTTTGTACTTGACCAATGACACATGTGTAGTATATTGTAAAGTATGGGTTTGAACCAATGAGGATGCACTAGAATGAAATTTTTTCTTCATGCAGAATTGCAGATGCTCCAGATTCTGAGTGGTGTCCAAGTGCCATAAATATAATTTCTTGATGGCTTCTAGTGGAATGGCTCCTGCAGCAGCTGGAGAAGTTATTGGCAAACTGCCAAAGGAAATCAGTGACATGAAAATTAGAGATGACAAAGTGGAAAAGGTTGTTCTTTGTTGAGTTAGTCAAACTAGTTTCTAAAATGCTCTTATATTTTTCAGATGGGTCTGTACTCCAATTCTCACATGATTTCCTTTGCGTTTTTAGGAAATGGAGGCAACAGTGGTGGACGGAAATGGTACTGAAACGGGACACATAATCGTTACCACAATTGGAGGTAGAAACGGTCAACCAAAGCAGGTATTTTAGCAGAGCATATGGAACCAAGCCTAGATAGCTTTGCTTTCATGGTATTTGTATGATTGTATGTTAGATTGCTTGATTCAGAAGCCTAATACTTTATGATATGACAAATAGCAGAGAGGTAACTGTTTATAACTATAGTTTTATAGTTTATTAAGAAAACGACACATATATGATCTCAAAATTTATTTCTGTTTTGGATTCTAGAAGTCATATTGGCAAGTGATGTCAAACGTTTTCCTGGTATCAAAATTAAAATATGATCAATGAGTTAAGGCACGCGAGGATGGTACTTTCTTATGATGTATATTAGTTTTTATCTCACAAAAAAGGTTGACTGAAATTTTAACCAATACTTTAGTCCTACACGGGATATGCATTTAGTGCATGCAGTTTTTTCAGAAAGGTTTATGTATCTTAACTTTATCTTTGTAACTGGTATTTCAGACAATAAGCTATATGGCTGAGCGTGTTGTTGGCCAGGGTTCTTTTGGAATTGTGTTTCAGGTAAGACATCACACATATGTTTTCATTGACATGTCAACGCTACACGCCATAAATCTAATGTTTTTCTTCACTTGTGCAGGCGAAGTGCTTAGAAACAGGAGAAGCTGTTGCAATTAAAAAAGTGTTGCAGGATAAACGATATAAGAACCGTGAATTACAAACAATGCGACTTCTTGATCATCCCAACATTGTTTCACTCAAACATTGCTTCTTTTCAACCACAGACAAGGATGAACTTTATCTCAATTTGGTTCTTGAATATGTGCCAGAAACTGCTTATCGTGTAACAAGACATTACAGCAAGGCAAATCAGAGGATGCCTATGATATACGTCAAACTATATACGTACCAGGTTTGTAATCTGCATGTATACATCGGGAATTATTTCCATCTTATATTTAATAATCTGTCTCATGTATTTTTCTTACGTGTGCATCCCTTTAAGCCCTTTCCTTACATGCCGGTGTATATACTTAATATTCTTGATAGAAGTGGCAAAATGGGTGGGTCAGACCGTCAAGTAGGTTGGTTAACAAGTCAAAATGTGTCATTTTTTGGTTCGGGGTGAACGAGGTCAGATTGGGTCGATCCAAAAACTTCTATTCCTAATTTTTGTACCTTGATTATCTTTTTATAAATTCTCAAATTTCTTATTAGTGGTCAGATGGCAGGGGTGACATGTCAAACTGGGTTATATTTTGCTTCGGGTAAAAACGGGTTAGAATGGGGTTTTTTTTGTGTTCATACAAAAGTTTATATTCTTTAACAATGGTATTAAGTGTTTGCATATAGTGATATAGGAGGTTTAATGTGTTAAAAATACAGTTTGAGAAACCTTTGACCTGTTTCCTTTTTATCTATCTTTATAACTTACCTGCTCGACTCATTAGATATAAGAATAACCTAAACCAACCATTTGTAAATCATAACTAAACTTATAACTTTTACGTATCACATAATAACTTGTGCACTTGTTCAGTTATTCTGAGAATAATTAGCAGAGTTGGATTACGAGTAAAAGATGACTTTAAACATTTCCTGTTAAAATAGATCTTCAAACTAATGTGATATATACTCTTGAATGTTTCAGATATTTAGAGCTCTGGCATATATTCATGCCATAGGTGTTTGCCACCGAGACATTAAGCCACAAAATCTTTTGGTGCGCTTTTCTTCATCCCAAACACCAACTTCCAATTTATTATTATTATTTATTTTTTTACTAAGGTTTCATGTTTGCAGGTCAATCCCCATACTCACCAGCTCAAATTCTGTGACTTTGGAAGCGCAAAAGTTCTGGTAGTTTTTGGTTTAACCATAAATAGATTTCAATATACAAATTTTATCCATCTTGCTTGTTATGTTTTTAACTTGTAGCTTTTCTTTTATTTGATTTTTTTTAATGTGTAATAGGTCAAAGGGGAGCCAAATATATCCTACATCTGTTCCAGATACTACCGTGCACCTGAACTCATATTTGGTGCAACTGAATATACGACTGCAATTGATATATGGTCAGTTGGTTGTGTCCTGGCAGAATTTCTTCTTGGACAGGTTCTTTTCAACACCATCTCTTAGGGTCTGTTTGGTTGGCTGGAAGCCTAGAATAAATGATAATTTGACGGAATGAACTATGTAATGACTAATGAGACCAACATGGTAATGGAATGGATCATTGCGTTCCATTATCATGTTTGCTTGACTTGTAGGAACAAAAGTAATTTTAAAATGATCTATATATATATTATAAAGTAATAAAGACAAGGTATAATGTTGTCTCTAATTGATATATCATTTAGTGGAACTTATTATTTTTTTTTTATAAACAAGCATAATAGATCTTGTTAGAAGTTAAAACCTCAAAGAAGGTTATAAGAAAAGGACATATTTTATAGTTATTTTGGAAAATAAAGAACTTAGTTAAAAAAACCTAAATTTATTAAAAAGGATTTTCAGTGAGTATAAAACTGAGTTACATTATACCTTTTCATCTATTCCATGACGGAATGAGAAAAAAACACTCAGCAACTCAGGAATGAAATTCAGGTAAACAAAAGGAATCACATTCCTTCATGAGTGACCTCCTCCATTCCATTAGACAAGACAACTGGCTTTGTTTCGTTTCACGCTATTACTTGCTATATATGCTTTTTTGGTTTTTATTGTTAAAAATGTTCTTTGCACCATTCTGCATTCTTAGCCTATTTTCCCAGGTGAGAGTGGAGTTGACCAGCTTGTAGAAATCATCAAGGCAAGTTCATCTTCTTGTGTATTTGCAAAATACGTGATACATTTAATATTTCTTTTATTTTTCAAAATGATTTTTATGTTGTTTGTATCATAGTCACAGGGTTCGCTAGGGGGGTATCGAATTGCGTCCCGGGTCGATCGAACCGATTCGTGGTTCGAAAGCGAATCGGGTACGCTTGGGTTCGCGAATCCAATTAAAAATTCATCGAATCGAATGCTTGTTCCAGATTAATCTTGGTTCGCGAATTGAAGTGACAGGGAACGCGAATTCGATTTTTTTAGTTCGTGAATTTTTATATTTCGGTACAGAGAGTGGAATATGGAGAGTTGGTTGGTTAAATCTTTTCCTAATATATCAAAACTCAAAAGATCAGCGATTATTTTAATTTGTTCCCTGTTTCCTCTGCCGTCCCTAATCCATCTCACGATCGTTCCACTTCCGTTCCAAAATCATCGACCTCTCCCTGAGTTCTGCTCTGCCATCTTTCACTCTTTATTTCCTCAATCAATAATGGTGTTTGGAAAGAAGCAAGCTGTTCCTGTCAATGAAGATGAACCAGTTCAGCAGGAACAAGAATATGTTGAGAATGTAGTCCATCTTGATACACGTACCACATGATATAATACATCGTACCGGAAATGGTACATCGTACCGAAAGCGAACCGAAATGAGCCTACCCCCTAGCGTACCGAATTTTAGAACCCTATCGAATTGCGAACCCGTACCACGTTCCCGTACCGGAGCGAACCGCGAACCATGTGACTATGGTTGGGACCGGGATGTTTTATTAATTTAGCGAGATATTATTATATCGATAAATTAATAAATTATTAATTTAAAAAGTTGGCTTATATTCGTGAGCAACTCTCAAATTAATACATCGACTTTCAAAATTTTCATGTCCGTTCACTTTACCTATTTGAATAAAACAGAAACAAAGACCTTCAAAATTCCCATGTACATTCACACATTAATAAATTTGTCAAGTTCAATGTACATAGATCTAGATTGATCACTATAGAAATGTCTAATGATACCGTTTAAAATCCGGTTGATGATGAACCGGTCACTCGGAAAGAAGCTTTGCAAGCGACAACAACTCTTCACAACTTTTTGCTGCAATACGAGAATACAGTGCCTCGACTCTTAAGTGTAATAGGGAGATTTACAGATGAACTCAATATAGATTTGAAGTTCACAAAAAAATTGACTGTAGATACATTTTTTACTAGACAATCCTAGAATTTTAGAATATTTTAGTAATTATTAATTTATAGTTTTATTGGGACCAATATATTTACATTAAGATTTCAAAAAAAAAATATTATCTTATTATTTTATCGATTGGGGTCCAATTTTGTACTGGTCCCAAGTTGGGACCGGACAAATTATTAATTTTATCGAGGTTATTTATTTATCGAGTATTAAATTATAGAGGTTCTACTGTACATTTATTTTAAAAAAGGACAAAACGTCTACGTGGCCCAATTTGTTTCTACATGTACTAAGATATACTTATTTTGACCCAATTTGTGACAACTTGTATATTTGCATGATATGTTGTGGACATCATTTGCAGGTTACTTATCTTTCAGATAAATATTGCAGGATCATAGTTTTCCACCTATAACTAATATTGTGCTAACCATGAGTGCTTGATTTCTGGTGTAGGTGGACTTTGTCTTTGGTTACTTTCTATTTTGCGGTATGTGTTTTTTTTTTTTTTTTTTTTTGCGCAGTTAACTTCATTTTCATACACATTGACTCAAGGGGGAAAATGGCATGGTCAAATGTGGCTTGGTTAACGGGTCAAATGGGTGAGACTTCTAATTGCGTGTCAAAACATATCAGGTCAACCGATGCAGTTTTTTTTTTTTTTTAATTTCTATTACAACAACAAAACACATCAATCCAACTTTTAGTAACAAGGAGTCGGATAACTTTCAATCTGTTTGACATGTTTCCTTGTTAGTTAAATCATTTTGACCCGTCTAAAACAATATATAACCCAAAATTGTCACATTTAGCATTGATAAATAATTGCAATATATCATTTAACTGTTGTGTGAGGCATTTGCAGTCACAAGCATCATATATGTGATTGAATTCAACTTGAAATTATATAAAAACTGTTCTTTTTCCATTGATTTTAATACACTTGTTCTTATAACTATCTTGAAGTTTGTTTGCAGTTTGGATCGCTACTCTCAGCTTATGGATGTTTCAGGCAACACAAGACATGTGATTCAGGTCCAGATCAAGAATGTTATTTGCCTCTCACCAATGAGAATAGTACAACGAGTCGGCAGGCGAAAAATCATTTCTTGCTAACAGCTGCATTTTGGGGCTATGTGTTCCAAATTATTTTCCAGGTACATTATCTAGGATCTTATGAGCCGGGGGTCTCACCAGCCTCGTTGTAAGGTTTTCCCTCATCTCACCCTCCCCAGATATATTTTTTAATGAGATTTTGTTGGGTATGTTTGTTTCTAATATCTAGGACCGTGGGTTCTATTTTAATTTTTTAATCCATATATATCATGTGAAATATCTTCATTTTTGAGTTTCTTTTCCTCTTAACAGATGACTGCTGGGGCGGTGATGCTGACAGATTCCGTTTATTGGATTGTGATCGCTCCATTCCTTACTATCGTGGGTTATGAAATGGGTTTCGTGAGTACTCACACTAGCCTTTTCTTTCAGTTTGTGAAAAATGATTTTATAAATTTTTAGTTTGTTTTAGTAAATACGAAAATGGGAAGCCGGGGACCTTGCCTGCTAATTCCTCACCCACTGCTTGAGGATCCAATATCTTTAGATGAATATAATCATATAGAGTTGGCATAATGGGCTGATCAGGTGGGTCGGTTCACATGTTAAAAGTAAAATGGGTACTTTTATACGGGTGAAGATGGGTCAGAAACTCAGGACGAGCCTGAAACAACTTTTGTCCAGAATTTTTTCTTATTGTAAGAGTATCTAGTTTGTCAAATATGATTCACAAGAACTACTTTATTTTAACATTCATCTAGTTTGTTCTTTTTTGGATGAAATGTTTTAGAAGTTATATGCATTAAAAATAAACTTCGACCAGTTTGACACATTTCATTTCAAGCCTTTCATTTTATTCTGCGTTTGACCCGTTAGAGATGAAAACAGTCCGGATCAACCCGTTCATAAGTAAATGGGTTCAAACTGTCATATTTGTTTCAGGGTTTTTGTACGGGTTTCATACTTTTGTTTTTCTATTTATACCAGTTGACGATCGTTGCCCATTCTCTCAATCTGGTTTTGCTCCTTGGGGATACAGCCTTAAATAGCTTGGTAACTTTTTTTAATATGAATTTATCATCTCCTTTCTGTTAAAATAATCTTTTCAATCTATGAACTTTATAATGTTTGGAAATCATCTTTCAGTGCTTCCCTTGGTTCCGCATTTCATACTTTCTTTTACTGACCGCTTTCTACGTGCTTTTCGAGTGGATTCTTCATGCCTTTGTTGCAACTTGGTATGTTTTCTTCACCTTATCCTTGTTCACATTTCAAACACATACACATATAGGAGGATCATTTGAGAACCAATTGGTTTTGAGAACCTTTAAGAACCATTCTGAGCCACTAGTTATATATAAGGAAATCTCTCCAATGAATTTGAGTGGTCCCCTCCTGAAAATTAGTGACCCGGAATGGTTCTCAAAAGTTCTCAAAACCAATTGGTTCTCAAATAAACCTATATATATAACACTTACAGTATTGCATTAACTAAATACATAAGAAGGTTAGGTAACATTATAACTGCCTCACTTTATCTAACAACATCGTATAAGTGCTTATGTGGTTCGAAAAGTTCTATACTTAATATTGGTTCTATATTGAACACGCCTCTATAGATGATTTATTTGTTAATAACTTCTCTATATTGTAGGTGGCCATACCCGTTTCTTGACTTATCAGTAGAATACGCTCCACTATGGTACGTATTTTTTAACATCTAAGCATCAAATACCATGTTAAAAGGGTGTATATTTTGTGGGCCCCATCCCGATTCTCTTTAAATATATTAGCTTTTAAACGACTCCTAATCTACACCAAATTAAATTACATCAACCCCTCAAGGGAAGCTTTACCACTCTAACTTCATGGCTTTGCCAATGAACCCAACCCTCCACACCATATATTAGTTATTTAAGAGACTTATAAAAAGATAAAGTATAAGAGGTTGTTGTTGGGTAAAAAAAAACCTAATAATATAATTACCTAACTCATTCGCCTCACCTATTTTGCCATTAAGTAATGGTCTAGCTTATACAAACCAAACCAAGCTACAACATTTATATGAAAAATTTTGGTTTATGTTTTATTTTACTAACAGGTTATATTATTAAAAAAAAATTCAAGATTTTTAAAGAAAATGTGAATTACATGTCAACATGACCCAACTCGTTTTAGCCTGCCCTATAATTATCCATTTTGACTCGAGACTGCCTTGACCCATTATCCAATTTGTCCATGCTACCACCACCTAATACGTTGTTAGATAATATTTTCTAAATATATTAAACGTAATGCAGGTACTTGATTGTTGCACTATTACATCTTCCATGCTATGGCTTCTTTTTGTTGGTTGTGAAGCTTAAGTATTTTATTTTGACGCGATGGTTTCCTCAATCGTATCAATCGCTGAGATAGCATTGTTTTACTTTTATACTTGATTCTATGTTTTAATCCTTAATAAGTTTTAATACAAATAAAGTTTAGTTATTTATGTTTATGACGAATTGTATTCGTGTTTTGCATATGCTCGAATTGCAAACAAACTAATATTTATATGAAAATATTTGAATCCAAATTCATCTGCTTTTCATATTGAGCCAAACTTTCCTTTTCCTATATGTTTTTTTTAAATAACAAAATATAATTAAATTTAATAAAAACATGTCATAAATAGATACATTTCATAAAAGCATTACAAACTAAAAATAAGTAAAAAAAGGGAAAACATAGAAAAACATTACAAGCTAAAAAAATAACATACCAAGAAAAAAAACTAATCTTGCCCTAGCTATTTTGTCTTTCACTTTGAGGGTGGCTCGTAGCTCGCTTCCCTTCAAATTGTTGACTCATGGACGAGAAATCCATACCTCCTGCCCTCCAAGCAAGACAAGACCTTTTATATAACAAGCCAAATTAAAATTTCTAGCAACCAGTTAACGTCTACTAACGTATTTGATCTACATAGAAATATAAATGTTTGAAACAATCACAAAGTTAGTGACTTAGTTCAAAGGTTATTAAAACCCACTTTCAATACAGAAAACTAACATGAAGTCACTAACAAAAACATAATTAAGATGAGACATCATTGAAGGTTCATCTCACCCAAGCTAAGCATGGGAAAAAAAACATCAATCTTCATATAAACATAAGAAAATTACAAGAATCTAAATGTGTTGAATTGTTCTTGATGCTTGGATAAGAGAACAATACTAAAATTACAGCTAAATATGTAAATGTGGAGTGTAGTGTGTGAAATATTAGACACTTATTCGCTGCTTGAGCTTCAATTTATAGGTTGTCCAGAGGGGGTGGCATGACCCGTTCCTAATGAGGCATGATTCGTGTCGGGGGGGGGGGGGGGGGGGCAGGGCCTACGCCACTCAACCGTTCGGTAACCGTTTCGAAAACATGTATTGGCATTTGTCCTTGTTAAGTGGGACACATGGGCGTGCTTCAAGGGTGGCTTTTGTCTTCAAGTGGTTGTTGAAGCACAGGGGTATGTCTGACGAGGCACAACCCATGTCTGGCAATACCAACTTGCAACTATAGTCGATTTTTTTCTTTTTATTATACATATCTAAGCCTTATGTTAAACCACACGACTAGCATTTTTGACTAAAATGTATTTGACTATATTACATTAACACAACAGACAAATGTTTGAAACAACATTTACCCGTACAAAAACACGCGTCTACCAAATCTAGTTACTTAAAATAAATAGTTTGACCTTTTAAAGAAACATGATATAACCTAAGAAATGTTTCTTAAACCGCAGATAACTCATATATATTTTAGAGTCAAAAGATATACACATGAGAGCCATACGTGCATGTTTGAAAAGAAGCAAGAAGTAATCTCACAAGAGCCAAAACACTACGGAGAATCGGAGAGCGAGGAGATGATTAAGATAGTGGGAATCGAGAGGTTGTAAAACACTATCCCAATTTATGAGAAATAGACGTAGAAGTTTTAAAATTGAGGTATCGATATCCTCTCACTGATACCATGCTCTTCAACACGACCTACTTCAACCTCTCAATTTTTTAACCATATATATTAGACACTAGGTTAGTAACCCATGTATTACACGGGCTGAATATAGATTTATAGTCTTAGATAAATACAAAGAAAAAAATAATGATCAAGAAATTTGAAAATTATGATTGATATAAAATTCTCATAATATATTAAATAAAAATTTAATATATTTAATTTTTTTAATATGTTTGACAAATTGTTGATTATTCCACAAAAAAAATAAAATTATTGAGTAATTAATCAAATCTACATTAGTTTTATCAAAATTTTAAAATAAAATTTTAGTTTTGACAAAATTGGTAATTATCTTAATTGATGATTTACTAAATTGGTAGTTCAATGTGAGCTTAACATGTGGCGTGCTGATGTGGACTCTTTATAAATGAGACATCTGACACAATTTTTATTGCTTTATTAGGATTATTAAGATTAAGATTAGTTATTTCCTTGTGTATCTTTTGTAATTCTTGTAATATTGGTGTATTTATTTGTATCTTTTATAGTGTTTATATAGATGCCCTAGCTCCCCCTTTTGGGTATAGAGTCATTTAACTTTCAATATGACAACGTTTTTTAACGCCTCATTCTATTCGCACCGGAAAAAAGTTTCCTTGTACCGGTCCTTCGCGCCCCATGGAGACCTATACGGGGCATATAGGTGGGGCCACAGACTTCAATGTAATAAAAACCTGGCAACCCTAACCCTAAACGCCGGGTGGAGGTCTAAACGACCCGGGGTTCCTTCTGATGCACCTGACATCTGGGATATTCCCTGACCCACGTGAAACGTTTGACGGCTGCGGGTCATTTAGGGCTAAACGACCCGTTTAAGTCCTATTTTTCTACCTACCACCTGACGAGATGACTACCCGATGGACGTCGAATATGGTACGAGAGGAACTAAACGCCCGGTGGAGGCCTAAACGGGGCGTTTTCCCTTTACATTAAATAGTTTCTTCCATTAGAATGCTTCTCATGCATACTAGGTTGCCAAAAGATGTCGGGGTTTTGCTTTTCCATTGAATATGTAGTATCTTCCTTTAAAATGCATTTCATAAAATAGTTTCATCCCTCTAAATAGTGTGTGTTACCATTTTTGTTAGTGCTTCACGTTTCAACCATCAGAATGCTTCTCATGCATAGTAGGTTGCCAAAGATGTCGGGGTTTTGCTTTTCCATTGAATATGTAGTATCTTCCTTTAAAATGCATTTCATAAAATAGTTTCCTCCCTCTAAATAGTGTGTGTTACCATTTTTGTTAGTACTTCACGTTTCAACCAAAGATGTCGGGTTCACCGGGTTCTCCGAGATCTCCAAATATTCCAGACTTGAACGAGGCATAAACATCTATTTATTTTGAATATATTTATTTGTTTGTCTTAACCAAACTTATCTAACAGTTTCTTTTTTTATTTAAGGTCAGTCACTACCCTATTATGTTCAACAATATGGTCAACAATCTTACGATGGTCAGTATAATACAAACTTGGAATACGGTCAACAGTTGGATCCAAATTTCAACCAGGCAAAAACATTTATTTAGACCCTTGTTTATTTTGTATATAGTCACTTGTTTTAATCAAAAACATCAAACGGTTTCTTTTTTATATTTAGGGTCAATCACTACCCTATTATGGTCAACAATATTGTCAACAATCTTACGGTGGTCAACCAGATTATACTCGACAATCTTACGGTGGTTATGGTCAGCCCTTCTACGGATCACAATCACAATTGGGTTACGGTCAACCGTCGTACCAGTTAAAAAAAGAGCCGTATTACAGTCAATCCTCGTACGGATCAGAGGGAGAGACGGATTCCGTGGATGATAGTGATGAATTCGTGGAGGATACGTACGGGGGTGATGACGCCGAAGACAGTGGGTCTTCGATAAATTTAAATAGCGACGGTACGGAGACGGGGGACGAATCCGATGAGGATCCCGAGACGGTTTCCTACGCGACGAATAGAGTATGACAACATCTTCGTTTTTAGATTAATTATTTTATTTCTTATACAATAAGACTCAATATCTGATAGTTTCCGAAAATTTTCAGGCTTTTGCTTCTCGTGAGGATTTGCAGAAATGGGCTAAGGACAGAGGACGCAAGTATGGGTTCGCCATTGTTATCGGCCGGTCAAGAGCTAATGAGTCTGTGGAATTGCTATGTGATCGCGGTCCTAAACGCCCAAGCACAGCCAAAGTCAGGGACACCGGGACCATAAAAAATGATTGTGCCTTTAAATTAGTTGGTAGGTACAGCGGAAGAAGTGATTGTTGGAGTTTAGAAGAGATATGTAAGTTACACAATCACAAACCGTTTGTATTTGAGGAGGGGCACCCTTATCTTAGGAGACTAACCTCTGAACAGAGCGATTTCGTTGCCACGTTATACAAGCTTCACGTGAAGCCACGTAACATTCTTTTAGCGTTACGGGAAAAGTTTCCGGGAAATTGTTGTATTCTCAAGGACATATACAACGTGACACGGAAAATTAGGGAACAAGATAAAGTCGGTAGAAGCCCAATGGAGATACTTGAAAACTACCTGTATGCTAATGGGTTCGTGTTTAACACACGGGTGAATGAAATCACTAACGCCACGGAGGATATATTCTTCTGTCATCCTCTGTCCTATAAAATGTGGCGTGCCTTCCCGCATGTGGTGTTGATCGACACGACGTACAAGACCAACTTTTACAACATTCCGTTTGTTCAGTTAGTTGGTGTGACGTCGACGTCGAAGTCGTTCTGTATTGCACATGCATTCATAGCGAATGAACGAGAAGACAACTTTACATGGGTCCTTAAGCAGGCTAAAGGTATGATAGATAAGTGTATGGAGCCACGCATCATTGTCACCGACAGGGACCAAGCCCTAATGAGATCCTGTGATTATGTATTCCCGAATGAGATGGACAGAAACAGTCGATGGTGGCAGTGGCGCTTTAATACCGAGCAACAGGGACGCTACGATACAGTTCGTAACGGATTAGATTGGTTCGATACCGTTCAAGCGACACCGTTTGATAAGTGGATGGACTTTCCCGGACATGCACTCGTGATGGCTCAAACATTTGTGTGCATTGTCATTCAAATATCCAACTTAGGTTGCACATCTTTTTTCCCTCTAAGAGAAAGTCCAATCAGCTTTTTCGGTATCCAGTTGTTTCAATTGTTAATGTCGAGCAAAATCATTGGATCGTCATAAAGTTGACTGACAATTACCCAGTTCCGACACCGGGATATCCATGGGAGAGATACGCAGAGCCTCTTGCATTTGAATGGTTGAACATGTATAGAGATCGTATGAATGAATATGTCAGATTACGAGATGGCGACAATCCCGGCCCCACACCCAGAGTTAATATAAATGATTAATGTAATGGATATTGACGTTGTATGTGAATGTTTAATGTTTACATGCATATGGTTTTATGTTAAATTTTGTTTGTTAATTCTAGAAGCACCACCTAATTTAAATAAAAATTAATAAATAGTAAAAAGTTACTACAAATTTTAGAAGCACCACCTAATTTACTTATTTTAATACCTAATACGACCAATGCGACTCGATATCAGTATTGGAGACCTTAGCGCGGTTTGGTCAAAATAAATAAAAAAAAATAAAAAGTCTGCCTCGGTAAAAAGTTGGGGGAAAAGGACAGGACTAATACGGGTCATGGAGGCCACAGCGCCCCATTTAGGGTTCTGCACACGACAGAATCTGTGCGCCCAGTCCTATCCCATCCAATCCCATCCACTCAGACAAGATTCTCTGTCAAACGCGGCATGGAGATCTGCCCGCCCCATTTACCTTGATAATGTAAAATACGGGTAAAATACATGGGTTAAATACATGGGTTAAATACGCGTCAATATACGGGTAAAAATACACCAAAATTCATGTTATATTGGAGATGACCAATTGATAATGTAAAATCTTGTTTTAGTGCAAATATAATATATAATAACTATTTATATCGTGTATCGATACGTGCATATGAGCGTATACGGGTTAATGTAAAATCGATACGTGCAAAATATAATATTAGAGATGACCAAAATTCATGTTATATTAGAGATGACCAATTGATAATGTAAAATCTTATTTTAGTGCAAATATAATATATAATAACTATTTATATCGTGTATCGATACGTGTATATGAGCGTATACGGGTTAATGTAAAATCGATACGTGCAACATATAATATTAGAGATGACCAAAATTCATGTTATATTAGAGATGACCAATTGATAATGTAAAATCTTGTTTTAGTGCAAATATAATATATAATAACTATTTATATCGTGTATCGATACGTGTATATGAGCGTATACGGGTTAATGTAAAATCGATACGTGCAAAATATAATATTAGAGATGACCAAAATTCATGTTATATTAGAGATGACCAATTGATATGAATATTTGAATGTATCTATACATGTATATGAATGTATGTATGTATATGAGTGTATACGTATCAATATACGGGTAAAATACATCAAAAAGCAAAAATTTAGAACATACAAACGTCCCGTTTAGGTCTCCACCGAAAGTACCAAACAGATCCGTGGACATGTTAAACGGGCTGCTTAGGTCCCAACCCAGCGTGGCGGTTCACTTAAAAGAACCTAAACGCGACGTGGAGGTCTCAGCGGGTGGTTTAGCTTCACAACGGATCGTTGTAATGCGCCCCCTTTCACCCAAACTCTCATTTTCATTCTTTTGTCTGACCCGACGACCACAAACACCACCCACCACCGGTTTAATAGCCGCCACCCACCACAGCTACCGGTTACCACCACAACCCGCCACCACCCACCACCGGTTCTTCGCTGCTGCTGCCACCGCCATCTCCGCCGGTGACGCTGCTGCTGCTGCCGCCATCTCCGCCATCAAACTCTGCTGCTGCTGCCGCCATCTCCACCGGTGACGCTGTTGCTGCTACCGCCATCTCCGCCATCAGACGCTGCTGCTGCCACCACCACCACCACCGCCGTAAGGTAACTAAATCTATTCCACCACCACCACAGTTAGATTAGGGTTAAAAAACATAGATTTCTTAGGTTTTCTTAGACATTTGTTTAGAATTGCCTTATAATTTTTAGGGGTTTCTATTTGTTTAGCATAACATTGTTCCTAAATCTCCTTTAAAGATCTCTAAACGCATAAAGGACCAAGTAGCACTCCTTATGCACAATTAGGGCTATTCTGATAAATGGTTTTCATTACAATGTGAAATTCAATTCTCGGTCAGTTAATCTGAATTTTGAATCGAGTAGTTGCCACGATTTTATCAGCCGGAATGTTCGTTGCGCGCATGTTGGATTCGTTGCGATCTACTAGTGCCACTCACGGTTTCTGTTCTATATTTTGAATTTTTTTGTGGCAGGGAATTGATATGTTATGTTAAGTTGTTGATTACAGTTCGTTTTTTATGCATTTTAGATGGTTTGTCTATTAACAATCTGTAATTTCATGCTAATTACTTGATAATTTGAAAGCAATTCATTAATTTATGAGTTGTTTAATGTGTTCTTTTGTTTAATGTTGAAGTATGATTTGCTTGAAATTATATAGATTTATAAAAATTTTAATAACCCTATGTTTATATGTTTTGTTTAAAAATACTCGCAGAGATGGCTGACGACGAAATTCATGACGACATCTTTGATGAGGAGATGGTTGATCAACCTCCACAACAGAGGCGGCGTGTCGACGAACATATTGGCACTTTGGACCAAAACGAGCACCTGCAGTTTCCGGCAGGTAACGCGTTAAAAAGATACCGTAAGTTGAGGACCATGATTCCCTATCGCAACACTCTTATAGACTGGACTCTTTTAGAGAGTACTGGTGAGCGTCAGAGAGCAGAGGAGTATATTGGGGTCGACACACCGTGGAGCCGACTGTTTACGATGGATCTGCCCGCATATCGGGAGTTGACCGTAGAGTTTTACTCTACGTTCAGATGGCGACCACATGTTGACCCCCTCCCGGATCAGTCCGACGATGATGATGTTGATCCGCCGGAGGTACGATTTAGCATGTTTGGTTATCAGCATCAGATGGATTTACCGGAGTTCGCTTGGCGTACCGGCTTATATACAGAGGCTGAGGTCCAGCAGCCTCTCTTCACCGAGTCGATCCACACCTTACCCGAGGACGAGTTGAAGAACTTTTGGCCGGCGATTGGAGATAGACAGTTGACAGGTGACTCAAAGGCCTCCGATATACGCGACCCTTTGTATCGTTACTTTCATCGGTTGATTGCCTGTGGAATCAATGGTCGCAAGGATAGCACTGACAAGTGCAACTTTAGGGATGTTTTCTACCTCCGGTGTTTGCTGACCCACAGGTACTGCAACCTCGCTCGGTGTTTGGCGGCTTATTCTTCTAGCTACTATCACCGACAGTTTCGAGGTTCGTTACTCGGCGGCCCGTACGTCACGAGGATAGCGCATTCCTACGCGTATATCCTCAACTTGCATCAGCTACGTATCCCGCCGGTCCCGCCGATGCCATGTGGCGTTCCGACGGTGCGGGGCATGGGGATGTATGCGACATTTCCGGGAATTGACCCGCGTCTCCGCATGAAAAAAGATGCACCGCCTTACGTTCCCGTGCCATTGGTGGAGCCGGATCCGTTGAATGCGCCTGAGATACAGATTGACGGGGACCAGCCTGTTCATGAGGAGGACCCTCCCCAGCACCCCGCGATTATATACCGTGTCGCGCGGTTTCCTCCCGCCACACAGGCCCTTCTACAGAGGCTGGATCAGAGGAGTGAACAGCAGAGTCGAGAGATGGTGGAGATGCGACATATGATGAGGTGGATGATAGACCGCGAGGTCGATAGGCTGAGACGAGATGGTGTCCCCTTTCCACCACCCCCTCGGTTTGATGGTGCTGGCACATCCGACACCGCTCATGACGGTGCTGGCACATCCGGCACCGCACATGACGACATGGCTGAGGATATTGGCGTGGACATGACTGGGCCTGTAGGTGATGGTGATGATGTCGGTCTTGATACGCGGGGATTTCACCATCAGTTATAGATGTGTTATTATTAGCCTCTATTATTATCGAGTTGTACGTTTTGATTTGTATGTACAAACTCATTATATATATATATGCAGTTATGTTTTGTTGATTGTATAATTTGTTTTGTTTGTTTGGTTGTAGCTATGTGTTGATTGTATAATTTGTTTTGTTTCGTTGGTTATTGTTTTAAAAAATTTAACGTCGTAATAGTCACTATAAACTTATACGACACGTTATTAAAATAAAAAGGAAAATATGATGAGTACGAGTAACGAGTAACAAATAACTAGTTTTATTATTTAAAAAAGGAAAACGAGCAACGAGCAAAAAGTACGACTAACGAGTAACATATAACGAGTATTATTTTTTAAAAAGGTCAGACGAGCAACGAGCAAATAGTACGAGTAACAAATATCGTGTTATACGGTTTATAGTGTTTGACTAAGGTTGTAAAATATGATTTTGTTATAAAACAAGGGTTTTCTATGAAGAAAAAGTAAAAAATTGTGTTAGAAAAAGAGATAGTAAAAAAGTTGTGTTAAAAAAAGAGTTAGTAAAAATGTTGTGTTAGAAAAAGTGTTAAAGTGTTAGGAAAAAAAGGAAAAAAAAAATAACTAAAGTTACCAAAATTGGCAACCTGCTGCTTCTTTAATTAAGATGTGGCGGATACGCCCCATGTAGACCTCCACGCCCCGCTTAGGGCCGGTGCAGAATCATAAATGAGCCGGTGCGAATAGCATGACTCTTTTTAACAGCTAAACCATCATTTTATAGGGTTAAATTAAGATTTTTTTAATTAAAAAATCGTCACTTAGGCTATCCGTAATGGGGCGTTATGGGGCAAAAAAAGAGCCTATAACGCCCTTGATAACGCCCCGCCCCACTACGCAGGGGCGTTATGGGGCGTTATGAGGGAAAAAAAAGGGGGAGGGCGTTAGCCAGGTAACGCCGAGAAGGGGGATAAAAGCAATGATTATGGGGCGTTATGGGGGCTTTATCCACTACACCATAAAGCCCCATAAAGCCCCTTGCCCAGTCAGCGTCCACATGGCGCATAATGCCCCTTGTGAGGCTTTATGGGGCTTTAACCATTACACATAGCCTTAACATATTTGCTCCACGTCGCAAAATTGTTATAAACCTTTTTTAATGGTCGAGAGAGCACAGTCTTCACTTAATTAACGGTCCCATATTCTTCACTCGCCGCCGCCGCCACCGCCGCAGTGAACCCTCCTCCCCCTCCTCCGCCTCCATATCGGCGCAAATTTCAATCGGTTATCGGACCGAAGTTCAACTGTACAACATATACACATATATATATATACCAACAGGTAGCACTTTAGTCCACCGCTATCCTTTCTCAGTTTCTCTCATTTGAATATTTGATAAATACATACATATATACATATATATATACGGTTTTCACGAAAACCTGACTTGTTTCTCTTTTTCTGCTGTAATTTTTGTAACGAGTGTTATTTTCTTCTTTCGTTGCATGCACTATCGGTATTATGTAGCATGATCATGCCTCTGATTGTTAGCATTAGAATGAAATCGTTTGTATGCTGCGTATTTTCCTGAGGGATTTTGAGATTTTTGTTTCCGTGAAGGGGAATTGTATGTCAGTACTCAGTACTGAATTTGCGTATTTTTAACGCGACTAATTTGGGACTTTTTGGTTTCACTTTGATTTAGTAGTAATGAAAACCTAATTTGCAGATTTTCAGCAGTTGAATATTGGATAAGGATGTAGTGGAAGTAGAAATTAGATTAGGGATATCAGGGTTTGCAATTATATAGACACTTTTGAATGCCTTTCATAAGACCAAAAGGGTTGTAAAGTTGGATAATATTCGTTTTACACATGCTTTATGATTTGATTCATTTGAAATTTCGAATAGAGTGATTGGCTCTAATGCTGTTTTTTATTTGTTGTGATCTGTTATGAATGGGTGCTAAGCAGTATGCATACCTGTACTGGAGTTATCATGGGCTCACTTCAACAGCCTTTGTCGATTAAGGAGTCTAATTTCCTCCCAAAAGGACATGGTGTCAGTGGGTTTCTTCGACAGACGAATCTTGGATCATTTAAGCCATGCAGATCTTTGAAAATTGAAGGTAGCTTGGCTACTGGAAGGCCGTCCACCCCTTCTGTGGCATTTACAATTCCCGAAGGAGGTAATTTGTCTGAAATATATACACCTTTTAGTATGAGCCTGATTTTAGTATTGTAACTTTGCTGTTTAGTGACGTTTCATGTTATTACATGCCGAAGAAATGTGTAATATGTTTCTTCATTTTTAATTATATCGATGCATAGCTGTCAAAGGTGCCCTAGGCGCCTAGGAGAGGGTGCAGGCAAAATTCCTTGTGGTCAAGCAGGTGCTCCAGCAAGATTCCAGCCAAGTCCTCTAAACTCCAGCAAGATTCGGCCAAACGGGTCTGAAACAACAAAAAAATGACCTTGAACCAGCCCTAAATAAGCCTAAAACATGTCTAAACCCCCTAAGAATGGTAATTTATGTTGTGCGCCTTGCTTATCATGGGCCCTCACTTTTTAAGTGCCTTGCTCCAATGCCAAGGCTCACCCTTTGCGCCTTTGACGACTATAATTGATGGGATGTATATGCAGAACATCTGTTTACTATTGATATTCACAAAAAATAAATAACTTGTTAGCTTTTTTCTTTTACTTCCATAGGTAGTGGAAGCAGCTTTGTAGACCCAGAACTGAGTAATATTGATCCTGAAGTTAGTGAAATAATAAACAATGAGAAGCAACGCCAGTTTAGAAGCCTAGAGCTTATTGCATCGGAGAATTTCACATCCCGAGCTGTTATGGAAGCAGTTGGTTCATGCCTTACTAACAAATACTCTGAAGGGCTTCCTGGAAAAAGGTGAAAATTGCCATAATAATTTATTAATCTTTTTGATCTAATACTCTTATTGATTTGCTATAAATTTTGCAGATATTATGGTGGAAATGAGCACATTGATGAACTGGAAACACTTTGTCAAAAGAGAGCCTTGGCAGCATTTCACTTGGATGAAAATAAGTGGGGTGTGAATGTTCAACCGTTGTCCGGCTCACCTGCTAATTTTGAGGTTTATACGGCTGTTCTTAAACCACATGACCGCATAATGGTGAGTTGTATGTTAGGTCTTATTTTATGCGATCCAAATTTTCTATTTTAGTCTTTAGATTGCATCAATGTAGGTGTTTTACTTTTGACTTTGCTTAATTCAGGGACTTGACTTGCCTCATGGAGGGCACTTGTCTCATGGATTCATGACTCCCAAACGGAGGGTTTCAGGAACATCTATTTATTTTGAGTCTATGCCTTATCGTCTTGATGAATCTACAGGTGCTATGTTTTATCTTTGTTTTAATTCGTGGTGGAAAATAGGCGGGACATTGGTGCATGGGTAACGGGTCAAATTGGGGTCAAATCAAAACGTGCAGTTTTAGCATGTGTTGATTGCTCAAACGTGTCTGGTCAACTCAAAACACATTTTTGTCCAATTATAATATTATTCCGATAATAATCTAATTCTTCAATAAAATGGTTTAGGAGGCTTCGTGCGTTAAAGATACACTTAGGGTGACTTTCAACCTTGTTGTCTTTCTAGCTATCGTTTTTCATTTGACCCGTTAGAGGGTAAACATAATCCAAATTGATGGTTCAATGGTTATATTTGCCACAAAAGAAAGGATGGTAGATATTTTATAATATATACACATTTGTCTAATAAAAATTTTACCTGTCACGTTTATTCAGGCCTCGTTGATTATGATATGCTTGAGAAAACCGCTATGTTATTTCGACCGAAACTTATAATAGCCGGCGCTAGTGCTTATCCCCGTGATTTTGACTATCCTCGTATGAGAAAGGTATAGCTTTTCAATTCCCTAAATTGACTAAAAAGTCTTTTGACATTTTTTTCTATGATTAACTCACTAAATGCTGATGAGATCCGGCTGTTACAGATTGCTGATGCTGTTGGTGCTTTTCTCATGATGGATATGGCTCATATTAGTGGGCTTGTGGCTGCTTCTGTGGTTGGCAATCCTTTTGAATACTGTGATATTGTGACAACTACCACACACAAGGTATTACGTGAGCCCATAAAAATTATGGCTTTATTTACAGAATACTACTGAGGATTAATACTTCTTTCGTTTGGACAAGCATCGTCATTAAACGATATCATTAGTTCATTAGCATTAGATGTGGTGGTTTCAACCAATTTATCTATAAGTTATGTTTTCCTCTAGTGGGTCAAACAGGTTAAGTTAAAAGATTGAAGTAAAAAGGATACAGGTGAAAAGTCATTCTATATTTATTCAAATGATCCGATTTCACTTTATTAAAAGTTAAGAATATAGTGTTTGCAAGATATGTAACACATATAGTATTTATGAATTTTGAAAGAGATGTACAACTGTTTGTTGGCCGCACACCCCCGGACAACCTTCTCCTTTAGGCTGCCAAAAAGTGTCAGTTTTTTACCCAAGCACATTTTGACTGACCCTTTACCCAACCCACTCGACCTGCCCATTGGTCAGCTCTATGTGGCATATTACTAACCAGATCTACAATCTGACTTCTTTCTACAGTCTCTCAGAGGACCTAGAGGCGGCATGATATTCTTCAAAAAAGATCCTGTTTTGGGTATCGAATTAGAATCTGCCATTAATAATGCTGTTTTCCCAGGTTTACAGGTTAGTTTAAATTTACTTTTTTGTGATCATTAGGGGCAGGGTGGTCTTTCATTCTTTTGTTGACCTTATCTCATTATCTGTATGTCCTTTACAAAATCACCTTAATAGGGTGGTCCCCATAACCATACAATAGGAGGACTTGCAGTTTGCTTGAAGCATGCTCAGTCTCCAGAATTCAAAGCTTACCAGAACCAGGTTTTTTCATCATATTGTTAGCATCACAAAATGCAATCTTTTGACCTTTTTTTTACTGGTTTAACATGGCATTCTTGCAGGTTGTTTCCAATTGCCGGGCTCTTGCTAAACGATTGATGGAGCTAGGATACACGTTAGTTTCTGGAGGGAGTGATAACCACCTGGTTCTTGTGGATCTCAGGCCATTGGTAAACTTTTTGCACTTATAACTTATGAACGGTTACTTTGTTAGATTTGGATTGTGTTCTATGTCAAATGGGTCAAATAGTTTAAACAGAAAAAATTAGTTATGAGATAAACAGGTCGAAAATTGCCTTTAATTCTATTTTTAATGCATACAATTTAATCTTTTATTCAAAGATCTAAATTATGATAACCATGGTATTTTGTAATTACAATTAGCACTTTAGTTATTAATAAAAGAAACTTAAAAGGGGATGAAAAAGTGCATGCATGGCAATCTGTCCCGTTTTGACCCGATACTGAAAATGACTCATTTGGTCATGTAACAAGCTTGTGTTAAAATGGGTCATTTATAGTGTACTTATTTTTGCAGTTTGTAAGGCTGTGCCAACATTCAATCAGTTCTGTATTTACCACCACAATTTATTTATACTTAAATTCTGCTGCAGCTGGTTATTGAGCTTTTTTCTCTCTCTAAATGCAGGGTCTTGATGGTGCTAGGGTTGAGAAAATTCTTGACCTGGCTTCAATAACCTTAAACAAGAATTCAGTACCAGGTACAATTCGGGTCTTTGATTTCAATCACAAAAAACGGAGCAATTAAGGCTATAAATTCATGCATCCTGATACTCATACCATCTTGATTGAAATGTGACAGGAGACAAGAGTGCACTTGTGCCAGGTGGCATACGTATCGGCTCACCAGCTATGACAACTCGTGGATTCACCGAAAAGGAATTCATTTATATTGCCGAATTTATTCACGAAGGGTTGCAGCTGACCCGTGAGGTCAAACAGGCCGTCTCTGGGTCAAAGCTCCAAGATTTCATGAAGTTTGTTGCGTCTTCGGATTTCAGCTTCACAGATAAAGTTTCAGAACTGAGAAATAGAGTCGAGTCATTAACAACCCAGTTTCCAATCCCAGGTTTGTGAGCAGCAGGCAGAAATCCTTGCATGTTTATGATAAAAGTGATGTGTAGTCATCACTAGTTGTTGGATGTTTTGATCAAAGATTTTGCAACTAATTAATATGGTCTCTTGAGATCCTCAAGTTTTAACCTCCAAGAGGTAAATGTCATATGAAGTTTTAACTTGTTAAAAAACACTAAATGTAACCTTTCATGACATCAGAGATGCACCTAAAAATTACCATGAATTGATGTTCTTCAAATCATACAAATGCCCATGGGAAATTTCTGTCCTGGGTTCTGCTGCATCACAAATATTTCAGGATCGAAGCGCTCAAGCTATTGATAATCTTCCGTAATGTATTTAGCTCTTTCGATTAAATTTTGAAATAGCGTTGCTGCCGTTGCATTTTGTAACGATGCAGGGTCAATCACCTCTTTATCTGCAACCAATTCTTCTTCCTTGAAACTTCTGTAGGAATTTGTTCTTTTATAACTGTTTTAATCCTTTCTTCATCTTCTCTACAAACATCTTCTTCGGACCCATAAACCATAAAAAAAACGTCAACAGGCAATCCATCAAGTTAGGGGTGTGAATTTCACGGTATGAACCTAACAAAAAGTTCACTGGTTTGAGTTCTATATAAAGTATAAACGGGTTCGATTTAAACTTTGGGTCAAACTAGTGAACCTAAACTTCGGGTCAAACTAGTAAACCTGTTTAGCTAATTGGGTTGTGGTTGTATCAACCTGGTGGACTGGTAGGTTGACTCGTTTAAACTATTTATTTATTTTTACTTTAAAATTCTTATGTCATGAATTAAATTAAATTTATTGGTATTGTAATTTTTAATCAAAGTTCAAAATCAAAAGAAGAAATTAACAAAAGATTTTATAACTAAGGGCATGTTTAGGATTGCTTATAAAAACTGCTTATGGCTTTTGGAGGAGGCAAAAAGACAAAAATACCCCTCCAAAAGCAGCAAAAAGCCACAATGTTATGACTTATTAGCTTTTGGAGGGGTATTTTGTGTCTTTTTGCCTCCTCCAAAAGCCATAAGCAGTTTTTATAAGCAATCCCAAACATGCCCTAAAATGTACTTGATTTATATACAGATGATTTTAGAATCCGCACGTTGCCACAGAGATAATACGGTCCTGTAAAGAAAACAGGTAAAAATATGTGTAACGACCCAAACATTTAAAATATCCAGCTTATGACTTAAAAACTATGTTACAATACCAACTACCTTACTAAATTCGTAAAATTTGGACATAACAAAAATAAAGAAAATCTATTTTACACAACTATGCTTATTACACCACCAACTTAACACCAACTACTAAACGGAAATGATCATACCTTAAAACTACAAAATCATGTGTTAAACTTTTTATGTTTAAATAAGAAACTTTTTTTCCGTGTCACGTGACGTCCATCTACCATCTAGATTGCATATGACGTGACATAATAGGTTGTTGTAGGTATCGTTGAGAATAAAACTAAGGGCGTGTTTGATAGAAAGCCCTGACTGACCCATGCCAGACCGAGTGAGGGATTGTTCAAACTCTGACCGAGTAAGGAGCATTTTAGGCGTGAGTCACCACCTTCTGACCAAGTAAGTGGTTTTTTTTTTAACGAAATCAAACGCGCTAACTAATAATGAGCAAGTAATAAAAGGTGGCAAACCTATAACAAATTGATGTTTTATTATAAAAATAAATCCTTTCTAATTGTGGAATAACTCTTTTTTACTTTCTTTCTCTGGCCAGTAGCCATGTGCCCTACTGTCCTCGTTGTCTCCGGTTAAACCCTAAACCCTCTTTCTTCAGTCCAGTTCAGTTCAGTAAACCCCCGGAAGCTTCACCAATCGCCATGGCTTCACTGGCGATAACCAGAAAAAACCACCTCCTCTCTTCTCTACTCCATGGATTCCGATGCCGAACCTTGTATTCTCCAACTACAATCACCACCGCCCGCCCAAACTTCGCCTCCTCAATTTCCACCTCCACTTCGCCGGCGGATACCGAAATTCCTCTCTCCAGAACCAAAGTCCTCGAATCATTCAAAGAAGAATTCGAAATCGGATCACGCCTGATAACGATTGAAACAGGGAAGATCGCTCGGTTCGCCAACGGCGCGGTTGTTTTAGGCGTCGACGATACCAACGTTCTCTCCACAGTTTGCTCTGCTAAAGGCGATGACGTTCGAGATTTTTTGCCGCTTACCGTACGTATGTCTTGCAATTGAGATATGAAGTTTAGTTCTCTGTTAGCATTTTGAACTATTCATCAGGAATTCACTTAGAAAATCTAAGATTGTTTGGAACACAATAAAATTAGTTAAAATTTACAGAAGTTGCAAGGAAACTAAGCAGCTTTATCATTTAGCTAGATCTCTTAATGTTACTTAGTGGTATGCTCATATGCATAATTGCATATGTGTATGTTACAGTATGATTGTTATGAATTTTTAGTGAACGGTTTGCTAGAGTCGGGATCACTCTGACAAAACTCAAGCTGGAACTGGAAGCTTATATTTTAGTTCAGTTGAGCAGGCTTCTATCATTATGAGTCTTCCATTTGATGGTGTTCATGGCTTCAGGTTGATTATCAAGAGAAGCAGTTTGCTCAAGGTGTAATCCCGGGGACATATATGAGAAGAGAAGGTGCCCCAAAAGAAAGAGAGCTTTTATGTGGGCGGCTTATTGATCGGCCTATTCGGCCACTTTTCCCTGCTGGATTTTATCATGAGGTCCAGGTATGTGTGATATACAAGCCTGTGAGTTTGTTTGTTTTTCATTTATCCCCATGTTTATAGCTTTTGGTTGTTAGAAATTGGCCCATAAAAAATAAATGTAGATGAACATAGAAGTTTGTTGACTATGCATCTCAAGATTTTTAAATATTATTAAGAAAAAGCACACTAAATAGTATTTATATCAGGAAAATACCCTCCCCGATCTAATTCAATCCTTACCTAATAAAAAAAACACTTCATACCAAAAACAATCTAAATGATATTTAACAATAAAACAAACAAATAAAGAAATCTTGGTCCAATCCAAATCAAGCCTACACCGGTTGCAGTTTATTCTAACAGTTGTTGGTGTGTTACAATAGGTGATGGCTAGTGTGCTTTCTTCAGATGGGAAACAAGATCCAGATGTAATGGCCGCTAACGCCACTTCTGCTGCTCTTATGCTATCTGATATACCATGGAATGGCCCTATTGGTATGATACGTGTAGGAAGGATCGATGGACATCTTATTGTAAATCCAAGTATGGATGAGGTAGTAATCTTTCTTTACTCCTCCAGCCTTTCTCTCTCTCTCTCTCTCTCACACACACACACACAGTTGCATACCTGCATATACACTTTTTTTCCACTTTCTATTCGATCTGTAAAGTGCATTGTTTAATTTCTGAGAATTATGTATAGGGGGAGTTATTTACTGAGTAACCAGTCTATGCTGTCAAAGGCGAAAGGCGCACTTAAGGTGCTTTAGTCTAGTCCAGGGCCTAGGCGCTAGGCGCAAAAAAAAGCGCAAGCCTGAGATAAGAAAGACGCATATAGAGAAAAAAATAAAAATAAAATGTATTTATTGAATACTAGAAGTTCAAAAACAGTACCAAATTATTCAAAGCAATACCAAAGGTTCAAAAGCAATGTCAAAGGAAATATAAATAAAAAAACTAACCTATTTCTTGACTTGTTGAGCTTTTTAGTAGAGAAATAGTGAAGAGGAAGGAGCAATCATGAGTAAATATATACTGATTCTGGAGTTAATAGGCAATTCGAGTATTTCTAGGTTTCTAAGTAGTCGTCAATTTCAAAAATCAAAATCATATCAAAGATAAGTTTAAAGAAATAAAAAAAACATTGCTTTTAAGAAAAAAGCCTATGTCTTTCTAACATCAGCGCCTACATAAAAGCCTACGACTCTAATGGCTTCTACCAAATAAGTCTCACAGATGGCTTTTTACTTTTCAAGGCGTTTTTTCATGGCTTGGCTTCAAAATAGGGCCTAGGCGAGTGCCTGAAAGGCTTTTGGCAACATAGTAACCGGTATATGATTCTAAAAATTTATAGGAAAAGATTCGGTCACCTTGTGCACCAATTTTAACTGCTAGAGTGCCAGTAGAGTTATAAAGTAAGAGCTCATTGACATGAAAGGAAAAGAGCACCTTGGCCATCTTTTTCTTACTTGGAGTCCAGTATATATCCATTTTTCATGTATGTATATAGTGTGGATGTTTATAGTTTAATCCTAAAACTAGTGTTAGGTATATCATAGTGCAATTTAACTATCATATCTGGTGTACATTATTGTACAAGAATTTAGGAATGAAAGATATCTGCCTTTGATGTTGTCTAGGACCGAAGGATCGGTATAGAATTCTAATCCTTTTTCCTGAAGTTCATTTCTTTTACTCTATCTTGCAACCACTTTATTCAAGACCCTGAGTGGGCTAAATTTTCTATCTGTTTTAGATATGCCTTTTTTTAGTTTCATCTGATTTATAGACATAGACCTATGGACTGTAAGGCTTAAACGTACCCTTATCTTATACAATATGCGATTATCTCATTAATGTGATTGATGGATTGACACAGCTTAATCTGAGTGATCTCAACCTTGTATATGCCTGCACAAGAGATAAGACTCTGATGATAGACGTCCAAGCAAACGGGATTTCTGAAAAAGACCTTGAAGCTGCATTTAGGTTTGCTCATCCTCAGGTAAGTCAAAAAGGTTTACTTTGACCTTAAACCCACAAGCATTTATGGGAATCTAAAAGAGTTAGCTTTAATTGTTCAGGCAGTTAAATTCATTGAGCCTCAACTGAAACTGGCTGCCAAAGCAGGGAAACAAAAGAAAGAATATAAACTGTCACTGGTGTCAGAAAGAACAATGGATAAAATTCGCAATCTCACTCAGGCAAATATTGAAGCTATTTTCACTGATCCTTCTTATGGAAAGGTATGATTTTAAAATAAAGTATTGTTAGATAGCTGATAAACACAACTCAAATCTATGATGAGAAACAATAACAGCTCTTTTTTTTGGGATGAAGAATCAGTAGAGAACAGCTCTATAGCCTCTATGATAGTTAGTATTTAATCTGAGGTGGCGTTTGGTTAATAGAATTTAAAGGAATTGGAATTGATAATTTTTCCTTTTAAAATTGTTCTTGATTGGGTAAAGAAGGAATTTGAATGCAATGAATTCCTTTAATCAATGGAATTTGAGACCATGTAACTTTCCTTCATTAAAGTGAAGGATTTCTAAAGAATGGTGAAATAATACTAAATTCCATTGATTAAAGGAATTCATTGTATTTCAAATTGCTTCTTTACCCAATCAAGAACAATTTTAAAAGGAAAAAAAATATCAATTCCTTGAATTCCATGAACCAAATGCCACCTGAGTAAAATATAAGATGTTATTACATCACATACATTTTTGGTTTATAGCCACATACAAGACACACTCAAGAATTGAATAAAAGATGCTGATTACAACATGACAGATGTCACACATTGCTCCCCCTTTTAGAAATGGAAGAAGATATTAACCTTGACAAATGGACTCTAAATCCAATCCTAGCTGATATGGGTTTAGTTTCTGCAGAGAACTTATTTGTGTAGAAAATGTCTGAATACTCTCCGCAAGCGTGTGTAACATATGTTTTTACATGCAGTTTGAACGTGGAGAAGCCTTGGATAAAATTGGACAAGATGTGAAAGGTATACTAGAGGAAGAAGGTGATCAAGAAAGCCTAAAAGTTTTATCGAAAACGGTCGATACAGTGAGAAAACAGGTGCAGTTGATGTTTAAAAACTAATATAGCTGCCATCTATCATTTTTGAAATTCAGTATTTTGTTGGGAGGAAATAGTGGTTTCACATAAGGGTTTAAATATACTAAAAAATAATTTTATCAGGTTGTACGCAGAAGGATAATCACTGAAGGGTTTAGGCTTGATGGAAGGCGCCTTGATGAGGTTAGGCCTTTGTACTGTGAAGCAGGTAACTTGCCTGGATTGCATGGATCATCCCTCTTTTCACGTGGAGATACTCAGGTTACTATTATTAATTAAGATATAATATAGTTTGATCCTCAACTTTATATGTTTATATATATTTGAATGATTTCATTCAGGTTTTATGTACTGTTACCCTTGGGGCACCTGGAGATGCTCAACGGTTGGATTCTATTGTTGGCCCTCCAACCAAACGATTTATGCTGCACTATAGTTTTCCACCTTATTGTATTAATGAAGTTGGGAAACGAACTGGCTTGAACCGCCGCGAAGTTGGACATGGTGAGTCAAGCTTTTCATTATATATACTCATTTATTTTTTCATTGGTTTTTATGAAAATGACTGTGTACAATTAAAATCGCTATGCCTAAGATGCATCTTGGTTGTAACACATCGGGATGATTATCACCCAAAGAATATATATTATTATTTTTGAAAAAGAGAATTTTTGCTTGCTGCTGCCTGTAGGTAGTGACAAGAATGCCAGCTGTTACTTCTTGTTCTTTAATATTTTTAAGGCAGATTTATCATAATTACATCTTTTGTAGGTACTCTTGCTGAGAAAGCTCTTCTTGCTGTATTGCCTTCTGAACTTGATTTTCCATATACTGTTCGTATTAATTCTGAAGTCATGGGATCTGATGGATCAACATCAATGGCAACTGTTTGTGGAGGTATGCTGAACTACTACAACAGTGAACTTTTCTATTTTATCTGTCAACTTCTTGTAAAATGTCATTTTATTTTTCCATTTTGTTTTCTGGTACGTAAATGGAGTTTTTCTGTATTGGTGTAGGGAGTATGGCTTTAATGGATGCTGGCATCCCTTTACGTGACCATGTTGCTGGTCTGTCAGTTGGTCTCGTTATGGAGGTTGACTCGTCAACTGGCACTGTTGACCAATACCGTATACTAACTGATATTTTGGTGAGCACTTATTTATATATAAATCTTTATTTCAAATGTGATGTGAGTGAGTCTTTTTATCCTTTGACCTCTGCATAACACTACTTTGTTCACTTTTAGGGTCTAGAAGATCATCTCGGGGACATGGATTTTAAAATTGCAGGAACACGAAATGGAATTACATCAATTCAGTTAGACATAAAACCTGCTGGAATTCCACTTGACATTATATGTGAGTCACTAGAACCTGCATATAAAGGTAGACTTCAAATACTTGAACATATGGAGCAAGAAATAAATGCAGCACGTACTCGAGATGGACGAAATTCTCCTCGATTAGGTAGGATTCTCATTTTTATTTATAAATTTTAGTAATTGTCATGTCAACTAACAATATTTTGTCTTGCAGTTACTTTAAAATATAGCAATGATGATCTTCGCCGCTTGATTGGTCCACTGGGTGCGTTAAAGATGAAAATTGAAGAAGAGACAGGTTTGTGTTAGCTTGACAATGCTTAATAGTTATATTTTAGTGCAAATAATACTTATAGTAGCTACTTAGTGTATCCGCTTCACCTGAAATTTCCTCAGCCCCTACGATACTCCAGCTTGGTAGTTTTGACTGCCTGCCCTGAGACCAAAACCTATTGCCTTACCGCTTGGCTACACCCGGTTTCTATTTTTTATGGGACACTAATACTAATACTAACAAAGAATAAAATTATAGGTTGCTTATTTATCTTGTTTTTTACTTTCTTTTGTGTAGATTTCATATTAATTTTTGTATTAACAATTGCATTTATGTTTGTTCAGGTGCTAGGATGTCTGTGAGTGATGGAACACTAACTATAGTTGCCAAGAATCAATCAGTGATGGAAAAAGTGCAAGAAAAGGTACTTTACATTCTTATACCTTTTTTTTTTTGTATACGATGGCAGATTTCTCTCAAAATAAATATCTTTTTTGAGCTGGGTTTTAGGGTTAATAGGGGAGAAACCATATTAGCCTCATGGGGTGATTAGTTGAGCTTTATTTTCATCTAAGATCCATAACTGTAATAAAAAGAGTTGGAAAGCTGAAATATGGTTGAATTAGGACCGGTTGGAATTCTATCATTTGTTTTATGTAAATATATTAATATGATATTACGCAAGCAACATAGTGCTATGATAGTGAAATGGTTGTTAGCAATTTAACATACATCAAATACTTGCTGTTGCAAAAGAACCTAATCCTTTTGGTATAAAAAAAACTATTAACTTGTATATTCCAAAATAAATGCAACGTTTGACTTGATGCATAATTGTATTAAGAGTTTGACATTAGCCAAGTATCTTGAATGCCCCTGTTAAGACCTAAGTAGAGGAATCCTGTGGATCACAATCAATGCGGTTGATATCTTGTAATGCTTATGAAGGGTAAATAAGTGATATTAACATGAAACTGAACCAGAAAAGATGTTACAGACTTACATCTGTTTTGGGACAACCTAAAATAGAAATTTTTGCACTCTTTTAACTTGATTAATTAATTGTTGGACCTTAAATATAAGTTAATTGTACTGATCCATGTTTTGTTTTTACATTCAATCCTCAGGTTGATTTAATAATTGGACGGGCAATTGAAGTAGGAGGTGTTTATAAAGGCATTGTAACATCAATAAAAGAATATGGGGCTTTTGTGGAGTTCAATGGTGGCCAACATGGCCTCCTACATGTTTCTGAATTGTCACATGAACCGGTCAGTAAAATCCTCTCGTTGGTCTGCTTTCTTATTTATAAGCGTTCTTATAAAAGTGAGTTTGATTTTTAGGAAAACTTACAAAGAAAATCCTTAGTTGCCATATAATATATATATTTTTTAAATATTTTTAACAAATTAGTGTTTTTAAGTATCATATAAAACTTGTTTACCACATGAATGCACCTACAATCTCTCTCTCTCTCTTTCACATGGAAAGGAGGGAGGGGGATGATTGGTGCAAGGGAGGACAACAACGCAATAGGTGGCAGCGGAAGGTAGCAATGGATTTGTGCATGTTAGATAAGTGTGCTATGTATTGTGCGTTAAAGGGCCTTTTTAGCACGTCAACCCAAAGTTTAAAGTAATAACATAGTAAAAAAAGCTGAATGGTCAAAACAGAAAGCTGGTGAAATGTTGATAGTTAAAACATTATTAACCCTTTTACAATTTGACGCCACCTCTTTTAATATGGCTCTATTAATGATGTTACTTGTGAATTGAAATCTTTGACTTTTTCATGTTGACTTTTTGATGAATATTTTCAGGTATCCAGGATTTCTGATGTGATTTCAGTTGGACAGCAACTATCTTTAATGTGTATCGGGCAGGATCTCCGTGGTAACATAAAACTCTCCCTAAAAGCTACATTACCTCAAAAGACCAAAAAATCTGATGTGGTTGAAGGATCTATAAACCTATCAAAACAAAAACCTGATAGTTGCCCAACTGGCAAGGACTTGCTGACTCAGCAAGAAGCCCAGAATTCTGCCGTCAAAGATTTAACTCAAGACATGGACACGAGTACTAAATTAAACCCATCTTATTCCTCAACGTCACCTATTGTGATTCGCTGTGCTATAGAGTGTGATGAGGAGGAAAAATCAGCTGGTTTGGTTCCTAGTTTAAAAAACAACAGCAACCCGAAACTGCAACAGGCTTCAAAATCGAAGTCTTCTCTAAAGCCCAAAACTTCGAAATCTTCAAACAAGACCTCTGATTCTGGGTTTGTTTCCCCTAAAAAGGTCCAGATGTCAAAACCGTTTTTACTAACAGAAAAAAGAGCATATGATGATGATAACTATACAAGCTCAGAGCCAGATGAAGACCAAAACGAGGATGTACGTGAAGTTTCAACCCTAAATTATTTAGAAGGTCTTGAATCTAAAGTTGAGGGTCCCGTTGATGCAAAAAAACTTAAACTTGGAGTGAAATTAACTGCAAAGATTCTTCAAGTTCGGGCCCGTGGGTTAGTTCTAGATTTGGGTGGTGGAATAAAAGGAATGTACCGGTACGAGGTATGTCATCACAGTCTTACGAGTTGTTTGACTTTCACCGATTCTATTTTTTAAACAAAATTTTAAATTTTACCCATTTGACTATTTGACTAGATATCAGTAAAAATACAAGTTAGTTTAGAGTCTTAAAAGCCTAAAAATTTGATTTTGCAGAGCGGTGGCAAGCACGAGTTTGAAGTAGGAAATGAAGTACAAGCACAATGTATAAGCTTCACCTGCAAGGGCATTCCTGTAATGTCTATCATACAAGATGATTAGTAACTATATGTTGTCAATCAGATCTCGAGTCTCATATGATCCCATGAGCCTGTTGGCTGGCTCATTTCTTTGGCGTGGGCCTGGAGATCCAGGATTGATCATGAAGGACTGCTCATGTCATCCCGTAAAGTTTTTGCCAAAACAGTGGATTATACTAATTTCTTTTTGTTTCAGAGTTGTGTTACGTTATTTCGGGTTAGTTTACTGATGCGTACGGGTCAACAAGAAAGAAGGTCCATTCGGGAAGAAAGAAAACCCGAAACCTTGAGAGAAACAGGTAGATTGATGGGTCATCTAATGGAGTTTATAAAGGACCTATGATTTGGCATTTGGTATATTGGTAGCCAGTATTTATAAAGTAGAAAATAGGTGGATTTTAGAAGTAGATTTTTGTAAGTGTTTGTGTTAGCCGTCCAAAAAAAATGTAGACCAGACTGTTGATATGTTGCTTCTTATTAGCATTTTTGTTTTGAAAACCAATGTGACTTTAACTTTCAAAGAGTGTAGCAGTTGGTCAAGATCTCTTAAGCTTGCTAACTTCAAAGTTCCTACAAATTCATATATATTTCTATTTTACCTCTATTAACCATTAACTCACACATTTACTTTTTCTCACAATTCATTTTTGCAATTATAGTAACTCATGAATTAGGACAATATGTATATATATGATTGTTATTTGAATTTAAGATTAGAAGTAGGGTTAGGTTCAAATGAGAACTTTTTGTTTTAAGAACTTTTGAGAATTAAATCTCAACCACAAATTTTACGGGGGACCACTATAATTCATGGGGGGGGGGGGGGGGGGGTATATGTAAATAAACTTATGGCTTAACTTAGTTCTTTTTAGTTCTCAAATCAAATTGGTTCTCAAATGATCCTCTTCCATTATAAGTTATAGGGGAAAGATCTATAGAAAACCAATAATTATCCAGAAAACCAAAAAACCAACCTTTTTTTCTCTATAACTTCTTCATATATTAATATTTTTTAAAAATAATTTCACCAAAAATTCTATAATTTTATTAGCTTTATTTATGGGGAAAAAAAATAAAAAAAATAAAAAGTTTAGTGATTTTTTATTATTGCATCATGCAATAGTACCAATAGTATTGCATAATGCATTATAATTAAAACTACTTAAAAACAAGAGACTTAACTTAAATATGAATGTGGTTTATGCGAATAATGTAAAAAATAAAGAATTGACATTCATAAACCAATTTTATATTATTGTTGCATAGTGCAATATTAATTTTAAGCTAAAATTCGAATTTTATTTTATTTTAAAAAAAAACTCGAAAACGTTTTTAAAGTTTTTTCTTTTTCCAATATTCTTAAAATCATGAAAGAAACATATAAAAAAAGTTTAAAAAAAAATAATTTTTTTCCTTGGTTTTTTGGTTTTTTATAAAATATTGGTTTTCTATAGAACCCAACCCATAAGTTATATACTAAATGTTGGTAAAAAGTATTTATTTTAGTGCTCTTGTATTTTTAGACAACTTGTTTACCTAACTAAATAATTTTGGTGATGATATTTAAACGTGGCAGACATGTATTAACATGCAGAGTGAAACACCGGTAGTTAAGCTTCTGTCTAGGAATGAAATTGCATATAAATCCAAACCTATTATTGGACTCGGATGGCTACCAGGGAAGTCTTAACGAGAGTGTCATAACCTATTAGGCCAAAACATATCTAATAGCGTCTAAAGTGCTATTACTTACAAATGAACTATTCTAAATCATTTTAATCAGACTAACAAATCCAGGACACAACCCCAAATACTTATGAACATAGGAAACTTTAGTCACTTTATCCTGTTATTCATTTAGCCCATACATTCCGTTAGGGTGATTTCTCTGGATTCATCTTCATCGCTCTCGGTTGCTATTTTCTCGTGGACTCTAATCGCTTATCATGTGAGCAATCATAGCCCATTTTCTCTTTAATTGTTTTGGGTGCGACATGTATACCTATTCCAAATTCAAATTCTACGTTTATCATACTATGTGATTCTATGATTCTCTATGTGTGTGATTCTTGATATGCTATAACATGTGTGTCAAAGTCTAATTTTTATGCTATGTGTTGGAATTCTATTCCAATCTATGCTAGCTATATACACACGTAATCATTAACAACACAAATCCTATGAGGACAATGATAGATCTATCGGTATGATGACCCACCTGATTTGACTGGTTTTGGTATTGGTTTATTGGAACCTATACATTAGCTTAACCTGGATTTGACCTGTTATGACATTCTGGTTAAGGTCGGGTTAGGGACACTAGTCATCAAGGTTTGATTATGCAGAATCTGATTCGGAATTTATTTCGGGATCAATTTCGATGACAATTGCATGTTTACATTACAATCTATTTCAGATTCTATTTCAAAGTCCATTGCAAAGTCTTTTTCAAAGTTTAAGATTTCATGTTTATCATGTTCTTGAATTCTATCATATTACATCTAATCGCTTGTTTTCAACTACTATGTTACATACTAAACATATGTTTACTCACCAACTATTCGTAGTTGACCTTTTATTTTATACATGTTGAAGGATTGCTAGTTGATGATCTATATGCTAGCATAGGACGCTGGACCTAGATTATAAACTTAGATTAGAGTGCGTTGTATTTGATTATTCTATGTACTCAATTTTCGTTTATCAATGAAATACGGTTTGACTAAGTACTTTAACTTTAATAGTTGTCATGTGCTACCGAACAATCCTCATGCCCCGACATATTTCGCCGTTGTTCGGGTTGTGACACCCAGTACCCGTCTTAACCGAATAACAAGAGCAGATCTGTGGGATCGATCAAGCACTAAGAAACTTGATTTTACTCAAGAACATGATGAATGTGAAGACGGGATGAGAAAAATATATGGCTAATCATGAACAAATATGAAGAAATAGAATGATTTTATTGATGATAGTCAAATGATTACAAGAATCAATTGATTACAATAAAATCAACAACAAACTATCACACATCTCTCATGTAAATTCCATGGCCACCTTGTGTGAGCTCAAACCCAAGGAGGAGACTCTCTCTAGAAGACTTGCTCACATCTCTCATCATCTATAAATAAAAACGAAGTCCTCTATTTATAGAGAGCCTATGTGCTCTGCTAACTGCCACTAATGAAACATAAAAAATGAGCAAAATACAAATAAGAAAGATTAATTAAATCAACTCAAAATTTAATCAATGTGTTGATTTAATTAATATGAAGCTGGACTTGCTCGAACGGATCTTCGCGCTGACCGTTGACCCAAAACTTCCAAAAGTCGACTTTGTCAAAGAAAACGTCATCAATCCAAGCTTTGCAAACTTCAATCATCACTACTCAATCTATGAATCAAACACAATAGATTATTCAACCAAATAATGGGTAAATAGATTTGAAGGCTTCAGTCACATATAATAAACCGACAAATTTCCCTTTAATCGATGCTTTCCAATCTACAAATGTAGAAGATCCACTATGTCATACATCTTCAAATGAACAACTAATAAGCCAAGACTTTCTGTTGTAGTTATTTCCACTATGAATAAACTTGTTATGTTCTCATTCTGCCTGTTGGGAACCATGTTCAGTAAGAATTCCCAGCACGATCCTTACATGAATGATACTCAGTATACTTGGAATAATCACATTAATAGTTGCATTGACAACTATCATCAGTCTCAAATGTGTATTGATAGTTACATTGTAAGTGGTAGTGACAATTCCAATAAGAATTACATTTCTAGTTCCATTCGTAGTCAAAGTGGAAATAGTAGTAAAAACACGGATGCCAGAAATATTATACAAGAAAATTCAACTGATCTGGATGTAAATAAAAAATACTGGCGTTTGTGGGTTCAATGCGAAAATTGTTATGGATTTAATTATAGGAATTTTTTTTAGTAAAAAATAAAGAGTAAATTACGGCTTTCGTCCTTGTGGTTTGTACGTTTTACGTCTATGGTCCTCAAACTTCGTTTTTTACGGCTTTGGTCCTCAAAGTTTATAGGCTTGTTACATCTGTCGTCCCTGGGGCTAACGGACGTTAAAAATATCTGTTAACTTTTTAGAGATGACGATTCTACCCCTATATTTATAATAAAGTAAAAACAAAAAGAAATATAAAATTACCATTCTACCCCACCCTCATCTTCTTCACATTCACCTCCATCTCCGACCAGTTACCCATCCCTCCGGTCATCTTCTCCGGCGAGTTACCCATCCATCGGGTCATCTTCTCCGGCTATAGTCTCCGCTCATCTTCTCCATTCACCGGTCCCATCCTTCCGGTCATCTTCTCCGGCGAGTTTAGCCCCTGTGACAAATCACTGCCTCCTCATACTTTTAACAAAGACATTAAACGTCGAGGATGCCTTTCTCGTCCTCTCTCTGGTACACACATTGTAACATTTTCTCCATCTGCTCCTCCCTCCTCATGTTGCTGTTAATGCTAATCGCATCGATCTCTGCTCAATTTCATCATCCCTGCTCAAGTGAAACACCTCAAGCTTGATGGAGATTGATTCGCCGAGGCAAATTACGTGAGACGTCACCGGCGATGGTGGTGGCCGCAGTGACGGAAATGGGGGTTGTGGTGGAGGCGGCGGTGGATTGAAGGAAATATGGTGACGATCGTGGAGAAACTAGGGGCGAAGATGGGGCTGCCTCGCCGAAGCCGGTGGGATGGAGCTACGGAGGAGCTGGTCTAGAGGAAGGGGTTGCCCGAGATGGTGGTGATGTGGTGGCAGTGCTGCTGTGGAGGTGGTCGCCGAAGAGGACGAAGAAAGGGCCGCCGGAAACACTGACGGAAAGTGGTGGTGGTGAACGGAGATTGCAATGAACTGTGAATTGAGATTCTGAACTTTAAAAGAGAAATTACGGCTTTCCCACTTGTTTTTTTTATTTATTTTTATTTATTTGTGTTTTTGTATTTTTAATTATTAATAAGAAAAGGGTATAATGGTCTTTTCACACACACATAACAGAATTTTTTAACATCGTTAGGTCTTAGGGACCAAAGCTGTAACAAGCCGAAAAAGTTTTGGGACCAAAGCCGTAAAAAACGAAGTTTGAGGACCATAGACGTAAAACGTGCAAACCACAGGGACGATAGCCGTAATTTACTCAAAAATAAATCTTTGTGAACAATGTGGATATCATTTGAAAATGAGTAGTTCATATAGAATCAAACTTTCAAACGATCCGGATACTTGAGATCCTGTGGATACCTTTCCGGTACAATAGTTCACATGGTTAGGAACGATACTATAGACATCTGATAGGGGTTTAAACCACACCAAACCGAATCAAATAGATCAATCATTCGTTAAAATTGCTCTAACTTCAAAGTCTTCAACCCGATAATCCAATCCCATAATAATTTCCGCTTTCTCTAAGTCCCTCTAAATGACATTCCGTGAAAGCCTCATAATAAAGTATTAGAGTGTCTAATTGTTCCTCTAAGTTCCTCAAACAATTAGCTTGTGTAAACACATAGTCTCCTCCACCTGTGTAATACATCTTACCTGATTTCTGATTTTTAGCTTTACCAAAAACATGAAAATGAATACCATGTTATGGGACTAAAAATGGGTATAAATTAAACAAGTCTACGAAAATGGGTACAAAAACTAGTTATGCTCAAAGAGGACCAACATATGATACTTCAACTGTTCTAAAACACCATATATCTCATTCAAATCATTGCAGCTTCCATCTTGAGAATAAAACAGATGCAACTCATTCTTCACTTCAATCCAACTACACCCCCCACTTTTCTTCAATCCTCTTTCCTTCATCAGTTTTCTGGTTTTCACAACTTCGCGCCATTTTCCCGCCGATGCATAAACGTTTGACAGCAAAACATACCCGCCCGACTTCTTCTCCGCCAGTTCCTGGATCGTTGCAGCCGTTCTTTCTGCTATCTCATCTTCACCATATGTTTTACACCCACTCAAAAGAGCGGCCCACGCGTTGACTTCTGGTTCATACGGCATTGACTTGATCAAATCTTCGGCTTGAGCCACCCGCCCTGATCGAGATAACATGTCAACCACACATGTGTAGTGTCTCTCGTTCGGTTTTATTTTGTAAAGTGGTTCCATTAAGTTGAAGTAATGAAGACCCTTGTCGACAAGCCCGCAATGAGAACAAGCAAACAAGATTGCTAAAAGAATGAGCTCGTTTGGCTTGATACTCGTCGTTTCCTGCATTTCTTCAAAAAGTTCAAGGCTTTCTTCTGCAAAACCGTTCTCGGCCAGCCCTTGAATCATGGCTGTCCAAGAAACCTCGTTTTTTTCAGTCATGTTGTTGAAAACCCGTTTAGAGTTCTCAATGTCGCCCGATTTTGCATACATGTCAACAAGTGAAGTGCCCACAAAAACATCGTGTTGAAACCCGAGCTTGAATGTCTTTCCATGAATATCTTTTCCCTTCTCTAATGAGGTTAGGTTTGCACAGGCACATAAAACACTTGAAAAGGTGGATATGTCTGGTGTTTGGCCTGAAAGTAGCATACTGTTAAAAACTTCAAAAACCATATCGTAATGCTCGTTTTCTAAGTAACCGGAAACCATTGAGTTCCACGAGCCTATACTCTTCACGGGTATTTGATCAAATAACTTCTTAGCTTCTTCGTGTTGCCCATTTGAGCTATACGCGCTAATCATCGTGTTCCAACATACTACATTCTTATTATGGATTGTGTCAAAAACTAGACGCCCTTCTTTAGGTCTACCACATGAACCATATAAGTCAATAAGCGAGCTGCTAATGAACACATCATTTATCATTCCTATTTTCATAACATGGGCATGAATGGTTTTACCTGGCTGCAACAACTTGAGGTTTGCTAATGCACTAATTGCGCTAGAAAGACAAGATGAGTTTGGGTTAGTCCCGTTCTCAATCATTTGGCGAAAAAGTTTGATAGCATCTTCGGAGTAACCTTTTTGGGTGTACCTTGATATCATAGCACTCCAAGAAACTTCATTTCTTTCAGGCATTTCATCAAACACCTTCCGAGCTTCTTTCAAATCCCCCGTCTCAACATACATGTCAAGAATCGCGGTCCAGGAAATCACATCTCGTTTCCCCATTCGTTCGAAAACCCTTCTAGCCATTTCCATTCTGTCCAGCCTCAAACTAAAAGTTATCAAAGAGTTGCAAACCGATACATCCTCTTCAAACCCGAGTTTAACAACCAAGGTTAAAACACTCATTCCCAACGAAAAGTCACCCGTTTCAGCACAAGCTCTCACGATCGAAACAAACGTAACGTTATTCGGCCTTACCCCAAACCTTAACATCTCCAACAACAGCTCTATGGATCTCGAATGCATCCCATTCGACAACAACCCGCTAATTGCAGCCGTCCAAGATATCACATTCTGAAACGGGTTTCTTCGAAACAACCACATGGACTCATCCACCCTCCCACATTTCAAATACCCGGAAATTAAAGCTGTCCAAGAAACTTCATTTCGTTCAGGCATTTCATCGAACAACTTGCGTGCTTCATCTACATTACCCCATTCAACGTTAGCAGATATCAAACAGTTGTGAACAATCATGTCAAATCCGTTATAATCTTTGAGTAATTGATTAACTTCTGTTGATCGTTTAAAATCTAGATACATGATGAGTAATTTGACTGCTACATATCTGTGTGAAGAAATGCCTAATTTGTGAAAATGGGCATGGAAAACTTGGCCTTCGGTTATCAAACGATTTTTAGAGCAGTGTTTTAAGACTGAAACACCTGCTTCGATGAAACCAATGAAGCTTTTTACAGGTTTTTTGATGACCAAGAGAGTTTTACAAATACTCCCCATCACTGGTATTGAAGGGAAACCATAACATGTTATATTTTAGTTTTACATATGCTTGTTTTTTCTTATAAATTTTAACCTTTTATAGTTAAATATACTATTTTGGCATGTTTATTTTTGGCTCCGGTTATAGTCACCCCCCTTTCTACTAAAAAAAACTCAATCCTTACGATAGTTTCATTTAAAACGATCGTTTTTGGATTGTTTGATTTAAACGATTGTTCAAAAAAGGGGGATCCCCTGAATTTTAAGGTTTCGTCGTCGCGATACGTCATCATGTTTAGATCATTTTGAGATCGTTTCATTTAAAACGTTTGAAGTGAAACGACCGTAAAAAATGATGTTTTTAGCAAAACAGAGGAAGTTTCTATATAACCACTCTTATTTTTATATATGTTTTCGAGTAGATTTCTTTTAAAAATAATAATGTCTACGTTTTGATGTTAATTTTATTAAAACCCGGTTAGGGTCAAATATAATATATTTCTACTTCTTTTTTAATTGTGCCATTATATTTCTTGGAACTCATATTTAGATTTAGGACATCAGGTATTAGTTTAGTGAGTTTGTGTAGTGAGTTCTATCAAATATAGATAGTAATTAGACTCGCTTCCCAACTCATAAAGGATGTATAAAGAAATGATACCACCACAATGAGATAAAGAGAAATGACACCGCCACATCACCCGGCTTATATTTAGTAGTTAATCAATATGTTTCATATTTAAAATTGAACATTTGTTACTTTTAGAAAAAAAAATGTGATTTTACTCATCAAATTAATCTATATCTATATATTATAATATATTATAATGCATAATGGTATATATGATAATTTTATACAATTTTAAGTAATTACAACCTTTAAAATATATGGTATACATTTTTTAAAGATTTAAACTTATTTTATTTCTCCAATCTCCATCCCATATCTGTTGGGTGAAGAAATAAAGTTATAGACGTTTTACTATAAATAAGCAGGTGATGAAGCAAATGAAAGATACATCAAGTATTGAAGTGTTCATTGAGAATTCGTTTTTCTTGGTTTTCAAGCCCACTTTGAGTTTATTAGTTTATTCTGATTTAGTCACAAGTTTATTTTAGTTAGCCTTATAAACAATTTACTGATTGAGACCGAACCGACTCTTTTAGTTAATTTAAATCGAGTTGGTATTATTTGTTGGTTAACTAAAATTACGCTTACAACCTAAAGCTACACATGATAAAAACTTGATTTACTTGGAAAACATTTATAACTGTATTCTTCCATACTTGATATATGTACAAAAGTATTACTCACGTTTATGCTTCAAATTTAGTTTTAATTTTTTTTATCGATTTTCAAAAACATATGATTTTGTAAATGTTTATAAATTCCATTCGTTAGAGGATTTTATGAGGTTCCGAATTATATTAAACTGTAATATGATTGGGAATTGTTTGAATTGTTAATTTACATTTTATATAGCCGTTCTAAAGATTACAAACAACAACTAGGACAATGTTAGTTGCCATACCACATAGAAAGATAGACTAAAATTAATTCCATATATTCCTTATAAAATGAGAGTAGTGGATTAACACAATACAAAATCTCGGAGCTTTTTGCCCAAAGTTGGCTTTAGCCTTTTAAAATTCTAAAGCGCAAGTTAAATATTTTAAAACCAAATTAGTTGGTATATCAAAACTAAAACCCCTTGTTAATTGACATTCGATTATGGTAATCAAAGTTAATTTTCATTAACCAAAAAGTCAAGTTCGGTTAAGGTGAAGGCCAAAGACTGACCCCCCCCCCCCCCTCTTGCACGCTCCTAATTATAGTAATTTCAAATCGATAATGAAAGTACAATAATGTAAGTAAAACCATGTTGTTTAAAAGTGAAAAAAAAGTTAAAACTCTTAGTTGAAATGCTAAAATAGTTTACGTGTCCATATCGGATTTGTAGGAAATCTCTACTACCGTTCCCTCTTTATAAAAATGTTTTATGGGTATCCCAATCGCCTCAAGAAAAATTTGAAGCGTTCTTTAAATCTTATCAATTATAAATGCCTCATATTCTTTAACAACAAAATCTTGAAATGGGTTTATAATTGAATTGACCCATAACTGAAATTAACTTAAAGATTAACCAATTAACAACAATCAAAAATTTATTTTAGTTATGGTTAAGCCTATTCATAAATCAAGGCTATTGACTATGATTACACTTAGTTTACTTGGGCTCCCCATTAGTTATAGTCTAACGTATCACTATGTACAATGAATTCCTCCTCTAATAGTTCAAATGTTTCAATCAAATAGTAAAATATTAGTCTAAAGTTAAATTTAAAATGGTGTGACTTTGTGGTTCTTTTTTAACGATATCTAATTTACTATTAAACCATCAACATTAACATCAAAAGTATTTACTATAGTATTTGAACCCTTAATAGAATTATACATCATATCTTTGAGCCAGATATGAGCCAAATGCCCATTGTTGAAAGAATTTGTCGTTCCTAAAAAATTAAAAAAAACATGATCTCACTCGAATTCTCAAACCATTTTGGCACGTAATTGATTTTTCACTAGTCACTTGCCACTTGGGGTATCGTTCTTCATGAATATCTAATCCACAAACACTTGACACTTTGTAGTTTTGTACCGAAGTCATATCTAAACTTTTATCAGTTTATGCAACCAAACTTATAATTATCAAAGAGTCGTTATAAGACACACAATTTGCTAAATCCACCATTTCGCTCGAAACGGTCATTTATTGAAACCCGCACGTGTCGCGACGACGGCCTTAAAATTAGGGGCCCTTTCTAACGACCGTTTACTCTGAAACGATCTCAAAACGATCGTTTTAGGTCAAACGACCATGTGGTTTGGGTTTTTTATAAAAATGATGGGTGGATATCCGACCTTATCAAAGATGACAAAACTAAATCCACGTCAGCAAAAAGACTACATTAAAAATATCTAAAACCAAAATATCTGCAGGTGGAATATTCCAATTCACACCACATTTAAAAACCACACATTTTCAACTAAAACTAACAGATTAAAACAGATAAATGGCAGCTTTTGCAGTTTTCCGGTTGCCGGAAGTGTTACACCACCGTGCCGGATTTGATCATTCAAAACAGCCCCTGATCTCAAGGTACAAATTATAACTTTGCAGTCATCGATCAATAATTCAATATTTATATATATATGTAACCTGATCGCGATTTTCTGATTTTACAGACGGACTTTGAAATCGAGTGTAACGTCTTGTTGTATGCGAAATCAACAAACAACGAGTCAGAATTACTACGACTTGCTCGAGATTTCTGTCGACTCGAATCATCGGGAAATAAAAGAATCCTACAGGAAATTACAAAAGAAATACCACCCGGATATCGCGGGCCAAGAGGTCTAGATCTGTCTCTTATGAGTTATGACATGTGTATAAGATAAACGGGACGGGTCGGGTAACAGTAAAATTTTTATTATTTATTGAAGTAGATTAGGTCGGGTCAGGTCGGGTGTGTTGATCTGAAACACTTTTCTCAAGAAAATTACTTTTTATGATATTTTACATGAAAAATGAAGGAAGTTGGATTTAAATAATCTCAACTTTTGAGAGTTGGTTGGCAATAATCTCACTTTCAATAATCACTTACAGTGGTCCCAACTTTTATCATATTTACCAATAATGATCCCGTTGTTAAAAAACTTAACACTGTAGTGTTAAGGGTTTTCGTCGCGTGTTTATAGCAACTTACGGATTGAATTTTCATCAAGATTTAAAGAAGTTGTGGTGGATCAAAGATTAGGGTTGAAAAAAATGGATCAAAAACTTATCGGTGTTAAGTTTTTTAACGGCGGACCATTATTGGTACATAGGGTGAAAGTTGGAACGATTAGGAGTGATTACTGATTATTGAAAGTGAGATTATTACCGGTCAACCCTTAAAAGTTTGAATTATTTAAATTCAGTTTTCCTAAAATGAAAAAGAAAAATTATTTGACCTGAAAAGACAAAACGAAGATGTAAACAAGCAAAGCAACTTGTTAGCCGTTTAAGTTATATCTTATTTTAAAATATAATTTTACAATATAAAAATGTTTATTATTTATTATTTATTATTTATAATTATAAATAATCATTATTTCCTATTTCATGTGTGTATACTTAAAAAACTACATTAATTCCTATACCTTACGTTTAAATATATGCTTAAAAATATTATAATAATTATATACGAAATTATTAATTATATATTTTTAGAAATTCCTGTGTAATACACGGGATGGTATAACCACTATATGTATATAACTTAATTAAAAAATAATAAACAAGTCAAACTTCGAGTTTGAAAAATTAGTCACGAGCTGACCTCGAGTCTTACACATATTGAAACGAGCATAATTTAAGCTCAAGCATTGTTGATGATAGAATATATGCGGCTCAACATGTTTAAATCCTGAATCATAACATGAATTTTATACATTCAGGGCCATGAGCACACAATTCTTCTAAACAAAGCGTATAATGTGCTAACCAACGACGATTTAAGAAAAGACTATGATGCTTCGATTGGACATGTCAGAGTCGCGTTTAAAGGAGATGAACTGAACATGGGTTACAGCTCGTGGAACGGCCCATTTCGACCCCAAGCACTCTTTGTTGATGAAAAAGCTTGCATAGGTAAAAAGTTTCCTCTAATAAGCTAAGATAATATGTACCATCAAACTCCACATCTTGATTTATAACTCAAGCTAACTTTGTTTAAAATACAGACTCTTTAAGTAAAATACATGTTCGTCTTAAAGGGGTGTGGATGGTGGGTGACCACATACAGCTCACGTTTTAGAGGTTGCCCATCAAAGTTTTAGTTTTTACTATATAGTCATCAGGAAAGAAAAATCTTTATTTTAAATTCAAGCTTATCTTTTAATTAAAAAAAATGGACACTCATATATAATAAAGTGAGGGCCCTAAATACATTAGGATTTGTTTTACATATAAAAACTTGCTTTTTAGTCCTCGTCTACATGACACCTGAAATCTTGAAGACAACAATGGTAAAAAAAATACAAATGAGACCACAATATAAAAATGGGAGAAAAATTACATAAATATGGGCAGAACAACAAGAATAGGAAGGTCAAGAGGGTCTATTGATGGTCATAAAAATTTGTCAATTTATATATTATACATATAAGCTGAGTTTTTTTTTATATAAAAAAAAATCATACATTGATAGGCATGTAAACAAACGAACACTAAAAGTTTCTAGTTTTGTTAATGGACATAATCACATAAATGAACATACCATAAGATGATTTTATTCAGTTTTAGTTCTCGCTACGATCCCTAGGCTGATAGTATAACAGATCAAGTTTTAAGTTTTAAGATAAAAATGATTAAAAGACTACTATTAAAATTAAAAACCAGTATTATCGAAGAAATTAACCCATTTGACCCGTTAGGTTGCAGAGAGTGTGTGCACAATGCCAGCAAAACATTTGTTATGGACGAGACCATCGGATGTGCCCGAGTCGGAGTTCAATTCGGAGATGATGACAATAGCATCGAGGTAAATCAGAACATCTTTATAAACTATGATATGTTTCTGATTATCTCATTATTTAGTAGATTGAATCGTTTAACAGGAACACAACCCATATATTTAGTCATGTGATAAATACAAACACTAACCCGAAACACTTAAAATCATGTAACCCAAACATAAACCAGGTAACTGATTAATCTAAAAAGTCAAACGGCTTGTAGATGTGTTAAATGGGTTGATGGGTCGACCTATTTAATTAAAAAAGGGTTAAAACATGTCAGCCCAAACATGACCCGTTTATTAAATGGGTCAGATGTACCGATCCAAAACCTTATTAGAAAGACTGGGATCTAACAGGTGGCGGTTGAATCATGCCCATTGGACTGTATCCATTGGGTCGAAAGAGAAGATTTAGCCGTGTTGGAGTACCTTAACACGCCACGACGCAAACAAGGGCATGGCGTGTTTGAACAAGGGTGGGAAAAACCCGAAAACGTGTTTATGGCAGCCAAAACCTGGCAGAAGCATCTAAAGCAGCAACAAGCTGAATCCCAAAAAAGAAGTGGTAACTAACTTGCATAAAAATATATTTGATAAATGTTGAATTCAATCTATCATGTAAGATGTAATTTTTCGCAGTAAGAAGTGATGTTGAAGAAGAAACCGAAGCACAAGCGCAGGCTCGAGAAAGCGCAAGCTTTAAACTGAAGATGGAGAGATTCTCAGGGCTATGGGAATGGATGAAGAAAGGTTCATTGAAGTAAATGGAAATCATGGTGCAGCAAACACCAATTTATACTACTGATTAGAAATGTATATAAACTTAATTATACTGGTTATTTAGTCTACAAAATCATCTACATGGCTTAAGCAAGCGATGTATAAATTATGTCATACACAACATCTTTTTACACAAAAAGTTCAAAAAACTTGAGTTTGTCTAGTCTAGTAGAGGTCTCCTGTTTGAATTCGGCTTCTATTAGTTTGTGTGCCTTTAATGCCATATGCTCAATCGAAGTTGTGTTTTATCTGATTCTATTGGCTAACAAGGTACTCTTAGGGGTTGTGGAGTTTTTATTTTTAAGGCTATGTGTAGTGGTTAAGGCCCCATAAAGCCTCAAATGGGGCATTAACTGACACGTGGCAGCTGACTGTGCAAGGGGCTTCATGGGGCTTTATGGTGTAGTGGATAAAGCCCCCATAAAGCCCCAACAAACTACTTTCATTAAAAAAAAGGTTACAAATAAAAATAAAAACACGATACAACCAAAACAAAAGACGATAAAATTAAAAAAAAAACTAATCATCGGATTGGACATCGTCGTAGTCTTCTTCGTTTTCTTCACCGTCACTCTCTTCTTCTTGTTGCACAACCGGTTCGGGCACGTAATCAATTGGCCTAAAGGTCCAAGTGTGTTCAACCAAATCCGCTTTTAGAGAGTTGAGAGAGGGAGAGCCCATTTTTTTTAAAAAAAGAAGAGAATTAGAGAGTATGAGAGAGTATGAGAGGAATGAGTGTGAGTTTTATAAATTATGTGTGATATATATTGTGTAAGATTTAAAAAAAAATTGAAAAAAAAAATATATATATATATATATATAACCGTTATATAGTTCAACGGCTATATTCCCCACCTTCTCCCCTCTTCTCGACGTTAATGGGCTAACGCCCCCCGCCCGATCCCCCTCTATAACGCCCGATAACGCCCCACCGTAGTGGGGGTGGGCGTTATAGGGGGCGCTATAGAGCCCTTTGACGCCCGGCCACGCCCCACTACGGGTAGTCTAAGTAACGGGTTCTCACAGTTACCAAAAAAGGTGAAAAAACAATTAGACAACTAACCAAGAATGAAGAATACAAATGTAAGATGAAGAAGAAAATTCTAAAATCTTGGATTGAGAATACGAGTAATGACACACGCGAATGAAATGCATCTTGTATTGATAGTCATAGACAACAAATCTAGCTAATACATGTAAATAAAGGAAACAAAACTGGATTTTGGAGCAGGAATAATTAAAAAATGATGCACTTGATGTTTGATTTAGCTCCCGCTTTCCGCAAGGATCGAGCTTGAATCCATAACCTCAAGATCACAAAGCAACAACCTTAAAAGTTGCTCCGATACCCACCCTCATTTGGAGTAGGAATTGATAGCGGGTGTCGTAACCGTTATACAAATACCTAACTTAAACTGTAGTAGGGCAAGCTAGGGTATCGAATCAAGAGAGTTGGTGGTTTTTAGCAACTCTATTTATCTAACCTAAGCTACTATCACTAACCTAGATTAACTAAACTAAACCTAAATTACTTTAACCTAAATGCCAATTAGCTGTTAGATTGAGTTGATTGCTTCTGATTCACTTAACACCTACTTGAATATCGCTAATTTACTAACTAACAATTGATTGAGTTTTTCTTATGTTACTAAGAAGTGATTACTTTAGGATCCGGATTAGTGAATTACCAGTTTCTTTCTTCAGGAATCTAACCCAGAAATCACATAGACATGATTGTGTTCTTGTTTAACCAACCTAAACAATTATTTATCCTGCACAAACTAAGTATAGTCCTAGAGCTATGCTCAGAGAGGTAGTCCGGGAGCAGGGGTACGTACATGACAAACAATTGTAATGATTTATCAAACAAACACTAGAATCGAAGATTGTCACAGATCACAATTCTATCCAACAACTAGAAACCCTAGATTAAAATCAATAAAACACTAATCGTTCACCCAAGTAATCACAACAAGACATTATCTTTGAAACAAACAAAAACAAATAATGTTTCTCCTCTCAATTTCCTGTGAATATTCTAAGAGCCAAAAGGTTCTCCCCCTCCTTAGAATTGCAATCTCTTTTTTATTTAACAATTGTTCCCTACGGCCCACTTAGCCCACATACTCCAATTACATTAATCCAGCAAGAATTCGGATGCTCCATTGTCATGCGGTCCATGCGGACATGCCCATCAAAAAGTTTTCCTTTATTTTTTGTTGCTCACATGCAATCCATATTAGCAGCTCCTACACAAAACAAATCATGCCATCACAATTCTTTCATTTTATAGTTTTTTTCTTTTCTTTTATTCTTATTTATTGATTGATTGAGTTAGAACAATTAATTATTTAGAACAAAATAATTACAAACTTAACTCTCTGATCGGTGTAAGCTCCTCACATTTAACTTAAAAGTAACAAATTAAGCTCAATTATACCATGACACACAAAACACCAAAACTAATTAAATCAATATATTTTATACTCAATTTGGTGTATTTAGAGGAGTGATTAATATAAAAATATAATGCACTTTTACACCACTCATCAGGAATATGAGGTTAATATAAATACAGTTATATAAAAATGAAACACCTTTTGATGCTCAAAAAAGATAGGGTACATCAGTTCATCTAGAAATTGAATACAAGATGTAGTAATTTACTATTTTTTAGCAACAAGAAGTAGTGATTTATCATTTTGTTGGCCTGGTCTATTTCTTTCTTGAATGTGAAATTTAGAACATATCTAGGTGAATATTTATCAAAAATATTTTTTAGAAGTTTTTTCCTATTAATATAAGATCATCTAAAAGTCATAATTTTCCTTAACTATTTAATCAAAGAGAAAAAGAATGATGCTTGATATGAAAGTTGCATGAAGCATCTAATTCGCAAGGATAACAAGTTTCCCTCAAGGTATCAACCTCTCATCTACTTTGTTAGTTGTTACATAAACACACAACATGCATTTATTCCAAAGCGATCTTAGTTGCCTTCTCAAAGCAAAGCCACACTTTTCAACTTTATTTATTTTTTATTTTATTCATCTTATTTTATTTGAAAAGTTGAAATCCAAAGTGATATCTCATCCGTATTCCAATATTTTAGGATCTTGATCCCACCTAGTTCCCTTTTATTATTATTTTTATTTATTTTTAGGAAAATGACAAATATAAACTATACACACTATATGTATTGAAATGAATATCCTAAATTATGTGTAAAAATAAATACTTTGTTTATTGCTACGCAACATAAAATTAAAAAAAATTTGATTAAGAATAATAGGTTTAGACTACAGATTAGGGCTAAATAATATTTAACATAAATTTACTTATGTTTGGCTTTTATGTATGATTTTATCGAAAATGATCTATATAATTAGTATCAATAATATGATAAATAATCATATAAATAATTTCAAATCAAACAACCTTACAAAAAAAACATTATAAATCTAAAAATATTAATCTTTTAGTTTATGAGGATGAATGAACACAACTACTCTGTTATTTTCATACTTCTTTGAAGATATAACCTAGTTTTTTTCATTAAAATAACGATTTTGGTTTCAAGTCTTAAAATTAAGATGAACGGATAATTTTGCTGTTAAAAAAAGGTTAGATTTGTTGTTAAAAAGTAAAATTATATTTTAATCCGATACAATTATTATAATAAGGTTATAATCTAATCAAACAATTATTGTGAAAAGTACCCCTGACATACTCCTCATAAAAGTTAAAAGCGAGTTCGGATGACCCGATTTTGACGGGCCACTAACCCGAACCCGTCCCCCATGAGCGTGGCTTGTTTCCATTAATGGCATCTGGTGGTCCTCAATAAGGTCCACCATACTCCACAAGCATCTCCTTCAATCTTCTTCATTGACTCGAATCACAGGCCTCTTGCAGGAGTTTGCGATCTCGTAATCCGCCGCCATTACTGCAAATTTTCACGGTTTTCAATTTCAATTTCAATTTCAATTTCTCAAATTGAATCTGGAAGCCACCGGATGAAACGGTGTATCTGTGTGTAAACAGTTATTTCGCTCATACTGACTGTGTGGAGGTAGTTTTGGTCGTTTGAAAGTTGAAACGGTGAGAGGATGTTGACGGAATTGAGAATTTGAAGGCGTTGTTCGATGAAGCGGAAGCCGATTTCGCCGAAGTTACTGATACGGCACAAATGGAAGACGAAGATATTTGCGCTGCTTTTAGTAGGTTTTTGTTTCTCCACGTTTTTGTTAATGGAGGCACAGTACAGTCGAATTGGCGCTTCTTCGATATTCCCTATGTTCGTTCAAAAACCTAAAATCGCCTTCTTATTCCTAGCTCGAAATCGGCTTCCGTTGGACCTGGTTTGGCATGAATTCTTTCAGGTAATCATCCAACTCGGTTGAGCTCGTTGATTCGTTCATGTAATACTGCGATTCAGTTTTTGTTCGAAATTCAGTTTGTTTGAATTTTGCTCATAATTATCTGAAATCATAAAACAATATTTGTCGTCGTGTGTACTGAATTCTAGTGAGATTTCACAAGTTAAATTTCAGGAACAAAAGGACATCTGTACTTTGCCCTTAGATTCAGACAATTTGCCAAATCAACGTTCATAAGCTTGTTTGTATTTGTATGTGGTAAATATGTTCAGCTGTTTGGCACTAGTTAGCATGGATGTAGATCATGTAGGATAAAAAAATTGTAAACTCAGGGGACAAGTGTTTCTTATAGGATTCTATTTTTGGTATAATAATGGCAAATTATGCCCCAGATTAGATCAATTTTAGATGTGCAGTGTGCATATGAGCATATCCAAGAAAACTTCCTAGGAGATTTTGAGCTAAATAATCTATTTGTCCATATTCAGTAATCTATTGATACAAACTATTGGAGTTAATTGCTTTTCGGTCCATGATTTTCACGTACTTTGTCATCATTGAAGGATATTTTGACAACCTATTTTGTGATTATTCAATGGTATTATAGGGGGCATGGGGTTAGGATATAATCACACAAACGTTAAATAGTAACAGGATTTCTAGACTTATTAGATTGAGGTTTGTGCATAAGATAGATCCTAGACATCTTGTCAGAGTCTTTTACCGTGTTGTCAATTGTCATTGAGATTTATCTACGTATACACTAATACTCTTGATAATGTCATTGTAATTGAAATATATGTTCTTATATTAAAAATGTTTCCTTGTTTTTCAGGGAGAGAATGAAAATCGTTTTTCGATTTATGTTCATTCTAGGCCTGGTTTCCTATTTAACAAACTGACAACAAGATCTAGTTATTTTTTGGACCGCCAAGTTAATAATAGCATACAGGTTGGTCATATATCTTTATGACAATTCATTTGTGCCTCTTGGCTAGTTTGACGGTTAGAGGGACTTTAAAGTTTACACTAATTAATCCCCTAAATATATTTTCATATAACCAGATATATTGGGGAGAAGCAAGCATGATACAAGCCGAGATTATTTTGCTTCAACATGCACTTATGGATCCTTCTAATGAACGATTTGCTTTCCTTTCAGACAGGTTAATATCGTCTCTGTAAAGAACGTAAAGTACTCTATTTATGTTCTCCTTAGTCATTTACTATAGTGTATAAGGGTTATAACTTTTAATTGATTAACCTATCGACAACACTAAGAGCTTCTTAATCTTTTTCCAGCTGTATTCCTTTGTACAACTTCAGCTACACATACGATTACATAATGTCAGCATCAACTAGCTTCGTAGATAGGTAATTTTTATGCTTGAGTTGCATGGTTTCAGACTCACAGGCTTTTAGCTACTTGTTTTTGGTTACAAACATGAATGTCAAGATTCAAGAATATATTATCTTATAAAATTGTATAATCCCGCTACATAATTTTTTTTATTTTTTATTTTAATTTTACTATGAACGTAAAAGCAGCTTTGCTGATACAAAGGAAAGTCGTTACAACCCTAAAATGGATCCAGTTATTCCTGTTAACCACTGGAGGAAAGGCTCTCAGGTAACATTGCTGCCACAAAACCAGCCCACATGTCTGTTTATGTCGTGGTAGTTAACTTGCAGTCTAAGTAACCTTCTTTGTATTTATGTTACCTTATTTCAGTGGGTGACTCTGACCAGAAAGCATGCAGAGATTATTGTACAAGATGATGTTGTCTTTCCTATGTTCCAGCAGCATTGCCAGGCAAGTGCTGCCATATAAATACTTATGCAATCTGTTTTGTTTTTACTAACCAAATATTTGTAACTTGCACATGAAATTGCCTCTGGTTTACTGTTTTAATTAGTAACTTTTCGTTCTTGCCTACAGAGGAAATCACTACCTGAGTTTTGGCGGGATCGTCCTGTTGTGAGTATATATTTTAGTTTATTTAATTATTTGTTTATTGGGTTTACTAAACTATTCCATGATTCCATTCTTATCACCTTTTTAATGTATTTACGGGTAGCCATATTGTCAAATGCACAGAGAGCATCTTTGATGAGCTTTTTTTTTCTTTCTCTAATTAATAGCAAATAACAAAAAAATGGTTTCAGTGCCATCTCAAAGAAGATTATCACTAAGGATCTTTTTATCTCTTTGCAGCCAGCAGATAATTCCAAGGAGCATAATTGTATACCTGATGAACATTATGTCGCAACATTACTTGCTGTAAGTTTATGTTATATGTCACGTGATGATGAAGATCCGAATCAAAATTACAGAAAATAAAGCTATAATCGAAATAGAAACTGAAATCAGAATCGGATATTGATATTAAAACTAGAATGAAGATGATCCAAAGGATCTACAACTGATAGTATCATCACCAAAGGTGACCCAGGGTAATACTCTTCTCAATGCCAAAGCAAAGAGCCAAAACCTTTAACCTAATTTCTTCCTTACCCCCTAATGAGCTATGAACCCTTATTTATAGAAATAGAGTTACACTTAACCCCCTCATAGAATAGACATATTACTATTAATAACTAAACATGATTCCTATCACTACTCTCCCCTTCAAAACAGTCTTGTCCTCAAGACTGAAGTCAGCGAACGGACTCCCAATTGAGGTGGATATCTTCATGAGTGCGTCTTCAGGAGGCCGACACTGTCCGTGCACCACCCATGACTGCCTAGGAGCATGAAAAGAGCCGGCAATGAACTCCACAACATGAGGTATGTAAGGGTCAGGTGGTTGCGGGTCACGACCCAAAACAAACAACTTAGGAGGGACATCGGCTAATCGACCGTCGACATCATCAAGTCCATTAGCAATTTCCTTGAAAACCATATGAATAGACTTGTGATTGAAGTGCAATACCGACATCTGAGACTGAAAACGTACGGATCGATGAAACGTGAACCGAAGCCACACTCGATGTCATCCCCTTTAGCAATTGCGACCAACGACATTGAAGAAGACTGAAATGGGGCTGCTGGAACAATTTCCTCACCCTGCAATCCCTGATCAGTAGCAACCCGGTTCACAACCGTTGGTTGCTCCACCTTGAAACTCACAACTGGGCTGGACAGTGAGCGTGCTTCAGATCTGGACACAATTTCTTCCAATTGAGCAATCAGAGACGAAGAAGTAGAAACGGGAGCTCGCAATGTCGAATCAGAAATCGAATCCTGTTGATGCATCCAATTAAGAACGAAGTTACGGAAAGCTCTTTCGTTCCTCACGATCCTTTTCCAACAATGATTTGAATTCAGCAACATCGGATTGTAACTTCTGAATCTGGAGCTCCTGAGTATCGAGGCGAGATGAAAAATTCATCATAACTGAATCCTGGAACTCCCGAGTATCCGAATCAGATTTGAGAAACAGACCAGAACGGGAACTCGAGATCATAATTGGAACTGAAATTGAATTGCTATTGAAGCATGACGTGAATTGGATGATAGAGACGAGAGGCGAACAGTTGAAATCAATCAAAAATGATGCAGAATTAGGATCGTATGATAGAAAGCAGAAGTAGGATGGTTTGATAGAGATCGAAAATTGAACAGAAGCGTAATTGATAGAAATCGAAAATTGAAGCGTATGATCAGAACCGTGATAGACGATCGTGAAATAGACGATCAGTTATTAATAGAAATAGAGTTACACTTAACCCCCTCATAGAATAGACATATTACTATTAATAACTAAACATGATTCCTATCACGTGATCATATCCAGTTATTCGTAGCCTCTCGCTTCAAGAAATAAAAACAACGAAACTCCATTTGTAATTTGTGTTCATGATTTCTAAACTTTGACATGCAATAATCAGCATAAAGGCCTTGAGGGAGAACTCACAAGGAGGAGTTTAACTCACACTTCATGGGATATTTCATCAAGAAAAGGGCGTGAAAGACAAGGATGGCATCCCGTGACCTACAAATTGGCTGATGCTACTCCCACACTTGTTCAATCTATTAAGGTAAATAATCTAAATTTATAAACCGTTGCAGATTATTATCAAACTTTGGACCATTTTCTGTCATTTCACCCGCGTTTTAAAAAGTTATGCTACATTAGAATTTGGCATTGGTTAAATATGGTCCATTGACTCATGCTCCATATTTGTGAATAGGAAAACCGATTAACTATGTGTCTATGTTATATTGTGATATAATGCTTCCTTGTACATAATATTGTTGGAGAAACTTTTACAAGTCGATTCATGATCCACTTTGTTTCTAGCAATTTAGATAGACCCCGACTAACATTGTTTCTGTCAATTCCTGTCCACTCGGCCATAATCAACTTGAACCCGTTTTTGACCCTTTACCAACTCGCCCATTGTATCTTATATTTAGGACCCATATAAAGGTTGCATGCTGTAAAAGAACAAGTTGATAGTTACTGTTAATGCTATACTATGCCAGCTCTACAAAATGATTCTTAAAGCGAAAAAGATCATAACTTTTAGTATTTATACTTCACCATATATCTTTCTTGCATTCTAAATTTCAGGATATCGACAATATCTACTATGAGACAGAATACCGAAGAGAATGGTGCACCAGCAAGGGAAAACCGTCCCCTTGCTTCCTTTTTGCTAGGAAATTTACTCGGCCTGCTGCCACACGTCTTCTTAAACTGGTAATTATATAAAATAAAAAACTTCCACGTCATCTTGTTCAAATTAGAGGTGGCAATTTTGACTCATTTACTTATGAGTGAGCCGGTTTGGGTTATGTTTTATCTCCGACATACAAATAAAAAAAATCAGCTATATATTTTTATTCACGATTTAAATTATTATTGTAATAGTATAGTGTTTGTAAATAAGATTGAAAAAAAAACAGACCCTTTTTAACATGTACTAAAACCTTAAGGTGGTGTTTGGTTCATAGAATTCAATGGAATTGGAATTGATAATTTTTCCTTTCAAAATTGTTCTTGGTTGGGTAAAGACTAAAGAATGAATTTGAAATGCAATGAATTCATTTAATCAATGGAATTTGAGACTATGTAACTTTCCTTCGTTAAAGTGAAAGATTTCTAAGGAATGTTGAAATAGTACTAAATTCAATTGATTAAAGGAATTTGTTGAATTTCAAATTCCTTCTTTACACAATCAAAAACAATTTTAAAAGGAAAAATATCAATTCCAATTCAATTGAATTCAATGAATCAAACGGCACCTAACTGTTTTGACAACCCGCCCAATTTGCCACCTGTAGTTCAAATGAAACATGTATCTAAAGGGTTTTATTTTATCTAGTCGACGCTAGGTGTTTCTAAAGAGGGAAGCAGTTACTCCGTGCGGTAAAGTGTATAGAAATTATTAGTATGTTTGATGACAGCCAAATAGGTTTTGCTTGAAAGTTTAGTGGTTTACTGTATGCAAATTGTAGCAAAATAAATGTGTGTTATAGAAAATACGAAGACAAAGAAAAAAAGCAAAAAGGAAAGCTATAACTGTTAAGTAGTTAGTGTGATATGTGCTTTGTATATGTGCATAGCAAAAGAAATAAGCAAATTTGGGTTGAAAATAAGTTAAACATATTATAGATATATTAAATTGTTGTAAACAAGTTAAATGTTAAGAAATTGTGAATTTGGATTATCTGATAAGTGTGTAAACACTTTCAGATTAAATCGTTAATCTTCGATTTGTTCACTTAAAAATCAATCTGATACGACTCGGAATTGAATCATATGAAACTAGAGAAATTTTTTCGTGATCAAGATGAACCAAAATACACGTTAATGACCAATGTTGATAATACACGTTAATGACCAGTGTCGATCATTTCGGATGGAGCATATATTCAGGTAATTGTCAAACCAGTTATCTAAATTTAAAATTTGAAAAACTGTTCAAATTATACTATTAGTCCTCGCGAAAATATTTAGTGAGCTCGACCCCAGCCAGGGGCTTTGCCCCTAGACCCCTCTCTTTTAGGGGCGCTGTCCTAGAATCCCTTGGAACCCTTTGAGGTTTCTGACTTACAACCTTATCGATACAGGTGTGCACTACTCGCACCTTAGAACCTGACTAATATAAGTTAAAAATCATATTGGTCAATAGTCAATCCAATAACTAAAATAGCAATATTAAACATGTCATAAAGATTTAACATTTAGAAAAAAGCAGGTTAAACTGTTGCATATTGGCTAATACACATTTATATATATTAACAAAATCAAACTCCTTATAAATAGTGAATGAGGAGCCAACAACAATTCAATGTGGTGATGTCAAGGGTTGCTATGCGGTATGACTTAAAAAATATCTAAAAGCAATAAATTTAGCAGGTGCTTTGAAGGTCTAGACTCCTAAACTCAAACGACTCAATCGCAAATAGAAAAAGACCACATTATAACGTTAAAATTAGAAACCGAATGCTCAAAGTATTAAACTTATGACCTAAAAGTTATGTTACACAACGGTATCCGTTATATCACAAACTTATGTGCTAAACTCGTCGCATAAGGATAATAGTACGTACTGGTAAAATTGAGCAAATGGCATAATGGTAAATATGATAAATGGTATAATTGTAAAAATAAACAAATGGTATAATTGTAAAAATAAACAAATGGCATAATAGTACATATTGCAAAATTGAAAGGTAAAATAGTAACTGAACTTACCAAAGTTAATAATTATATATAGGAATGTAATATGCACCGACAACCAAAGTCACCTCATACTATATCATGAACATAGTATTGGAATATATGAGCCTACGAGCCCACTAGATTGTTATGATATCTTATAATTTCTATATGGTGAAATGTATTAGATAAAGGTTTATAGTATAAGCTCATAACCCATTGGATTATTTAGGTTTTCATGTCATCTTTATAAATTGTAAAGTATAAAGTAGCTCATTTAATAATGTCAAATGTCTTACACATAGGTGCAATTATTGAGTAATGACAATAAGTTCATTTTCCTGAAAGAAAAAAATGTAGGGTTTATTAGGCCATCTGTAATTGTGAAGTTTCAAAACTCAAAAGTGTGCCATGTAGGATATCATGCAAACAATGGTGTGAAACTGAAAAGAAAATGATGTAGTGGTTAGGTTATGCGTAATACCTCGTTGTGGGGATGTGATGGGCACGAAAATGCCCCAAAATGCCAGAACACCGCCCCTAGGTAAGGGCTTTGGCTTGGTTCTTCTCACGGACGTTGGGGCTACTTTTTTTTTCTTATTCTTCACCACACAAACAGTTACACCTGATTTAGACCATCATTCACACTATCACTACCCACTACACCATTTTTTCACTTTCACACCGCATCTTGTGTGGCATCTTACATGACACACTTTTGAGCTTTGAAACTCCACACCATTACGGACAACCTTAATTATAATATGCAAAAATATAATAATTACTTAACTATTAATTTTCTGTTTTTATATACATCACATTAAAAATCCTAAAAATCAATATTTCAGAGAAACGGTCTTTTCTTTATAAGAAACCGACGCTTAAACAATATTTCGTTGTACGTTGAATCATCGTTAAAGTAGTCTTCGAGTAGTAGCCGGTTCTCCGCAACACGCTCACACATAACTTTTTCTTATCGTTTAATAATATTTGAACTCGAAGTGTCATTAACGACGAACTCTGACGTGGCTCTAACCGAAGAAACAAACAACTGGACGTTTTCTTGTTAGGAATCACTTCTAGAGGATGACGAATATGAAGATGAAAATTATTCCATGGCTGAATGAATGGAGATGTCAGGTTGAAGAAGATGATAAGACTTTTTTTTCAAAGGGTTGAAATACGAAGATTCTCCGTTCTAGGTAGGACTTATGTTGGGGATGGTGGAATTAGTATTGGAGATAGTGGTATTTATAGTTTTTTTTTAAAGGTAATATTTCTTTGAGTAAACTTCATTTTTAGTCCCTAACGTTTGCACATTTTAATAATTTTAGTCCCAACTTTTCAAAAATCTCAATTTAGTGTCTCACATTTCATTTTCTTTTCAATTTTGGTTACAACGTTAACAAACGTTTAAAGAGCCGTTATACTGCCCTCACATGGTCCCCACGTGAGGGTATTTTTTGTTATTTCCGTTTGTTTTAAAGTATGAGTTAAAACAAACAAAAATGACATAAGTACACCTCATGTGGGGACCACATGAGGGCAGTCTAACGGCTCTTTAAACAACTGTTAAATTTAAGACCAAAATTGGAGAAAAAATGAAATGTGAGATACTAAATTGAGATTTTTAAAAAGTTGAGACTAAAATTGTTAAAATGTGCAAACCTTATAGACTAAAAACGAAGTTTACTCTATTTTTTTTTTATTTGGTCAATGTATCCGTTGGAGGTTGGTCTCACCCAAACCCCTCATTCTTTCCGTTGAATAGCTAGTTAATCTATTAATAAGACGTCTCACCCAAACATCATTTTTTTTTTAATAATTCACGACTGATTGTGTTCAAAACTAGAATCCTCCTCCAACTAATCATCCTTTTAGTTCGTTAAATAGCTAGTTAATCTATTAATAAGATGTGCTTGATTCGATTGAAACCTTCTTCTCTTAGATTCTCTTTATGAACGTATCAAGCTTATCTTATAAACGGATTAACCAACTTGATAGTTAATTGAAAGATTATAGTTTTGTATACAATCAGTCCCTGAATTATAGCAATTATACAAAAGTGCAAATGGAATGTAACAATCACTATTATGTGTATTTTTCTAAAACTTAACGTGTACATTATAGAATTTTTTTTCAATTTTGGTTCAATTTTGTGACCAAACTCATCAAAAAAATAATAAGACATTTGAAGATAAAATATATAGGATAGAAGAAATTTCTACATCCGACACCAAGACATCTTAAACATGCAAAGAAACAAAGAGAAACCAAATCTATGGAACTAGATCTTATGTAATTCTTATACTATAGTCACTAATAAAAGTATATTTTCTTGTATAACACCTGTTAAGACTATGACGAAGGAGCAACAAAGTAATCTAGAATGGTTTTTCTTTTTAAAGAGGGTGGAGGATTAAGCACCGAAGATGGGCTGCCAAAACTAGCATCCGGAGATCTCTCGCATGCATCAACGATAAATGAACTGGATAACTGTTTTTTTAGCGGTTCAGGAGTTCTCATTTCAGGGACTGATGATGTAAGACTGGTAGAGTCAAACTGGACCGTTGATTGGACCGGGGTGTCAAGATTGGATGACTCGATTGGATCTTTGGTTTCTTCCTGTGCAAAAAGCTTTTGACGTTTCATCATTGGAAGTGTTTTTTCTCTCCTTCGAATCGATGAGGGTGATCTTTGTGTAGAATAACAGCTGTTATTAATGTTCCAAAGCTGGACCTGACATGCCAATAGAAGTTGTAAGAGGGTGTGTTTTCTACAATTGGATGTGTGGGTCTGGTAACGGGTCAAAACATATTTGGGCTTAAAAGTGTCGATTTTCATTTTGTTTTTTGTAAGGGTGCACAAACACTTTTTGGTCTTTTCTGTAAAAGGTTATATGAATAATTGATGCTTGTATTATAATTTAAAAATAACATGATTAATATAATAATAAAAAAAATTGAATAAAAAGACAGTTTCATGTATCCGCTTCAAAACTTGGTATAATAATATAGTATTGACACAATAAAAAACCAGAATATCAAATATACCCAATTTTAGACTATGAATCTATAGTGTAAGGAAAAAGAGTGGGTATAGAGGTTATATTATAAATTGTATTTAATAAAGTTTTAAGTATATTGAAAGGGTATATTTGAATATTTGAGATTAATTTCTTTGGTAAGATGAATATGAAATTTGAAGTTAGACTTACCACAGAATCATCTGCAGCAGTTGCTATTTTACCAATCTCATATGAACACCTGCACATGAATAAACAAAGGTAAGTCCGCATACATGTGCCAGGCATGATGAGAATAATGGAAACCAATTGCACTTGATTCATCGATTATTTGTAAAAACAAATTTTCAGATTGTTGAAGTTGTATAACAATCTACATACCAATCTACTGCTGTCACTTCTCCATCATGGCCTTCGAGTTTGATAGGATCGGCATGTGGTTTGTTTACCTGATTTGAAATATCCAGAAGGTATAAATTTTAGTCAAAATCGAGTCCTGGTATAGTTTAACAATATGCTGCATTTAGATTTAAAGCTCACCTGCCATACGTAGGCGGAACCATCAGTAGAGCCACTAAGTAAATGGCCTGCATCAGGACTCAACTTTGACTGAAAATATAAGCATTGAAGAAGATAAAGTTTCAGATTATGCAAATACATAACATTAACGATGATTGATGTTTGATGATTGGAAATTGGTAGGTACTTTTGCTTACCTTAACAAAAAATGAACCAATATTACATCCTTTGAAACTCTTAATAGGTCCCTTTTCAAGTTGTAGTACATTAAAGAGATATATCCTGAATGATTGTAAACGTATTCAAAGATCAATAAAGCTTAAACTTGTGAAGCCACAACTGTGTATATTTTTGTCAAAGGTAATGAAGACATGCAAAAGAACAAACAGTGAGGTGTTAGGATGCTAAAATAGTACCTGCTGTCCATACATGAAGCTGATATATAAACTCCGTTTAAATCTTGGGATAAGCTAGATATACCATATGATCTTGCCTGAGAAATAAATAAATATCATGTAAATAGTAAATACTTTTTTATAAGATGTAGATTGATCTTGTTTTGAAAAAGCTCCAAGGTATTGAGGCCCCAAAAGCCGAGGTGCAAGGCACGCACATTATGTACGCTAGGCATTGCCCTATGTACGACCAAATAAGTTTAATTTACAACAAGAGGCCGTGGCTCCCTAGTCTATTTTACTAATCAACCTTTTTATCAAGTAAAGATGTCATAATTTCTTAGTCCCTTTGGTTATGGAGCCTAATTTTGACCCAAAAGTACATGAGGCATTTCCCAACCCACCTCGCGCCTCTGGTACGCCTTTAAAAAAAAGACACTAATGTATTGTTTCAGCAAAAGATTCAAACTGAAGGCATACCCCCTTTCCGGACAGATTATCTTGGGAACACGCCTGAGTAATTGGAGCTTTAAGGTTTCTTGTATCCCAAAACTTTATAACACTGCAACAAAGTAAACATTTAAATGATTAAAAATGTCCCAACATAGAGCTGGTTAAAAACATAATTGCAAATGGGTAGCAGTAGCCTCTTGCATACCTATCTACTGCTCCAGCAGTAGCAATGGAAACCTCATCTTTCATATATAGAACTGATGTAACACTCATGGAAGCAGCCTGGAATATTCAAAAATTAGTTAACCATTCTGGTAAATCTCAGTATGTAGTGGGATTAAATTTAAAGTATCTTGAAACTAACCTTACTACGCCTGCCCCTCGTTTTAACACTTGATGAAGTATGAGCCCCTTGAACGGTGGCTATTGTTCTGAAAACATGATGGTATTCAGTAACGACTAGTAGTCTTAAAGCATGACTAACTTGTAACTGAATAGTGAAAACTTACAAAGTATCAGAGTGTGACCCCGTAGATTTAGAGCACCTTAAATCCCATAAAGCAAAAGAACCATCTCTTGAACCAGACACAATTATATCTTCCATATACAAATAATCATTTAGGTAAACATCCAATTCCTTTCCTGGAGGAAATATAACTGAAAGAGTGATAAGCATACCATTGTTGGAGGGGTGAGCACTGATAGATTTCACACTTCCTGTGTGTCCAGTTAGTGCTAGAAGACATTTTTTTTCTTGAGAATCCCATACTTTAATCTGTCCAAAGGCCATAACACATTATCAGATAAATTAAGCAGAAAACAAAACCAAATTAACATCTTAGTAAATACTTACGCTATGATCGGCACAAGCTGTCAGCAAATTGGTGTCATCCTGCAAAAATCAAATACAATTAGCAAAATTTAAACACATAAACAGAATGCCATCTATGTATCCCATGGTTCACATACTGGTTACTGGTTTACATGATCCAGAT